>OY720663.1:2579854-3315953 GCA_963170745.1 Phymatocera aterrima | reverse complement strand
TTTGCACGTACGCCGCGCATATTACCCGCCGCTGCTACCAAGCCCCGTATCACGTATCCTCGACATTTTACTACTCGCGCATGGGATCGCTTTGGGGCGGGTTCCCGGGGGCCGCGGGGGTTTGATATGGAAATGCACCCAATTTCAAACAGCGTATTGCAACGTATGCGCGTGAAATTTTACCTGCCTCAAATTTAACGTGAAAATTACCATTATCGCACGAAAAGCGGTGCCTATATTACCTATCATATATCCGGAGTAAGGGTGGACCGTGCGTCGTCCGCAGTTGTCGTAGTCGAGGGCGATTTTCTTTTTTTTCTATCGTTTTCCAAACATTTTTTTCGCCTCAAATTCCGAATCTTTCGATGCACTTGAAACATTTACGATTCGATCGAACCCGTGTGCATCATTTTTATTCATTTCTCAACGAATTCTTAAATGTTCTTCGGGTAACCGGTTCAATGCTTGACGAGAAAACGATTATCATAATTTTAGTCTGATATCAAAATGGCGGTACATATAAGATGGATGGAATGGAATCTCTGACCGAAATTTTCGAATAATTGCATAAATTTATAATAATAAATTTAGATTCTTGCGGAAGTTGAAGGTAACGAAATTATGGTATATAACCGCAACCAGCACCACGAATAGCCACCGACGAGGTGAGCCCGAAGGAAAAAGGTTGGGGGGGGGGGGGGGGGGGGGAATAGTTTCGACTATACCTACCTACCTACCTACCTACCTACCTACCTACCTACCTCGGGACCTGAGATTTCGTTCTCGCGTTGGAAACCGCAATTTGGACAGTGATATACGAGTGCACGTATCTCTCCCGAAACTATTCAACATTAGGGTCACCTGCAGTCAGTGGTTGAGGAGGTGAAATTGTAGCTCGTATAACCGAAACTAGGCGAGGTATACACCTACCTGCTGTTCGTACTATAATATACATCACCTACCCAGCAATCTCCCAGGTCTAGTTTTAATGGAAGAGCGAATTGTCCGATTGCGAGTGAGGAGTCGAATAGACTGACTCCAAGGGGTCCCCCGACCTTAATTTTCAGCTGTACGAAGGAATTATAGTGACACAGAGCTTTAAATTTTTTGATCGGGGGATAGGTACTTTGCGCGGAGAATTCAACTATCAAGAAGTCGATCGTTAGAGAATTAGAATGAGAAAAGCTTAGGAATTTTTTTCCGATTTTTTAACTGCATTTTCATCCGTTTGATGTGTAATTTGCGTCAGCTATATAGAAGAATGATTTTTCGATTGGAAACTGCATTTTCAGGAGTACAATTATCGTTCTTTTCGTTTGATGTGATCTTCACACGGATTTCGATCATGTGATCGCGCAGAAGGAAAGCGTATACTCTGCCCGTGCAGTAAACGAACAAGTATCCCAGGAAGTAACGTTTTTCTATATTATCAGGCAAAATACTGTAGGTACAATTATATTTCAAATCCATCTCGATTCAATACGTATGTATGTACGTACAATTTATACATATATTGAACAGTACGCGTATAGTTCTATGTAATTTTAGGAAATCTTACAAAATTTGAAAAAATATAATTTATAGGTAAACATGATTTCATAAACTCAGATAAATTTCATAAGATTATACTATAGGATCATTTTATAAAAGTGTACAAAATCATACGAAATGATATGCATGACTCATCTTCAAACGGGTTCAAATGCAGATTGAAAATCTGCCAAAATTCGTACACTATTTTCATTGTATTTGGAACAATCAGTCGCATGCGTTCTACGATATCTCGTTTCGTTCGACGAAAATTAATTCGAGAATGGATAACAACAATCATTTGACGATCGACTTTTCGATAATTGAATTCCACGCAAAACGTAGCCCCTGATTAGAAAATTTAGAACTCTGTGACGCTATTCCTTCGTACAGCTGAGAAAAATGGATTTATAATTTCATCTCTATACTATACCCATGAGTAGGTACTGATGAAAAAGTCTTGTACGAATCGCGACGTTTGCAAACTAGAAGCGTGCAGTGCCTACCTACAGAAATATAATTGAACGATAAGTAAGTATTAGCGATGAAAAGTTTAATTGGGTATAGAAATACCCGATATTGGATTTTATTGTGAATACCTCGAAGCATCTGTATCATTAAAATGCCTTTACTTTGCTGATCAGTTTCGCCCCCCCCCCCCCCCCCCCCCCCCTTTAGGTGAGTAAGTATGTCGTCTGATCAGCGAGCAAAAGTTGAAACCACGAGTGGTCACAGAAAACGCAAAACCGTGTCGCGCATGATTCGAATTGATCGCCGAAAACGAAGGAAGAAGGAGAAAGAGAGAGAACGTGGTCACGTATAGCGAGATGATACGGTGAAAGTATACACTGAACAACGCATGCGCGAAATACTGCACTCCCATTGACTGTTTTGAGCTGTGATAATCGGAACAACCAACAGGAGCAGCATTCAAATCAAAGCAGCCAATACGAGTTGCATTATTTCGCGCATGCGCTGTTCAGCGTATACTTTCACCGTATCATCTCGCTTATACAGAGTGACCCGTAATTTACACGGAGATTTAACAACGGGGGTATTTTTTGACGAAAACGGGGATCAGAGTTTCCTCATCAATTGTTTCTTTCTCCCCCGAAATCCATGAATTTCTTATTCGATCAAGGGGACACGACCGAGCGCGGCGACACACCGACGCCACGTCCGTTTACAGAAAGCGCGTCATTGGCTGATCTCGAACAGACAATAACGAGAACTCTGTACATTCCGGTAGAGAATTAATCAGCAATTTTTGCACCCATTTTCAACACCGGAGAATACCTCGTTGAAAAAGCTCCGTGTCCGGGACACGTCCTGCAGCGCCTCTGCACATACGTTATGCGCAAAAGCAAACTATAACCGGATTAAAAACTCTTTCACTATGTTCTTTCTCGTCGATGCCCATAGATATAGTATAGTTATAGCAGTTACCTATAAAACGTTCTGCAGAGACGAGCGACACCAAGGTACAAGGTGTGCATATAGTGGCTGATTGTAGCGCAGAATGTCCCTGCACAATCGGGTCCGCGGTTGCGGTTTCTGAAGAACGTTGTTCCGACAAGGATGTCGGGTGGTACATTGCACGTGAATTTTTTTCATCCTTATTTCATTAATTTGCGTTCGTTAATTTTTCGTTTCTTGTCCCCCGTTATTCTCTCCGACTCCCTGTGTCCGGCAATCCAATTCTCATTTTACTCTATCTCTTTCCGTTTCCTCTTTAATTCTCATTCAGTCTTTCTACGTTCACCGACCAACCTACCAACCTACCTACCTACCCACCTCCTACCTGTACCTGTAACTTTCATCCAAGTAAACCTGCTTCACCGTAACGTCCGACTGTGTTACGTCATCTGGGTTTAGTTTGGGCGAAACTCAACTCCCAGGGGAGATAGGGGACCAATTACTTTTGCCCATGTTCATGTAGTGGCCACCGCACGAACCGCCCCACGACCGAGGAATTTCTTAGGAGAAACAATTCTTTCGCCATGGATAAGATAAGAAACAACAAAATGACAATAAATAAAATAACAAACCCAACGCGCGTCTCTGAAGTTGCGATAAAAACATTCCACGATTTTTAGCTCCCGTTTTATTCCGTTTTTCCGCTCTATTGCGACGAAAAAAAAAAAAAAAAAAAACTCCCAAATTAATCTTTCTGCGAGTAAGTTCAAACGAAGTGTACAAACGACGAAAAAATAAAGAGGAAACCAACGAAAAAGATAAAAAAAAAAAAAAAACCACCAACCTTCTTGATGTGACATCAAGCCTCAACAGATTTTCGATTATCATTTCATTTTCAATCATTTTTTTCCCTCGCATATCGTGAGTCTGTGTACGTGCATTCGTTTACTCTTCTCACGTTATTTCATTGATCTTTTTAATGCATACATACGCATATACATATGTATATGGGGTATATAGTATGTACCTACGTGTAAACCGTTGTCATTTTGCTTGGGGATACAAAACCAGGGATTCTGCAAAAGGCAGGCAATACGCGGGAAGGTATGCGGACCCCGTATATGCAGTACGTACACGCCAATCGAAAGAGGAGGATGGATTTGTTACAACAGATGAGAGAAAGAGGCAAAGAAAATGAAGAAAGCAAGCGAAAAACGAATTTCGGTGGAACACTTGTGTTATTTATTAATTACATTTGCATTTTTGTTTTCCGTGGAAAATTTAAGGCAAACAAGCTCAGAGGCGTGACGTATGTAGGCGATCTTTTGCGTTCTTCATTTGACTCTGTATGTCTGCAGGTATGTAGTCGCTCTCTCTAGGAACTTGGATGACATTTGAATGAATAATGAATGAAAAAGGGACTCTCGATTTGCTTCTTGTTTCTTCTTTCTCTTTCTCTTTCTCTGTATCTGTTATTCTCCGTTTCGAGATACCTCCAGTCAAAATATTAGAGCCGCCGGTCGGAGAAAGAGAGAGAGAGAGAGAGAAAGAGATAAAAGAAATTTAGCGCGCGGGTATGACATGCGAAAGGAGTCCCGTTTTTTCTTCCGTTTACGGTTTACTCTTTCTCATTCCCTTTTTTTTTTTTTTTTTTTTTTTTTCTACAAACCTTCGGAGCTAATTGACCTCGGCTTCCTAGGAACCGGGGAACATGAGAAAAAGAAATATAGTAGGAGAAGTCGAAGTCGTAGTCGAAGTCGAAAGGAGAAGAGAGATTCGAAAAGAGAAAAAGAGGAAAGGGAAAGACAAAAAGACAGATGAGACAGAGGGCATGGGATCTTAGAAACAACTTTCGCAAAGCGGACAACACCGTTGATGCTGCCTCGCCCGAGCTGGCTCCGGATTTGTTGAGAAGTCCCAAGGTAAATTCTCGCAGGCTGCTGCCCGGCGCGGCGAGCTAGTATTGGAAGCGAAGCCAAACCACCACCATCACTACTTTCACCACTACTGCTACGACTACTGCTGGTACTAGTAGTACTAGTACTGAATAGACAGACAGCAGGAGCTGCGGAGCCGGAGGTGGAGGCGGTGGGGTTATTCAGGGAAGTTTAAGCTTTCGAGAAAAGCTTTTATCGGTTTCCTTTTAGTGACGGAAAATTGGAGGCTTTATCGCCCCCCCCCCCCCCCTCCCCCCACCAGGCTTCTTGTCTTTTTTTTATTGGAAATGTTTCGACTCGCCTTCTCTCATCTACCTCTCCTTCCCTGCCTGCAAATTTATTCCAGTAATTACAATCTCCCATTATGTACATATACGTACGCAGGTATATATACGTATGTATATGTACGTACACGGACATATAGTATAGGTATGTATGCACATTGTAATCGTATTATTTTGTTTATCCAGAATATTTCTGGAATCCCACGATAAAGCGGAACAACGGGTGTGGCCGCTCGTTTCGTCCTTGTCACCGAAAACAAAACGGTAACGGCGAAAAAACGCGGAGAACGTTAAATTTCTTTTTTAAATACCGCGTACGTATTCCTCGACTGTATAGGTACGTACACGCAGCCGTTACGAGTCTATAAATGCATCGTTTCATGGTAGTTTTTCTCGCATACGAAAATTCTCTTATAGCTAGATATCGAGCAATTTGTACGCTGAAATACTAGTTGCCAATTTTCAATTTTTTCCCGATTCTTCGAACGTTTTTTATTATTTTTATTTTATTTTTTTATTTCCTTTTTCTTCTTCTTCTTTTCGTTTTCTTCCATTATTTCTCGCCGCAATTCCCCCGGAGAGCTTCCATTCGTTGAGTCGAGCCACGCGCTGCCGCGGTATAGTTGATGACTGTAGACAGGTATGTATATACTACCTATAATATACATATAAGAGAAAAGGTCGAGAGTATAAGGTATCCCCCCCCCCCTTCCCTTCCCCACCCTTCCTCTTTCTCCCGCCGTATGCCGAAAAGCCTATTACCGGACAACGGACGTTTCCTCTAAGGGGACAACGATGAGGACGAGAACGACCGGGGCGAGGCGACGCGCCGCTACGGCTACGCTACCACGAGATTTCTAACCTCAGAGGTAGGTAGGTAGGTAGGTAGGTAGTGACGGTAGTTTGTAATGGGTCGAACCTAGAGGATGAACGTGAGAACATCTGGTACCTAGGCAATAACATGGGTATTAAGTACAGCAGTAGTTGGCGGGGTTCGAGGTTTCAGACGGAAAGATAAAACTCTTAACGTCTCACAACCGTTGACCCAGGAACAAAAAGAAGAAGAACCACCAGGTCGCACAATTTCACGTCGTTTTCATTTTTAACGGTAACTTTGTTTCCAGTTTTCTTTTGCTTCTCGTTCTCGTTTCGCATGTATCTACACGTACGTATGTATATATACAAACACTATGAGTATTCGAGCGAGTGAGCCGCCGGTAAAGTTTGTTAAATGCAGCGGTGAGTTTTTCAAGCTGAGTGAAATTTATCGAGAAAATTCCAAACCCCCCCCCCCCCACACTCCCCCACCCACTCATTATACAAAATGAAACTTCTTTTAATGCCTGAGTATAGTTGACGCGTATACATATATATATACAGGTATCACTAGCCAACGAAGCTGAATTTCCTCTTTTACGTATATTTATTAGGCAGGACTTTTATTATGAAACTTTTGAGGGGTTAGGTAGTATACGCGTATAATAGGTAACGGCTGGTGAAATTGGCGCGAATAGAAGCCCGCAGGGTGAGAGCCGACAGAACGTGAAGAGGAAAAAAATATACATGTATACATCTCACTACCGCCACAAGGGCCAGATTTATTTCCCTAATTTTCAAGTCTTAACCCCTCCCTATATAATGTCGCTCTGCTAGTTTCTCGAACACCTAAGGCAAAACACTTATTCTTCATGCTTCTTCGTCCTTTCGTGTTACCGCTCTCTCCGCCACTCCTCGACAAGTTTTTCTACTTCACTTTACATTCCTACACCGGAGGCAATTTTCAAAGAAAGGTGTTCTTTTTTGTTTTTTTGGTTTTGTTTTTTCCTGCTTCTGTCCTTATCTTCTATTTTGGTTTTCTGCGAATCGAGCATCAATTCGTGCGTATATAGGGGGCATTCCACGCCACCTCGACCTGCCGCCATGAGCCCTCGCCATCTCCGATGTTGATCCAGAATCAGGACGATGTTTAGGGTGTGGAAAAGCGATATCGCGAATTATTCCAGATGCCTTCGATCATTTGAAATGCATTTTTTTTTCGCGATAATAGTCCAAAACCATAATTTCATCGACGACGGGGATGATCGATTTTCACGAAATTTTCAACACGAATTCACTGTCGAATTACGAACATTTTGGGACAAGTGAGAAAGCGGGCAGACTTCTATAGTTCAGATGCCGAAATGGATTTGGGATGTCGATGAAACGCGAGATACGGCAGTAGCGAACTGAAATAAACTAAGAGCGAACTGAAGTAACTAATGTTTTCCGCGGTGAAAACTAAAATAAACTGAAAGTAAGCCAAAGTAATTGGTGTTTTCCGTAGTGCATTCAGTTCACTACGACCGCGGTATTTCTTTCGCTTTCTCGACATTCAATCGACTGTAGCATCCGAACTAGAAGTCTCTCTCCCCGCTTTCCGCGAGGTCTTGAAGCGTTCGTAACTCGACAATGAATTCATGATCAAAATTCCATGGAAATCGGTCATGTTCATCGCCAAAAGAATCTTGATTTTGGACTATTTTTGCGAAAAAAATGCGTTTCGGGTGGCTGAAAAATTCACCGAAAAATCTTATCTCTCATTGCAAGTTATTTCGAATATCTTTCATCCGATCGATTCGCTCGTGGGACTTACAGATGTTGAGATAAGAATTTAGTATGAAAATGAGTAAACCTCTAAGGCGGTGGTAAAAAATATCTGGAATAATCCAGGAGTTCACTTTCCGACGACCTAATTAAACATTATCCCAATTCTCTGGTGCAAAGTCGAAGATGGTGAGGTCTGGCGGCAGGTCGAGTTGGCATGGAATGCCTTCCATATACTCCATTTTTTGGTTCCTATATGCACCTTTTGTTTGAACGCGTTTCTTCATTTTTTTCGCGAAGGTCAGTCAGTTACGACCATCCACGTTCAACTAAAATGGGGCTTTGAAATAGTCCCTCTAAAACCATCTCCTTCACTCATTAAACCCGTCATTCAATACCGCGAGATATTCAGTCCATTATCATCGACACAATGAGCCCTAGAGTTGCTTTTCGAACAATGAATTTCCTCCCGGCCTCCATCCACCGTTCGTCCCGCGCTTCCTCCCGCCCACCCCGTTCGCCCTACTGTGCACGACCAGAATCTGCAAGAGCATCTCATTCAAATTTCACTGACACAAGCGATCGGTATTAGGTTATATTAATTCTTCTCCAACTAAACTGAATATACAGGGTGGTTCGTATTGAGCGGTACACAATTTGTGGATAGACAGATTCTTCGAGAAATTCTGAGACGAAAAGTCCTTTGCCAAAAATTTCTGCGGCCGATAGTTTCCGAGTTACGGAATATTATTGTGTTAACCGATCGCAGCGCGATCATAGACTAGTGCGCAGAGACTGTGTTCGCTCGCGCATCCAAGCCTGCCATGTCACGCTCTCGTACAAGCTCTGTGATAGGTCAACCCAGATCCTTGTGCAGCTCGAAAACCGAAAATCACAGGAATTTTTGCCAAAGGACTTTTCGTTTCAGAATTTCTCGAAGAATCTATTCACGAAATGTGTCCCGCTCAACCTGAATCACCCTGTATATCACGGTACCGCATAGGTACACTCAGATTTATGATTAACCTGAGTAGATATTACTCTTCTGTTGAACTTCGTCGTGCATGTATATACCTACAATGTACATAAATTATAGAAAATCGTAGAACTATGAAGATCTGTGTTACGTAGGCTGCCTAATTGGCCATAGCTATATATCTATAATGTAGGTATTATAACGGGATAACTGATGCCATGACTGTTGCAAAGGACAGAGAAATTATACGTTTCTAGAGGACTCAAGTCCCGGAAGGAAGTAGGAAGGAAGCAGCCCCCCCAATTACTCGAAAGTCGATAATTATTCTCGAGACGTTTTGCCGCGTTGCCCCGATTCCCGAGCCATTTCTATACCCCCTCCGCTTCGCCATCCTTCTCCTCATCCGCATCCCCTTCGACACGAGGCCGAAGCGAAGCTCGAATCGTTTACTGTTAGATACGACAATGCAGTTTGTGCATCGCTATAATGGATATAGAATATTGTGTCTGAAGTATGTGATTTTTCATTTTCTGTTTATTTCCAAGCAAAATTGAAACAATATTGGACTTATGAATCCGGAGGAATCGAGCTTTTATTAACGCTATGCAAATATGCAGGCACATTATACCCTTGGGAATTTTTTAATCTCTGGGATAATCTGCGCCCAGCTCTTTCGCGTTATGAAAAGCTTGTTTCATTTATTTTATATTTTGTTTGTTTTTCAATTTTTAACCGGATTTATTACACTTTCACATCTCCCCGCGTCTGGCTACGACGTAAACTCGATAAAATACACGTTTTAATGAAATAGGGTAAATACTAACCCAACCGAAGAAGTATTATCCAATATATGCGGAGGAAAGAGGGGTAGTAGGGTACGTGCCTATACCTATACCGGTCTGCACCACCGGCTTCAGTATAGCTACGTCATACACGCAAATCAATTTTATCGAATGTATTATAAAAATGGCCAACACCCCCCTCCCCCGCCCCTTCGTCCCTCAAGAAAATTGTTATTTTTGCGTGTTTCCGTTTTTGTATCATGTAGAAAGTATCGGATAAAAAAAGGGTGAAAAAATATTTCATCAAAATTTTGTCAATTTATCAATTTTTTCTCCACTTTTCTTCAACTTTTGTTTTCGTTTCGGTTGAGTAATCATTTCAGGGGGGAGGGGCAGCTTTCGTACATGGTCATTCTTCATACGAGAAACGCCAAGTGTGATCAAACTGTAGAAATCACTTGATTAATACAATCCAAAGAATCTGGCATCGGAAGTTAATTGATTGTTAATCTGAAACCGGTAAATCAACTATCCTATCAATAAAATATCCATATTGTAGGAAACGAATGATCAGCAAATGCAAG
The DNA here is from genome assembly GCA_963170745.1 of Phymatocera aterrima. Lineage (NCBI taxonomy): Eukaryota > Metazoa > Arthropoda > Insecta > Hymenoptera > Tenthredinidae > Phymatocera > Phymatocera aterrima. The sequence continues at coordinate 3,305,861 of OY720663.1, read as the reverse complement.
GGCGATATGAACAATCCAAAATTGTCACTCAACCGAAACGAAAACAAAAATTGGAGAAAAAAAATAGAAAGGAAATTGACAAATTTGAAAAATTGAAGAATTAAAAACGTAGTCGGCGCCGAACGAGTGGTCTGCCTCTCTCGCCGATCGGGTGACACGAACATAACATTTTGAGCTTTTTTTTTCTTCGATTGACATCGAAAAAATTTGCAAAATTGACGAACTTCGTTAAAAACGGAAATAATTTTCTCAGAGCAATTTTGAGTACTCAGTCTCAAAATTAGATAGGAAAAATGTCAGTATGACGAGTGAAAAGCGCGTGGGAATGGCTACAAGAATCACTGTATAAAGTTGAACTTTCCTACGAGAACGGCTGAGATACGAGCCGCCGAAGAAGAGCCGAGACGCGCGAAAATAGCGTTTCAAATACTCCCGCTAGCTCGGCAACGGAGCTATGCAATGACATCCCCCCACTTGGCCCATAGACTTGTGTTCATGAGTAGTATGTACGGAAAAACCCGGTTGTCGCCGAAATCGGCGATGGTGATGCGAAAAGTCACCCGCTTCACGTAGAATGCCACATCACGTATACAATTTTTTGATTTTATATTTCTTTCGTATTATTTGTAAAAAAAAAAAAAGTTGTTCTTCGTTTCCCTCCCCGGAGAGACGTGCAACGTGTATAAATCTGAACTGAATTTATATATCCAGTTACATAGTTCGCCGTAGAGGAGGAAGGCCGAGCGAAGCACGTAGGTAGGTACAGAATTTTGAATTATTGTCTAATAGACCCTCGGCATACATAATGCATAGGGCATTGTATAACAAACAGGTATGTACGTATGTACCTATGTATATACATATCTAGGTATGTACGATAATAAGTGTGCGAGACCGTGGGAGTTTACCCCGTATAACACAGTTGCATTGCTCCGAAACGGAATTCTGATGGTAAAACTGTACGTGCGCGCTCCGCGATAAATGGCGCGCTAATTTATAAAAATTCGAATTTTCATTTACAGAATTGGTAAAAACGGGACAGAAAAACAGGCGGAGAAACGACTTTTCCGCGACTTTCGAGTTACGGATTGAACCTATTTTCCATGGATCATCGAATCCCAAACGGACAAGTCCACTTGCGATCGCTCTTGTTCGCGAGATATTCGACGAAATATTTGACGTCCGCGTGTCGGTCAGAATCATGTATAGCATCGCCTCGACACCGATGTCTTACCTCGTAATTCAATTCGGCAGATTGAAAACTATCATTCGCTAGTGATAATTGATTGGAAAATTATTTCCGAACGGATAGTGAACAATAAAGCTTCATCAGTGATGAATAGCGGATTCATATTCGTCCAAGAATACAACGAAATTGTGAATTGTTCGTTACAGAATCATCGGTGTGGTATCTATGATAACGATCACTGATCAACCGTCACGGAACCGGCTCTACGTTCAGTGGTGTTCAAAAACGTGGTCAATCAAAGAGACAATGGAATCTGAACCGTCCGCAAATGTATATCAGAAAAGCAGCATGGTAGCACGGAACTGAGATTTCAAGATTCGGTATGGCCCGGCCGCGCCCTGAGCAACGCAGCTAGATATTACAGAAAAGAAGGAAGAAGAGAAGGGAGACAAAAGTGCGCGAGACTGAACTAAATTCTCTGAAGCCCTCAGAGCCCGCAGGAGTCCTCCTGATATATCGCCACTTCTTTTTTGTTCTCTGGCTGACCAGGACGCCGAGCCAGCCGCCACGACCACCTATATCCACCTAAAACCTTTGCTCTTCCGTCTTTCCCCTTTTACTTCTTCCATCTTTGTCTTTGTTTTTTTCTTCGTTTTTCTCTCTCTCTCTCTCTCTCTCTCTTCTCTCGCTTTTCCCCTAATTCTTTGTCGATCCTCTGTTATCCTGCTGGCAGTTGGCGAAAGGATGTGTGTGCCGGATGAGAGAGGAGAAAAACACTCCGGGTGCAACTATGTCTGACCCACTACGATCTACGACCACTTTCTTGCTCACCGTTCACCCCTTTCTACACGATTCCCTCGCGCGCGCGGATACCCTTGCTGGTTAACCTTCCTGTCTCTGACCTATTCGCCTTTACCTTGCCAAGGCTAGGTACGGGTGATAATTAGGGTGAAAGAAATGGAAGGAAATATATGTATGGTTATGTGGTAGTTATAGGTGTACAGTTATTGATCCGAATTTTGGTATCATGAATTACACGAAAATTCGGGGTAAAGAAGAAAAGAAGAAACTACAGTGTAACCTTACGGAATACGCATAGCCGAGGATATGGAATATCGTTTGACCGAAAGGTTGGAGTTTGAAATTGTATTTTCATACGTAGGTATGAGTATACAGAAACGAACGTCTCTCTTCGATTTCACTTGCGGGTCGTTTTTTATCCAACACCCACAGTCTCTCAGTCTGTGCGGCACTTTAATCTCCCCCGAACAAAAGCCACAGAGACCCCACACAATCCGAAATCAATAGTTTGCGGTCTGCTTCCGTTTCTGCTACTGCACTGCTGCGAGCTATTATAACAGTTGAACCGATCCAAAGGACGGTAACGTAACGTGTGACATCCTTCTTCTTCTTCTTCTTCTTCTTCTCTCTGCCTTCGAAACCGGATCGTGCGACCCTCGTGAAAATGATACCTAACATAATATCATCGGCGAAGCTATAGTGTTCGAACTCGAAAATTCGTTCAACTTGCGGAAAAAAAGTTCGTCCGTAATTGATTTCTCTCCCCCGCCGAACTACGTTCGTCCACCGTACGCGACGTTTTTTATCGCGACTTAAGGATCACATGTGTACTGTGAAAAGGATGACAAACAATGTCAACCTAGTTTCAGCTAGCTTTGCCTTTTAGCGTACAAATCTCGAGTAAACATGAAAGGAAGGAAACCGCGCGAAGGTTTTTATCTATACGAGTAAATGCGATATGAGAAAATTGTATCTGTATTGGTATATTAGTTACACATAGGTAGATTGAGGTTAGACCAACTATATTTTTAACTTCCCGCTCTCTGTTTACAGAGAAAAAGGCAAGTTATCGTGATCACCCCGAAAACAAAAAGTTCAGTTTTCATCAGATGTTCACGTTTTGAGTTGTAGAAAATCATTTCCGACTAATTTCAGATGGGCGCCTGGGTGTGTGCATGTGCCGTGCGTGCGTGTGTGAACAATTTTTTTGCCCGACGATATCTCTAGAACGAGTGATAGGATTTTGATGAATTTGTGCTCAATCGACGCGGCTTTTCCAAACTTAGAACTGATCAGATTTTGGCTTCGATCGGCCGAGTAGTTTCCGAATTAATCGAATATCAAAATTCAATAAAAATGATGGTGTCTTCGTTACGGATGTGGATAAGATTAGTACCCGATCCTTTCTTGATCGCTGATCACGAATCTAGAGTTGGATTTGCTAAATTCAAAATGGCGAGTGGAATGTGCTAGCAAAAATCCAAAAATATTCGGATTTTTTTTTTTTTTTTAGAAACAAAATTTCGCAAATGATGATATCTTGAGAACGTTTTAACGGATTTTTGGTTTCCCCTTTTTCAATAGTGATCGAACCAAATGTGAGGACGGGAAGTTCAAAGGCTGGCCCATAGTCAGCCGAAGACTGCTTGTTCTTCTGTTCTGTTTCCCCTCTCCGCGTACAGCTATAATATATAGGTATGTATGCAACTGGTTCGTCTTCGAATTTATCTTTAACAAATCTTCGTATTTCTTTAACACGATCTACGAGTATACATACTAAGATGTATTTATTATGTAGGAAAAAGTATTGAAGAAAGGAACGAAGAAAACGAACACACAAGGAATGACACAAAAGTAAGGAGGTGAGAAATACGATTTTATTTCATCCCGAACCGTAGGGGAGAAATCCGTGTCGTACTGCTAGTAAAGCTACTGTAGTCGGTTCGGTTTCTTTCGGTACGAAGTATAAGTATAATGCCTCTGTACTATGTAGTACATATATACATATATATATATATATATATGTATATACAGTATAGATGCAGCGTCGTTCAAGAAAAAGTTTCGCCAAATAATAATTGCGGAGAAGCGTGACCATAGGACCGGGCGCGAAAAAATACAAAACAAATTTCGATGTGACGTAGAAGAATTTACAAAAAACCTTAAAACTGAACTGAACTGAACCCGAACCGAGAGAAAGAAATCTGCGACGAGGGACTACTTGCAAATTACTTCCTACCATTCTTTAATCCGTTTTCCTTTTTCTCTACATCCTGACCACAGTGGAAAGCTTTTATGCCGGTATACTTGAAGAATCTTGAATATAATTAATAATGTAACACAGCACGCAGAGGAGACGGCGAGGATACTCTGCACCCGCCCGCCAACCTTATGTCTGCAGCCGCAGTAATTCCAACTCGTGTATAAGTAGTAATTACTTAGATTAGGTGGGACATAGAGGTCGTCGCTACGACTTGCGACACCGCTTTTGTAATTAATAGCCAGTCAGCGGTATATATACGCTTTCGAGTTTACGTTCGCGTTACAGAATTAACTAACTAATTTTCACGGAGTATAATTTACTCATCTTTTCACCGTTTACATAATACCTTTATAATCAAAAGTACCTATACCTATGTACACCTATACAGTGTGTTCGTAATCGGCTGTATACGTTATACACCTTTGGCAATAAATTGTGCGAACGTTGCCGTTTTTCGCACGTCGAAATTATCGTTTCGAGATGAGCCCCGTTCTCGCGTTGATTCGACATCACCTGTCAACCACCACGTTGAGTCGATGAAAAATTTTGATATTCCAAATTGAACCTGAATCCCAAAATTGCGGCATAAAGGAACTGTGATCAGGCTCTGCGAGCACGTGAATAAAAAATGTCAACTTTGTTGTTATTTGTAGTTGAATCGGATAGAATACGATGTTATACGCCGTAATCGCGATAAAATGATGAAAAAACTATATCAGCTGTATTTCGACACCGAGAGATTTTCGTGAAAAGTCAAATTACCGCTGCAGATATATTTTTCAACGAAGAACAATGTACTCGGTGGTCGCGGGCGACGACGATCCGGCCGGATTCGCGAAACTTCGAGATGTCGGTTTCGACGATCGAAACTGCAGCCGATATTATTTCCCATATCTTTATCGCGTTGACGTTCCCAACTTCGTTCCAATAAAATGAAAGATTTTCTCCAACCCTAAAAAAATTCAGGTAGGTAGTACATATGCGAGGGAGTCGAGATATACTAGCTCCCCGTACGATTGTAGTACCTATATATATATACCTAATACATACACGGGTTACCCGTCGATACGTTATAAGTAGTGAGCATCGGCAGCTGACTTGGCCGAATTTTTTTTGGGAAAGGTACAGAGAAAAGGGAATGGAACAAAAAAAAAAAAAAAAAAACCCCAAAAAAACGATCGAGTAAAACGAAAACGGACGTAGAATAAAATCGATGGCAATGACAGAAGAGAAATCGTGCAGGAGCATTCGTCCTTGAAAATTACTGACCGACAGCTTTTTTTACTCGTGCGAACTGATGTGTGTACATGAAAATAAGATGGGGTTGGGAGACAGGAGGGAGGGAGAACTGAGCAGGGAGAAGGGTGAGTGGAGTAGGGATGGAACGGGAAGTTCACAAATGAAATAGGGTCATCCACGGCGTGACGGTGTCCTATCAGCTATCTTCATCCCCCTCGATATCCCCGGAACACAGAGCTTCGACTAAGACGTGCGACAAAAAGCTCCGAGGTTTTATCCCCTCTCGCAGTTTGCGTGGAAGATCGACAGCCTAGATTATGTGTCTCTGATTCATCAAGACGCGGCGGATATCGTTGCGTCGGTGATAAATTTTGTTCATATAATTTCCATAGGTAATACATATATCTCGATGAAATCATGAGTAATTAATATTCTGGATCTCGGTAGAGCTGTTCGAAACAGACTAAACGGCACCCTAAGATGAAAAATCGGATGAAAAATGCAGGAGTTCACAGTCGGGACATGTTAGAAAATAGAAAATTTCAAAACACTTTTTGCGTTTCAATAATCCTCGCGAGGGTCTGTTTATATCTCTCATGATGCTGTTCGGTACACCAAGACGGAAATATTGTCGGATGGGATTCAAGATTGGATCCCATATTCGAAAATCGAATTTTTTCACAACAATTAATTTCTCACCAATATTGAAAGAAAAATTGATTCACTTTTGTTTTCTGTTTTTTTTTTTTTCTTCTGTATTGAACAGGATATACAATTTTGTATTTCATCCTACAATATATTCGTGCGTTAGTTTTCTGAACACCAACCTGAAACATGAATTCCCTGCTATCGCTGATGCGGCGCGAGAAGCATTTTGAAATTTCCCGGCATGCACATGTATAGGTATATGTTATACGATGGCCAGCTCCTTCATTTTTCATCCAATTTTCGATCTTAAGATAGTCTCATATTTACTTATTGTTACTAAAATGATATTGTGTATGAAAAAAAATCTTCTCTTTCAAAACCGTTTTTTAAACTATAACGAAAGTTTGAGCTAGCAAAAATTGACTTAGATTAAACGAAAAGAGAGAAAAGTGGAAGGGATGAAGCAAAAGTATAGAGTAGAGGAAGGGAAGAGGAACAAATTTGACTTCGTTAATCGAAATCAGATAGCGAAGCGTTTGCCTTTGTTCATTAGGAACGAGTGCGAGAAAAAAATAGCCGACTCCTATACAGGTATAATACAAACCTCCCCGTGCCGGAAAAGCTTGAGGGTAAATAATATTTGAGTAAAACGAAAGAGGGTAGAAAATGAATGAATACCAGAGCGTACGTAACGACGGGATATGAGAAGACCGGAAAGAAAAGATATAATATTAGAATTCGCAGGTATAGCAATGTCCGGGTAAAATTGGAAAATTACAAAATTTCATCATCTGTATATTCAATAAAATAGAAGCAAATGAAAGAAAATAAGTAAACGGATTGAGCGTGATACGAAGAAGGAGGCGAACGAAGATTTACAAAATTTCTTCATTTGTATATTCGGTAAAATAGAAGCAAATAAAAAAGAGTAAAAGAATTGAGCGTGATACTCGTGGTGGCAAAAATTTGTGCGCTGATCCGACGAAGCGGATGAGGAAGAGAGGTATATCACACAGACATGATACAGACGTACGATGTATGTATGTACGATAAATTAAAAAAATTCCATAAAAAAAACTGTGAAAAGTACTGTAAGAAAAAAGGTTCGGTAAGAGGATAGTATCGGGTTCGAAAATGTCCAAAGACAATTGTATCTCGAAGAAGAGAGGTAGAAGAAGAAAGAACGAAAAAGAAAAATTAGAGACCACATATATATATATACCTATAATACCAACGGAGAACTTTCCGAACTCTTTTAACGATACTTTTTTGTTGCTGTACCGATGTACCTAGGTGTATAGATATATGTATTACGTGTTATATTGTATATATATATATACGTATCCTTTTTTTCCAAAGTATAGGAAAAGTTTACACACTTATTGGTTATCTCTTTCTATCGTCACCGTGGAGTATTTAGCTTTCTCCTTGGCGAGGCGGAGGAGGAGGAGGAGGAAAAGGAGTACAATTAATACTTTGGAAAGAAAATAAAGAAGAGTGAAGAAAATCTGCTCACTTTTTGCCCGGTTTTATTTGTCATTTTTATTTATTTTCTTCTGGCTCGATCGAGTCGGTTTCGACGGGAATAAAATCTGCCCGATCACAGTTTGCAGTTCGTATCCATCCGAACGTGGCGCTTTGAGAAATGTACAATAAACGATAAACGATAGATGTGTATTTAGTCGGAAATTCGGCGGCGACGAATTTTGCATATATACGTTATTCGTTTACCTACTCTTCGGCCGAAGCGGAGATCTGCCCATTTCACAATCAGACGGAATGCGTGCCAAATAGATGAGAACAAACGACGAGAGGCGAAAGAATCGAGTATTATCACGGTTTACTTTCCCTTTATCTGGAGCTCCGGGGCGAGGGAGAAATGTATTTATCCCAACGCGTCTCGCGCGTGGTCTATTCTCAATGAAATTCCATCTCGTCCTGAATTGGAACTTAATAAAGCGTCATACGCACAGCCAGGTTCTGCAGGCGTAGAGAATTTTTTTTTTTTTCTCCACTTCGTCACAGCCAGCCGGAGGAATTGAATGCGTTGAATGCTCATTTACTTGAGTTCGTCGTTTCTCCTTCACCAACGGAACCAGCCGACCAACCTCCCTCCCTCCCTCCTTTCCTCCCGCTTCGTCTCTTTTTATTTCACTGTCCCTCTTTCTTACATAGCTCGGAATGGAATCTTTAATATAGTCCGCGAAGAGGAGACGAATAAGGCGGTGGAAAACGTTATTCAGGGTAGAACCCCCACAAAATTACTCTACGCATCTTCGTAATATTCTCTTGTCGTATACTTCTGTCTCTGTCTCTCTCTTTCTCTCTCTTTCTCTCTCTCTCTCTCTTTCCCGTCTCCAACCAATTTCTGAGTGTCATCAAGAACTTATTTCTCCCTCTTTATTCTTTTTCTTCTCCTGTCCTGTCCTTCCGTTTTCCCAACAATTTTTATTTTATTTTTTTCTCTCCGCGTCGATTCAAGGTCTCTTTTTTTCTCCTCCCTTTTCAATAGCTTTTCCACCGTCCTAGAGAACGACGAAAGCACATCAGTCACCATTGCACAACCATACATACGGGCCGGCATTCCATGTTAACCTCGACCGACGATTTTCCCTCACCATTCCTTGTCATACGATTCCCCGATCTCGCTGAAGGACGCCCGAATCCTATTCCCGTTTTTTCCCAATGATTTTCCATGATCATTCAAACCCATCTGAGAATTGGTCTCTTTTAAAAATCCCCAAATATTCTCAGATATCTTATTCTTCATTCCAATCATTTTCACGCCGACCGGACCCCGTACGATGGGCCGGGTATTACTCTTTTCTAGTTTTTTCAACGCTTCAAACATTTTGAACAAGTTCTTTCGATGGTCAATTGAACGGTACTCTTATTCTTTTTCCTCTCGTTATTGGCTATCGCGGTTCCCATAGAAACTAAACATCTTCGCTACGAACGTCGTTTCTAATCTCATACCTTCACCGACGCCTACCTAGGTATATGTTCGTGGCTATGTCGATGCGGTTCGATCTCAACCGTCGAAGGAAACAAAATCAAGTGGGCATGAGGAAAAATTGCTCGTGTTGCATATCTCTATATGGACTACTTTACTAGATAGGTATGTACGTACGTCCGATATCCCGCACCCGCACGTCCCCCGACCAACACATCCTTCTCGGATTTCGAATGATAACGGGATATGAGGAAGCGATTGACGAACGTTTAAGAAGATTCCGCAAAACGAGATGATATTATTGCCGTCGAAAATAATCAATATCAATCGCAATTCCGAAATGTATGTTGCACATTTTTTTTACGCCCTTATGTATTATCGTTCGAGTAGGAATTGCCGAGGAACCGGGAAACGGGAAACGGGAACGGGAACGGATAACTGCCGGAGCTCGTGCGAACCTACATACGCGATGGAATGGACGGGTGAAGAGGTCGACTGAATACCTTCCGTTTAAAACGTGCATACAATGGCGGTCGAAGAGAAGTGTATACACATGCAACCGCAGCTCTCCTTTATAACCAGCATTCGGCTGTATAATAGAGAAATTGTTTTTCAAATTGCCGTGTTTATTTTCCAACCCTTTTCACAATTACGGACGCCTAACCTCAACGCGTTGAAATTTTAACGCGGGTCTCTGTATAGGTAGTTATAAATATACGACGAGTGAGATGAAAGAGAGGAGAATGAGAATTCTACTTTCTTCTTTTGTGTGAGTGTGTGTGTTTTTTTTTTTTTTCTTTGTTTTCGTACAAAACGGGACGAAAAATTATAGGATTCATGTGAAACATCGCGCGGCGTAATTGAAATTGTTTTATCATTCGGTCATTCGATTTTCGTTCGTTTCTCTCGTTCGGTAAAACGAGCAAAGTATACGTGGTCGCGATTCGTGGTGATCTGGATGATAAACTTTTCATTCATTAGCGTTTCGTTATCATTCAGCGAGCATCGACGTTGCATGGCTACAACGCACGGAGGAACGAGGGAGATTTTCGCCGCATAGGGCCAGTCCGTTGCATGCCTATGAATACACCTGTGTATATTGGTTAATTATAATCGGGTCAGGAAATATGACGTGAAATTTACGATCACCACCGTCATCGCCCGGTGGCGCGGGCGGGGGCGGGGGCGTGCGGCGCGGCGCGGCGGTCGGTAGCGGTTATCGATAGATTGTCCAGCCGGAAATAGGGATTTGTGAAAAAAAAAGAAGAAGAACAAAAAAAAAAAAAAAAACCGACAGGAAAAAAGAAGAACGGGGAGAATGATCAGTGATGACAACGCGTTTCATTTCAATCGAATTTCGGAAATTGTTCGTCCAAAAATTATATGCAAGGTCTTTGAACGTGGCTGCACGAATACCATGATGAAACATCGCATTTCCGTGCCTGATAAAAAATTCAGATTTCGATATATAGACCGCTGTTAAATTTAAAAGAGCCAATACCTTCACCCGAGGCTTACCCCTAGACGTGTCAGTGTGGAGGGATACGTATCTGGGAGGTCTAAATCCTCTGGTGCAATATGGGAAGCTAGATAGATATAGATATAGGTAAGACGGCTGCACTGGTAGGTAGGCAGTGGAAAATATAGACGTCTGATGGCCTAGGTGCCATTCCGAGGGCCGAAGACCGAACCAAGGAGCCCAAAGCCAGGAGCACATACCGGCTCGCGTATATTACATACCATTGCCACTGTGAGCTATAGACAGTTCTATCAGTAGACATTAGATATATGTATACGTATATACGTGTCCATAGAATCCGGATATATACAGGAGTCGGTGTAGTAGGTAGGTATATATGTCCGGCGAAAAGTAGACGAAAAGTAAAAATTTGGAGCGGTTCGAAACTAGCACGAAGACCACGCGGGCGAAGATTTTGGGAATGAGAATTAGTCGATTTTCGAAAGCGAGACGATTTTTTTCGAAATTAGTCGATCGCGATAAATGAGGTGGGTGATTTTCGGCTGAAATTTCGATCGACGGAATCTGCCTTCTCGGTGAACTTCTCAAATACGAGATACGAGTTCGTATTTTTCCCGTTTCGATTATCCTACGATTTAGTTCCGCAGGGCAATGATTTCCTCGTTAAATTTCCAAGATCGACGAAGGTTAATACATCTCGCCTAACGGAACTGAATTCCGGCTGAGACTTACTGACGTGAAGATTCGTTCGAATATTCGGTGAATCTCTGACGAAAAACTTAATCATTCCGCGTAATACGTGATCGCAGTTATGAAACTTGATATTTAATAACAGTTTATATATGCCGCCGCGGGGCTGCAGTTTCCTCCCGGTCCGCCGATGTTGTCAACTTATATATATATATACACACAGATATATTACCGAAGAATTTATAGTATTTGATATAACATAGGTATAAACTATTGGTTCCCAGGCATAACTGCCGCGCCGCGGCGCTGCTATATATATACGGCTGCAGGGATGCGGCGAATTTCCGGGCGAAAATGTTTCATCCACCCTCCGACCCTGCACCCGTAGCTTCGCGATAGTTATGCATATTATGACCGCGGAAGCCGTGGAATATAGCGTGTAATTAAATAATGGTAATTGATATTGTACAGGTACTACCGACCGCGTTGCCGTATCAGTCGAATTATCGACAAAAAAATTCCTCAAATATTTCACCATCTCTGTATCGAAACCGCGCGTTTCATAGTACGTACGTACATACCTACCTGTACCTGTGTGATATTAATTCGTGAGAAATAATTACCCACCCACGGAATATTGCCGCGTGAGTTTCATTCCACGCGGTTATAGAATATATACCAGCAACGAAATTGGGAAAATAATGTATGGCCTACCGAAAATCAGCTCGTGCAACAATAATAATGTAGAAAATTGCGTCGGCAATTTTTCGCCGTACTTTTAGCCGATCGAAAGATCTGAAAAGACGGAAACAATTGCCGTTTTGGGCCCGCGGCCACCACTGCACGCTCCGCGGATTCTCCCTGAGATGATACGGTGAAAGTATACACTCAACAGCGCATGCGCGAAATAACACACTCCTATTGGCTGTTTTGATTTTCGCGCGGCCTCACATTCCGCTGTTTCTCAGTGCAGCCAAACTACTTATTTGTCCTGATAGGCGAAACGCGATCTGTCACACAAATAACATGGGGTGGCCAGACTGACCTGACACGTGAGGATCCTCGCGCTTGCGCTGTTGAGTGTACACTTTCACCGTGTCATCTCGGTACATGCATACAAACTTCGGTACTGGAATAAGACCGTAGAATTTTTTCGACCATTCGTTTTCTGGAGGCAATCGTGAAGGCTCGCTTCGATTCGCAAACTTTCTAGCGTCTCCAGAGATGGCAGCGCGACGGCGATATACAAGGGCGACAATCATATTAGAAATAAAAGCAAGCGCGGCTATAAATCGGCGACCGCGGTTTACCTACCAACTAATTTTCGTCGGAGTTGTATTCGAACGAACGTGGTTGCATGCGCTGTAAAGCCGTAATCGTATTTTTGACCAATACGTCAGTGAAAAATAAAATCATTTTACGGCTGAAACGTTTGCGTGAGCGTGTGTCGGTGAGAGCTATACCGTTGAATAAATATAATTATCGATTCCAGCCACATTTCAGTGTTCGATTGACGCCGGAGCGCGATTCGTAATACTTGGAGGAAGGTTCTCGCACGCGCAATCTAAAAATTATCAGAGCTTTTGCAGAGCAGTAAGTATATAGTCCCGCGGCCGAACCATATTCACGGCTAAAAGACGAAAAATTATCGCATCAATCGCCTGCACGGTCAAAAGTCCTCGATGAACCGTAATTTTCCGTTTCATTTGATTTTTCGCCAAAAATCTTCCAATGTATTTAAGGTATATTTCAACAATTTATATTCTCGCACGAGTGAATGGCACCCAGAGACACAGATGCATTGTCTACGTGACTTTTTGTTTATCTTTCGGAATGCTGAAGTCTAGAAATTCGAGGGGGAAGGATTTGATTGATTTTAAAATTGCTTTTCACAGGTCAAATATTTGGTCCTGTAGGTATAGGCGCAGGAGGTATAGTATGAATTACAAAATGAACAAACGAATGGCGCAAAACAAAGTGGAAAAATTACCACCCGCTCTCTTTATTTTTTCTGTGCGTTCGTCACCTTCGTTTTTCAACATTTTCAGATCTCAAATGAATCACAGTGCTTCTGTACTATTATATTATTTAAACACTAGCTGACCACCTACAGCCATTGGGAGCCGATTTTTTTTTCTCCTTTTTCATCATTTCCTCTCTCAGTCAAAGCGAATTTCAAATGAAATCGGTTAGAGTGCTGCTCGGCAGCGTTCCTTTACTGAAATCAACGATTGTACACGAATAGAGAAGGAGAGAGGACAAGAGAAAATAGTGAAGAAGACTGGCCGACTGCTCTCGGATAGCCGATGGTCGACGCGAGCCTAAATAATGGCTACTGTTTAAGTCATGAAGCTTTTCGCCTCTCGCGAAACAGCTCTGCCAACTCTAACCTCAAACCGTGGCAAAGTATCGAATGAAATGAAATGAAATGGGAATAACGCTAACACATAAATATAGATGGAGAAATTCACAATGCCTGATCTCCGTCCGTCTTCCACAATTTACCTCTATTTTCCATTACATTTCAAATGTCTACCGAAGCCGGAATCATTTCATTCGTTATTATGGATTCCTTTATGCGCGCAGCTTGAAAGCATCCGATTTTCGATTGTTTACGTTATTTCAAATCAATGGAGAAGAATTTTTTCGTATGTGTGCTAAAAATGTAGAAAAAAATAAGTAATTTCTCAATTTTACTTTGGACGGTATTGCAGCTACAGATGAAATCCTGCATTTCTATCCGCCATGATTCATCTCCTGTATTCTTTTTCACTCGTTCTTCCGGTTCGAAATTCGGAACGAATTTCATGAAAATTATTAATTACGCACAAACGAGCTGCTGATTAAGAATTTTCCTTACGCCGATCCCCGTTCTGAGATTGAGTATCGGTTACGTACATACATACATACACACAGCTGTCACGTACGTACAGTATTATCTATTATACAGAACTTCTTTCGTCTCTACCGAAACCAATTTTCGTCGGTACCAACCTGAAATGATCAATTCAAAGTCGGCTCCAAATCATGCGCAGCTTCGAACAGATACGTATAAGATACGATAGCGAAATCACCAATTATAAGATTGATTGAACGAATGAAGACGAAAAGTCGATATTATAACGATCAAACCACAAAACTACTTTCGTCTCTTCGACTTCGGTTCATGTTTAGTAAATTTTTTTCGACGAGCGATTTTCGATAAGCGAAACCGTGTACGATATACTGATACCAGCAACTATGGATATAGATCATAGGTATAATATATAACAATCATAAAGAAAATATGCTTGTTATATTACGAGAACGGGCTCGATTTCAATACGAAGCTCGTCCGCTCCTTCCAGGTTTTTGTTCGTCTTCAAATTTCCTTTCTAAACAATAATTATAGCCACAGCAGTAACAACGATTGCAGAAATTCGTTTTCACATTAGGCCGAGACCTGACTAAATCGGACGATATTCGTTTTGAAAGCGAGTCTGTTCTCTCATTGGACAGAGTTCATACCAATCAATTGGACGAAGCAAAGTACAAAGGAAGAATCAGGGAAGAAAGGAAGGGGGAAAGGAAAGGAAACGGGAGGGAAGGGAAGGGAATCGTTTTAAGATACTTGAGGGGAAATTGGGAAAATTTCCAATCACTATCGGATAGTATTAATAATAACAAATTCATTTGCCATTTACCTCTTGATATACGTGTACTAGGCATATAGGATATATACATATTATACATATATATATATCCAGTCGGTATAGGCAGTTGACGATCCAAGGAAGTATAGCTAAATTGAATAACAATTTTTACCCCATTTTATTTCTCGGTTCCATATCGAAATTTGAAATCAACTCATCGAGCCCGAAGTATTAGGAGCGGGGGAGGGCGGTAATGATTATCGGTATAAATTCAGTTCCGTCCGCACGATCTATCAGCCGATTATAATGATATAATATAAATGATGATTCGATCCAATAATCCTGGAGGTAGGCGTGTACCCGTAGATTTCTTTCTACTTCAATCAATTTTTTTCTTTCACTTCAATTTTATCCACTGCCTATATATTCTTCCTCTCGAAATACGGCCGCGGGAAGCGTTTCACTTCGGCGCATTGGTTATTCTGTATAAATTCTCTATAATACCTATACATACGCAGTCCACGCCCCTTTTCCCAAATGTTTAATAATCGAAATGTTGATCATATACATTTCGGAAGATTCCGTATCAGAGAGCATCAATCCTTCCTAATGAGCGCGGCGGAGAAAATAGAAGCGAGGAGAAGTGGATGAGGGAAAGGAAGAGAAAAAAAGAGAGGGAGAAGTAACGTCGAGGGTGAGTCTTAGTAGAGGCTAAGGACTTATTCGTACAGGCATAAGCCGCAGCCACCGCCGTACGTCTTTTTTCTTTTTTTCTTCTTTCTTTTCTTCTTCTTATTTCTCTTTTTAAATCGTAACTCAAAGAGGTTTGCAAAGCGAGCAACAGACGCTGCCTGCGACAGCGGGACGTTGGCTGCATGCAGGATTATGAAATTTCGAATTACCATTTTCCCTGATCCAGAGGATGAGGAAAATTGGTAGAAGAAACGAGAACCAAACCAATAAATTAGTCACAATTAGCCTCATTATTTCGTATCGTGGAAATCCAACCGCAAACATTTTTGAAATGACATTGTACTTATTACATAATACATTTCATATATATATATATATAACTCCAATACAAAGCTAAGCCAAAAATTACGTACAACCTCGATAGAAAGAAGAGAAAAAACTGGAAGAATCAGACTCTGCAGAGGTAAAAAACAAATTAAGAACAGCCCATTGCTCTTGAAAAAATTCACAATCGATCGACGGTCACGCGTTTCAATTAGACTTATTTACTCAAAGAATTGGGGAGAAAAGTTTGCAGGCTGTTGTGAGTTCGAGGCGAGATTTTACTTTAACGGAGAATTTTAACCCATACTACTTCGTCGTGATTGATTTTTGGTTTGATTTCTTTGCATCAGGGTTTCAGACGACATACCTCCATGAATCAAATTGCGAATGATACTCGATTAGTTTGTTTTGCTGTTTGGATAAAAAATTTCATTCTATGGCGGGCATATAGCATTTCGTGCAATTTCGCCACGCTATTTTCTATACCAGGTATAATTCCTCGGAAGAATGGCCACGCGGGATAAATGGCAAACGATCCGATTTTTTCCTTGGGCATGACGCGCTTTTAGTCGGGAATCACTGATTCACCCGGTATATCAAACCGCGCACCAACGCAACATTGTTAACTGTATAATGCAAGTTTTATTGCACTAGATTGACGAGTGTATATATGGTACAGACCTCTACAATATGTTACAGATTCTACACACAACGCGAGACCTTGGCTAGCCTTGCCTCCTCGTCGATATAACCACGCGCGTAGCTCGATGATAACAACCAATTACCCTAATTTATTATATTATCCATTATATGTATGTATACTTACTGCGGTTGATTCACGGACGGTTTTGTCCCAATTGTTTTCCGGTCGGGCAATATCAGACAATTTATTTTGACCACCACTGAACGCTGACTGCAGCGCCGCGCCGGTTTAGTGCCAGTGAATGGAAGTAACGATCTGCACGATCTTCTGCCGTCTGGCGTCCAATCTCCAGAAAGTCTCCGATGACAGTTTAATACCGATACCTAACCTCGTAATCTATTTCGTAGCTGTATTTTCCTATACAACGAGTATTTATTATTCATTGAGCAACTATTTTCCGAACAATTATCACTTTCGAATGACAACTTTCAATTTGCCGAAATAGATTACGAGGTTAGGTATCGGTAATAAACAGTTGTCATCGGGGAATCGGAGATCGGACGCTAGACGGCAGAAGATCGTGTAGATCGTTACTTCCATTCACCGGCACTTGACCGCGGCGCTGCCGTCAGCGTTCAGTGGTGGTCAAAATAAATTGTCTGATATTGCCCAACCAGAAAACAATTGGAACGAAACCTTCCGCGAATCAACCGCAGTAAGTATCACCTACTACGCGATGTATTCAATTTTTGTACAGTGCGATTCAGGACCGACCTGCCGAATTCTAAGGGCACCGGTTTGCTCGTGAAAATTTTCAACCAAAATGACTCATTGTCAGTACCAACAACGTCCGGCACTGATATTCTGCCGGTTATAGAGAGGATCTAAGTTCACCGATGGCAGAGCAGCGCATTGTATACCTGACAATGAGTGATCGAGACACGGATGGCTCGGATGTGCGAGGGAACACAGTCTCCCGCTCGTATTTCTCCCATTTGCCGGAACCCCGTTCATTTTTACAATTAATCAAAGCGTAGGTATGCATGACTGGCGGAGAAAAGAGGATGCATAGCCGAACGAATCAAGCCCGAAACGGGTTCGTTTCATGCGACAACAACGGCGCATTTTTTATCCCCGCAATTAAAACAGCTGTCGAAAATTCGCCGCATATTAATAATCACGGAGATGGAAAACGCGTCGGTATCGTCGGATGAAACAAACATATTTCGGGCTATAGCTACTCGCTCGGCATTGCACACTGCAGACTTCCGCCATCAGCCATTTTTTTCGCGTCAGTCATGCGTACGTTTTGATAATTTGAAAATTTGAGTATGAGAACTATGTATGTACATAGCTGACTTCTCGTTCCGGATTTACATCAGGAATCCCACCGTTGCGATTCGGCACGGGGAAAAAATGAATCCCCCTGTATATTTTTCTTGTACATACATACAACCGCGCCGTTAGCGTGCTATACATACTATATGAACCGATACAGTAGAATCCAACTCTGACTTGAAGATTGAAATGACAGTGGAAGGAGTTGAGCTAGTCAAATTTATTCGGTTACACGAACGCGGTATCGGGATTTCACTGTTTCACTGCACATTATATTGTACCTAGTAATATCCACGGCATATTTCATAGTGAGGAATCTATATGTAGGTATATACCTACATCATTTATCCAGAATCGATTTGAAATTCGGCCAACTGGAACTGGCAGATCCTCTAAGCCCCATTAGAGACTTTGTACGAGGCTAGTATTCCGTCAGACGTAAGCTCCATGTTAGCCAATACCCACGAAATACCTATGTAGTTACGTATGTATGCACATACGTCACTCGTGTGCGGCGCGGCGCGGCGCGGTGGTCCCAGTGACCGCGCGGGAGCGGTACGTGGTCGGGGTAACCTATACGCGACCAAACGCCGAACCGTCAAAGATGAAACGATTTGTACCCGCAGCAGCATTCGAACGGATAACCCAGAACTCGCGATTAGTCAAACTATTCGCATGCAACATGATCATGACGACATACCCAACGATCATGCATAACATCGAAAAGCACATCAAGGTATGTACCTACATACACGTGCACCAAAATCATTCCGGTGTAAACCGTGAGAGATGTCCGCCGAGGTCTCTGTCTCCGACGATTTACTTTTCGGCGATATTCTAGACCGCGTTATTTTTCGGGACAGTTCGCAAGGAGCATTCCTTTCCTCCGTACCTACACACAGCAGAGCTTTTTCAATCGTGAATTCTCGGATAAGAGGAACCCCAGCTCGCAACATCCGAGCATGACCGACCATATCATCATCTCCGCCGGGATGACCTAATACTCCGAATGGTCTAGCATACCTATCAAAAATTGTCTCTGCTCCTCTTGTCGTCCTCTTATCTATTTCTGATCGCGTCGTTATACAATCATAATTACGAATGATCCAAACAGAATACATATTATATAGAGATCGCTCGATTTCCTGCAGTGCCGAGGACCCGCTCGTACAGGCATTTCTATAACACGTATATCATCGTACTGCACATACCTGTACGTGTACTATTCGGGAATGGGGCAGACGGAGGGTCGCGGACTGCGGATATATATCGTATAGTTATATGTCGGGCGGGGGTAAACTTTGGCCAGTTATCCAAACCGGGGTGGGAGGTGGGAGGTGGGCAGGGAATAGGTATGGTATGAGATAAACTCCGCGTTATGGTAATGTATGATAATACCGACACTCCCCGTAGCCGCATTATGAAAATATTCCCAAATTTACGGCGATAACTGGGAGGGCGTCGACGCCGGACCCGCCGCCCCCTTATACCTACACCTAGGTATATCTCTGCCTTTTACTTTCTATATCATCCTGAGGCTATCTGAGTGAAGATTTCATTGAGTGTAACGAAATGCAAACTTTCTTTTTTCGTATCTGAAGAAATTTGTCTGACGCGTGCGTATAATTACGTTGACATAACGCAGGATATCTAGGTATATAAAGTAGACGCGCACATGCGGAGGAAATTCATTCCGAATTTCGTCCAATTTCCTACATTCCTGATTTCCATTCAATTTTTCGCGGTATCATGTTAATTAAATCCCACATAAGATCAGTGTTATGGAATTATAATAGGTATACGCGCGGGTACCAACCTATTGCAAAGAAAAACTCGAAAACAATAATGAAACGATGAATGATCCGTTGACATTTCACTCACCTTTCACAGCGTTTAACTTATTCCCCACCATCTGCTTTGCCACGAACGCTGCCATCTTGAATTTCTTTCACTCTGATGTCGCGGCCCTTTGAGCTTGCAGCTGAAAAACAAAAAGTCAAAAGGAATTCTTAGTAGTTCCCCAGGGGTAGTACACCCTGCGGTATACAGTATCCTGCACAAAAGTCTTAAGTCTTAGGTACCTCATACTGTCTTGCCTCTAGGTACAGGGTGTACCTACATATATACATATATACATAGGCTGGTACCTACGAAATCTAGGTGTACGAATGGTTGCTGGAATATATCGATCTCGCGGTCAGCTAGCGGCTAATAACTATAATGTACCACCGTCTTTTATCCTCGTGAAGTTATCTCGGCGATATATATACCGTATACAAGACGGGCGACGCGTAGCGAATATGGAAAGAGTCGAGACAATTTTTCCATGTCTACTCTATTTTTCTTTTCTCACATACCAATACTACAGCCTATAGCTGTATGTATTACAAACATTGTACGGTATAGAGGAGCTAGCTGGCCCGTATATGCGAAATGTTACATTCGCGCTTTATGTACATAAAGCATGAAAAAATCGCCACCTCCCTGACATTCGAATATTCGGTTCCCGCGCAACGTAACGCTTCGGCTTCGGTTACATATATACCTATATATATATATGAAAAAAAGAAGAAAAAAAAAGGGAAGAGGAGAGAGTAAATTTATTCATACGTTGCTTCCGGACGAACGGACGAATGGGTGGATACAGAAGGGTGAGGAGGAACGAACGAATGACAAACAAACATTTCAAAGTCGAATGGAGTGACGGGAGAAGAGAGAGAGAGAGAGAAGGGGGGAGGGGGAGAGGGAGAGGGAGAGGGAGAGGGAGAGGGAGAGAATCGAGATCGATATGAAGAGAAGAGAAGAGATGGTAGACGGGTGGAGGCTGGAGGCTGGAGACTGGAGACTGGAGACTGGCGCGACGCTACATAACATAACGGGCGTCGAGACGTCTCGGCGCCTTCTACGCGGAAAATCGAGCCCCCGTCTTTTTCCTCCCCGTAGATATAGGTGGGTGCTATTACCGTATTGGACTTGACAGGCTGAATAGAAATATTTGGATATCGTACGCGAAAAGCGAGGTGCGTGTACGCGCGCGTAATGTGTGCTTTGGGAATATGATTCCTGATGCCGAATGATCGCGCTCATAAATTGGGTAGCAGGATGAAAAATAACGCGAAAGAAATCTCTGTATAAGATGGAAAAGTGAACTTCCGTAGGACCTCTTGATCCTTTGGTATACCACGCACTGAAGTATCGAAATAGCGGGATCGTAGCTTTCGAATCGAGCGTTGTTAGTCGATTCTTACGTTATGTATATACATACAAGAAAATTGTGTTGGAAGGCGGATGTCTGAAGTTTGTGCACTCAAATTTTCACCTTGACCTCCTTGGATACATTTTTTCTCACAGTGCACCACCGAGTTTCCTCAACTCCTGTTGTTCGCTAAATGATTTCCGACGATGCATCCGCGTAGGTATATGTTTCAAGAAAAAATTCCTTCTTCTCCATGAAAAACGGTAGGAGACTGAGTCGACTTGCGGACGAAGTAGTACGCCTCACCTTTTCCGCGAACCTCGATCATTTCCAAAATGGCTAATTTTTTCTCTCTAGCTCTCATACTATTGGCAAATATTTACACGTGTACCCTGGTTTGGGGGGTTTCGTCTCTGCGCCGTTTCAATGTAATGGAATTTCAAAATTTCACCGCTCTATCTTTCACAGATTTTCAGCCGCTGGAGCTCGAGATCGGTTACTCGTTTCGGAAAAATTCGTGGCTAAAAAATTTCTCGGTACTCAAGCTTGCAAAAATTGTTCTCAAAAAATTCCGCTTTTCCGACATTCAAATAACTTCACCGCTTGAACCAAGTAATGTTCCATCACGCAGCTCGAGATCTTGGAATTTCCGAAATTTTTTTCCTCTAATTTTGTACCAATGAAAAACAAAAGAGAATGAATCTATATCTTGCGAAAAACGGATGTGCGACAATTATTGTCACAGTCGACCAAGACCTATAGGCGGGATGAAGAATTGCAAAAAATTTTTTCTCCAGTATAGTAAAATCAAACCCGAAAAATTTCGTGCTACGAATCTCGAATCTCCCCGACACGAGTGACATCTGACTGTAAACTGAAATGGTGAAATTTCAAAATTCGAATCCATTGAAATCCCCTACTATGCTATAATTATGCTTGAAATGAAGTTTGCTTCATGATATTGCCTGTACCTATACATGCACGTGAAACGAGATTCGTTTCATGCAACGGAACAAATATAAGCTATAATAATAAATAGTTTATATAACATTAAGTCAATTAATTAACATGAAGACTTGATTGCTCCGTCAACATCTTGAGCAAATATGTATTGAGCGAGATATAGGTATGTAGGTTGGTAGGTATAATATAAACCGGCGTCTCGCTTCAACCACAAATTTCCTGAACGATGAAGAACATTCCAACATCAGCAGCATCGTCATGAATTTCGTTAAAAGCTCGAATAATATTTCATTCGCCATTATATCTTGCTCTCCTCGTTTTCGCCCAACTCAATATCCATAATGATTTTCCATCCCTCGACTAACATTACATAAAAATCGAAATCCCTCCCCTCCCTCCGCCGCAAAATCTATCCCTTTCAACTTGGGTGTAAGATTTCAGTACACAAATGCGACACCGTCACACATAACTCGAATAGTTCCTTACCGTTAAGGGATGAAGGGGACGGGAAGTAAGAAAGGGAGATCGAGTTACCAAGAAGCAGGTAGGAGGGCGGCCATGGCCTATATGCCAAAGGTAATAGAGCACCGGTTACGTAATCGAGCCGAGGTTTAAGCATGGCTTTGGGAATTTGAAGGATCTTGGTAGAAGCTCGCTTAATGTTTGAGGGGAATTCGGAGACGCCACTGGCACTCTAACCTAGCTAACACAGGGAATATTCATTTTCCATCAAATCCGATCGAGGTTTTGGAAGAACGGAATAGCCACTCAGCCACTTTCTGCCATGGTACTCAATGAGTTCTCAAAATTTCATCAAAATCGATCGTATCGTTTGCGAAAATTCACGATTCTTATTTTCGAAACGGTTTCTGTACATTTAACGTGACCAGTCCAAATTCCCTTTGAATCGAAACGAAGAACGTTGCCTCGACTGTGCACGGTTAAACCTACCGATTTTCGTTACACATCTAAATGTTTTATTTATTCTTTCTTTACATAGTATATACATTGAAAACTGAATGAAAAATCAAATTTAAGAGAAAAGTCCGCTACCAAGCTTTCCTTCCTTCCTCACTGTCATTCTATCCGCGTAATGAGAATCAAGAGTAGATATACTTATACATCTAGAGAGAAGAACGAAACAAGAGGAGAAACGGTGGGGGGGGGGGGGGGGCAAAAAAACAGATAAAATGAAATTGCGAAGTCGTGGTCGAACGTCCGGGAATGGTTTGTGGATTGGTAGCTTGGTGAGTGGGGTGGTTGTGGTTGGTGGAGGGCACTTAATTTCAGAAGCGTAAAACTCGGCGGTATTCACGTACCGAATAACTCTTAACGACGTAATCCTGCTTGAAATAAAATCGCGTGACTCTTACCTTGAATATATATATATTAGTCGAGGCTAACCGTGCAGAAATTAATAGCAAACGGTATATATACATATGGGTATAAAGTATATTATTCTAATTATAGATAAGCTTCGCAAAGACTGTGCTCGTTGAAATTTACTTTAAACTTACTTATGGAAAACGTCTTATACATATACATATTAAACCGGTTCGGAAAAAAAACTGCTTTTTTTTTTTATTCCAACTGCTATTTCAAAAAACTGTTGTTTGTGGCAAAAATAAAAAAAGAAAAAAAATGAACAATTCACGCTCGAGCTGAGCTCAATCGGACAATACTTGGAGGTCTCGCTTTTCGTTTTCAATTTAACATTCGAATAATACATGAAAAATGCGAGCCTAGAGTTTTTGTTGAATTCCACTCGGAAGTATGCGTTTTATACGAAGAAATACTGAGAGATCTTTCTTGTGAGAAATTTAATTTTCTGAAGAAAAAAAAAGTCTCATGACATTTTCTCGAATCTTGCGATTTGCCGGAGCTATTGCGTTTCAATATGAATGATTATAACTTAGGAAATATTCAATACATCGAAATATGTCGTGAATAGTTATTCGTGGGAAATCAAATTTCCTACAACAAATGTCGTACAATATTTTTGTTATCGTGTCATACTTTTGTTGGGAAGATAATTCGATTCAAATACGAATTCTCGCTCAATTATTCTAGAATTTCGGGTCAAATCGAATTACGCGGAGATTCGAGAAAATGTTGGGAGACATTGTTTCTATAAAAACAAAATTTTCTTCAAAGAATTTTATTCCCTCAGTATTTTTCCGTATCACGCCTAGCCTCAAGAGGAATCCAACGAAAAATCTAGGTCCGCATTTCCCGCGTGTTATCCGAAAGTAAAATGCAATATTGGATACCGGGACCTCTAAATATTGTCCGATTGAGCTCGGCTTGAGCGAAAATTCGTTTTGGGCAACGAACTTTTTCACCTTTTTGAGGTGACAGCCGAAGAAAAGAATGAGTTTTTTTGTTCCCGACTGGTCTAGTGTACATACGCGTGTACCTGTATACGTACCTACTATTGCAATTCCGTATGCTACTGTATGCGCGTACTATGATTGCGAGAAGTGGCAAAAATTGAGAAAAAAAGATTATTTCGAATAACATGATGAAATATGTTAATAAAGACTTGCGCTATAACATTTCCTACTAACTTAAGGGTCCGGAGGAGGAAGCGAAAAGTAGTGGGGTAAGGAGAGGGGGGGGGGGGCGTGTACAAGGCTAGCTAGCAAATGAATTTAGACAAACAATGGTTGGAGGAGTCTTACTTAACGCACAGAGGAAAGTCAAAAGCAGCATATTTCAAAGAGGCTTAAGTTAAACCTGTGGCCCCCCCCCCCCCCCCCCCCCCTCTGACTACCCAGTTTTTGTCTCAAGAGTGCTTTTCTCTCTAATGCAAAGTGCCGTTCCACCTCCGGCAACCACCCCGAATGCTATTTAGGGCTGCGCGGGGTGTAACTTTCCCCGAGAACGAACGGGAAGTAAGGCAAGGAGGGATGATTCGAGAGAAAAGAGAGAGAAGTGAAAAAGTTTTCCAAGTAGAAAAAGAAATTAATACTACATAGCCCCCCGGCCCCTTTTTTTAACTATGAACTCAATTAAATCCATTCGTACGATTGATATTGTTATGCGCATATATACCTGCCTCACTAATTATCATTATTAATTCTTTTCATTAGTTATTATATACGCAGGTATTATATTTTAATTAATGCAATCACAGCCATCTCCCTCTGCACCGCTGAATTTCTTCTTTCTTCGCCGCAGCAGTTTATGTTTCGGAAAAAGGAGAGAGAGAGAGAAAAAAAAAAAACGTATTGCGAAAAGGCATTAGCGGCGGGAGGGGGTGGGGAAAAGAAAATACAGAACGAAAGAAGGCGACGGTGAGATTAAGAAAAGAGAAGGAAAACACGTCATTGGAATGTTGGAGGAGGTAGACAATTAACCCCCGACGTCCTGCAAATGGGAATCCTGATGAACGTTCCTCCTTAACATCTTCTTTCAAGGACTTAGCTGCTGCACCCGCCTCGACCCGGTCTCTTGGCTCCCTTTATTCTATTTAATTAGAGCCCCGAGGATTGAGGCCATTTTTTCTATTCTCTTTCCACTTTATTTGTTCGTTTTCATTTTATTTATTTATTTTCATTTTTTCCGATTATTAATAACTTGCGGAACGACCAGACACCGCGCCGTCAACCATTTATTCCATTTTCATTACTGACGTCGGCGTCAATTTCTTTTTTCTCTCTTCTCTTCTGTTAATGTTCGCCGTTGGCCCCCATCCCGCCGAAAATGTCTTCTAACAAGCCGATTCTGTTTTTTTCCATATCGTAGAACAATCATTCGCGAAAACCTCGTAACTCGAACGATTTCATTATAATTATTGCGGGCTACAATCTCAAGAGGTGTTGGTTCAGGAAGGAGTGTATGTTTTTCTTGTTTGGTTGTTTATTTTTTCGGTATATAACGGATAAACGGCAAATCTTAACTGTCATCTAATCTTTACAAGGAAATATGTCATGAATATATATAGGTATAACATTATACCGGCATAAAATTGGCATGTAAAAAAATACTTTCCGTGTAGGTATTATCTACCATATTATATATATATACCTGTATAGCGGCGGCTACACAAACCACCCCCTCCGGCTATTTTTACACCTCTGTAGTAGGTACTATACGTGTACAGGGTGGGCCAAAAGAAGCCAGACCGATTTAAAACGTGAAACAAAATCCGAACTCGTTGACCGATTTTCGGAAACTGTTTTACGCTCGCAATGAGAAGAAAAAACCTTTTGTTTCGCGTCCGAAAATCAATAAAATCTTCATTCCTCGTTGAGATATACGCCTTTGAAAAACATGTTTTGAAAATTTCGCCGCAGAGAATGAACGAAATTATTGTCAAAGAATTATGTTCAATTTAATTTCCATCTGAAATTTTGATTCGAAGTGTGATTCTGACCGACATTTCAGCAATTCTCCTAGATTCTATTCGCGTGGCATGAAACGTTTCTTGTAATATTAGAGTCGAAACCCGCGAGCTCTGAGGTTGAAATCCCGTTTTCGAGACATTATCCAGAAAGGTCGGCCGTGAATGATGTCAAGAACTGAATTCCGCTCACTATTTGCCGTTTCTTCGATCGCATTGATCGTATGAATTGTTATATCAGAAAATTTTGGAATATGAAAGATACCAGGGATTAGAGAAGAACACACATCGTTGTAAATATTTTGTCATTATTTGAACCCAAAAAAAAAAAAAAAATAAGTTTGCGAATCATTATTCAAGATGGAAACTGAGTTGAGCATTCTTTAATATCAATTTTTCTCATCCTCCCAACGACTATTTCGAAACTCGTTTTTCGAGAGCGAGTATCTCAGTAAGGGATGAAGATTAATCAGATTTTTGAACGGGAAACGGGAGGTTTCTTCTTCTAATTCCGAGAGAAGAAAATCGGTCGACGAGTTCGGATTTTATTCACGTTTCAAACCGGTCCGGTTTTTTTTTCGGCCCACCCTGTATACGCATACAAGTATAATGTATACGTTTATTCGCTCCACTATATAGCCTCGAGCTATACTATATAATATATACTTAACCATAAAGAAGAGGCTACGTTGCTTTCAGAAAAGAAAAGATATGTATTATATACATACATACCTCTGGCCCAACCTAGTACATATGTAGGTATATACATACCTATGCCCTGCAGTCGAAAAAGAAAGAAAAATGAAATGTGAACCGAGAAAAAAAGAGCAAAAAAAGAAAAAAAAAATTACATCCAGGCACTAAAAGTGAACTTTTGAATCAATTTAACCTCCTCCAAACTTATGATGGGTACCCATACATATACAGCTACACAATTGTGTGATATCATATGCGCGTGCGTGTGTAATCTTTTCGCCGATCCCTTTAAAAAATGTTGTTGCAGTTTTTATATGCTTTCGTATACAATATATATGCGGTAAATAGGTATGTATACATAAATAGTATACACGTTATACTTATTCACATTTGGCCCGAAACTTTTGACCAACCTCAGAATGAAGGCTGAGAGTGGAATAAGTGTATCATGTATATATATATATATATATATATATATCTATGTATGTATATGTATATATGTATTTATGTATGTATGCATGGACGTGTGCGCGCGTGTATTATATATATGGGGGAAATATTCAAATTTCTAACGAGCAAACTTTGTGTCCTGAATATTTAAGATTCCAAAGACGTGGTGAGAGAGAGAGAGAGAGAGAGAGAGAGAGAGAGAGAGAGAGAGAGAGAGAGAGAGAGAGAGAGAGAGAGAGAGAGAGAGAGAGAGAGAGAGAGAGAACAGGGGCACGAGCGCAGACGTTGCGCTGCTACCACTATGAAGGAAATGAGGGGGCTGTTGCGGGGTTCCAAACTCTCAAGTATTTCGAATATTCAGACGCCTCAGATCGTTCGGAATTCGATCTCTTGCAATTCATTACCTATAGTCCGTGATGTATACGGTGGGGAGGGGGGGCATTCATTCCACGTCAACTCGACCAATGATTTTCCCTCACCATTTTTGAATCACTTCACGATTTTTTTTAACGATTCTCCGATCCCGAAGAAGCGCTCCTGAATTTTTTCCGATTCTTTCCACCAGCCGTTGATTTTTCATGATCATTGGAACCCATCTAAAAATTGGTCTTTTTTTTCAATTTCGACAAATTCTCAAAGATCTTAATTCTCGTTCCGATCGTTTCACGGCCATCCCATGACGGGCCGATTTTCTTTTAGCACTTTGAACAATTTCAACGAATAGAACACCGTGGTTCAAAATGCATGTAACCAATCTTGTAGACAATAATGTTTTCTATATCTTTTATACCAGCGTTCATCGACGTACGATGTACAAGAGGCGAGTTATTCGTGAAAAAACCAATTTTTGTGACTTTTGACCGTCAATATCTCTAGATGCCATGCTCATATGGTCAGGGTTTCGTCACATACCTATTTGTACCATCAAAACATACGTTCATACAAAAATTCAGCTTTGTCGAAATTTTTCACTGCACCAACAATCCTCATTTGACTGGACGTAGGGAACACTCCTCCTATTCTACTTCGATTTGCCAGCGCGCGATTATTCTCCTTTTCATATATTGATTTATATTTTGTTGTTACGGCGTGCCGATCGTGTGCCGTTTACGTTATAGCCCAATAACTATTTCGGTAAGCTTCCGACCCAAAATACGACTTCCGTATTGAAACACTTTTGCCGAAAAACATTCCGTGACGCGTCCTAGACGTTGTCCCCGTGTTTAGAGTTTTTCAATTAATGTCCATCAGTGTCCTTTGCTATTCGTGCCCCCTAATTCGCGTCCTTTGGATAAGTGAATCAATAATTTTGTTGATTGTCTCTCGATTATGCGCTACTGCAACGATCAAAGTTCTCGATCCTCCTGTCGATTTAAGTTACGTGAGAACATTCCCCATTTTTTCTAAAACCGCACAAATTTGGAATAGTAAGCAATAATTGGTTTCGAAAATTGACGAAATATCCTCCGTATAGTTGTTGTTGAATCATTACAGAAAACAGAGTTGTTTTTGACACAGAAATCTTAACGATGCGAAAAGTTTCACAATTCTGAACAAATTATTGCCAACCTGCAGCGACACTTCAACTGGTCACACAATCCAGCACATATCGATATATGGAAGAAAAACAATTTCTCTGAGTATGACAATAATTCCATTACAAGAAAAATAATCGACCATTCGACGCAATAATTAACAATAAATCAATGGATTGGCGGTAGTATAAAATTCGAATTCCTAAAACCTTCAAATCCGATCTGTCGGTGTAATGATTCCGATATTATACACTATACTGCTACTTAACAATATTAGAAAGACGATGGGATCGGAAAAGAATCAGAAGCAATAAAGGACGAGAGCTTAAAAAAATGTTCCAATCAAGCGACGAAACGTCACTGCAAAACTAATGAAGGTACCATTTTTAATTGACACTCATCCCCGCGAACAATTAGTGAGGAAGACGAGAATTATCAAAAGAGTAAAAAAGAGTAGAATGCATTTCTGTGTAAGGGAATGCCGATATAAGCTAATTGGGTATCGATTATCTACCTATATTATAATACAGTTGTATAGATGGTGACGAACTGACTATATATATACATATATATATTCAGACGAGACCTACAAGTGTTTATATTATCCGAAGTCGATCGATTGACGGAAAAAGATGGAAAAAGGAAGGAATCAAAAAACTGGGTCATCTATATACATTGCCTTTTGAATTCCAGCTCGGTGACTAAATTTAGAAAAAAAGTATACGTATAGCTATGCGAGTATAATATTAACTGGAGATACGTTCATTTCGTGACGTAATACTTGAACATGATATTTTCCTCGATTGTGAGATTGCCATCTGTTGAACGAGAAATCGAATAAAAAAGAAAAAGAACCGATTTGATTTGAACCGCAACGAATACTTTTCAACGATCATAAGGGCATCAAATATTTCATGTATACAGGCGTGTACGAAATTTGCATTTTACGACCGCAGTAATTTTCGAATCTTGAGACTATTTTTTTCCAGCGACTTAGTCGGCGGAAGAAACGATACGCGTTGTCTTCTTGGTGCTGAGGTGATAATCGTCAAAAGTTATGCAGAAGACTACATCTCTTACCGGTAGACCGATATCGCCCAAGATTTAGAGGCGGCGCGGCTGCTGTTCGACTTCAAGCGGTTTGCCATTTCATTAGCATGAGAAAATACAACGTTTGCTTTAAAGGAGGCAATTTGAGTCACCGCTGGCAATCTAACCTAGCTAAGATAGGAAATATTGATTTTTCATGAATTCGATCGCCGGTTTGAAAAAGTAAAATACTCCCTCACTTTCTGCCATCGTACTCAATGAATTCTCAAAGTTTCGTCAAAATCGATCGAACCGTTGGCCAAAATTTACGATTCTCGTTTTCGAACCGGTCTCTGTACATTTAGGATATCGACTCCGATCGCCCCCTAAGACGCTGCTCTCCTGATATTGGAGGAAACAACCCGACATCGCACGCCTTGTCGCTTATTTCGAGCAAAACCAAAACCTAGGCGAAATAAACTGACGCGAAAAAGTTTTAGCAACAGCGCGATTATGCATAGGTATATACATGATATGACGAACACGAACACGAACATTGACGACGAGAAGAGAATTTAATCCTGTGAAAAAATCATCGTGTCTTTGAAACGTTTGTGGCGGATATACCATTCAAGTGAGAATTGTATTTCGCCATGTTAGTCAAATGGCAAACCATGAAAATTGAAAAGCTGCATGATCCGAGCTTCAACGAAACGGTTCTTTCAGGGAAAGGTGTATCCTTTCCCATCACTATAACAATTTTTTAGCCAACACCCGGAACAAGAAATATAGTTTTTCTGAAGCCCACCCAAGTAAAAACGATACCTAAACCTTGTATAGGTTTTACTTTATCTATTTCACGCTCTCAATGCTTTTTGCAGGTAAAATCAATGAACAAGAGAGAAAACTGTGAAGTTGATTCGCATATCGCCGTAGCGCCGCAGCATCATTCCCTCGGCGATTTTCAATATCGGAGTGCTATTTGGAGAAGAAGAAGAAGAAAATAAGGCCTATATTCGGCTACACCTCGAAGAAGATCTCTTCTTCGTCTTTTTCTTCTTTCTCGCGCTGCTATCTATTATTTTCCTCTGGAATATATATGTATATCTATATCTATATACACCTATATGAATATACTGTGTTCTCCGCAAATATAAGAGCTACCTGCAACCGTTACCTTTGTCTATTCTGCGATACATCTACACACAAGCGAAATGAAAAAGGAGAAAGCGAAGAAAAAAGAAGAAGAAAGAAAATCCTCGGGGACGTACATGCATACATAGGTATAGTGGACTATAACTTCCCTTCACAGGAGAGACTATATTCGCTCCGATTCTTCATTATGCGAGACATGTATTCCACACGTGACTATCATCTACGTCAGCGAGGACAAGATATTCCGAAATATGCACCTAATTTAAAGATGAAGATATTTTTAAAGCCTTAAGGACATTCCGATAAGATATTCGTGGCCAAGCGAGGAGGATAGAAACGAAAAATGTATCAAATCCAAAAAACTGGGGATATTTGTAAACGTTAAAAATGAATCGTACACGAAAGCGAGTTTCATTTCTATCAAGATTCGGTGATTTCACAAATGGAACTGCAGTAAAAAACGGAAGTATGAACAGGAAGACGCCGACCCTCGGCATTTCATTCAATTTTCTTAAAGATAATTGCAATTAATTTGATTGTGTGGTGTGATCCCTCATCCCATTATGGACACAAGATTTCATTCGATTTGATTTCATTTGATCTGATTCGATTCTCGCTTATACTTTAGTAATTATAACTCCTTCGTTAGCGTCCCGTTGTAGAACTTTGGATGTAGTTGATGATCAGTTTAGTTCAGTTCGTCTCAGTCTCTAACTTTACGATTCACAATTCGATTTAAACACGATTCCAACCTAACGTAAGATCATTTTATACAAACATTGTACCATATATATATATATATATATACTGAAACTGGAAGCTGAGAATTGCGCGATACAACTGATAATCGAATTCAAATCAGAGATATCAATCTTCCCAACGGAACAGCTTCTATAATTGATATTCGCTTGAATTGGCCAACCAAACTGTTAATGAACACCATTTTTTTTTTTTTTTCTTTTTTTCCTACCCGTGGCACGAGCAACTGCAGTCTTTGCTACGATTCACTCCGACCTCTGAGAGATCGGGGTGGAATGGCCACTCATTAAAATCGCTGTAATAGATCCGGTTGCGAGGCATCGCGGTGGTTTTGTTCTTTTTTTAATAACTATCGATTGAGCATACGTGTTGTAATATATCGTCGATGCATTTCAACGTGAACACTATTCTTCAAACACACTCAACAACGAGTTTGATCAAATTTTGAAGTACCAGCTGAATATTCAATGGAACGAGGGTAAAAAGAAATAAAGAGGAAAAATTCAGAAAGAACAACGATTCCTCCCGCTCGGGAAAGTCAAACGTGAGAGAGAGAAGAGAGGGAGGGGAGAGAGAGAGAGAGAGAGAGGGAGATAGGGACGTGACTTTCAGAATTTTTCATAGATATTTGAGACCAACGCGATTAGAGGTGTTGAATTGCAAATGACTGCCATAATTGTTTTACACTTTGATATTCCTGTACCTGTATATATTTACACAGCCAAACACACACACGAGCATGTTTTATCAAATTGAAACCCGACGTTTTCGCAACGTTTCCATTTTAATATCAATACGAAATTCCACGAGAAAACCAGGTTTTCCATGCTAGAATTTGAATTTTTGCATACCAACTTCTGGTAGCCAATTTTATAGCAGCTCTGCATTTCGGAAAGTATAGAACTTATAGTAGGACGTGTATAGGTATAGGTGATGAATATCCCCAAACCACAGAGTCTCGAAAATGCACATGGAATTATTTCAGCCGAGATCTTTCGAACCTTGACTATAACAATTTCAATCCGCGGATGCTTGAATCTCGTGAAATTCCAGACAGAATGCAGAATTCCTCGAGATTTTCATGTTTCTTCCAGTTACATACCATCAAATTCCCTGAGATTTCTGTGTTTCCAAAATTTCCATGATCAATGAACACCCGGATCCAAGGCTATACTTCGTTGACTCCGAATCTCAACGTGCGGTCATCCCGCGTTACCCGCACATTTTCGCTAATTGCAAATAGGTAAAAAATCTCAAGAATACATTCGCTGTAATTGTTCATTTAAAGTTGAGCGAACAAAATCGAGGGCTGCGTAAGATGCTTTCCAAAATGCATTTTAAATAGCGAATCGACGACCGCGACGGTTTCAAAAAGTGCATTTCAAATGAAAAGTGGAAAATTATTTTCAAAAAGGCATTCAAAGTAGGAAAATGAAAAATAGGTATTTGAAAATGGTTTTCCAAACGCAAAATTAGAGTGGCATCTCAGAAACGATCGAGTCTTTAAGAAAAAAAAAGTGTTTACTATCGAACAATATTAATAATATAAAACAGGTTATGAATATCTATTACACGTCTATTCGAAAAATTGATTATTGGCGCTAATAGCTCTCTTTTCACATTATTTCGTATAAATAGTTCGACAGAGGGGTTAAAAGCTATGAGTGTACGGAAAAGTCGCATCCCCATTGGCTGAGCGCGTGAAAAAGAATTTCAGCTATCAAAATTATTTACAAATGGATAGAGATTTCTATTTTTTTAGTGCCAAACTGTAAGAGTGACGTTCGTACAAAATGTTAAATATCAAATGATAGAAAAATCACGTCTCAACATTTTATTTTATTTTTTTCTCTTTTCTTGTATTATAACATGTAGAAGTTGGATTGTTAATTTATGAATCGATCGTCGAGTAAAATGCGTATGATTTGTTCAAATGAATATGATACATGTGTATTAATCAATCACTCATAACTCATACCGATAAATGTTAAAATTTGTTTAAATGATTGTTTCTTGGGGAGGAATTTCAGAATATTGGGATTAATATAATATATATATTATGTGTATTTCTTAACCTGAAGATCGTTGATTCGGCGTGATAGGAAATGGCTGCTCGTTCCTTTCAATATCTCATACATAATTCGATGTGATATGTAGTTAATATATTTCACGGTAGAGAAATCATGATAATCCAAATTTCGACGGTGACTCTCTGTTTGTTTTCGTAGCTCGTTGCACAATGTTAATATATATATATTGTTGTAGACGTAGCGATTGCAATTTTAGAAACCCCTGCCAATTTATATATTTCTCTCGCGTTATTTCATGTTCTCAAAGTTCTACGATTTCTCTTCTTTTTATTTCTGTAAGAGCCCTGCAATAAATTTTCGATTAGCGTAGATTTAATTTCAATTTATGCTTCAATAAATCATATTATTCTGATCATTATTAAGACCAACTTTTCATTATAAGTTATTACGATATTATTGCAAAAATAATGTGATTTTAATTTTTGCTCTCCGCGTTGTTAATCATCTTCCCAAAAATGAGAGAATTCGTTCCCTCATTATAGTCAGAGAGTCCAGATAATACTCTGAGGGGTGTACTTCTTGAACTAATTTCATGTGGCGCGCTATTCAAACTCCTAAAAAATAGAAATACGTTTTCCAGACTTCAATTTCACATGCAGAATGCAAAATTGCATATTCCATTTCAAATATATATATTTTAAATGGAATCATCTGAAATGAAATGAATTTTCTCAATCTTTCGCCACAGAAAATTATCCAAAACGCGTCGAAAAAAGAAAACTTCTTTCCTCGATTGAAAATACATTTGATCGAAAGATCGTTCGCAGAAATTATTTCATTACGGTGATTCTCCATTTTATAGGAAAATATGATCAATTTAACATTAATTTTCCACAACCTGCACTGCGAATTCTAATCGTCGTAGTTTTCGATGAAAAGAAAGGAAAAAAAAAGAAATTACGGAATCAAATCCAAACTGACTACCTGCCCCTCCCCCGGAAAAAAATAACCCTTAAAACTATCTCAACAATCGTCATTTATCTCTTTTTTATTTTTCGATCCATTGATATAAATTTCAAAGGAAATAATCGTCAGGAAAATATGTACCCGGGTTGAGCAGCAAAAGGATAACGAAATATTTTAATGATATGAAGAGAAGAAGAAGAGTAAAAAACGGGAAATAAAATCAAATAACAAGGTAAAAGTAAAACAAAACAACAAAAAAGCAAATCTCCCGTTAAATCAGGGGAGCCGGGTAATTGCCCTCGAGGGAGATTTACGTGCGTCGAATATCTCTACGTTGCCGCCCGATTTCATTTCCCTCCCGATGCCTGCCACCATATACTCACTGGGCACGCGGAGGGTGGTTTCGTTATTTTTTGATTAGCCGTGCAGCTAAATATAGGCTTGACTA
This sequence comes from Phymatocera aterrima, assembly GCA_963170745.1. Classification (NCBI taxonomy): domain Eukaryota; kingdom Metazoa; phylum Arthropoda; class Insecta; order Hymenoptera; family Tenthredinidae; genus Phymatocera; species Phymatocera aterrima. Next base: position 3,270,396 of record OY720663.1, on the reverse strand, counting down.
AAGACGGTTCCAATACTCCGCCCGACCCCCTCGCCGGGGGTTGCGTTTAGGTGGTTTTACTTGGTTCAATCAATTGCGGGCATGATAATAATCCGGAAATAAGAAAAAAATCCCTTACATTTCCCTTACATGTTGAAAAGATGAAGAAAAAAACAATTTGTCTACCAATCGAAATGATAATTTTCGTCGTTTGTTCGCCAGGTCTCGCTCAGCGTGCTGAATTTTGTAGACAAATTTTTGCTTCTACGATGTTCATGATATTATAGCCGCTGCAGTGTTGGGAGAGATACCTTTTCAATGGTATCTAGACACCGATTCTACGGATACCTCATTTGTATCTCGCAGATACTTCCCAGATACTTTTGTTTCGAAATTTCATTCAATATTATGCCACTGTAGTATATTTTATGGCACCAGTGATTGATGGAAAGGTGAAAACTAGTTGTAAGCAACAATCTCGTGATCAAGTTTCGGGATATTGAATCGCCCCTGAGTATTACCCGTATCCACATAACTTTTTCAGTATTCAGAGATCATCCATCACGGGATGAAAACTTTGGAACATATAATTTAGCAATGATAGATTGTTTATTGAAATTATAACCGATCATATACGTTACATCAATGGATACGCATTGGAATGAATCTGCCCACTATAGGTAGGTACAAAGCTTGTGTGCGATGCAGCCACAAACGCAGCCTCGATCGAAGTTCGATATTCGAAGCACGTTTGGCGTGCGTAAAGTACCTACCGTATTCCCGCACTAGTGCGGAAAGTTACTCTCGCTAACGGTGCGGGGAAAGTGCTTGCCACTGCAATAGTGCGGAAAATGACTCTCATCGACCGAAATAACATGAGTTTCATTTGGCTCGTTTGCTTCTCGGATCAAACTTCCCATCGCTGGAATTCCGAAAAATATGGTGCGTGACGCGTGCGAATAGGCGATTTCAGCTTCGTGCGCAAACCACACTCGTATTTGTGTGCATGCAGCGCCCGCCTTCGGCTCCGGCTGCTAGCCCCAAATTGTAATGGCCTGGAGGGCTTCGGCGGTGAGAAATCTCAATTTGATAAATTTCACCCAAACTTTGTTAAGTCGCGAGTTCTCTTCGAAAATAAGTGAACCCATGTTCGAAGCATGTATTTCTTGCCTGAATAACATGATACTCATAGTACATTTCATTAAATTCACTTCACGGAGCGCAAGACGATCGAATTCGGCGCTGAACGAATCATGGCGTTTCGTCAGGATCATTTAACTTGTTATCCGTTTCGCTTTGTGTTCGTCATAGGTAGTACCTCCTACTCATGGAACTCGCAGCGGGCAAGTACCTAGGTATGTACATTATACACCACCATTCGTGCTTCGCTAATATACAATAGATGTGATACTGCAGCGCACAACTGATACTCCATATAATTAGTCAACGCCAGCGTTAACTTTTTTTCTTTGTGCTAATGCCAGTGAGTCTCCCCATTCACCGTATCTTGGCAGAGGTTGCTGACTAACAATAAGTTGAATGTATTTCAACGCGCGTTACAAATCAAACCCATGGAAAATTTTGACTTTGTGATGCGCTACGTCGTTAGCGCTATCGCGCTTAAACAATTCTGTCGTATACCTAAACGTTTCTACGCCTCAAATTCATATTGGAATAATCACTCAACTTTGTTTTACATTCCATTTACAATTTTTTCCCATCAAATAATGCAATGAAAATCATCGTGTCTCCTTGGCCAAGAAAATGATAGGTATTTTCAGGAATAAGAGCCTAACTTTCCAACCTTCCATTTTCGTTTTCATGATTTGTACAAGTTTCATGACTATTATTCCAATGAATTGGAGACAGAGAAATGGTAATATTGGTAATAATGGTAATATTACGACAGAACCGTCAAGGCGTTGGCGCAGCGAGTGCAGTTTGGATCGTGTTATGCCGAGCCTTAAAAACTCAAATTAATGACACAGGGCGCTCGCAGAGTTGGTGACCGTTGATTCGATTGGTGATATACGTCAAGAAACATTTCACTTCCTTGGCAGCCTCCAAGAAAACACAGTATAACATGCGGAGAAATACACAGCTGGCGTAGCGCGAGGCGAAAAGTTAACGCTGGCGTTAACTTACGGAGTGTCAGTTGTGCGCTGCGTCGTATCGCGTGTAACGAATATTGGCAAAGTATGAGCGGCATGTAACGAACTTATCCCTACTGCGAGTTTCATGAGTATCTATGACGAAAACATGCTCAACAGATGACAAGTTGAATAACGACCCTGACAGTGTCGTGATTTATCCGACGCTGAATTTCACTGTTCTGCGCTCCGAAAAGTGAGTTTTGATTATTAGAATGGTGAAGATGTTTATATTCATATGAAAAATACATTCTTTCAATGTAGATTGACTAATTTCCAACGAGAATTTTTGATTCGATGAAGTCTGGGTGAAATTTACCCAATCGAGATCGGTCGCCGACGGAGCCCTCGACACCGCTACGATTTGGGATTTGGGGGGGGGCTCCCCGATAGAAAAAAGGCCCATGAGATCGAGCTGCGGAGCATGGGGCGCTCGTTTCTGAGCCTGAATAAACTACTCCCAAAGTTTTGGCCAAGTCCGTGACCCGGAAGGTCGGTCCTCTCCTCGTTAGTAGCGCATGTATGTTCGTGCGCATACATACCCTACGGTATATATATACGGGTATACGAATAATGTGGAAAGGCGACGATCACGACAAACGAAGTCGCGTGTATAAGGGTATCGCATCGCCCGCCGCGCTCGTAAACACGATTGCGTGCGTCCGTACATACACCGCAAGGCAGATGTATGAGGCAGTCGCGTGTTACATGGGCCTGGAGAAGAGTTTCTTCCGGTCTTGGATCGCTCTCCTACCTCAAGTAGGGGTAGTCCTTCTGGATTTATTTTGTATGCGTACGATGATACAGTATTGTTACATGAAGAGAAAAGGCTACATGCACCGATACGCAAATAATGGAATTTTCTATTCACGCGATGGAGGATACGTGCGAGAGGAAGAAGCGCAACGCTCGTGTTTCGTTCACTCACAAGTCCCGTATATTTTAAAAAGAATTGAGAATCCATGTCTGATTATCACGTTCCCCTTCGGGGAAAACTGGATGAGACTCGTTTGAAAATAGCGTTAATTTATGTCGGTTCAGAAACGGTTGACAATTTCGCTCGGAAAATACGGGCACTTCGTGAACAAAACGCGAGAGTTGCGCCTCCACGTGTCCTCCCTTGGGGGAAAAAGGAAAAATGCAATAGGAGAGATGAAAATTAATGATTAATGGGGAAAATGATTGTTCTATGATATTTCGAAAAACACAAAAAGGTGTCCCTGAAGAGGTATAGGTAGGTTTATCATTTTCCATACTAGTTCGATTTCATTTGCTATATAATTACAGTAGAAATCTTACATGTATGGGAGCCTTTCAAGCTGTTATATTGCTAATTTTCATCCCGGGATGTTCGAAGGTAGACCTAAATTAGTGGGGATTAAGATGGACCGACAAAATAGGGGTTGTCGGGGATTGATTCGATTCCCTAGATAGAAAGCTCATTGTGTCTGCAGTAAATGCCGTAGAGGGAGGATTTTCCGTATCCTTGATCAAAGGATAATAGAACGAAAAAGAAGTAAATCAAAAACAAGAGAGAGAACATCAATATGAGTTCCTGAGCAACCGAATTCCTTTTCCATCCTTCTCTTCGGTTCCCTTTTCTTTCTCGTGTTAGTTATTTCAATCCTGATAAATACTGGAATTCAACGAAATTTTTAAAGGCGAGAAGAGAAACGAGACTATCTCTGTCTGATACGTAGATGTAAAATCCCGTGTATTGTAACCACAACAACAGCAACAATGATAACGAGCTGCACGAATAATGACAGGATAACAAAAGTTGCATAAATTTGAAAGATTATAAATTGGAAAAGAAAGTACTGCGTCTTGTTTTCGTGAGTGACGTTCGAGACCCTTTGTCCAACGTCACTCTTTGCGTCATCCTCCCGCGCAATAGGTGGGAGGTATGCTATATATAAAAGTGGAAATGAAATATTTATACCGTGATATTCCCTCAGCGTGAATGTTCGTCCATTTTATCTCCTCTTTTTTTTTTCTTATTTCGACGAGACGACGGGTCCCGCTTCGCTGAGATGCGGATGCGGATGCGAGGAAACGCCGCGGCAGATCTTTGCTTCGTGGATCTCGTAATTTTGTAAAAAATTGAGAATTTTTTCCCAAAGTAACGAGGTTGTCGGTTTTGTAGTGCCTTTCGATGGTCACAACTTAATAAAGTATCATATGTCCCTTAATCACGAGAAAGTTCTCGTTTATTCGTTTGAAGAATAGCGGATCCGTAAACGATGGACGTGCGCGGGGTGATTCCTCGCATCCTCGGGGTGCAGTATATTTTCTAATAATTCATAGCACTTTCCTTCAGTTGTTGTCAACTGTTTTTATCTATATATCTACCACCGTGAGGCAGGAAAGTTCGTCGGACGCGGTCCGCGAGACGACAACTTCTCTCAAGAGACAAAATGGTATACCTACTATACCTATAAAAGCTATTATGCAAGAAGAGAAGGTGATGCGATGATACGAATGTGACATTTTCTTCACAAACGGAATGTAGGTACAGACCGCATCTTTAAATCGGATACACGGCAGACGCGTGTATCTGTACACCTTTGAAATCTTCACTTCTCTTCTTCTTCTTACAATTTTGCCGATTCGCCGCATCTGCGTACAAACAGACGTTTTCGCTCCCTCCGGGTAGCCGCGCTTCTTCGCGAGGAGATCGCGAAAAACTCCTCGTAGATCGATTTGACGAGTAGTAGGAGAAAGAAGCGTTGTAAAAATATGGGATGATAGAAAAATAGAAACTGCGTAGCCAAAGTATACTGTGTACATGCATAGACGGAGCGTGGCGTGGCGAAACATAGAAGACTGAATATGGAGAGGAAAGAGAAGCGACGAAAAAAAGAGAGAGAAAGAGGAATAGAGAGGAGAAGAAGAAGCCACAAGCCGCGAGAGATACTCCCCTAAATAGAGGTCGACATCGCTCGCGGCTCTAATAATAGCTTGAGATCAATACATTGTGCTTTAACGCGGTACTCGACCTTACGCGATATCCGTATCCAACGACACGTGGGCCCGTTCACGTGGAGGATTTTGATAAAAGTTAACCAAACACTAGCGTAAATCGTCAAATATCGTCAGACCTATCATCCGCAGCCTCGAAGATGTGCTGGAAAGAGGTGGAAGAACAAGAAAGACACAAAAAGCAATAAAAACGGAAAAACTATAAGGCGGTATATACTCCCACAGCTATTAATCTTTATCAGAGCCGCGAAACGATTACGAGGGAGTGATGACGATTTTCCAACCGAATTTCTAATCGCCTTGCATCCAAATTCCGCCCCGAAAACGTTGCGTAACGAATTAAATGAATGAGTAACAAAATCAGAATATATATGGAGTGAATTATGACAAACTGCTAATTTATTCCCGACCGTAGCGTCGGTATGGAGATATGTGTATTTCACGACGCGGCAGCATGAGCAGCAGGAGCGGCGAGAGGACCGACCGCGACCTAACGAAAATGTCATTCTTATAGTGGAGTACCTAGCCCTGAACCGATGTAATTGATGCCTGTATTTAATCCCCTGGCGTCTAACTATGTCGTAACTGTAGACATAACCTATTAGGCGATACACAATTGCAGTAAACGATTTGACCGAACGTTCAAATTTCCGCACGTTCAAATTATCGTGTCGAAATAGACCTTGTCGTCGCTCCGGTCCAACGAGAAAAAACAACTATCTACGTCGAGTCCGTGGAAATAGTGAAATCCCGAATTTAACAGAAATCGAGAAATGTTAACGTAAAAGAACTGCGATCGAATTGCAACGTGCGAAAAATGTTGCAATTGGCATATTTCCCCAACGGCGTATACGTATATACATACACGCTCCGAGCGCGCATAGATTAACAATGAATGATACTGCCGTTGAAATTCTTGAGAAGCAATATATTTCGATCAAACGCTGTATTGAAACGAAAAACAAAGATCATAAATTGAGTGAAAAACTGGGAATTCCGCAGATTTCAATGAGCCAGCACCCTCGGCCGGCACTAGAACTTCCTCCAGCCTTCTTCGAGCTGAATTATTATTTTCGTTTCATTTCAACTTGCCGCTTTATTTCCCATCCTCGTTTTGAAATCGTTAAGCGAATGATGTCGAAAATATAACGCGTCCTATAATTTTCAACCAATTGATAGGAAGGAGTAACGAAAGAGAACGAGAAAACAGAGAAAATTTATCATTCTTCCAGAATACGTCTCCGAAAACTAACGGAATCAATGAAACTGAGAATTAAATCGGTGTAGTTGCAACTCACACGAAACCGCAAAACGATTGGTGTCCGTTGAAAGTCAGAATCCGTGAAATCGTTCTCAAGATATCCTTGAGCAGGAATCAAGAATAACAATTGTCTTTGTGGTTTTCACCTAGTGAGAACTCAACTCCTTGAATTTTCGTTGTGATTATAATAACTATCGATGGCGTTCCCTTGTGAAAGCGGGAAGTTGGGTTCAGATTTTCAAAAATTTCCCCCACGATAAGTTTACGGAAGGAACCAGGGTCTCACGGAATTTGGAATTGTCCGGATGAATCTATGCTGTTATTCCTCGCCATTTTACGTCGCGAACTTCAGCCGCTGCATATATAAATTCGTTCATGGGACGAGAGTTTGTTAACTTCATCCTCGCGGAATGACAGTTAGGTATGTATATATACATGTATATATACATGTATGCACATATACATACATTACAATCGATATCATGTCAATGTATAATGTGTCTAATTGGGTGCCAGCTGAGATAATAATTTCATCGAGGCGCATGTTACATGATTATAGGACATTGATGCCCGCCCGTGATTGTAGATACAAGGAACGAACGGTTTGCGGTGCACTGAAGCACTGGAGCACGGCTTGAATCAACCTGTTAGTTTGGACCAGTTAACCCCAGTTTAGTATAGGATACCTATATATTATACCAGTTTAGTTCCAGGTTTAGGTTAGGGTTTAGGTTCAGGTTTAGGTTCATCAAAGTTGCTGGGTTTCATCGTTGATTGCATTCTACATTCCACGGTATGCATGTGCCCGATGTGTATACATAGGTACGTAGGTACACATACTCGCGTGGGAAAAGCTAGCTGTCCAGACTTGCTCGGATTGCTTTCTGAACAGAGCCTACGATACAAAAAATGCCAGGAAATGCCGTGTGACAATTTCTGATACCTACCTGTTATCATTCATTCACTTACTTACTTACTTACTGACTGACTGAGCAATGAATGACACGCTGTCAACGCTCGAAAAAGTCTCCTGCTACGTACACATTGCTACGCGAATGACGACTCACCACTGAAACAGAAAGAATGAACGAATATATTTTAATGAGTGTCTGAAAACTGTCTTTCTTACTTCACTATTGTTCGTCGTCTTCTTAGGTAGGTGTCAGAATGATGTTGACGAATATATATATGTATATAGTATCGCGTGTGTGATGTATAAAGAAGAAATGACATCGTTAGAGGATAAAAAACAAATGAGAGGTTCCTCACTTCCTCAACCTTCCACTCTTTCACTTTACTGAATTTAGGAATGAAACACAATTAAACGGTCGTAAAATGAAAGGCTTGATTACACCTTTGAGAGTGTCGTGTACCTCCTCGTGAAACACTTTTCTCCCTTTCCCTCTTGCTACTACGCCTCCTCTTTTACCTCCTCCTCCTCTTTCTAGTTAGATACGAAGGGAGTGAAAATTCCCTCTTTTAATTTCATTAAATTTGCAAAATCGTACTCGAAGTATCCCATCTCTTGCAAATTATTCACCCTTTTATAGTAGGTATACTTTTATATACTAATACTATATGCCTCAAAATCATGATCGTGTCAAAGAAATGAAATTGAAAACATTCCAAGATTTTCTTCCCTCTCATGTCAGCTGTGGATAATCAAATTTTCCGTTGCTTTTTTCTTCAATTCTTTATTCCTTTTCCATCTTCGGTTATACAATATGTATATGCGTCATTCATTCTATACACAACTTACATATATTTTTCATTTCTCCATTTTTTGTTTAGAGCTTAGTCCTGTTATTAAAAAACAGCAATCTTTTTATTTTTTTAAAACCGAACGACCGGAACAATTCTTCAAACCTATTAGGTTAGGCTTTAGAACTGTTCGAAAGGATTTCAAAACACTAGAAAAAATATCGAATTTTCAAAAACGAGGCGCCAAATTCACGGACACGATATTCTTGGTGAACCCCATAATCTTCGCGATTTGCGAAATTTTTTATCACAATGAGCAAGACGCGTTGAAAAAGCTCAAAAATCACGGACTTGGCGGCTGTTGTCCGAAAGAAAAAAACAAAATGCAAAATCAGGGACAAACATTATTTGTCTCTAAACTTTGAAAAATCGATAACGGGCTTGGTTAATTTTCTTCGGGGCAAACAAAGAAATACGTGACCGCTCATTCTGTATGGGGAACAACACTTCTCAACGCCAGACAATTCCGGAACATGACGTACCCGCCAGCCTGCATGATTTCGTTTGGATTCAGTCTATACAGGGTGACCCCGGAGTTGACGCCACAACTCCCAACGGGGCATTCTTTGTTAAAAACAGTCTAGAAAATTCCAAATCAATTCTTTTCCCAAATGCACAAACTTTTTCCTACGATCCATCGAAGATTAACCAATCACGCGCGTCTTATGAACTTGAGTAGCGTCAGTGCGGTGTTTCCCCTCCGTTCGTTTGCTTCTATTCTTCCATGTACATCGACAATCGTTCGTTCATACGAGGCGTGTCATAGGCTAATCTGTGATCGACCATAACGAAGCATCTATCATGCATTCGCAGATGAAAAATTGATGAGAAAATTTCGATCCCGTTTTGAACAAGGATTACCGCGTTAACAAATCTCGGCGTCATTTCCGGGTCACCCTGTATACATGTAATATCTAGGTGTATATATATATATGCAAACAAATACATGGGTACATCTATCTACCTATATCTCCGGATTGTGACGTGACGAAGAAGTGGCTTTTCGGGAACAATATACATTCATCATGAGGTATTACACAGTGAGACAGAGACGAATCGTCGTTTCTCGAGTAGCTCCCGGGCAGTCAGACTTCAGGGAGACTTAATTAATACTGCTGAGGGGAGGGCGGTGTACCTAGTATATACTCGTTTACGGGAATGGGAGGATCTCGTCTACCTGTATATCTCTGATACCTGTACCCGTGCGTATACTCGACAATTGTAGATACCATCAGTGCAATAAAAATAATAATCGTAAGAAAAATGTTATAAAAATTTGCGTTTCTTCGATTATAGGTAACGTATTTTGCGTAAGATATGGAAACGCATGATTCATACGAAAAATTGTACGCAACAAGATATATATATTTATCATACAGATGAATTTCAACATACGATGAACAGTACACCAGCCGGCATTGAGGGAAGGAGATTACGAAAAAGTACCTAAGATCAATTATAAGAAACTGAAACTGATTCGTTTCTTACTCCAAAAATCTTTCCAACGATGAGAAAAATAGGCAGAAGAAAAGAAAATTCTATCGAGTTTAGAATCTGAGTTATAATACACTCTGCGATTTTATAGGATCACAAGAGCAGACCGTACGTGAGTAAGCGTGTGCGTACACAGACAGGCATGTAGATACGCTGTACCACCACATGTGCATACATAGAATAAACGGAAAGCTAGCTCTTCCTTACCGGAAGTGAAATTCGCAGAGTTTTCTCCGAGTTTGGTGACTGACCGGGTGCGCGGTTTGTCAACCGATAACGGTCGAGCGACTTGCTCGTTGAATCGAGTAATCACATTCGACATGGGACTTTATCGAGCGGGAAAGATGGCGGCCGCTACGCCCTTGCCCTCGATTTTCTTTTCCTTTGCTTTAACAAAGCCATTTTTATCTTTATTTCTCTCCTTTTCGTTTCATTTCTCTTTTCTCGAACCTATTCAGGTTACTTTAATCCGTCAAAAATAGCTATAAGTATAGGTACACACACACACACGCATGCGTGTGTACACTCCTGCACATTAATGGTATTCCTTCTCTAATTCTAAGTAGGCCACGCTCGTGTGATGAGTTGCTCCAGGATCGCAACTTCAGAGACCAATCAGCGCGATGCATTTGAGCAAACTCGGAAATACCTCGCGCTAATTAGTCTCGGCCTTGTCTCTGGAGCTCGACTTGGCACGAGTGCAGTATATCTAACTTCATAGAAAAACCTGCATTAATGTGCAGCGGTGTACACTCACTGCGGTTGATTTAGGGACGATTGCCGAAGATGAATAAATTGTTCACATTGTTTACCGTTATGGAATTCTTTCATGCAGAACCAGAACCGTCTTTGGATCAACCGGATTGAGCGCGGTACGACGTATGCATCTGTATAAAATCAATCGTATAGGAAAAGGAGCTCTCTTGCGAGAGAAAAGTGGAGAACAATTGAATGAATCAAGTAGATATAACGAAATGAGAAAAAAAGAAACAGAAACGAGTGATGAAAAGAAGGGAAAAAACAGAGAACCGGCGGATGAGTGGTCCGGTATATATGTATACGTATAACATGTTCCGTTCTTTTTTTCTCCATTTTTAAGGATGGCAAGACACGCGAAATAAGGATGAGGACGCGTCAGGAAGTGCGTGCCTCTTCGCCGTTGCGTACACTCCGCACACAAAGAAAATCGAGAAACAGAAAAGAAAATAGAGTTGAAGAAGGAGGGAAAATAGGAGGAAAATGAAGTACAAGTACAAAAAGGACATACATGTGACCTTAACGGCTTACTTCGCTCACGCAGCGTAAGACGGCGGACGTGGGATCAACGAGCGACGAAGCCAGCATGGGTATGGTATAAGTCTGTAAGATACCCCACGAGATAGGAGGGAGGAAGGACGGTAAGAAAATGGAAAGACATCTTACAGGCGAGATAGCAGTATTATATTATATGTGAGAGAAAAAAGACGAACGTGAGAGGACGGGAGGGACCCGGACGCGAGGTTGAATAAATGTGTGTAGAACCTATAGCTGGATGTAGGGATCAGCAAACTTGTACAATGCCCGGAATAAAATATGTACCTAATTTATTGTAGGTACAGAGGTGACACGCCGAATACCGAAATTCGTGACGACTATCTGAAGTTTACCGAAAAGCGATCGGTGAATGATGATTTTGCCCAAGAGACGAGAGTGGGAGGGAGGAGGCCACGAAATGAATTTCGAAGCGATTCTCAGCTGAACTACCTCGATAAAGTTGCATCGCGAGAAATCAAAAAATACGTGTTAGTCGAAGAATTGGATTGTAAGGGACCGTAGAGCTTGGAGATTTGTTGAATACGGTTAAATCAGCACAAGCATGGTACGCGGTGGTAACGAAAATGGCGGCGAGATAGAAGGAACGTAGCTTACCGAAAACAGAATCAATTCGGAGATGAAAAATTGATCTTGCGAAATGAGTAAAGAAATCAAATGTGACCTGGAGAAAGAAGGTTAACCAAACTGCGGCGTATTAAAACAATATGAAGAAATGGACTGAAATCTGTGATGAAATCACTCTCAGTAATATGTGCACCTATAGCTAGAAGACCTGCGCTCCAGGAGGAAGCATACAGGAGTACATAAATGGAACTATTCCAATTATCGCGGAGACTTTGAGGTTGGGAAACCGCACCAACTATGATTGGCAATCCTATAGAGTGTGTAATAGATAGAGAGAGAGACTGATGTAATTAGGTATGCTAGGCAGAGAAGTGGGAGAAGAGAAAAACGGAATACGAGGATAATAAATAGAAGAAAACCTAGAATTACTCGAATGTGAATAAACGGGACAAAAATGAAACTCTGGGCGATTCCGAAACACGTATTTAATTTCGTACAACATAACTTATAAAGGTATTACATCCAGAGGTTAAAAGAACTTGGTAAGATTGTTCAAGCCACCGCACCCTCGCGCGGTTTTCAAGTTAGGTTAGGTTAGGTAGGTAGGTAGGCATTTTCGCATTTCGTCCGCACCCCGAGAGACGGAAGATGAAAAGCACGAGAGAGAAAGAGAGAAAGAAAGAGGAATTGAGAGTCCTTAGTTGGTATAAAACCTGTAATAAAGTGTGTTCTTCTACCATCTCAATTTCAACAAGAAGCAGAAGCGAAAAAGAGTGGGCAAGAAGGTGTAGATAGTAGATAGGGTAGAGTAGACGGAGGTGAGCGTGAGCGTGAGAATAAGTTAGAAAGACATTAGCGGTGCTTGCCGTGTACCGAATGGCGCCAATTCTCTGCTACAAGGTAAAAGGGAGAGATAAGAAGAGGAATGTGAAAATGAAAGAAGGAAGGGAAGTAGGTGGCTGCGAAACGTAGTTGATGCAAGAGAAACGATACAGCGTGAGAAGAGGTTGACGTACGAAATCGACCAAGGTACATACCTATAACATCCAATGAAAATATGATATAATTCGGAAAGAAAAAGAAGCGGAAGACCAAGATAACGAGGAACATGTTGACCATAAATTGGCGAAAGGGAAAGAAAAGAAGTGAGTGGGAGATTAAATTTTGTGAAGATATAATGTCGAGCGAAGAGGCTTAGGAGCTTGCTTTTGATACAGAGAACAGAGGGAGAAAAGGAAAGGGAACAACGAAGGGTTGTTGTTCGGTGACACTTACTTGGCGACGGTATACGATACGGTATTCGAAACTGTATACACAACTTGAGAGCCGTGGGTGTTGCTATACCCCAAACATAACGAGAAGCAGACGAAGAAGAAAAAGGAGGAACAAAAACGTTACGTATACACGTTGCCCGTAAAACAATTCGTTTTCAGAGCAGAGAGCAACATAGGATCCCCTAAAATGTTCAAAAGTTCTTTGCGTTATAGGTTATGCCGATTCGCGCGGCGTGAGAGAACTTTTGTCCGATGTTTTGTTCGTTATGCCACTGTTCGAGGCAATTTCAAATTCCCCTGGCCCGCCGCGCCGCCGCGGTTCGAGTCGGACTCCGCGTTCGTGTGAAATATATCATGGAAATCCGGTGCGAAAAGTTTCGCGTCCTATATTCGTGACAGATTAGAAGCAAACAATTTAATCGCACGGTCTAGACTGTGAATGATACTCGAGCATAGATAGTTGACAGTCTCTTTCTTCGTATATCCCGCTTTGCGACGACGAAATTTCGTTATTTAATTTTTCTTTCCAGCAATTTTCTCCTCCCATCATCCACAGCGATAATAATGTCGGACGCAAGCCCAGATACGACAATATTTTGGTATTATTTCTCGCTCGTCATACTTATGTTTTTCGGTACCTCACTTCGTGGCACATGGTCTGGATGACCCGTGGACTCCCATTGCTCTGTATTTTATAGCCATATAAGTGTACGTACCTACACGTAGGAAAATATTCTAGTGGGAATGAACAAATGTACACGTAGTACAGAGATTGGTGTGTATTAGTAACGGAAATTCCGGTAGCAAACTATTGATTTCTCCGTCGAGACTATTCTTGCGAATATAATTTGGACGTAGGTATATACACATATATATATATATATATATATATGAATTGCGACAAGACGAATTGCTGTGTGTTCAACAAAGTCATACTAATCGCGGCCAGAGCCAGTGCGTGACTTTCACATCTGTGAACAGTGGAATGGCTCATTGTCAGACCAACATGCAACAGAGAGTAATCCCTGATATGTTGGTCAGCGAGCGTGGCATGTAAGCAGTAAATTCTACATTTCACGAATTCCGTGTTTCGTCACGAAGTATTACTGCAGTCGGAAATAGTAAACTATAAAACCGAGACGTAATTTTTACAGTGGTGGAACGCTATCCATACATTTACTGCGAATGGCGGTCAAATTTACACCAATCCATGTACGTGCGTGCATACTACTGGGACCAGATCTTCCTCTGTGCATTGTGAAGATGAATTATAGTGTAATTGGAAGAATCAACAGATTCTGCAGACCATCGCGAATCATCTGTAGTCCGATGGTGAGAATAATTCTTGCCAACGCCGCTGTAGCGTATCACTACAAAATCCGCCGTTGGACTGGACTGCCACCTAGGATTGGAGTTGACGCTGGATGTATGATTCTAAAATTCAGGGTTACAGTTAGTCCGAAACCTGGGATCATATCGTCGCATTCCCGATACAATAATGTAGAAATGCCGGAGAATAATTTTTCCTTTTATTGTTATTTCGACAACGTATTGCCGTATGAATTGTATATGCAGTACGAGCACAGTATCTCATCTGGACGAAAGCCTGTGTAAAATTTCGCTACATCGACAGGATATAGCGCGATGTTGAAACGAGAGATGGGGGAACTACTGAGCAAGAGCGACAGCGAACACAAGAGAGAGACGAGGACAAACCGAGAGTGCATAGGGGTGTAACCTATTTTCGAAACGACGAGTACGCCGCGGGGGATGGTAGAGCAGAGAAGCAGAGAAGCAGAGAAGCAGAGAGGCAGGGAGGGAAGTATGCAGCAGCCTGGAAGCTCGTAAAGCATGTTCCAACGTCGTCGTTATTCACACTCTCACCCTTTCCGAATCGACGACGACGACAACGAAGTAGTAGGGGACGGCGATTATACGGTATAACCTCCTGCATTCGTTTTTATTTTCTTTCAATTTTTTCTTTTGCTTCGTTTAATTTCTCTTAATTATTATTCGCCTTTCTCTCACTCTCTCTCTCTCTCTTTCTCTCTCTCTTTCTCATTTATAATAATTATGTGAGACCAATACCGGGTGACCCGGAATCGACGCGAGATTTATTAACGAGATATTCTTTGTTAAAAAAAAATCGGGATCGAAATTGCCACATCAATTTTCTGTTCCAAAACGCACAGATTTTTTCTTATGGTCGATCGAAGATCGGCCAATGGCACGCGTTCTGTAAACGGGCGATGGTCCATGTGCGGGATACGAGAAAACGAACGAACGCCGGCGACACTGCACTGGCGCTACTCCCGTTTAAAGAACGCGAGTGATTCGCTGCTCTTTGATGAACCGTAACAAAAGTCTGCGCATTGTGGAAAACAGTTGATGAGGAAATTTCGATCCCGTTTTCAACTGAGAATAGAGAATAGTCGATTCCGGGTCACCCTGTATATATTATATGCATACATACCTACCTCTGCATTCTAAATATGGCAATGGGCTTACGAATGTTTCATTTTCCATTTTACATTCATCGAGTATAATCATCCAGGTAAAGGCTACAAGAGGATCGTCCGAGTAATTGGGTTGAAAATTCGTATATATATCTACTCAACTTTGCCTGTGCATCCGCACACATGTATATGGGCGAAAGTCACGTGAATTCAAAAAACATATTTCAACGCTTTTGATATCCACTTGAGGATTATGCCAGAGGCATGTGACGATGCATTGCGGCAAACTTTTCCATTCTCGCATAACGATATCGCGCGCAGTTTTCCATGTACAGGATGAGGGGAGGCATTCAAAATGTTACGAGTGCAGGATTTCTCGAGTGTGAACCGTCGTACGAACGAATATGACGGATAAACGTCGTAGGGTTTTCAGGGGTACGTCTGATGGCAACATCGGTTGTACAATGGAAATACATGTTTTTGGAAAATCGGTATGAAACTCATTTTTTTTTTTTTTCTCATGAAAATCGATTCTTTTTTACTCAATAAAAATTGTTCCCGACGTCAGGACAAATTCACAGAGCTGTATCTTTTGCTATTCTGAAGACTTTCAACTGAGTCATGGCACATGCAACTTTTTCGGACCCAGCCATGTTTTGTCTGAAATCTCAGAGACCCCCCCGCGTCCGATTTTACCCGAGCAAAGTTTGAGCTTCGACACACGCGTAACTCTTTCAATTTCGTTTGAAACAACTTCGATTGCTGTGACGAGAAAATAATAATTCCTTATCCCCGGTAACCCAGTGAAATGTGAATTGATTTTCAACTGAAATTTTCTGAACGAATTGAACAGCGACTCGGAAGTCACGGATTGAACCTCATTGCAGAGAAAGAATCGACACGCGGTCCCGAGATATGGGGCGAAGCATAACTCGACAGACAAAAATTTGGATGTATCGTAACTTGGTTGAGAACGAGGCGATAACATGCTCAACGTGAAATTCGTCTCAACCCCAACTAGGATTTTCGTTGGGAGTAGAAAATTGATTCTAATTTTGCGAAAATGGTCGTTATACTATCGACTTCCCCGGAACATGAACTTCTGCGAGAAAACTAATATATTCTCATTGAACCTTGCCCGCAGATAGCCGAAAAACTTTCATTCGAGATATTTATTCGTACAACGCTTGTTACCCGAGATGTCAACTTATAATACACGAAAAGTGCCTCACCCTGTACATTATAGTATATATATCTCCACCGCATCACGTGACTCTTTATTCCTCCTTTTCTCTGCGCATTTTTCTATCATTTTTCTTGTTCTTATCTTCTCTTATCATTTCGAACTTCGTGAACACGGGAGAGAAGGAAACCGAATAGAAAAACGGGCCGAACGAACGGCGCGGGTAATTTTCTTAAAGGGTTTTTCCCCCAGCTCTTACAACCTCTCTGTTCCTTCCCTTCCCACCTCTGCCCCGCTCCTCGTCGTCTTCATCTTCTTCCTCTTCTCCAGCTATCCACTTCTTCTGGCTGTGGGCTGATGGATGATTTTATATTTTTTGACAGGGTTAAGTGATCAATTACATCAGCTAGTCTCTAGCATCGGAATCTTCGCGATATAGAGAGGACGAAGGAAAGGCGGGCAGGCGGGCAGGCGGGCCGGCAGGGCGGAAGGAAGGAAGGAAGGAAGGAAGGAAAGAACGCCCCGTAGTCTTATACCTCATGCCATCACCTTTTTGTACCATCAGATCCGTTATTATGCTGCCGCGGCGTTCTCCTCGTAGACATCACTTCGTTGAACGAAGTTAATCGAGCGAAAAAAAAGAAATTTTCAGATAAAACGTAGAAGTAAGTATAGATAGGCATCCTGTATCCCTGCGCAGGCAGGTATAATCGCGCTGCACTCGCGATGCTGCTGCCACTTCAAATTCCCCAAAAAACTTCCCAGAGCGGTGTGCATATGGTTGAAAATTACCAAACAAATATATATATACGTATATATTACATATTACACATTACAAATTACGGGAAAAAATTCAATCAATCAAATTATTTCTCGTGATTCCCCGCGAACCGCGGCGAAAGATCGGCGTTGGATAGGTTATCGATCGAAAAATTTCCGCCGATACTGTATTTCGCACGATTAACTGCAGTCGCCTTAACGTTATACAGGGCGCATCACACGAAGTGTCGAGAACGGGAGGGGCCTACTCGATGCGAAGTCACGCCCCTACAGCCGATTAAACATTTTTTCCTACGCCAAGATATTGTATCGACTATTCTCGTGAGAATATCGGTCTCCAAAATGTTGTTGGTTGTTTATAGGCTAGAGAGGCGCGACTTCTCCTTGACCAACGCCTCCCTCCTATTCTCGACACTCGAGGTGATACACCCTGTATATGTATATTGGGTAAACTTCAGCCGCATGAAATGTGAATAATAATATAAAATTTCTCACCACCAGATATCCGCAGTACTAAAAAACTTGGTACTATACATTACATAAAAAAAATTTGATAAAATGATCCACAAGTGCAGCGAGTTAATGGGTTGCGGTAACGCCACAGCATACTACATGCATACCGTATATAGGGAGTAAAAATACCTCCTGGGAGGAACTTTACCGTACACCTTATACCGCACGCAACTCTGAGCAGAAAACTTTCTCGCGGAAAACTATAAAACTCGAGTATATATACATATTACTATTGCAGTTATTTTTATACACGAGGTAAAATGATGAATTAGTATCATTATATTGTACTACACATCCTCGCAAAAATGCATTCGTACGACTAATTTGTCACCCATCTGTATACCAACAGCTACATACGGATATAGATATATATACATGTGAATCTAAAACGGAGAAACTCGCAAGAATTTTGAAGATGCCGAAAATTTTCCGAATTTCGACCGCGCTGAGTATAGACATCGTTATGAATTCGCATCGTGCACGTTTAACGCGGTGTTACGTGATGGCGTAATAAGAACAAAATGCGGGGGGGGGGGGGGGGGGGGGGGGTTAAATAACAATTAACCACAGTGATACGACGACGGTTGTTGGGCGCCTGGGGAATACCGTTGGTGGTGCACCGCCCCGCGTCGCCACAGGAGTGTAAATTAGATTTAGGATGGTCTTCGGAGCATAAATTGACCTAGCCTCAAAAATTAGTTACACGCTGCACCCGCCTGTGAATGCGCTTGAGCTTCGTTGCCTCGACCACAGGGTATATAACCAATACAGTAGCAGTACGGTGAATACGGATCGTGCCTACTACTGCCCAGATATATAGTCGTTGGTATTGAAGGTATAACGTACATACCTCCACGGGTACGCGCACCGCAGGTTTCTCTGTACACAATGTAGAGGTGCATCAGAGATTTGTGCGCCTTGCAGCAGCGACGAGGGGGGGGGGGGGGGGGGGGGGGGGGGGTAACAGTAACAAAAGCTTCGTGTAGATAGCGTGTAGAGCTATACGTGCTTGCAATTAGCAAACAACTCATGTTCTATAGTTTACATCTATGTAGGTATAGATGTAGATTATTTGCCGTTGACAAATCTACGGCCGCGGGCGCTGGCCGATGCGCGCCGCTTGTTGAATCATAATTATTATTAATTGCCTTTATCCATTAATTATATAGAATCAAATTGTACAGGTAGCTAAACAAAATAGGTATACCAGATTTGATTATTGTTCAAACAAACATTTTTACGTGCTATGAAAATAATTATGAAATCGACGTCATATACCGCGTCTCTAGGCTTGGAAAACGCTTCGCCGTGTCATCGATCTGTTCGAAAATGACACAGATGGTGGAGAGCGAAACGCCTATCTAATACAAAAATTGTGATAATGACGATGATGATGATAATAATTATAATAATAACAACAACAACAATAATAATGATAAGGTATGGAATAGCAGGAGGCTGGCGTTCGTTCGTTATCAACTTAGTCTAATTATATGAGGCTAAATATGAGAGCGCGAAGAGGCGCGCAGAGGAAGAGAAGGAGCAGAGGAAGAGCCCAGGCATTTAGAGGTCGTGCTTTTAGCATCATTTTTAGCCTTCACTCTATATTTCGTGTGTGCAGAGAATGGGGTAAATAGTACCTATCCCTACGTGGATACTAGGTGTGCCGTGGCCGTGGCCACGTACTACATACGTAGTAAGTAAAGGTTGAAGGTGGATAGCAGTAGTAATATTAACCCTGGTGTTCTTCTTCCCGGATTGTTGTTGACAACGCTCCGCCATACCATTCCGTTGCTTTTGCCCCCCCCCCCCCCCCCCCCCCCCCGCCTTCTCCCTTCTGGGTTGGTTGGCGCTCAAGTAATTACATAAAGTACTCACAGACCCGCGCTAAGAGCGAACACCGTAGGTAGGTAGACAGGTATAGTTATATGTATGTTCTACCTCCACTATACCGCCCTTCGCGTTATATATATACATATACAAAAGTATATATACATAACAAAAGTTGCCCCCCCCCCCCCCCCCCACACGTCTGTTTCACCCATCTCACAATAGTCAAAGCAAAGCGAAGACTTTTCACAACGAATGTATGTACGGTGTATATTTATATACGTATGTACCGGGTGACCCGGAATCAACGTCGAGATTTTTTAACGGGGGGTATTATTTGTTGAAAACGGAACAGGAAATTCCTGTTCAATTTTGTTTCCGAGATGCACAGACGTTTTGTTACGATCCATCGGATATCAGCCAATCAGGTGCGTTCGATGGACGGAAGTAGCGTCGGTGTGTCCCGGGACTCGGCTGTATGCCCCTTTGTTCGTTTGCTATTGCTCCGCACTTCGATAAACGTCGTTTAGGTATAGAAAGCGTGTTATTGGCTCGAGCGGAGGTGAAAATTTCGTAAGACCAAAAGACGGGGCCGAGATTCCGATAGTCAAATTACCTACCGGAAGTTCAAAATGTACCTACCTAAGAAGGCCATAATAACGAAAACTTGTCAAGTAGAAACAACAAATTCGGAACACGAAAACACAGAAGTGAATAGGTACAGGTATATACACCGAAAATTATTCTTCAAAATGGGCAAGACTAAGTACGAGCGGTGAAATGTCCGAATGGTCGAGATATCGCAACGCTTGAAAAGTCCTGTGTTCACAATTCAGGATCGTGCTTATTGCGAAAGATAATGAATGCGAACTTATCGAATCGGAAGACCGAAAACCCGAAGGGTCAGATTGCCGAAGCTCATTGGAATAGAAAAACCAAGAAGGCGAAAGCTCAGGAGACATTGGGAAACATTTGTTGTTTTGTTCTGAGAGAATAATCAATTACTTGTCATTTTTGGGGAATTTCAGCCTCTCAGAATTCTGGTCTTTGGACATTTTTCTTGTCGGAGTTTTACCGTTTCTGATCCTCCATTTTCGATCTCGTTTTCTTCGGTTCGTTGGCTGCGGCGAACGTTAGTCAGTCTGAATTTTCAATTTCATAAATATTAATTTTCCGAATTTCGTCAATCTATGCTCCGTTCGTTCGGAATATAAACTGTGCGAAAATATATTTTCGGCTAAAAGCGCGTTCGGGTGAACAACATCTCCATGAAATAGTCATTCGATTCGGTAATACATGAATAATGAAAATTTCGCTATTCTGATCTCTCGCTACTTCAGAATTCGTATCATTGAAATTCGGAAATTCAGCCCGTCTACTTTTTAGTCTTTCGGAATTTCCACCCCCGCCCTATTTTCGTTCTCATTACATGAACATTTTACGTTTCTTGATTCCGTATATCTTGCCATCCCGGCTATCTATATAGTTCCCTCCGCGGTTTTCTTTCCTCTTCCATTCTCCCGTGTCATGTCTCTGTGGTTGCGATCTATACGTATACATACCTATGTATATACACCTAGGTATATACACGTATCTGCCTACACATACGGCTGTAGGTATAATACAAGAGAAAAGCGAGAGGTTTAAAAACTAGGACATATCGTATACGTATAGATACACATCCGTGAAACCACTCTGCGGATTTGAGCAGCGGCAGTTATAGCATATATACCCGGTTGAAATTCCAACCTCCGCAGCTTTTCTAAGTTGCACTTTAGAAAATATCTAGTACTTGTGCGGTTCTGCATGCGCTCGCGCGTGTGTGCATGTACACATGCATACGGTATGTACCTACGTATCAACCTGTCCATGCATCGCAACTGCTGTATTTCAGATAAATATGAATAGCTAGATACACCTACTCTACTTCTCTAGCCAGGGGACTCTGCTACCTTGAAATCCATACCGATATGTAGGTACGTTTTTATGTAAAAGGTGGTTACCAATTCGTTAATTGGACGGGACTCGGTCTCTCCTCTTTTTACTCCAATTTATTTGTCGATGATGGAGAAGGAAGTAGAGTAGAACCAGAAGCAAAAAAAAGGAATCCGATAATCGTCTTTTTCCTCCGAAAGATGGGCTCCTTATGTCAGGACGGCGCTGGACTCGCCATAAGAGCGAGCAGCGAAAAGACACCCCGGATTCGGGGACGATACTGTATATACAGTACAGCAATCGGACGTAAATGGAAACCTATAACTGTGACTCTACGAATACTTCAAAGAAGAGGATGGGAACAGGTAGCGTCGTTCCACGATATCGTTAAAAATCACTTCGAGAATCCCGAAGCGTGTATTTAAAGTTTCAAAGTAACCATACCTATCAATGTAATGCATTCGCGAAGTGATTTCTCGCGGGTCTGTCGCATGCATATATACAGTAGATTACACCAATGTACAATAAACGTGTGGGCTCAGGTCTGGGTGTAGGGCATGAAGTGACGAAAGTGAAGAAAAAGAGGAAAAAGAAGAAAGGAAACATAAGAATTTTTTTCCCCCAGATCCCTGGCGGGAACCTTCGCCGAGACATGAGACACGACGAGGATTGTGGCTTGGGGCTTGAGGCGTGGAACCTTGAAACCGAGAGACCCGCAAGGCACAAGAAGTTTACTCGTTGTCGGTGGTCTGCGCGTATCCGCGAAATGGAGGAGTGAAGTAGGTTGACAGATAACGGATGTCACCCGCACCACTTTACCTCATATCTGCCTACCTCGCAGAAGAATAGAACGAGAGCTGTGCAGGTCTAAGTTCTCGCTCGTCAATAATATGAGAAGAATCTTGATATGTAACAATGGAATAGCCGTGTATATATGGTATACTATACATAATGTTGTATTACAAAGGCTAGTAGTTCGAAAGCTTGAACTGTACCGCAAGAGCGGATAGAGGAAAGAGAAAGAACAAATCTGTCACCAAAATTTATCCATAAGGGGTAGTCCCCACCCGAACTCACCCTGTCCGCGGACCTCGAAAATTCCAATATTGGCCTCTTTTCTGTGCATTGTACCTACTATTGAGAAAAAAAAGCTCACACGTGTATCGTGCTTTGCCGTTTCCTTCCACCGCACCGTTCCAATGCAACCGAATTCTGAAATTTCGCCATTTTTCAGTCAGATTTTTATCTGCGAGAGCTTGACCTCTGTCACTCGTATAGGCAAAATTCATGGAACAAAATTTCTTGAAGTATCATGGCGCGCTGTTCGAAAAAAAACGTTTTCGCAAATTTTCGACCCACCCATAAAAGGGTCTTTCATGCACGGAAAGGTAAAAACCCCGTTTTCCATGAACTAGGCTCCGATTGGTTTTTTGCAGTTGAAATGTCACAAAATTCGACAAAAAGAGACGCGAAATTTCAATATCTCGACCATGATGGCGACGAACTTGGTTCGGCAGCTGCAGCTAAATTTTGGCGATTTTTCTCCCAAATTTTTAGAGCTAAGATATTTGTCTGTCGCCGATCGAGTCATTCGCCGTTCAACGAAGAAGCCATCGTGCATGGAAACGCCCGTGACTGATTTGAAAGATGGGAAAGCCATGTTCGATGAGCTATATGAACATTACGAACCCGCTTTATGCTCGTTCGCCGTTCGCCCCTCAAAAAACTGGAAAACAATCACCAAACTTCTTCTCCTCCTCGCTATTTAAATTGCTATGATTGCTGAACCAAGAATTCCTGCATCGTGGAGAAGATCTTGAAGTGTTCATGCTTTCTAATCGAATTTTATGATATCTTTCAAACGAACATCAATTGTGGCCTGATTGCCGAAAACGGATTTATCACCATTATCACCCAAGAAAAGCATTTCAGGCGGGCCGAAGAAATGAATGAAGATATTAGAAGACGAATTATATTCCTGTTCATTAAAAAAAATAATAGCAATAAATGACTGATGAAGCCGCCGGTCCCTGCAGGCATATTAAAAAATTCGCAAAAACAACCCTGCGGTCCCAGCTTAAGGCGAAAAGAAGAGGCGAGGTATTTTAGTTTCGCCCTGGATATAAAATGTAGAAGGTGAGATGTGTTGAAAATGGGTCGAATTAACCCTTGACCAAATAAGGTAAGGTAAGGTAACGCAGGATCGCTCCACGTCTTTTCTCGCCGCAACCGAATTCGCGGCCGTCTGTGTATATATACCTGAATAAGAAAAGCACGCGGGAACAAATCTCACCACCCAGCAGCCTAGATAGCTGCCCGAGGAAGAAAGTGAAAGAGAGAGAAAAATCTGCACAGGGTGACACGAAGAAGAAGAGGAAGAAGAAGAAGAAGAAGAAGAGGCTAGAGGGCTAACCGAAGCGAAATGAAACGGAATTCAATTTTCCTCTATCTAAACTGCCCACCCGCTTCTGGAAGAGAAACTCTACGACCAGAGACCAAGGACCAGAAACCAGGACGAGGGCCTTGGCCGTTCTTTGGCGATCAATCCGATTACTGCAGAGCTGATCGTGTATAAGCTATATATTCAGGAGAAACGAATACATATATATAGAAGTCCGGTGTACCCATATAGCGGCACTACCAGCAGCAGCAGCAGCATCAGCATCAGCATCAGGCACCGCCCTCTTGATAAGAGAATGAGGTAAAGGACGGGCTTTACTCTCACTCCTTCTCTATCCGTTCCCCGTTGATAGGATAAGGGCTGTTACTTTGCATGATCCTATCAAAAGTTCCTTAGTATATGTACACGGTACATAGCTGAGCTACTATACAGATTGACCTGGCTATATATGTATGGAACCTATATATTCAGAACGAGATATAAAAGTCCCTAACTTTCTACTTCCCTGTGCAGGGTTCTGCAACTAAAATCGCTGGCCCTATTTCCGATTGCTGTTTATTCCCTCTGTTGTAAAAAGAAGGCAAGAGATATGAAAGGGAAAAAGAGGAAAAAGTTATCTTGAGGGATTGTTGTAAATCGCGATTTACTTTTATCTTTCAAAGATTATGTTTCGAGCCAATTCCCCACCACTAAGCCCCATAACTTCCTTGAAAGAACGAAAATCGGGGTTTTCTTCTCTCCCTCAGTTCATACGTAATAAGTATACCTACAGTATATCTGTAGGTTCCCTATTTTTGTATTTTTCTTCCTTTATTTATCTCGCATGATGCCTAAGGAATGGTTATTCAAGCGAAACAGTGGAGAGCCAAGATCACAGAGGAAAAGGGGTAACAGGAAAACGGCAGACGGAAAACGGAAAACGGAAAAGGGATAGTATACACACATACAACGAGCTAAATATGATACGGGTTGAAAATATCGCAGACAGGGGCCGTTGCGGAATGCCGAGGGAAATTCTGAAAGCTTTTCTACCGGGGAAAACTTTGGTTGCCCGAAAGCAGAAGGATGGCAGATTTGTGAAGGTATAGGATAGAGAGATAGAGATACACAGAAACCGTAGGATAAAGAGACAGAGACAGAAACAGAGAGAGAGAGAGAAAGGCGTCGTGAAATTCAAGAGGGAAATTTAATGAAATTTTTTAAGTCGAGTTTATACACAATGCTTCCTCCGCATGTTCCATCTACTATTTTGAAATTTATATAGGAATGTATCGTATGTATGTATGCAACCTTTGGATATGTTATGCACCCCGGGAGAGACAGACAAGAGATTTCGGATCGCGGAACTATAAGAAATGCGCAGATACAGCAAAAGTAAAGAACAAAAACCATCGAAATCATTCCGAGTATCCAGATGTATGTATTTGACCGTTGGATATTATTTCTCCTATCGGCGCTGTTATACGTACAAGCTGTAAAAAATCGAGCTTCCAAATCTTCATATCGAAGAATCTCAACGGATATTCTGTTTTGCTTCATTCTTTTGCGTCAACGTTTCAAACTTCAGCCTCATACGAGACTGGGGTGAACAAAAAAATATATTTAACATAACATGTCAAGAAGATGACAGAGACACAGAGTGAAGGAAAGAAGGAGAAAGATTAGATTCAATTAGATTCAATTTATTATGCCGTGCAGGCTTATTAATAGGCCGAAGGGCAAGAAATACAAAGTTGCAGAATCACAACAAAACAAAAAGCAAACCAAAGCGTAATTCAAAAGAAAAATTGCAAATATAGGTTATGGTAGACACACTCATAACTATCTAGACGACAACATACAAACCGCCAACAACACTCGCGGTACACTATCAAGAAAAGGAAAGAAAAACGCACATTAGGCTTCAGGCCCCAGAAAAGACCGCAGTCTTGGCTACCCGCAAACGAGACGAGAGCCTAGCCCTAAACAGATCAAGGGATGACGCAGAAGTAATAGGCACTGGCAGATCGTTCCATGTGCAGGTACCAGAGATCGCAAAAGAGTTTTGATAGGCCGAAGTCCTACAAGAAGAGACGTGCAGGTAATGCACTGCGGTCGAGTCTACGTGCCTATGAGAGCTACGCAAAGGAGGATCGGAATCAATTAAAAGCTCACGCAGGTAGGAGGGTTTAGATGTCGACAAAACTTGATAAATAACAGAGCAAAGGAAAAGAAGTCGCCTGTCAGAGACACGCAACCAACCCAGCTTGTACCTACAGGGAGTAATATGCACATCTCTCCTCGAGCCAAAAACAAATCGGATTCCGCAATTGACCAACCGCTGCAGCTTAATATCCAAATAATCTGTTAGACGGTGATAAACCGCGCTGCAATAATCGATGTGCGGCTGGATCAGGGCCGAGACCAGCATCGCCCTTATACGCGGGGAAAGAAAGTAGCTACGATGCTTGAGCCTATATTAAGAGGAATAAACCTTTCTGGAGATCTGGGCAACATGCGCATTCCATGACAGATCAGCGGAAAGGTGGACGCCTAAATTCCGTACAGTGGTGACATAAGGTATATACATCCGTATTACTAATAACTATAAAGAGAGAGAGAGAGAGGCGAAGAGCGAGAGAGACATTATATGCGGTCCTCGTGTTGTTCCTTCAGGAAAGTTTTGCCATCGTGGTGTCTGCCGCTGTCGCGTGGTTCGGGTTCAGCGAGTTACGCCAGAGTCTGGTCGTCCTCTTATGTTATCACATACCTATATATATACCTACCTATATACACACACACCGATCTAATATATATATACTGTACAAATACCTTGACTTTTCGTCCTTTCTGCTTTAATCAAAGAAAGAGACGCATGTATATTACACAGGAACGGTAGGAAGAAATTACGCCAGATGCTATGCCTACCGTTCGCCCTTGGGATTCAATCCATCAACGTGAAAATCCGATAAACGGTGAAACGGAGAAAATAAATATCACGAAATAAGATATGCATTTGTACATTCTATGGGGATGATCGTTGATTGTAGGTATATATTAGCGTGGTCCTTATTGGGGGTCGGTGGAATTTTGACTACGACATCCCCGGGATCGGTTTGAAATGAATGAATGAATATCTGAGGGAAATTTGAGCCGATTAGCTAAATGAAGTGTCGGCCTGTAAGTCCGTGTCCTTTGCCCATTCGATTGCCACGGGATTTTTGATCGAGAAAATTCATTATCTATTTTCCATGCCTGTAGTGCCCTCGAAGATTCCGCCGTTCCGTCACTTTATAATAGGTACCATAGTTGGTGATTGTGTACAAATCTTTCCGGCCATCTACAATCATATTTCATAGATCAGCCACCGCCGATGGATTATGATTTTTCACAAATTTCACTCGTTGTCGGCTGCGGCCATTCTCTGTAATATGATTGCAGATGGCTGGAGAAAATTTGTACACACTTACCAACTGCGATGTACCACGAAGTGACGAAAGGGCGGATTCTTCGAGCGCACTGGACTACAGGCTTGGAGAAAAATCATGTATTTTTTCCATGAAAAATCCTACCTTCGTCGCACGGGCAAAAAGCACACTTTGCCGTCAAGCTAGAGAGCTCGAATTTCATCCAGATTTTCATTTATTCATTTCGAACCGATCCAGGGGGTGACGTGGTCGAGATTGCACCGACCCCCAAATATCAGGGCCACCCTAATACATATGTGTACACATAAGACAACAAATGATGATGTTTCCTTTCTTTTGCCATCTTATTCGTTCAATTTTGTTTCATTCGCCGTCGTTCTTTCTTTTTAAACGCGCTTCCCCTAAACTAATACTATGCAAATATATAGTTCCTAATCATCCTCAACTAACTTATTATAGATATCCACGAAGATATGGTTTAACGTATCAACATTTTCGTTTCGTTCCTATTCCCTTCTTTCCGATGCTATAGCATGTGGGAATGATTATAGTTAATTGGAAGAGAGTATTAGGTCGGTGCAGCGCAGGTATACTTACGAGAATATAAGATAGGATACATTACGGAAATAGAAATGAAATTTAGTTATGATAACTGCGATCGAATACTTCTTCGACGTTGCGATCGCGTTGGAGAACGACAGAATATCCATAATAATAGATGACCAGCAGAAGTGGATATTACCAATTCATCAATAATTCTCGTAGCTCGGTATTGGCTTTTTGTTTCCTCTATTTTTCTTCGATATCAATAATTTACTTTCCGATTAACCAAATAATTGTATACCTAACATACATATAGCTTCGGTTTTCTCTTTTTATTTCTCTGGAAGAATCCTTCTCCGGAATAATCCATCGTTTTATTATCGCAAAGAGTTGTGACGAACAGAGAATAAAAAACGACAAAAACATACGCGTGTATACGTATGTATGTACATAATGTACACCTAGATCTAACGAACTTTGTTGCCGAACGAAGATTAAATTTCCTATAATTTTTGTTCCATTTTTTTTTTTTTTTGTCTCAATTCTGTTTCTTCAGCCAATTACTCTCGATAACGAATATAATATAATAGATAATGAAAATCATATCTACATACGTGTATATATAAAGATACAGGTATAGTATATATATTTATTTATGCAACCGTTGACAACTGCGATACGATACGATTGAAGAATATATAAATGAAACTTGAAAGCAACAGTTGGAAATAATATGAAGAACGAAAGAGAAAAGAAGAGAAAAAGACCAATGCGAAATAACAAAGACGATAAACGTAGCAGCAGCAGCAACTTCGACTTTAACTTCGACTTCAACGATTCTTCGAAAAGTGTATTATCATTATTAATATCATTATTGATAAGTAATGTAAATAATTTGACATTAAAACATTATTGTAAATGATAAAATTGAGGATAAATGAATATATACGTCAACTATTATTCACATGAGCGAGACGCATCCATCGCCTCCCGACTCGGAGAGGACTGAATTTATAAAACTTGTAGTTAATTTATAAACGGAAATATGTACCTACACACGTCGGCAAGATCGTCTCGTTTAGTTTTCTCTCTCTGCTCGGAGCTTCGCGATATGTAGCGAGGAAAAAATTGAGCTGAATTTCGATTCTTCGATCCGATATAATATTCTATTCTCAACAAAACGTTATTCAATTCAACCGAAGCACATTTGGCTTGTCGTCGGTGAAATTCGTGGCTACTTTTGTGGAGAAAAAAAGAAACAAGATAACAATAATTTCGTTGGCTTAAGACATATTTCGAGCGATCGAACGAAATCGGTCAGTTACGACAATGAGTACCCACCCAACTGACAATGAGTATTGAAACAGGTATATAGTTATACGAGATTCGTTCCACGTCGAATGAATTTCTTTTCGTTAAATCGAATCCGCGAATATTTTCGCATGTAATATTTCTCCGGATGACAGGGATTGAGTAATTGATGATTTGATCAGATCGATGAAAATGTTTCTGCTGCAACTGAATTATTCGTTACTCCGACTCGAATAAGATTCGGTCGAATCGAATAATTGGGTTCAGTTGGGAGCGAATTATTTGTCTTTGAATCGAAGAAGCCTGACTAAATTCCGTTTACTCGCACAGTGTAGGGGATTGTATTGTTAGCTAAATGCGATACGTACGTCTTCGTAGAATATGAACTGTTATCGGAGTAAAAATAAATTACCATGGCCCTACCTCTCTTTATCCTTTTCAGATTATTTTCCTCTCGCTTATTCCATTCTCTCGTTTTATCCGCAAGGAGAAAAGAACGCGCGAACGATCCATCCATCCAGCCGACAATAACACTGAACTCTTGCAGCCTAATTAACTTTCGACGATTGCGTCGAATTATACGTATGTATGTATGTACCTACGATATAAAGGAATACGAGTTATACACTTCACATGCGCGAACACAAACTACACTCGACGAAGGTTCACAATTATATTTCATTTCGTTATTCCTCATTGAGATTGAATCTTCGATATTTTACAAAACGACGCGGATATTTATTACGGGTAGGTCCACATGACGGGATAATGCCCGACCGATTTGAATCCGAGGCCAAACAATTCCTCGACAACGTATTTAAAACCACGTGGGACAGCTGGAGGTCAGATATTATCTTGCGAGGGATACTCGATTTTAGTGTGTTTGGACAAAAGCGTGGTGAGTATAACTTATTGTTAACCGAGTCGCACGTCGCGTCGCGTCGTTTCGAGAGTACCTATCTTGTCCACCGATCGTCAACTATTACTTCTCGTCTTATCGACATTCGGCGAACACGAAATACGAATTCTATCACACACCCGTTTCACACGAATTTCTCATTTCTTCGTTACTCACGCGATTCTCATCGCTGACTCATTGCGAATGTACAATTAGACGATACTCGGGACGAGGTAATTAACCACCTAACTAACGATACGGACATGAATGACAAACACTGACACGGTCAGAGCGGAGAAAACGACGGACAATCGACGGTCAGAACCGCGTGGTGATTCCTGGCTAAATTGTGCGGAGACTGGCGGAGACTGAACACAGAACAACTGAACTACCACCATCACGCCACGAGTTACGTGGCGTATGTAGAAAGGTATACCCATGTGTATACGGTACTGTACGTTACGGAGTAACCGTGACGTCAGAATCGAACACGCGGCTATATTCACGTGCGAGAACGAGCCGTAAAGATTGTTTTCAACAACTATTCATGCTTCTTATTAATCGAAGTGGGAAATTTATTCACATCCAACGATAAGCGCGAGAAAATGTCGGTTTGTTTTCACTGCCCTCTTGTTTACACCGAAATATCCTATAAATTGAAAATTCTTTTAAGTGGGGCTTCGACTCGTCGACGTCGCGCGGCGCGGCCATACTGCGAATAACAAACGACGATCGTCCGTTGTCTTCGTTATTTTTTTTTATTTTCCGTTCTATTCAACTCCGCCGATATTTTCACTCGAAATTTGAAAATTTGAATACTTCCATAGATATGTAATACTGTATAGGTATACTTCGTTCTGTAATTGCTTTATGGATTATAGTCACATATCTACTGCATTATCCAACCAAGCCACGACATGACATGTATACATGAAATCAAGGGTCTTGAAATACTCTTCAGGAAACTCGTTGTGATTGAATCGACGATTTCGATGAGATTAGAAATAAATTTCATAATTCATATATCATTAAATATTTCATTTTTCCTTTTCGTCTTTTCACAACCGAAACGTCAAAATTCGTCGAATGATATATCCCACGTGGCCCGTGGCATAGACTAATCGATTGGGTGGGTCAGAGGGATGGAAACTAGACAGTAAATTGGGACGAAGGATGAAATGATCGCGTTACTGGTCCAACTAGGTAGGAAACCTGCCAGTACCCGTTTCAACTATTACCTATCCAATGTAGGTATGTATCTTGATGCGATAGATGGAGACTGGAATACAGTAGAGTGAGGTAGCGCAGGGGTGAACGGACTAAAAGCATTCGTTCCTAATAGACACAGGCATAGATCAATGCAATTACCAAGGTGGTTACTTACTAATTTGCCAGGAATTTACTAAGAGTTCAAATACCATTACGATTCTCCACCTATACTACATCGTCTCTAAGGTAAACTTTCCATCTTCGATATACACGCGATACTACACGGAAAGACATCAAGCGAGGGTTCTCACTCACTCACACGTTGTAATAAAGTTATTAGGTATGAATTTTACACGGCGATATCAAATGTGATTATTACGATCTAAGATTACACTTCGAGGACGGAGAACTAAGTTAAAACGTAGAAAATAAAGATAAGGAACCTGTATATCTACATGAGGGCGGATGCTAGCAGAGTTTTCTTCCGTGCCGCCCTCTGAATGCTCTCGAAATAAATAAATGAAAATCTTCTCAAAATTTGAGCTCTCCAGCTCAATTTTAAAGCGTCCCCCCAAGAGACTTTTCTCTTCCCTTGAGGATAACACGGGTTTTCATCAAGCTGAAGCATCCACCCCCCCCCCCCCCCCCTCCCCCTCCCCCTCCACGCTATTAATTCTCCCAAAAATTTGCAACTATTAGAAATTATTGGGAAATGTGGTGCTTTTCGGAGAAAATCTTTATTTTTCACATACCTCGCATATTTTCGCAGTTATTGCCATATGAAAATTAATGAAAACTCATGAAAACTAACTTTTTCTTAATGCTAAGCGCGAGTCAAATTTGATTGGAAATAAATAAAATGAGTGAGAAAAACGACGTAATCACTTGGAATTCTTCAAAAATTCGCAATCCCACCATTTTCACGTGCTCAAATACATATATATATATATATATATATATATACTATAATAAAAATACTGTGAATTTACTTCATATTTATGTAGGTATATAATATATCTATACAGTGGGTGCCTTCCACTGAAATTCAGGGAGCGTTGACGGGGTTGACAAGCCGTGAATTGATCGCTGTCGACTTCAAGTCGTCCTTGCAACACATTTTAAGTAATCTGTCAGGTTTGAGGCATTTAAGGAAAGAAGAAGACGACGAAAATACTCCATACTACAAACCAACAGAAAACTTTTCGACATTTCTTTACGCTACATACACATGGGCGTTCAATATCGGATCAATTTTACGTAAATCATACCTGTAATAGTACATATATTGTGCGACAAAGGCGAGTAGCCAGTTTCTGACGAGTGTGACGATAGACGGATGAGCCGAAGGCGAGTGCTTAAATCTCATTCGTCATAAACTGGCTGTAGGTACGCCCGAACCACACTTGACATTTTTCGCCACTTCTGGGAGGAAAGATTCGGTGTTTCGTGCTTGCAGAGCGTGGCGCCCGTCGTGACAAGCTGGAGAAAATAGCCTACAAAGTGAAGAGTTTGGCGCATGCGTAGATCGCGACTGCTACGTTTTCCGCATTGAGGCGCCAATTTTACCGCGTGCGGAAAATGTAGCATTCGCCATGTGCGCATGCGTCAACTGGTTTCCGCACACCAGTCGGGAATCGGCCACCTTACGCCCGCTCCTCAGGCACGGAAAGACGAACTTTCCGTGCAGGTGCGACGTCGAATATATGAAGGCACACAACTATGGATTGAATAGAAAAATGGAAATGTGATAAATAATTATAATAATATATATATGTATATATATAGTTATAGTAATAACAACTTGCTAAAGAGCAACTCTGAATAACAATAGGTCCTAGATAGGTAATACTGATACCTATAGCTATATAGCTTTATAGCTATATATCTATCCATTCTTTCCGTTAGTCAACTTGCCGTCAAGGCGGAGGAGGGTAAGGGATTGAAAACTCGAAAAGTTTTTCTTGAAACTTTTTAACTCGGTTCACCCTACCGTCGATAACTTTTCCAACCACCTGCACCCGCGTACGTCGCGTTGCCTTGCCTTGCCCGGGACCAACGGAAGGATAACTTTCTGTTGACAGTCAAGACTATCGTTTACTCTTCTTTTATTAATTCTCGTCAAACCTCCATACCAGCGATCCAGTTTGGAGCCAATTTTGAAGGACGCCAAGTATTAGGTAGAAGGCGGGGTATGGAACGGTAAAATTCATTCCATTCGTTATTCCGAAATCGTCGCCCTCCAATTTTCATTTATTTATCTCTAAACACTTCATCGTTATCATGATGATATTATCGTCGGAAGAAGATAGCTATCAAACACGTTCATTGTGCGGTGGCGATCGATTATAGTTCCATATATGTAGATACGTGCTTAAAGGCATTAGAACGGGGCTCCCTAATTGGGTCATTTTTTAATTTTACTCCCATAAGCTGAAATGGCCCCAAATGAATGAATGAATGAATAAAAATGCAGCCAGAGCCCCTGCAGATTCCTACCTGAATTCTCAATACCTGTGCCTCACCCTCGAGCCTCCGAATTTTCCCTTTTTGAATAACATACGATATTTGGTACTCGGCGATTAATTTCTCTCTTCCCATTCATTTGTCATCAAATCCGATCAATGTTTCGAAAAAGTTAAATACTCGTCCACTTTCTGCCATCGTACTCAACGAATTCTCAAAGTTTCATCAGAATCGAGCCAGTCGTTTGCGAAAAATCACGGGTCTCATTTTCGAAGCGGTTCCTGTACATTCAAGAGTAAACTTCAAAAATAATTCCATCAAGGACCACTCTGACAGGCATATATACCTACACCTCGGCAAAATACTTATCCTCGAATTATCGAGGTTTGTAATCTGTACAATACGAATTTTGTCGTGTATGACATATAATATACATATTAATAATATACGACGTGTAAGGGTTGACAAGAATCCCAGAGCAATAAAGTGGCTAATCTTTCATCCAGTTGCGTGAGCTTACCCCCCCCCCCCCCCCCCTTTCCACTCCCTCTCGCTCTCTCTCTCACTCTCTCTCTCTCTCACTCTCTCCTTCTCTCTCTCCTCAGCTCAATTCCGCCTCATAGATTTTAACACGGTGAAAATTAGGCACAGTAGGTAGCCGCGCAGAGTTTCAAGTTCGGGTATATAGGTATCCGGTATACCTGTATAGGTATAGATATAATTATATAATTTCTCGTGCAGCTCTTCAGGAACCCGAGCGAGGTAAATGAATAAAATTAATTAAATTCAAAAGTAGTAGACTATATACGTTGGTATCGAACGTATATATCAACATACACATAGCTACATTACGTAGTACATATTATACGGGGCGTTCCGTCTCGAAACGAACGGAACAAAGTGATATTTTCCCTGACGCCTATGGATTTTTCCATATTCTACCAAATTCAAATAGGTGTCGGGAGAATCAAACCTGAATTTTTTCAGATTTTCCGGAATCACTTCACTTCTTCCGCCACGCGCGTGGCAATAATTAGATTTTTATAACGAATCCCCGAGATTTCACTTCAACATAGCTCACGATCTGGCGGACAGATCAAAAAAGTCCAAATAGGAAAGTTGTGCGGTTTGCTGTGAAATTTTCGAAACTTATTTTTTTCACATATTTCATTCCCCTCCAAAGTGTACTTTCGATGGAAAATTTGCATGTATCATTTATTACAGAAAAGTGCCGGAATTGATTTGCCTGAAATTTTTACGCGGCATGTCTCTTACAATGCCAAAGATTGTCCGTGAAATACGTGACGGGCCGAAAAGTGGCTCGGAAGTTACACAGGCCTGGGAATAATAAGATTTCTCAATGTTTTCCAAAAAATTTGTAAAATAAATTCTTAAACATCACTAAAAAGAAACAAGGCGTAGAAAATTTTGAGAACCGAAAGAGTTCGTCTTTGATCGAAATTTGAAAAACGTTTGAATTTCAGAGAGACATTTTCAAAAAGTTTCGCTCGAATAGAAAAAAAAAAACAAAAAAACACCAACTCTCTCGATTCTCGAAGTTTTTTCTAGCGTTTTTTTAGAGACATTTCAGAAATATATTTCATCATTCGAACGCTTCGTGAAACCATTTGCAGGGTGAAATTGTAAACGCGAATATAACTCGCGTATGGGGCATTGCACATTAGTCGTGACACATTTAAGCGTGACGGTAATTCATTCGATTCACATACGTGATTACATGGGTAGAATTGCACCGGAATAAGAATTCTTTAAGAAAACCGCATGCGTCGAGTTAGGAAATGAACCGCAAATTTGTACTTTTCACCTGAGAAATGACCTTAGAAATGTTGTCTGTGGAAGGCCAACAGTTCTGCAAGGGGTGGAAAAGTAGTAACATAAAATTCGAGAGAGCCCAACTGAAAAGGTGGCCCACTCGACGCGGCGGAATGACCTCGTGTATGTGTACCTTTGTATACAAAAGAAAAGAAGAAAACAGGCATAACACTGTACCTACCCATACTTACGTTACACACGCGCAAAAAGGGTGAAATTTCATGAGGTTGGCCAGCGGCGTGGCGGGACGGGAAAGGGGAAGGGGGAGGCAGAGGAAAAAGCTTCTTCTATATATCTTCAACATTTATCTCGTAGATTGGGCAGCCTTCAAGTACATATACCTACCCACCCACCCATCTAACTACCTACCAACCTCGAGTAACTTCCTAAGTCAACAAAACGCAGTTCTGCCAACACAGCTTATTAAGGCTGTATTACTGGGCGCAGGGGCGAGGGGTGGCAGCTGAGGGCCGATTGTACACATCATTATATATCCGTACCTACCTGCACGAGTATAAGGGGTGCAGGTATGTGTGTACCGCGTTGCGGTATAAGTATGTACCATCCGGATGAGGAGGAATGAGAAACAGCGTAGGTCGTGTGGGGTAAGAGGGGCTCGTATTCGCAAAGGAAACGCGACATGATGTACGTACATGCGTAGGTGTAGGCGCAACACGTACATACAAAGGTAGAAGGAAGGGGCAACGAGCTACGAGAACTCGGCGAGAGCTTGACGCGAGCTTTCGTTAGACTCGGGTCTCGCGGTTTTCACGACTTTGTTTGCCCTCACGTTATATTATATGAGGAATGACGAGGCGGAGGTGTCGTGCGCGAGGGGAAAACCACGCGACACGTACGTAAGTGACTAAGTGTGTGCGTATAAATTAGTTATGTGTATGCATGTACATACGCCGTGAGCCCAATTAGACAAGGCCTTATAGATAGCGCGCTAAATTGCTAAATTGCTAAATAAGCGCGTTGCGGTTTGGATTTGGATTAACACCCTATATGCGTACTATACAGGGTGTATCACCCGAAGAAGAGTCGGGCTTAGGCGAGGCGAAGTCGCACCCCTTCAGCCAATAAACAACCAACGACGTTTCGGAGACCGATGTTCTCACGAGAATAAAGGATACAATTCCTTGGCGCAGGAAATAATGTCTAATTGGCTGGAGGGGCGCGACTTCCGATCGAGTAGGCCCCTCCCGTTCTCGACACTTCAAGTGATACGCCCTGTACATAATGATAATTGATAACTGTACCTAATATACACCTGGAGCAGGAGCCTGACAATTTTCAATATAGGTACAATAAATTCAAATCTTTGCGCAAACAGCATACAAAAAAGTTTACATAACAAATAGACGAAAAGTGATACCAACAGTCTTGGAGAGAGAAGGACAAAGAATCGTGGAATGTGGAATGATGAGTTCTCGGGTGGCGGCGGGGGGTGGCGGGGGGCGCATAATTTTCGTGAAAAAGAATGTGGAATAAGGGTGTGACGGCGGACTATGGTTCAAACGTCGTCGGGTTTCTAAAGGAACTCCGTGAAACTGGATGAGCGCGGAAAAAGGAGCAGAGAACTAAGGGGGTCGCCGTGTGATCCCCCGTGTCCCCTGAGAGGAAGCGAAAGTAATCTACTAAAGCCCCACACCTTTACCTTCGGCAGGTTTTATTATTCGCAGCATTTTCGCAGCTCTGTGTCATGTATTTTCAAGTTTCGCGCAAACTGCAGTCTACCGAAGAGAACTGCGTCCGATCAAAGCTTTTTTCGCGCCAAAACGGTTCACGAATCGAACAGGGAAAATAATGTATCGGTATAACACAGAAATAGACGATGCGAATGGGAAAAGAATTTTCAGAAAGCTCTAAATTTAGCGGACAAAAAGGAATTTGGCCAAAGTTTCTCATCGATGCATGTCAGTATAGGAACCCAATGTGAGTGGCTTATCTACTTTCGTCTTTGAAAACTACTCGGTTAAAGCCAAGTTGATCAATTTTCTTGAACGAGTGAACCAGCCGAAGTCTACCCTCGACGTGAATAATACATAGAGTTGAAATCGATCGTAATTGTTTTCTTCGTATGTATATGCATGAGTACATACATTGTCAGAGGGAATCTAGATGTGTGTATGTACCTGTACATATACTATACATGTACTATACTCCTAACGTCGATAAATAATTACGCGTTATTTTCTAACCTCGCGTATGCTGCATGACAAAGTTACTACGAAGGGCGCGTACCTATATAAGCGTAGGTCGCAGAAGGTAGCTGTAAGATTTGCACGGGGCTGTTCA
Source organism: Phymatocera aterrima (assembly GCA_963170745.1). Lineage (NCBI taxonomy): Eukaryota > Metazoa > Arthropoda > Insecta > Hymenoptera > Tenthredinidae > Phymatocera > Phymatocera aterrima. Next base: position 3,232,554 of record OY720663.1, on the reverse strand, counting down.
TCGATAGGTTTTACTCTGTTTCATTTGTCTCATGTTAGCTGCGTTTGAATACTCGAGACCGCATACGTATAATGGTCATGAAAGATCTCGGAGCTTCGCAAAAATTTCGCATGTCGTGTGTTGTTTTCCGACGTTTGCCTGTATAGACACGAATCCAAGAATTAAGGGCAAACTGTACGTCCGCGAGCTGCGTTGGAACCTCCGAAAATCAAAATTCGATGAAATCTTTGCGAGATTTTTCAAGATCTAACTTCAGAGTGGAATACCCCACCTATAGGTATCTGCTGTATATAATCTCTGAAATGAAATTATCCTGCGATATAGGTACGCATCGGCACAGGCAGTGTCGTTTTTGGGGCCCCGGCTCGCGGGGGCCCCATCAGTATCGAGCTGAAGAATGAATTCTCTTTTGAACTATATTGGAAATTTTTAAGCAAAGTAAACCTATTCCAACTGCGAATCCGTGCTTCTGTTGACTACAAGTGAAAAAGATACTGCTACGGGGGCTCCCGAAGAACTTCTGGCCCGGGCCCCGCGGTCCCCAAAGACGGCACTGGGTCTGGGTTCAATATAACGACCGCAACAGTAACGTAATTCGGGATATTAGCCGCCAGGCCCAAAACCACGTTCCGCCGCTGTTGGTGGAGACACATACGTATCCACACGTAGAAACATTTGCCTGTATCCACACGATACATAGCTACAGCTACTAGGTAGATTGTAAAAGATGTAATCTCAGCTCAGCAGCCCGGAGACGAGCGGTGGACCGAAAATCAGACGGTTTTCGCCTGACCCTTTCACAACCAGCGGAGCACTGAAATTCGGAGGAAACCACTGCCCCGCATTAATGGACTACGCGGGGAATCCGTTGCTCCGTTATGCCCACACTATACCCTCGAAGGGCAGCGAGGGGTTCGTTTCACATCCAACGCAATTTTACCACGGCTCAATAAGCGCGAGATTCATTCATTAATCTATTATCAAATTTCTCATCTTTTTCATTTTTCTCCCAGCATCCCTTCTTCCCTTCCTTGTGAAAACCGATGTCCGATGCTTCCTACGATACATCCGATTTTTTAACACGATTTACGCGGCTCGCGGTTCACCGTCGTCGAGCGGTTGCCACCTGAAGCCTGCGGCGGGGCGGCGGGGCTTTGGCCGAGCGAGCTGAAACGCGGGTTTCCACGGCACAATTACTTCGTATTTGGCAACATTTGGGCATCGCTGGTCGTGAGTTATGTACACGAGCTAGGTATTGGGTATTCACTGCGAAGACTAATGCCGAACATAAGTCACTCCGATCCTTACGTTTTCGACAGATAGGAGAAACTCTGGGTTGTAGATACACTGCGGATATAGAAGGGTCTATCTGCAGCGGAGTGCTCTGCAGCGAGAGGATCGGCACAAGAGACAGCAGACGGCAGACAGGGATATTGTTGCGGCTTTGTTTCGAACCACCAGACCGTTTGGGATAACGACGAATGATAATCCCCACGAACGAAAGTACGCAGCGAGAAAATAATTGCCTCAGTAGTATACTGTATAGGAAGTTAGTTGATTGCCGCTGGAGACTATCGTACCTACGCACGCACACCTATATCCGTCTCTCGAATATGGACTGCGGTTTTTTCCCCCCAGAGATACGTTTTTCGACTCCCCTGTGAATTTTCGAATTCTTATCTTTCGCTACCATGAATGGATTGAGCGAACGGATTGAAAATTTGAAATGGAACACCTTGCTTCCCGAAAGTTGGAAAGAGCTTGAGGAACAGTCGCGAAGCATTTCTAACGATATAACTACGGAGAGGGTGTATCTTCATGAATCTTGAGAGTTAGGCGTCCTTATCCTATATAGAATCCTCTACTAAATTCAAGTTCTGATTAAATTACATGAAACGTTGAACTGACTCGTTACTCGCAGACGCAGTACCTAAATACGGCTGCTACGTAGGTGTCTGACGTATGAGTTGAGATCGCGCGGTAACTTATTTTAAGTAAGAACTGCGGACCGGCGTTTCAGGGCATTATATCACGAAATTATGTAAGTGGATCCTACATGACTACCGAATCCTTTCATTCGCTTCAATTTCAATTCATAGTGCACACATGTATGTTCATACTTCGGTTTCTCTCAATTTCCTCAACACACATGTTTCCTGGATCCGAGGCATGTGAGAAAAAAAAAATGAAGCCGAGTCAAGTGAAGTGGAGTGAAGGGAAGTGAAGCGAGGCGAGGCAAAGCAAAGCAAAGCACTCTATACTACTCAATTTCATTCTTCGCAGGACTAAAAAATTCTTCCCCCGAAGGTATTACGTCGATATATATAGTGTGATATAATAACATAGGATTTTATACCCTAGCGTGACGTCATATCTGACTTGCGTACGATAAAAGGGTAGCTGTAGGTAGGCTGGTAGGTATGTATGAAAAATATTTTTGCCCATGAGAAACCCGAGGGGAATGAGACAACCTTCCAATCTTATATATCGGATATATAGTACACTTCCGCAGGTTTTCTCTTTTGCATTATTAAACCGCATCAATCCAACCCTTGCAAATATCAAACATAATACATTTATATATATATATATATATGTATATGTATATTATTTTCCGGGGCCGGGGGAATTATTTTAGCTTGCGTACGAGACCGTATAGAAATATGTATAAACGCACGAGGTCCGTGTGGCGCTGGCATAATGTTCGCGTTTCGCGAAACGGCGATGAAGGAGAAGAAGGAAAACCAAATAAGTGCAAAAACAAAAGTAAAAATAGGATGTTATATGAATTGAGGTGGCCAAAGGAGGCAAAGTATGGGCGAAAGAAGAGCATGGCTTTCCAAAAGTCCCGCACGAACGAAGTAATTGGGTATACCTGTATGAACGCCTCTATTTCCCAAGCCACCCGATTTTTTGTCTGTTTTTCTTTTTGCGTAGTAGGTATACGTATGTACGATCCTGCGGACAAATTTCCGTCCCAAACGCGACGGGATCCGGGATTTAGAAAATAGAAGTTAGATCGAAATTCCGTATGCAATGTACCTATACTGTGTATACACAGTGCCGGCTTTAGCTCGATGGCGCCGTGGACCCATCATAAAGCGCCGTCCGTGCGCCCACGTTTTACAATAAGTGATAAAAATTTCTCCTCGGGGAACTTATACTGAGAAGTTTCGAGCCCGGGGTCACTTGACCGATTTTAGAGCTTACAGAATCTCAGTCTCGATTCTTTGCTAAAGTTCGAATGGATTTGGAATTTTTTTGCAAAATAATTGGACGACGTCAGAAAGCGCGCTCTGGTCAACTGGATTCGGAAAATTATCATAATAATTATTAAACGAATAATTTGCAGAATATAACCTGAAATCCCGTCTCGCAGCGAAATAAATATATTCTAAACTCGTACGATATTTATTTTGCCCTAGCTGAGCAGAGCGCGCTTTCTCACACTTGCATAATCGTTTGCAAAAAATTCCAAATCGATTCGAAGTTTTCTGAAAAACCGAGACTCAGATTCGGAAAAACTTCAAAATCGGTCACGTGACCCCGCCCTGGAAACTCCTCAAGGATTTAAACATAGAAAAGGCTCATCATATTTCTTCATGCTATGATGTTCGAGTAGTTTTGGCAGCAACAGTAACAGGTCAAACGTCCGTGATGGCGACTGGTCTAAGGATTATAGAAAGTGGGCTATCAGAGGTCGCCCCAGAGTAACCTGCCGCCCTAGGCCCGGGCCTTGTTGGCCTAAGTACGGGCCTGTATACACAACAGGCACAACAGGTCTCGTAGCGCGTGAAAGAACGCAAGACGAAAAATATTTGTACGAATGGAGTACCTGAAGTTATACGATTCCAACCCTCGAAAAATATTATACATACTACTCGAAATGGGAAAAAGAAAATGATGAAAAATTGAAAAATTGAAAAAGGAGATTTGGAGGCGAGTGGGATGAACTGGGGCCGGCCTAATTGTTAATGAACGCCGTTCTTCAACTCCACTTCAACAAACTGCAGTCTCTGCTACATGATTATACGGAGAAAACATTGTAGCACGAGTACCCGAGAAGTATTTTATCACAAGTTCGTTAAGAGATTCGTTACATCGATGTTTCCACGAGCGGCCGATTCACTCCTGTCTCTGGAAGATCGGGTTGAATTGGCCACCCGTTGAAATCACTGTAAGAACCGGCTGTAAGGCATCGTCGAGGTTTAGTTCTCTATTATTAACTGTGAATTGAGGACACGAAAAAAGAGTGGCACCTATATCAATGGTGCATTTTAATTTGAACACTATATTTCATTGACCCAACAATCTTTCAATCAGAAATCATAGTTCCAGTGTAATTTGCCAGAATACAACCCAAAACACTCTGAATGAGCACTCGCAAGACGGGAAGAGTCTCTGCCCGTCGCGCGTCGTTCTATCGATAAAAAAATGTTCAAACTCACAGAAGCTGCAACAAAAATGGGCGGCCAATTCGCCCCGAGGAAAAGTGACCACGTCAGCCCAAACGTCGTTTTTATAAATGTGATGGTACCGTTTCCACAAAAAACGTCGGACAAATGTCACGCAGCGTTTAAATGGAAGGCAATGACCTACAGCACAGTGCGGCATCCCTGCCGATTTTGAATATTATCCACACTTTCTTCGGCAGAGCCTCGGAGGTGACAAAATTCTCAAAACCGTCTTGTAAAACGTTCAATAAGATACAGAACACTCTGCTTTCCACGCTGCACTGTGATATCTATGTCGATGATATTACTGTCCGAGTAGCTGGTTTCCCGTGCGGATTGAGCTATCAGAATATTCACATAAGGCGAGGCGGAAATGCAGGAATTAGATATATACAACGAATGCTAACTTCCAGCCGACAGCATCTCTGATTCCTTTCATTTTGGATTTTGAGCGTGAATTTCGCAGAACATTTGTTAGATCCTATATCAGGATGTGTAGAACTATTCGGGATGCGAGCAGAACTGCAGTCCATTTGTGAGATGCTAGGGTCACAGAAGTCGACGAAGTTCACATCCGTCAGAGGGATGGAACTTCTGCTTTTACACTCCTAACATTTCCGTTGTGAATGTACACCCTCGCAGATACGCTTTATTTCTTCATCCTAATTCGTTGGAGAGAATTCCGAGATAATTTGTGCGGTAGGCGATTCATAATATCGAGAGGATATATAATCTGATCCCTAGCGACGGGAATAAAGGCGCAGGATACAAGGACCCAGAGGATAAATTGATGTAGGGAATACTAATTCCTAACTAATTGGTCAAACGTGACTGTGTCGGCGGGTGACGGGTCACGGACTGAACGACCAGAGTGCCCGAATCGGGATCTTGGATTTTGGGAGTTCGTAATTTATCTTTCACTTGCAGATCTGCGGGGCGGGACGGGGGGCGTACCGTTGGCTCTTTAAACAAGCTCTCTGAAGTACAAAATTCTGTCCACATTTCGAGATTACCGGCTTATAACCGCGGCGTATGAAGTCGTGAAAAATTGACTGAATTTTCACCGCACCTGGAAATGAAAGTCGGGAGATGAAAAGCTCGGAAGGAGGAGGGAAGCCCGAGACTTCCAACGAGAGGAGAAGAGGAGAAGAGGGAAAGGGGAAAATGAGAAAATAAGAAAACAAACAATACCCACAGCAAGAGGCGGAGCTTCGCTCTCGCAGTATTAGAAAGAAGTAGGTACGCCGAGCTTAGAGAGTAAAACTGTGAGAGTAGACGAAGCTCAATGTGTTTGCAGTAAAAGTGCCGAGGGTGAGTGGTGCGCGAATGTTTCACTCTTTCAAGTGCCTTGCCACCACCTCATTCTGCGGGCGAAATCTTGGCCAAACGGTACAGAGCATATGGCGTGCCTTTGTAACGATTTTTATAGACTTGGGACTGAATATTTTCGAGAAATAGATGCATTCCAAATTTAACGAGGATTGAATGAAAACATGGTGCTTCACATCATGAAATAAAGAAAATAGACGCTATGATTTCATTAGATGCGTGAATCAGGGTTTATTTGGAAAACTCAGTCGTATATATGTACGTTGAAATAATGATTGAAAAGCAATCGATATGAACAATTTTGGATATTTATAGATGGTGGTGACTCGATCGAACTAGCCGAACCAAAGTTGCAAATTAATGCATTTGTCTTTTAGTGAGGAGAGATTCTTCCTTCGCTCAAGCGTACAAACTTTCGAAAGACTGAAAACAAAACTGGAAGAGACAGTTTATGCAAATTTTTTCGAGTAACCCCGGCCGAGAGAATTTTTACTCTTTCTGAGGTTTGTACGCTTGAATAAGGGAAGATTCTCTCCTTAGTAAAAGAGAAATGCATTAATTTGCAACTTTGGTTCGGCTAGTTCGATCGAGTCACTACCGTCTATGCGATGACTCCGAACGATGTAGATAGATCTCGGTAATTATTTCATAAAAATATTCATGGATACGCTTGAGAATGCTTGAATACAAAATTATAAACAATGACGACGACCCAATCCTAGTACTCTGTAATGACATGAAGATATCATGGCTTCACAAAAATAATAATATCACGGATTTCAAACGTGACAATACATGTGATATTGTGAAATTTGCACGTAACATAGAAACAACATTTACAGTTTCGCACTGCCGTTGAAGGTCATTATTGCATAAGGTGTTGCTTATATTTTTGCAGAATATGATTTAGATATTCAACCTAGGCTTAGACGATTTGGATTTGGTTATTATAAAAAAACTTCGTTTATAGTTTATGATCCATTTTGGTACGTCTCCTCTACTATTCCGTAGGTTGAAGTATGTTAGGTCTACCTCCTTCGACAGTCCAACGGCCAAAGAGCGCCGGATTATCGCTATACTTCTTCTTCTTGTTCTTCGTTTTGTGGGCATATCCTCGTTGTACACAGTACGAGGCAAGTACCAAAACGCTATACTTTTGTGAACCTCATTTTTGGAAGTGTTCCTACTTCAGTCAGGTGTAAGTCTTGACTGTTAACGGCAAATTGGCGCGTTCTTCGAACTCATTATATGGGTACACCATGAACCACGAGGCTACGGAGGCGTTGCGCGCTGTATTGCTCGGAAATCCGTATTCGAGGCGGAATAATGAATTCATTGACGAAACAAAAGGGAAGAAAGGACTCGCAGGTTCTCGAATTGAGGAAAAGGTCGCCCGATTTCTTTCAAACTTCTGCTCAAATCAAATGACTTGAGTAATTTTTGCAGCTTGTATCACCTGCCGCTACATTTTCGAAACCGTCGATTTCAGACCCGAAATTTTGACACAGTGAACCAAAAAATACTCCGGAAGCGATTCGGAGTGGAGGCGAGAGATGTGCGCATGCGCTAGAAAGGGTCAAGCTTCGATATCCTGATGATTCCGAGGTTTCGAAGTAATTTTCGAAAGATATTTGCAGGAGTTTATTTTATCTCTAAATTCCACAAGACTGGCTACGAAGAAGTGATGCGATTCCGTCGAGAGATGCGGCGCGATGGTACAGGGGAGTTCGGCTACTGCAGGGAATATACATATTCTATAGGTCCCGTGTTACGTTAGGTTGTTTGTTCTCTCGCCGTACAAGCGCGCCCGGGCCGGAGATCGGATCTGGGTTTACTCCGAGGAGTAAGAGGTAAAGGAAAAGGAATGGGGAAAAGGTGGAGAAAACTCGCGTGGGAAATAGGTAGTTGAATTTATGTAAACGGTTTCTATAAAGAGCGTATCCCGCGGATTGTTGTGACTCAACTTGCGCTCTCTCGTCGAATTCTTTACCGAAAAACCATCCCCTCTGATTTTTTTCTCTGGATGCCTAAAAAAATGAGAACGCGTGGGAACGTCATGCGGAAGAGAATCTCATACGTCTTTTACAAACGTAACGGATAGCTAGTGAAATAATGCGTGTCTGCGGGCGAGGTTTGTGCAGCAATAATTCATCGGAATGGGGCGTATGGGGTACGAGGTATTACCGCGACCTTACGTATAACTTGCGAGGTTTAAATCACTCGATTTTCCATTTCCCCGAGGTTTTAGACCGTCGTTCACGAGTCGTCCAGAAATCGTTATCGCTGCTGCAGGTTCCACAATTTTCGGAACTTCCTTGGACCTTAGAAAGTGGAATTGTATATATAGATATAGGTCTCGAGTACATAGACGGCTCGCGATCACCGAACCGAACGGAAATCGCTACGCTGACCGACCTAAACCTCACCACGGAGTTTATATTCAACCGCTATTGACGCCGCGCGAGCCGCGCTCTATAGATGTTGTTTCCGACGTTTCGCGACAGAGATCTTTCGGTAAATCCTTCGACCGTTGTCAAACGTCGAGTTTAAAGACCCTCGGATAGTATCGTACATCGGGAACACGGAATACATTAACCGCCGGGGAAATTTATTCGCCCAAAATGAAAGAAAATTCGATCGAGACTATTCCGTGGTGTTCTCTGTAGACATGTGAGATTTTGCTTTCCGGAGGTGCGGACGTTCTCGAAAATGAGAAACACGAAGATGATCGCCGTTGGAAATTTGGGGTGGGAGTCGGAATCCCGAAAGACCGAAAAGTAGACGCGCGCCGCGCAATTCCGAATTTCAAATATACGGAATCTAATGTAACGAGAGATCGAGAAAGTGAAATTCTCATTTTCGATGGATCACCAAATTGAATGACTGTGTCGTCGAAAGGCTGTCCCATGAACGAAACGTAGGTTGAGAAAATTCGGTAAATGAATATCTTTGAAAGTGGAAATCGAGAGCGAGTGTCGTTTCTATCAGCCACGAACCGATGCAAACAAGATCAAAAATAAGGGTTCAGAAACGGTAGAATTCCGATAAGCAGAATGTCGAAAGACCGAAATTCCTGAGGGCCAAAGTTCCAAAAAAAACGACAAGCAATCGATGATTTTCTCGGTACAAAACAAAAGATGTTTTTCTGATGTCTCCTGCGTTTCCGCTCTCCTGGCCCTTCTGTTCCAATGGGTCGCCGAATTCTGACCTTCCGAGTGTTTGGTCTTTCGATTCAATGGATTCGGAAGGACCTGGAATAAAAACTTCGAATTTTTCTCGTTGACTTTCGTGAAATATTGCTTCCAAATCAGTCCGACTATGGTGAGGGGAAAAAAGTAGATAAGTTTTACAAACTCCGGCGCACGTGTGTCTCTATTCTCCTTTTTCCTCTTTTTTGTCAAATGTTCCGGTGAAAAGAAGCTGGAGCCTATAATAGCGGTTTCGAGATGTATGGGGATGACAGGATAGCGATATATCGGCTTCTGAATATCTCCGGGCCTTGGATGAATCCCTTATGGGAATATCTCCGGCTGTGTATTGTGTAGTTAATTAAACGGATAAGCCAGACGTTACACGTCGACGTGATACGTCGCGAGCGACAAAGCGACGGAAGCAGTTGACGGACGTTAGCGATAACGAAGTTGTCCCCCATATTTGCATTGCTCCTAGAATATATACCCAACATACTACGCTTATACTCCATTCTACTCGCCGAACGTACCTCCCGAGCCGCATCTGCAGCCTCCTGTTTCCTCTGACACTCGCACCTGCATGGCTCCGTTCATATCGCGAATGAAATAGTCGAGTGGCAGTCCTTGTATGCATATTTTGAGCAGTTTTATCGAGAGAATAAAACGAAAAGAGTCAACGTAGAAAGCAGTTTCTGCTTCGTGGTTTTCAACGTGCCAACGTGTTAATAAGGGCCCGTTCGCGCCGAGTGTTGATGATTGTTAAAAGCACCGTTGCCACTTCGAAAACGCGATTCGTCGTCACTCGTAAGCCACATATCCGATTTGGACGAAACTTTTTCGACTGGATGCAGTACTTTGGCAGAAAGTCGCTAAGTATATCGAGTCCAAGAATCGTTCGCGAGTTCTATCGGGAATGCAAGTTCCTCAAATCTAACCTATGAACAAACACTTACACTAACACTTAGAAACTCCCTAAAAACTCGGAATTTCCTCGAAATTTTAGCGAGATGAGACAGGCAGCCGCTTTCCGGTAAAATACTGCATCGAAAATTGGAGAAGTTTCGTTCGAACCGGTTCTTCGGTGTAGGAGTCGCGACGAATGATGGCGTTTTCGAAAGACCAAAATGCTCTGAAAAATAAGTAAGTAAAGTGTGATCGGTACAGATTTATAAAGATGAACGACTGCGTGGAAACGATATGAAGAGGATACGCGTTAGAAGACAGCTCGTTTCTCGATCCATCATGTTTCCAACCCCATTGCCAAACCTTGTGCCTAATTTAGAGCCGAGATTTTGAGAATAGCACGGGCGCAACGGTGGCGCTTCAGGGTCCCACAGTTTCAAAGCTTGTCGCCTAGATTGCGAGCGACGAAATCCCTAAACCTAAACATATTAGTTATGTGCCTACGTATATATGTATATATATACTCTGTGTATATGGATTATGTGCGTGCTCGAGCAGCGTAGGTATACGTAGAACCCTCCACCCTCTGCCCTCGTACGCCTATCTCCGCAAGGTTTCGCTACCGAGTCGTCATTTCCAGTGTTACCTTGGAATTTCGTGGTTTTCAGAGGTGCTTTTGCCGAGCTTATGAAAGCCACGTTATATTAGTTTCATGCTTCCCTAGGTGTGGCGGGTGTGAATCTGACAAAATATTAGCTAGAAATTTTCGAGGGTAGAATATTAGAGCTAAACTAATCGGCAGTCGAAGTCTCGAGGCGTCTGCAGAGACGGAGTTAGAGTCGGAGACGTCGGCAATGGTTCAATAATTGGCCAAATAGGACAATTTTTTCCTTCATTCTCTTCATACTCTCCGTTCGTATCGCGAAGACATTTATTCCCGGTGTGGGCATAATCTCGCGCGTGAATTTGTCGATACAGCAAAAATCTGAGAAAATAATGGAACAGCCGCTTTTCCAAAGATTTATCTCCGTGGCTATAACGGTTTTCACGATACAATAAATTACAAATGGCACGTATGTATGTATCTATGTATGTATGTATGTACGTTCATACATACATTACACGCGGTACTGTTCAAATAGAAATAAAACTCTATGCGGTTTTAAATTGCGCGGATAATATAAGTGAGATGAGAATTTTTAACGAAACTAGAACGACGAAGACGTCGACGACGACAGTCGTGAACACTCGCTAAACGACTTGGATTAAGATTAAAATCTTTACGGATTTCAGCCCAGCTTACAAAAGCTCGTTTTTTTCCGCCATCTGGTATCGGTCGCGTTAAATTTATATGCGAAAGTTTTTACCTTCTTTTCAATTTATTTACCTCTAACCACAGCTTTCTTCTTCTCCCTTACCTTTTCTCATGTTTATCTTTTGTTTCCTCCCTTGACCTCCATCTCAATCTCTCTTTTCAACATTTTAGAAAAAACTTTTACCATTATTAACCCCGCATGTAGGTATACTAGCTGTATAACTTTCCCAATATTTTTCGTGTTAAATTTTCACCGGATTCCAGGGTTATTACCATACAAAAACAAAAAAAAGTAAGAAGACGAAAAAAAAACCGTTAAATTTGACACAATGTGTAAAAATTTATCATTTTCTCGTGATTTCCGTTTTTTGAGGAATGAGAAAAAACTGAAGCCTGAGATAGAAGAGAACAAAAAAAACAAAACAAAGTATCTCCACCCTCGGTGCAGAGAGGAGCTCAGAGTCTGCGTTTCGGTTACTTTTCCTCATTCCCTCCCCCACCCCGCCAAGTTGATCAATCGAGCTGTTTGCTCAATAACAAAATCGTCTTCTTTTCCTCATTCAAGATCTTTTTCTTTTTTTTTTTTCTTTCTAAGACCTTCACGAGGTTTTTGTTTCAATTCACGTCATGTTTGCATCACGTTGTTCCCTTTCTTCTTTCATTCTTCGCCTCAAAATTATGAAGAGAGAGACACGTCTGAACTGATTATTTTACATTTATGAAACTGAATAAAAGATGGAGAAGAACGAGCTCTTCTGTTCTCTCCTCTACTAATTCTCTTTCCAATTCGATAGAAATCAGAGGTTTTTTTTCTCTCCGTTTTTTCGTGCGAGGGGACGAAAAGGTTGAAAGAAATAAAATAAAAAACAAAAAAAGAAATAAAGCAGATGGCGAGAAAAAAAATCTATTACTCCGAGCTGAGGTCAGCATGCTGAAAACGAAGTCTGAGTGAATCAGACAGCCAGGAAATTGTCATCCTCCTCCCGTCCTATGTCTTCCCATTTCTGTTTGCGGAATTTTTCTTCATTTTCGTCGGACGCGTGGTATAGTATAGTAAAACAAAGGAACAAAAAAAAACAAATAATAATAATAATTCGTATAAGAGGAGCGCGTTTTCGAACCGCTGCTCCGTTCGTTAAATTACACTATATAGCTATAAGCATAGCCGAAGAGATGAGGAAATCCCGAGAGGGAGTAATCGTTCGAGTTTACTTTTTTCTCCCACCGTTTTTTTTTTTTTACTTCTTCTTCTTCCTCTTACTTTACGGAAGTGCGCTTGGCAGTGGAAATAATCGATGTCCTTTCGCTTGCGAAAACCCGATTACGCGATACCGGCTACCCTCACTTGTCCGAAGAGTTGGCTACGGCCGCGTTCGTTTCCATCGCCCATTACTCTTATCCTTCAACCTGCCTCCAGCTGTTCCTTCATACTCGATCTAACATCTCGAATAAAGATTGTGAGGTAGGTAGTTGGAATCTGTTTCTGACTCCCCGCTGCCTACGCTCGGCTCGTCCCGTTGAAATTGTTATTGAGTTATCATGCCGCACCTTCATTACGCGTACGTGCAAAAAGAAAGTGGCGGAATTGCGGTACTGATATTTTTGCGGCGAAATTTTCAAGCTACAAGGTTGACAACTTTCCTGTCCAACTATCTCGGAGATACGGAGAACTTGTGACACGATGTCCAGTTTATTTGGTGATCATTTTTCAGCCTGAACATATCTCGGCGAATAAATGTCGAATGGGCAAATGCTGCGAATACTGCAAACCCGATCCAAAATCATTCGGTGTAAATTTTGTCGTGATTTTTGAAAATTCGTCGAAATCTTGATGATAATGGGAATGGAAGAAATTTAAAAACCGGCCAAATCTAACTTCGAATAATTCGTCGTTCGGCAGTTATATTCAAAGAACATTGACTCCACCATTTTAACGCAGAGGCTCGGAAAATTTGCCAACAATTTTCGATCGGCCCATTAAGCCCAGGTTCTTTTCTGTATCTACAAATATTTCAAGTTCATCTACAGTATGACCCTGGAGAAAAAAAAGTAGTCAGTTGTTGCCTGATTCTCCAGGTAATCCAGTAACGAGACAGCTGGCTTCTACGTAGTGAACGAATTAGAAGCCGAGATTAGGAGGTGCGGGATAATATTTCAATTACGGTGGTAGCGAGGTCGTTAATCGCAAGACCTTCCTGCCTTGCTCCGTTTTAGGTGACGATCAGATTCCGAAGGAAGGAAGGAAGGAAGGAAGGAAGGAAGGAAGGACGGAAGGAAGGAAGGACGGAAGGAAGAAAAGGAGGGAGGAAAGGACAGGATTTTGGGTATAAGCAGGATTTTATTGGTAATTAACTGACTAGACTCTAGACACAAAGTTTAGTTACCTTGATAATCGGCCTTGGAATAGACTCCTTTATCGTCCACTCCGAAACTCTGAATTACACGTCGAAGCAAAAGTACAAAGAACAAAAAAGGAGGCAGTCGAGGTGAAATGGTTATTGAAAAATAACATGGATACATATAATGAAAAGTTTTATAATCCCCGGAGGCTTGTTTGTCGAAAATATGGAATCCAAGGAGGAAGGATGAAAAGGGGGAGGAACGAAAGAGGACGAGAGGGAGAAGAAACGATGCCGAAAACAGAAATAGAACCGCGAGAAATAATACTTTGGAAACGTTAGTCCGTTTTTTCTTTCGTCCTCGAGAGGAAGAACGCGTAACTTTTACTCCGACCGAGTTTACTTCCTCATTCCTGCCGGTTATCATTTTCTTGGGGTAGATTGGATCGCCGGGGGATGATGGTACGATATTTCGACACAAGACGGCGGCACGGTACGGCAAATAACCTGCGTTTACCTGCGGCTCCTTTACCTCGAGCCGCGGTACAGGTATAATGCGAATTTCTCTCGGACTATCCGACACAGGGGAACATCTGACCGCCTCGAAACTTCTAGAGGTATATTAAGCTGATCACGAGCTTGTTTATTATCCCAGAACACGATACCGCGCGGTTACAAACAGGGGATGTGAAATATGACGGGCGTGTTATAAATTAAAAAATAACCCCTCAGCTCCGGTGAAAGCGGAGAAGGCGGAACGCCGGGCAAAAAAAACGGAACGAAAATCGAAAAGGGACTGCACTGGGAGGGACAGAGCTTAAACTTGATCGATCGAAACACCAATTTTCAATCATCTGGCAACGACAAAAAAATTGCAAAAGAACCGTAGAAGTTGACCAGTTCACCTGAAAACTAAAAACAATATTCGAGAGCGTTAACTCCGACGAGGCGCTAGGCCGCGCAGGACCTAGCTCCTCCCCCCATCCCTCATTCTCTACAAACCTATACAGCTACCGATAGAGTTTTTCGATTTCTCCAAGGAGCAAGAGGAGGAGGTGAAGCCGGAGCCCTTAATTGCCTATAAATTTAGTTAAAAGAGAAAAATAATCACCCGTCTCGTTCGCGATCTCGCCGAGGGAGTTGAGTCTCCTCAAACTACCGCGGATAGTTTCTTTGCTCACTCAGCTCGACCTCACCACCCTATGCCTCGAGCTCTCCACCGGAAATACCTCACGTAAAGAATCCCAAAGTCTGACGTTATTAAGGGACGTTTTTCTTATGGTACTTCCCGCGTTTCGGTATTACCTGTGTGATTTACACCCAGACGTAGCGTACAGCTACGGAAAGTGGGAAACAAGAAGAACCGATCTCGCTTTCATTAGGCAATAACAATCATCGATCGTTTATAGAATATAAACCTGCAGGTCCATTTTAATTCGAAGAGTGTAATCCGGCTATCATTTCTGATCAAAAATTGTCGTGGTCGGATAGAAGAGCGGTTCAGGACACATAATTCTCCTCCCCCCTTCCGCCTGCGTACCTACTCACCACCGACCTACCGAGGGATCAGAATTTTTCATGCCACATTTTCGCAAAGAACATCCGCTCGCAGGCGATCATCATATTCACGATGTAGGTTGAGCCCGTTCGGGTTTACAAACTTCGGATATTTTAACTGTGTATATAATACGTTATAGTATACATTCTTCGCGATTATGGAATAATAAAATCCCCGTCCCTGTCCCGATACCTACACCCGTCACAAAATAAAACAAGATAAGATAAGATAAGATAAGATAAGATAAGATGAGATGAGGCCGCATTGTGGGGTCGCGGTGACAAAATAATGCCAGGAGCGTGTCAAATGTGTAGCACTCGCATACACTCGATACCGTGGGACGACGTTCGGGTGACAGAAATATGATGGAAATGCGTTTCAGTTAGTATATCTTGCCGGAGGAATGTTTCCCCTCCCGAACTATTTTCACCGATTTCTCATCCCCCGCCGGTCTGTCAACTTCCAATAAGACAAGGTTAGAGATTATTGGTCAAGGATCGGTGATTCCGTGGTTCATTTCGCTCCTTTTTCCCCTATTCTTTCTTCCTTTTTCCGCTTTATACGAAGCAGCGTTTTGCGGTCGGTTGAACACGTCAACTCGCGGTCGTCGGCTTTATTGAAGAGGAGATGAAAAACTTGGTGCTTATTGGCAAGAACCGCATTCCCCCGGTTCCACGATATCTGTGGTAATCCTTGTCGATGAATCGTCGACGAAATATTATAACGAGTGCTTGCGAATTGTAGTTACTTACATTAGGCCCATATCTCGTCCACTGACACATAATATAATACGACACGGCGATCTCGCCCGATGATAATGTAATTTTGACAACCGAGTAACAAAAACATGAGAAAGAGAGAAACAAGTCGAGATGCCTCCAACGGGTGACGGTAATCGGAGTGAAATGACTGGGGAAAAGAAGGAAGTTCAAACTCTCTCAAAACGTCCCGTTGTATGCTTTGACAAGACGCAATCTCAAGCTATTCATTCGTCTGACACTCTTTAAGATCAGGAATGACAGCGTTATTTATTTCCATCCATTTCACCTGTCAAACTTGACAGGAATATCTCGGTTCTTCTTCATTGCTACTTATCTTTACTCGCGGAATTCCAATCCAAATTCCTCTTTACTTTTCGTTTTTTTAACGAATTTTAATACTCTGTAATAGGTGCTCGACGAATTGATCGGTATGAGTGGTTCGTTGAATGATGGAATGAATGGATCAGAAAGAGCTAAATCGTGGAGAGAAGTTCGGAAAAGGAGAGAAAAACTTCTTCCGAAAGCTTTTCAAGGCTTTTCAGCACCGGAATTTGGCAAAAGGTGGAAAGCATGAACCTCGGTTCGGGTATAAGCGTGAAGTGAATGTATCAAGCGGAGATTTGTGTAACGTAAACCACATACTAGAGAATCCAACGACCGCTACTTCCGGTTTACTCTATACCGCCGCTTTATTCAACCCGGCGCCCGCGTATTGGCAGGTAAACAAACAAGTTTTCCTCTCCCATGCACGTGACGTGGGGGGTAGGTTCGCATAACATTAAACGATATCGATGTTGGCGCAGAAGTTTGTCTCCCGAAACCGAGTGAGCTTCCCTGACCGTTCGAAGGATAAAGCCCAAAAGCTGTGATAACGATGATGACGATGACTATGACAATTATCTGAGTGGACTGTTTTTCGTATAAATTTGATCAAAGTCTCGTAACTTTCATCGTTAAAACTCAACGAAATTTATGTGCATACATGGCGTAATATATAATGTGATGTGATATATACATCACGATGTACGAGAAAGTGGTTAGCTAATGCGGATAATCCTGGAGGGTGGAATACGAGGCGAACGGTCCGCTAGTAGGTATGAGGTAAAAGAGTTTTTAAAACATCGTGACACGCCACTCGAGCGAGTGAAGAAAGAATAACAAGAGAAAAATGAGAAAAATGAAAAGAGAATCGAGGAGGAGGAAAAAGAAATAAGAAATCGTGTTCGTGTTCGTGTCACGCTCAACGAGCCAAGTAGAATAGAGAGAACGTCGAGATAAGGTCGCAGGGTCAATTAATTAGGATCAGAAAGGCTCGGGCAAAGCTTTGTCCGAGGGCTTCTCCCTGCACAGCCGTTGGACGATTTCATCAGACCTGACTAGTCTAGGCACAGGTGTAGGCGGGGTATCATTCGGAAGGTGGAAAATTCGATTCTGCAAACCGGAGAAAATGAAAATAAATGGGGTGAGAGGGTGATGTAAACATGGGAGGAAATGGTGAGAAACGAGTAGAATTGATTTGCTCGCGGATGCTCGCTGAAAGAAAGCGCCGGAATTCCCTTTCCTTTTGATGAAATAAAATTGAGGGATGTCAAGGTAAACCGTCGACGACGGCGTACAAGACGAAGAAACGGGGGGTAAAAAACACCTGAGCGACTACTCTACCAGCGGTTGAAATCGATGTCGGGTATAACCTAACCCTAACTCAGCAGCAGGCCGGGGGTTGTTGTATCGAGCCAGAAAAGGTTGCTGGGGGTAGCGCGCCGAGTTGTAAATTGATAATCTTTATTGGGCTCAAGTTGCGGAGTAGAGAATGAAACGTATGATCGAATTTGAATATTTTTCATCATCCTGTTAGATCAGGGGATGGAAAGTCGGCTTCTTTGTAAACTCACCTCGTGACTCTCCTTCTCCAACGAGCCTTGGCCGACTCCGTTCCTCGACGTGGTTCTCTTGTGGTTTTCGTCCCGCTTCTGCTTTTTCGTCTCCTTCCTTCGATTCTTCTTCTTCTTCTTCTTCTTCTTCTTCTTCTTCTTCTTCTTCAGGTGCTCAATGCCCGGAAGGCCAAAGCTGGTCTCGTGGCTGTGGTCGTGGACTGAGTGAACGCGAGGTCTGACTGCAGAGAACGCTCAGCGTAATTTGGACGTCGCGACGCTAGTGGCGCCGACTGGGTACCAACAACGACGCGGCGCGTCCCTCGCGCATTGATCCAGAGGGTTGTTGAATCCCCGACTCTGTACGTTTTAAAGAGAGAGAAGGGTGGGGCGACCGGACGAAGAGAAGAGAAGAGGAGAAAAGCGAAGAGAAAAGAAGAGAAGAGAAGAAAAGAGAAGAGGACGTGATACCGCGATGTACCAATTTTGTGTACATTTGTTGTTATTCCAAAACTTTCTGCTCTCTCCATTTGTTCACCCGGCAAGCCCCAAGGTCCTTCGTGCTCCGAAAAACCGAACGAAGCAAAAAAAAAAAAATGAAATCAAAACTTCACTTGCAAGGTCCTTAATGTGTAGTTGTTAACTTTTGACAATCTGCAGTCACCTGGAGAGAAGAAATAGAAGCAAAAATTGCAATACAACATTTCGTTGTGGGATCTATAGCCTCCGGTCTGAGAGTGTAAGCATCGGAATGAAAATTTGAAAAGCAGTGAATGTAAGCGGGAAGAACTGCCGGGGAAATGAACAGAGAAGGCGAAGCTTAGATCAAACGGAGGAAGAAAAATGTAGATGGAATCTAGGTATTTCGGGGTAAATCCCGCGTGTCGACGGGAGGCCGTCTTATCTAACATTCTGACGAATCTGTTATCAACTGATGGTCAGGCGTGGGTGAGATGGTCCCAACTGACAAAGGGCAGGATCCATCCCTTCAACGACCGAACCTCGCGAGACGTAGATCTGACAAAAACAGGCGACCGTGATTAATGATTGAGGTTAACAAAAAATTACCCTTCAGACAGTGGCCGCGGAGGCAGAGTTTCGGGCAAAGATGATGCGGGCGTAGAACTACTCTCCTACAAATGCGATGTTCAATTCTGTTTTACTCACATAGTTACAAATGTTATTCAACGAGTCGCGGTTGTTTCTTTTGTGCGGTTTTTTTATCCCCTCGGTATTTAGCCGAGAAAGTTTTCAACCGCTGAGCAATATACATTGTAGTGAAAACTCGGTAGAACTGCATGCGATCGCAGACGCGCAGTAGAGTAGGTCAGCGGGCTGGTCAGACGACGCGCCGGAGAAACCTATAGACGCATCGTTGACGAAAAAAGTACTCATCCGGGATTTCGGAGACGATTTTTACGTAGTTTATTAGGAAAAATGTTTTTTCTCGTAAATTTCAAAGGTACAGATAATTTGGGGGTTGATTATTTCGAGATGAGATTCCTCCCCTCGAAATTTTCCTCCTCTCGATTGTGATTGAAATTTTTCTACCACTTGTGTACGTATACTTTGTTTGTCCTTATTCTTATTCCCATTCTTTTCCAGTGAGCCGGAACATGACGTATTGATTAATGCCCGTTTGTTTTATCGAGAAAAAGGGAAACCGGAGAGCGTAGCTGGGATGAGAAAAAAGGGGAAAGCAAGCCATCGAGCGCACGTTTCTATAAGAATGAGAATAAGTCCCAGTAGCATGAGCAGTATTGCTCCTGCTGTAACCCCCGGGGTTAATTTATTTTACCCCTTATATAACAGGCGACGACGCCAAGAGGCAGAAGTTTGGAACGTTCGCCGAAGAACTCTGTGCGGACTCTAATGTAACTTGAATTTGTGTCAGCTGGCGCCTCACGCAACGATTCTTGGATGGCTTACACTGAATGTCATTTAGAGTGAACAAACTTTCACCCCCTTTTTCTATCTTCACCCCTCAGGCTCCATGCAAAAAGTAACGGCAAAGCAAAAATTCGGAAAAAATCCGTTTTTCGAATTCACGAGGCTTTGTTTTTTCTTTTCTTTTTTTTTTTGCTTTTTACTTTTTCAGAAGGGCGAAAACGGAATGGATTTTTACCCCCGGTTGTTCCTTGCGAAACAATTCTGTGGCGATGAAATATCTTCCAGCTTGATACAGTGCTCGTAGAAATCGTTGCCCGAAACCAGGTACCTTCTTTATCGAAGGTAGAACGAATCGAGATCCTTATTCATCCGAAACTATTGTGAACATCAAACGAAAAGTAAACGGCGTGGAGCGTCCTGCAACAGAGATGGCGTTGCGGTCTTCAGCCGGTAAGTCGAACGCGTTTTTCCCGCTCTTCGAATCAATTAACTTGAATTTTTAAACCAATTTACTAATCCAGAGGCTTTATCATCGCACATGCTAGTAGATCAGTTCAAATCTCCTGATCAATGATCGAACGATGTAGGACACGTCTCTGTCGCTGATCTTTGCTATTTTATACAATCTCTGTAGGTATATACATAAAAATCGGGTAAATCAGTAATAATGAATTGATTTCCCGTTATTTGATTCCCGTGAGAGGTATAAGTCGGAGAAGTATGTCACGGCGGGATACCAGCTGTACCTCTAATACCTCTAATTACGAGTATACGCATTTCCGAGTGCACCAATTCCGCGGAATTCCGATCTTCGGTACGATTCTACGTGTAACTTGAATCCATACACCATACGCTCGTCCATAAATCCGTCTTCGGCATTTAGCTATGTAGATACGAGTCGCTACGAGTTTGCATCTTATGTTTGCTATTTCTGTCAAGTTTGATGAGGCACGTAGGGACGTGGGGGCTATCGACGTAGAATAAACGCGAATTCCATCGGCGGTTGACTGCGCCCATCAATACACCTTGGAGAAATGCAGCAGCTGCAGTCAATTGCTTTGGTAGCTGCTCCGGGATCTAGTGAGCCGCATGCATAGCCCCCCACTCGTCCAACTTGACACGGCACATAATATAAAACGAACAAACTAGCTATACACACTAGAATACGTATGTATGCGAAGGTGTGCTCAAACGCTGAGGCGTCATTCTACATCAAGACTGCACGTGTATGGTGTACCCGTACGTGAACCTGACCGAGAAATCCTACGTTAGATACAGGCACGTATAAGGCATCAGGCATAAACACGTATGTATGTAGGTACATCATAAAACTGTGCCTGCTACACCGAAACTGCGGGAAACAGAGGGAACAGGATATTAAATGATTTCCTACGAATTCGTCCGACGGATTATCTCGGCTCGCGTAGGTACTTCTCGAACTGCACGTATAGTATTCGTATTCGAGCTTGTTGAGGATCGTCGACTGTGGGGCATGAATGCCTCCATTATATTAACAATTATAGTAATGATGATGTAGGTACACAGTGGAAGCGGAAAACGATCGGATAATCGATTTCAGTCGGAGCGAAATTTCGGTGGGGATGATCCTTAGGGTGGTATAAATTTGTATTCCCCATCTTCCGCTGCGAGGCGAGGTATACATGAAAAATATGAAAATTCTCTTCACCTTCAGCCGCATATCTGCTTGGACCGAGCTTTACGCGTCTATCCTTATATCCAGAGGTTACAGAGGGTCGAATACTGGAACGGTCTGAACTAAGTGGAGATCCGTGTAACCTACTCCCATATATACACGTCGACAGAACGAGAAAGACACCCCATCCAGTGCGTGACGCGAGTATCATATGCGAGCTAGCGAATACACACTTTTGAGAAAAGTAGGAGAAAAGAAAAACCGAAGAACGGAGAGATTTATCTTCAGGTATAGGTGCAGTGTGAAATAGCGAAATGCGCGAAACTAGATGGGATAGGTAAGAAATATAAAGTGTTCCTGTAGTTTTATGTTTCACAAGCTGGGGTGATCATTGAGCTCTCTGCTGCTAGCAGCCGACTAGAGCTGCTCATTAAACTTCTTTCTCATCCTTTGTGGATTGGACAAAGGAGTTTTTTGTCCGGTGAGATTATATACACGCTGTGGTGACCTCAAAGAAATGCGAATTCTCTTTCTCTCTTTTATTCCGCTTGCCAATTTACTTCTGTCCGCGACGTGGCTCAGCTCTCCTCTTACTCAGGATACACCGAGAATACACTGATTGTGAGACCCCGAGACACGAGACGTCTTTCTAATTCCTTAATACCGTCGAATCCTCGTCAAGTTTATTCCACGGCGAATATTACCCCCTGGGGCTGGTTAGTCACAATTAGGCGCGGTATAAAATACACAGGGTGTTCACCTGGCTCGGACGAACTCTTCCGTCTCGAGAGTTGCACCAGCTACGTATTCGCCGATGAAAAAAGGGTTTCTTTGCGTCTTATTACTGTGCTATTAGAGACACATTTAGACCCATTGTCACTCATTCTTAAAAACATTGTTATCACTTTGGAAATAGAATTTGTTGCTAAACCTACACCAAACAACCGATCGGAATGAAACTTTGGGGAGTGGATGCAGTATTTCGGCAAGAAGTGGCCGAGTATTTCATTTCTACGAAATATTGAATCTTCTATCAAAAGTTACAATTTTTCTGATCTAACCTATAAACAAACCTAACCTTACTTTCAGAGATTCCCGAAAGACTTTGAATTCTCTTAGAATTTCAGAAAAATGAAATATTTAGCCACTTTCTGCCAAAATTCTGCATCTAATCTTTGAAGTTTCGTTTTGATCGGTTCTGTGGTGTAGGAGTGGCGGCGAATCGCGTTTCCGAAGTGATAACAATGCTTCTAAGAATGAGTAACAATCGGTCTTTATGTCTGGTGAATATGTCTTTAATAGCACTTCAACACTTCTTATCGTGAAGAGTCTTTCGGACTTATGAAAATAGTTGATTCCATTCCATTTTGAGAAACAGCCCGAAAGCTGCCGTGCCGAAGTTGAACGCCCTGGTATAGATATAATGCGTACTATACTCTGCTTGGCGTAGTGTAGTTGATATGAGTACGATAGGCTCGTACCCATGCATTAGACTCGGAGGCTTCCTTATGCATACATACACACTTGGTAAGATCCTCTCAAAGTAGTTAGAGTAGAGTTCGTGACGGGGATTTCTTCCCCAGGTTAAAATCGTAATTCGGATAAACGTCAAACTAGAGTAGTCCTCCTCCCTCTCCATCACCGTTTCCCACTCTTTCCCTTTCTCGTTCTCGTTTCCAACTCTGCGATCCTTATGCTTCCGCATCCATCCAAAAAGTTATGGCCACAGCTGCGTGACGCTTTTTCTAATCTCTGGCTTTGATATTTTAATATATAGTATTCCTATCTCTTTCGTTTTTCTTCATCTTTCTCTTTCTCTTTCTCTTTATCTTCCTGCGGAGGTGGGCGGCAAATGGTTCTGTCAAAATGTCTCTACAACCGCGGTGACTTATTGTATAGGCTCATGTTGATTTAGTAACAATAAATCACCTAATTATGAACCGACAATCAATTCAACCCGTAGGCCGTGCTACGAGGGCATAAGCCATCCGCCTACAATTGACTCGTAAATCAGAATTAGGATCGTGAAAATAAGCTTTCAAACGAGAATCCAGATCTCTTCGCTCGATGAAGTATTATTTATGCATCCGGTGCGAATCATATGAAATCTGGGATACCTATACTATACATTGTATGAAGCGAGAGAAATTCAAAACTTTCTTCAATAGTATAATTATCACTAATTCATATTGGAGGAAGATTCCCATTTATTTGTCAGGTATATATATCGACGTTCAATAGATTATCACATAGGTATAGGTATACCCCGACCGACATCTACGGTTATACTTGCAACTGCAGTGAAATTAGAAACTATAATAGGAGTAAGTTGACACAATCGTCAACAGTTTGCAACATATCTCCGCGTGACGAATTGTATGCCGGGAGTTTTCGCGGACGCGCACCGCAGAAAATGGAAAACGCCTGCGGACAGGCAACTGGAGTATCACGCGGTAGGCTTTTGTTCCGCGCTTCGTTCATCGAACATGCGGTTTGCATAGTGGGGCAACCTCATAGCCAGAAATGATTTTGGTGCGCTCGAAGTGCAATAAAATATGCGTATGTTGACAGATAGACTCCGTGGTGTTAAGTCATACCCGTCAATGTCAGTTACCGATTATGTACGAGCGTGTGATTTCTCCTGATGCTTTATCGATTCGACAGAATCATTTCTGCCACGCGGTTCCTTCACTATGCAAACCGTATCTTCGGTGGACGACGCGCGGACAAAAGCGTACCGCCTGATACTCCAGTTGCCTGTCCGCAGGCGTTTTCGATTCCCTGTGGTGCGTATCCACGCAAACTCCCGGTACGGATACATACCTCTACTTCCAGTGTGTAGGTATACAGTTCCATCGTCAGAGGCATGATAATGATAATAATAGCATAGTATAACCGTTGAGTGTAGAAGGGTATCCACACTCAACGGTATAACGCCGCGTAATTCAGAATTACCGCAACACGAATACCTACTCAAGAGCCCATCGGAGTCGCCGCTGGCAATCTAACCTAGCTAACATAGAGAATACCCATTTTTCAGCAAATCCGATCGATGTTTTGGAGAGGTGATATACTTTGCCACTTTCTGCCAACGTACTCAATGAATTCTCAAAGTTTCATTAAAGTCGATCGAGTCGTTTGCCGAAATTTACGACTCTCCTTTTCGAGACGGTTTCTGTAGATGGAACATAGCGAGTCCTGTATGGCGCCTTAAGGTGCTATTAAAGACTCACTGCATTCAACCATGGGTAACAATGCATTCAACCATCTGCAACAATTGGTATTTCATGCGTCTTTAATATCACCTTGAGAGAATAACTGAAACATGGCATACTTATACCAGTAGTACATACATACAAAGTAGCGCAGATCTACTATGCCTATATTTATATTTTTTCATTGTCTATCCGAATAATCGTCGTTTTTAATGTAAATTGATCACGCCAAATCCGCTAGCTCCTCATTCTTATACGATCGTTAACATATCTATAATAATCGCTACTGTTTGTTTGTTATTGGAGTTTTTATTTCAGCCATTTGGCAACGCGGCATGTCGCTTTCACTGAGGAACCACAGTCGTGAGCCTCGGACGAACGAGAGTGAAGGTAAGTAGATATACAGGTATACAAAAAGTGTGTGAGGTCAGTCGCAGACGCGGATTGTCTCATCCAACAATGTATATAATAACTACCCGCCATACTCCGCGAACTGGAAGAGTATTATATGTATATAGGTACATACCTGCACGACGGCATCGGACGTAAACTCGGCAATACGAAGTTTCAATTTCGTTGACAACATTTTTTCCATCTTCCTTTTTCTCCTACGTAATACATAACTTGTACCTATACAACATATATTCATCTCTACTGGTCTGACGATAAACTATACAACATAATTTCACTATGAATTCTGACTCGAACGTACTATAAAGAATTGATTTCTTTGGTCGGATGAAATGCAACAAAGAAACACAAGTTACGAGAGCAAAAAATCGGCGGACAAAAATTGATGTCGTCATACGTTTTTCAAGCAAAAATTGAGACATCGTATTTTACGACGGCAGACGATGACGCGCCGAATTGACGATCGTTGGATCTCCTATTCGTTACTTACTGAACGTGGACAAAAGTAACAGGGTGAAGTGTGAACGGTATTCCGAAAACGGTATCTTCTATTGTCAATCACGGTCAACTACAATCAAAAGACGAAAAAGGGGATAATTGATTGTGCTAATAGTCAGGATCGCCGCGTTCGCACGGAAGAGAATTCACCGTATTCAACAAAATCTGTGAAATCTTAGAGTTCTTTTCATTTCGTACATCACAGGATGAATAACGATCGACACGTATCAGAAGTACAAAGGACTATGCTGCAGGTAAATTCGATCACAAGGTAAACTAGAATGTGTACCCGAAAGTCTGGTTGAAAATGCCTCATCGGTGAAGGACATGTTCCACGTGAACGTAAAAACTTCATTGAATCACTTCATTTCGAAGTAAAATTCACCGTTTACAAATTGCGTTTCGCGTATGGGAACGTGAGAAATTCCACCACACGCCGCGATAAGATCGGAGACGCGGGTATAGACGAACAGCATGTTTCCAGATCATTATGTGACGACAGACTATAACCGATTTTTGACTCTCCGCTCGACATTCTCGAAGCCCGATAATGAGTGAAAAGAGTACGATGACGTCTGTACTCTGCTCACAAATAGTTGATGATACGAATGAGCTTTCTCATTATTATTTTGGTGAAATAAGATGCTGTACTCTTTCACTGGGGCGTGCGTCGCGTCGACTTGGCTTCGTGAGGTGAGGAGTCTGGTCCATTTTGTGTCTTCCCCAATTTGGGGATGGAACTCTTGTACCAGAACCACCGTCAATGCGAGGAGAAAATTGCAATGAACGGAAATCATCGTTCCACCGTGCTTGCAGCACGCTTATATTCTGCATATCCTCGACGTAAGGAAATGAGAATTCCGTAACATGGTCAGAGAAAGGTAATAAGAGGAGATATTATTATACACAGGAGAGGGAATTAGCGTATTTTATAGACATGTGTCAATGCAGTGGCCAATGGACTGCTTGCGACTTTCCAGATGTCATTAACGGCGATAATGTTATAACCAGGCAATCTTTTTTCTTTCCATTTCTACTTTTTTTTTTGTTTTTTCCTTCTTTCTCCTACTAGGTACCAGCACTTGACAAGTTGTCAAACTCCGCGGTCTAAACAGAGGAAAGGCGGTTCTTCATTAGTCGAAGTTTCCTGTATGTATGCATGTAGGTACTCCACATAATAATATACAGTTTCGAGCGAATCGTTGCTCTCACTTTCTCGTTTCTCTCTCAGCCTCCCACCCTCACATCTCATACAGCATGATATTACTCATATACTAGATAGATATCGATAACGCGCGCGAACGAGTCAACCCAAAATTATTCCCAATCCCGGGGTTCCCGTGGCGCACCAGGATCTGCATGACGTAATTCTATGATCCCCGTTGCATACCTCTCGCAAATTCAAGACCGATCGTACAACGTATTTTACGCCCGAACCCGGTACGCCAACTGGACGGAAATTCGACGAATTAAAACAAGATCAAATTTCCTTCATTCGTTGCGAAATATCCGCAAAATCGACCCGGCATCCAGATTCCGGTAGCGCGCCGCTCGGCGCGGCGGTCCGATGTAACATTCGGTAGGCGGGAACTGCGGGATGCATAAAACTAAATTTGTCATTTCTCCCTTTTTTTCGGAGACCAACAACGCGTTGCGTGACGAACAAAATTCCAGCGATTATCTTATCTCATACCGCGGCAGCTCTAATTTGACCTCACAGAACACTGCGCCGGTTGCTCTTGGCCGTAATAAATAAGCGCGGTATAGTAGGTATGTGGTATAGCGCGCAAACTGGGCCAGTACACACATATTGTTACGAAGCCCAAGGTTTCTTACATAGGTTTCAGGAATTCGAACATGTTCACTTCATATTTTGTTGCCGTAAATCGTAATCGAAGCGCGTGTACCATTTCCTGCGAGCATACGCGTATGTGAAACGTATACATACATGAAAGTGTGTGTAGGTACTTATAGAAAATGAAAATACTCGTGATTGTAAGATGAGTTGACAAATATCGTGCGAATGTGCCGATTGCCGCGATGCACGAGGAGATATGTTGAACAATATCTGTACCACGCGGCTGCTGCTACCTCGTCTCGCTCCAACTTTCTTCTTCTCCTTTTCTGCCGAATTCCGTAACAGCTGTATACTGCCGAGCGTAAGGATTACTCTTCGCGTCTCTTGTGTCGCGTGTCATTATAACATCATATAGTAAAGAAGCAGTACCTACTTACTCGCAGTTACCACATTATAGAGTTACTCCATCCCATTTCATCCAGGATCGTGACTTGCACACTGACTGGCAACAATTCCCACAACCATAAGTCATGCTTATGTCATGTACTGCTACCATTGTACGCTGTTGTGTCGTTCGAATATTATATCAGCGACATCATTCTCTTACCTTTATTCCGTAGCGCTATACTCGCGCGGAGGAGACTGCAGGATGCCTAATTTTCGTGTCCACCTGCGATTCCTCATATCGCACTCGAGCGATCGATATTATAGGTAAATCGTAGCTAGCCAAATCGTTATCTGCAACCGCGGCTGTTCACCCGGTTATCAGACGCTTATCCCATTTTCGGGACATCATATGCCCTCACAATATACAGGGTGGGCCAAAAAATGAAGCGGACCGATTTGAAACGTGAATAAAATCGGAACGCGTAGACCGATTTTCCGAAACTTTGTATTCTCGTCTCATTCTTCTTGTTTTTCATATTTCATAATCTCCCAATAATTCGTACGTTCGATGCAATCGAAGAAAAAGCGAATGGGGAACGGAATTCAATTCTCGACATCATTTACAGCCGAACTCTTTGATTCCGGACTTTCTTGATAATGTCCCGAGAACAGAATTTTGACCTCAAAGCGCGCGTTTCGACTCTAATATTACGAGAAACGTTTCATGTCATCTGAATAGAATCCAGGAGAATTGCTGAAATGTCAGAATCGAACTTCGAATCACAATTCGAGATGGAAATTAGGTTGAACATTCTTAGATAATCATTTTTTTCATCCTCCCAGCGACTATTTCAAAACCCGTTTTTCAAGAGCGAGTATCTCAGCGAGGAATGAAGATTTTTCGGATTTCGAAACGCGAGACGGAAGGTTTATTCTTCTTATTTCGAGCGAAAAACAGTTTCTAAAAATCGGTCGACGTGGTCGGATTTCATTCCCGTTTCAAATTTTAATTACATATCCAACTCACTATACCGTACCGTACCTGCATCCATCGACGTGCATAATGAGCGGCACACTTTTCAGCGAGAATAAGTCCCCAGAAGAGCCGTTTCGATTTTCGTTATTCCATACAGCAATTTGATGGTAGTATACTGTTTCTATATGTTACTTTATTCCTCCATCTCTCATGATGTGGCAGTAAATTGAACTTCCCTAACAGATCGTAACAGCGATGAATTATTCGCATAGTGAACTTCTGCGTGATAGTGTAGCTGTATCCAGCTATACAGCGGTACGAAACGCGCTCTAGTAAACAGCTGATATTTCTATGCCCTGCCGCCAATAAATTTCGATATACATATATATAATATATCATCAGGACTTTTTTTTTTATTATTCCACCGTTTCTCTAGCTGCTGTAGTATATAATGAGTACAATGAACAGCGCTGATGATAATTCTCATACACGGACTCACTGACCATTGATTCATTCATTATTACTCGATGGAAAATAATGTCAATTTCATCCGTACAGTTGGCCGAATAATGTTAGAGACGGCTAACCACCCAAAGAGGAACTTCGTCCACGCCAAGTGCACGTTCGGGGATTTCAACGATTTCCCGTTCAAGATCGAGAAAATTCTCTATGCCCGCGGAGCGGCAGACTCGTATAGCGTTCCGGCTGGCTATTTAATTTTAATATTGCGTATCGGGCGGCGTAGATGTCGGTGAGTTTCGTTGATAATACAGAAATCGTTGACTTGCCGGATTGCACTTGGCGGGCACAAATTTCTCCATCAGGAGATCCGTCTTCGACGTTCTTCGGACGAAGTCCATGAGAATCGGAGCTGTCTACGTCATATAATTCGGACAGCGACCACCTCTACGGGAGAATTACGGACAATTGGCAGGAGGCAACGGGAACGGGAACGACAAACTTTCCCCGGAGTTTTAGCTCCGCGAGTATATATAATATAACCGTGGGCGAAAATATCAGAATCTCTATTCCGCTCTTCTTTCTGCCTCTCTCTCCCTCTTTCTTTTTCTGTTTCACACTTTTTTCGTGGTGTACTCGGTATTTGTACAAGTTTATCGACCCGATATCCGTGGACACCGGATCGAATGCGCGTGGCAATGAAATGGATTTTGAAATCCCAGGCTTTTTGTGGCTACTTTTCATTTGTATTTCTATTTTTTCGGTTAAAATACGTGAGCCGCGAGCTGCAGCTATCCGTATATTTATTTTGCCGAGTGAGAGGCTCACGCGGCTGCCAATAATAAATAAAAGTTGATAACCTTGACTTGTTTTGTTTCCCATCTTGACGACTTGGAAGTTTGTGCAATTGTAGGCAAGACGAGGCCCGCGCATACCTATACATGCGTACCCCCCGATTTCATTGCGGACCATTTCATTCGAGGATAACAGATCGAAGACTGCCAATCGATCGATCTGTCAAACCTCAGTTTCTCATCCCGTGGGAACAATTCCGCTCAGGTGTGTTCCCTCCCTCCCCTACCCGGGTAGGTTTCAACTCACGGGCCGGCGCTGGCCAGGGTTGGTCCAGCGCTGGCTAAGACTGGCCCAGGCCTGGCCAGGGCCGGCCCAGTGCTGGAAACCTACTCGCGTAGCTTTCCCTCGTTTTCGGATCTTTGTTCGTAGTTTTTATTTTTCAAAATTCCGACCAAGCGTATAAGGTGAATTTTTTTGGACAACGGATCAACGTCCGAGATCCTGTGAGACGTCATTGTCCGACGTATAGTATCCGTTTGCACAGCTACATCGTCCGATGACGTCACTGTGAGGTTTATTATAATAAAATAGATTCGATCGTAACGCTGAAATCTTCGTAGAGTGTGGATCGCTCTGCTGTTATACTCACCCGCGGTGTATGGAATATCCATCCAGGAGAGGCCACTGATATTTAATACTTTCACTTGAACTCCTTGACCCGCACACAATTGCAAGTGAACGTGCGTGAACCGCAGGCTCTCCACTCAGGTATATCAGGTACATATACGAGTTGGGTGAGTTCCGCTGCACGCGTGTGCTGAGACTAGTTTTATCATAATTGCAAAGAATGGTGAAAAAATCGTTTTTCTTTTTCCATCAGTTCTCCCACTTCCGGGGAAATGAGCTCCATCTGGTCTTTCATTTTCCCGGCTGGATCCCCCAGCCTGATTTTCATTCACTTTGTGAAAATTGAGCTACGTACGCGAAGATACATACGTCCATCTACATGTCACTGAATTTCTTCTTTTCTATTTCTCGTTTTATTTATTTAGGTGTATCTTTGCGTTCTAATTCTTCATAATTGTGCATAACGTTTGCGAAGCGCAAGAAACTCGCGCCAGCTCTAGTTTGTAGGTTGAAATCGTAGGTTGTAGGTATATCTCTGGCTACTATTATACGTACGTACGTACGTACATGCATACCCGTGCTACCTGCGTGAGATTTTCCTACTCCAGCTCTCCGCTGTGTTGTTCGTTCCGCATACCATTCGAGCCATGACAAATAATAGAGAGTAATCATGAGATTTCATTGCCGGATTCAATTAAATATCCTGATAATAATAGACAGCGTGAACTTTTATAGAGCGAAAGAAGAAGAATTATCGCCACGCTTATCGTTATTGATATCAAATTTCATTTAGAACGATATCTATCGACGCGGAGAGCGAAAAACTACACACATATACATATTATACTCTCCAATTATACCATTAAACGCCAATTGTAATCTCATAGGTATATGTATGTTGTAACACCGGATTCAGAAAAACGGAGAGGTGAAGAAAAAAAACGAATATACAGCTTTAGCCGAATGTCCGACTCGATCGATTAACCAAGCTTCAAATTGATCCGCATTTACATACGAATGTAAATGAATTGAATCAATTAAATTGGATTGGACTTAATCAGTCGTTTCAGCAGGCTTCAAGAGTAAATAAACCGGTAAAAGGTTACTTTTGCACGTTATCCGCCAACTTTTCCTTTTTGCCTTTTTGCGCGCGCGCGCGCGTGTGTATTCTTTGTTTTGACAGTACCTACCCGCGGAGTCAAGCTTCCGAAAAATGACGCGCGTAGGTATGTATATACGTGTACGTAACATTTTCCTGTTTTATATGAAATTTTCCCCTCCCAAAATACATGACTCTCGGCAAAATTTTACGTCCGTCAAATTTTCGCATTCCCTATCTCTCCAAAGCAGATATTTTTCCAAAGTATACCTATAGTATACTCAAAAAACAAAGTTGTTGGATCCTCTCGCTTTCTTTTTGTGTCTTATATATCTTCAAAATTCTTCGCAGCTAATTCATCTATTTTCTTGAACACTTTTTCTTTTTATACCTAGAATCGAATTCTTTGAGTCTCTGTAGATCTGGTAGAGTCGCGGCTTCTTGGATCAAGTATGCAAAACGATTGCCTACACCGGCCGGTCGCTTCTCTGTCTCTCTCTCTCTCTCTCTCTCTCTCTCTGTTCCTCTCTCTTTCTCTCTCTCTCTGTCTCTCTCGATCTCTTTGGCTTTTTCAATTTTTATTATTATTTTTCTCCTTTGCTCCCAGAGGCTCCGCGGAGGCTCTCTTTAAAACCGCGAGGAAGCGTCAAACAGGGATCGAGCAGAAGCCTGCAGGAGGCAAGGCAAAAGAGAGAATCGTGGTGGGACCAGCGAAGCTAGATGGTCAACTACAGCCACTTTCTGAAACAGTAATCAAGTAGCCTGCATCATGACGCTACCAGCACCACCCTTCGCCTCGTGCTTCAGTGCGTCAAATTTCAAACTCGTCCTGAAACTTGCTACAGCGATTTTCTTCGTCTCAACGTTCCGTAAGTGCAATTTTCAATTCCTGCTTCTGTTCTCTTCGTTTTATTTTTCATTTTCCTCATTTTTGTTCATACGATATCGAACCTTTCTCGAATCTACATGATATTAAACTTGAAAATAAACCACGCTGTAAGTTTCGAGTAAAATCGTCGACCGAATATATGTACATACAACCAAACTTGAACCAGATATAAACTTGGCCTCCATGTTCGTCCACCGTATACTATTATACCTGAGTTAAATGAAATGGAAAGAAATGAAATCGTATTACCGAATCTATACTATATTATACCTGTTCGTAAACAGGTAGCGAATCTGGCTCTGGCGCTATGTGCCACCTTTCACCTGATATTTTCACTCACAAAGCTCACACCAGACTTCTTTTCCGATTGATATAATACATGAAACATATCCCACCTTGTAATTTTCATTTCCGTTCATACGCGGAATAAAAATATTGACTATTAAGTAGTTTGTATCGGAAGATAGGATTCATCGATTTCACCAAAAATTTTTCCAATTTTTCCCACACCTACATGTATGTATAAATTATCTCGGCAGCGGTTTTACTCATTTACGGTTCACTCGATCCAGCTAGGTTTTGTAGGGAAGAAAAAAAAACTAACCAAGTCGAAGACACGCTCTGTGTACTCTGGAAATAACCCGGGCAGCCTCACTTTGTGTGTGCAATGGACCGTATAGCGTAGTGGCTTGAATCGATTGACGGACAGGGATAATGATAAATTATAAATTATACGCCTACACATCATAATCAGGCGCGCGTGACTTCAAATCGAGTTATTATTCAATGGATCATTTTCACGTACGTTTCGGTGCAGAACATTACGAAAATCGAGTTGCGAGAGCATCTTTTACGTATCTTCTGCTTCTAGTTTGGTTCGTGTGAAATATTTCTTAATTTCGTCACCGTCCGAAGCGAACGAAGAAATTTTTCAGCATAGCCGTGAACCGGAATGACGAATGAAGACGGAAAGCGGAAAAGAGAAAGAAAGAAAGTAGATCAGGTTTTTGTGGACCGCCGCATCAAATTAATTCTATAACTCAACGTGTCAGGATAATTTTCTGCTCTATTTATTTCGTAACGTGGGTCAGGCTTTATGTGTCTCTTAAAAATCGCTGTTCCACGCTACGGAGGCTATACACTTGCCCAATTAGCACAGCCTCGGTCGGCGAGCTATAGGTCGTATATTCAGTACATTATACCTCTATGCCAATTAGCCGAAAGTAGGAAAGGAAAACTACCGGCGGAGTATGGGGCAGAGGTAGAGGTACGACATAGAGGTATGACATTCCTGTGAAATTTATTTTTCGATACTAACCAACGGTATGAAAAAATGGAAACGAGAAAACTCGACGGAAAGAAAGATACACGCGCCTAGAGGCGGACAGATCGACGGATGGAAAAATGCGACAGAAAATCGTTCGCATTTTGTCAAAGTCGTGAAATTTTTAATAATATATCGTAGCAGTAGCTGCTACACGTGATCGCGGTACCCTGGTAACGCTTGTACGTACTCGAACAAAAATGCTTGCTCAATGTGTACACCCGGCTTGTCTTGAGGCTAGACTTTTACTTACGGGAATTTAACGCGTCAATTTTCAATTACGAAACCTGCATATATACACACTCAGTCAGACAGTCATTCGGTGTTCACGTACCTCGTTCAGAGTGATTATTGCACCCATTAGATGAATGAACGATGAATCTCGATGATTTATTCATTCTCAAATTGTCTATTATGTGGCACTCGCGAGTATATAGATATAGACCACACATCGCACGCGATATCCATATTTTTCCTCTTGCTTTCTACTCTCGCCTTATAGAAAGGTCACGGGGTCGGTGACACCTCCTCCTCCTCCTTTTCGTCCTCCTCCTCCTCCCACTCATTTCACTGGATCTGTACTATGATTATCATGTTCCTTTTCTTTTTTTTTTCTTTCATTGTTTTTGTATCCTTATTTTTTCTATCAGGCATTTCGCAACTGGTTTCAATTCACTCCGAACGAAATTCATCTCACGTCAGGTGGGTTGGTACATCGAGATATTATATACCTGTAAAACGCGTATCTGTCGTGTAGAGCTCTATCTACTTTGTAACATCAGAGGCCTCCGCGGTCTAGCGGCAAGATATTGCGGATGCACGGTAGTATACGTGAAAATTTTACCCTCCGGGAATGAAATATATTTAACCGGTTGAATTCGATGTTTCTCCTCTCCCTTCTTTCTCGCTCATTTTCCAAATTATCCTTTTCAAACAATTCGTTCGTTTCCTCGCAGGTCTTCTGTTTGTTCATTCGTTCTTTCGACGTGTTTCGGGTGTGTATCTTATCCGTACGTGTATATACATATATCTTTGCCGAATCGAGAGCTCAAAATTATCCTCCCTCCCGCCCTTTTCCTCCGCCTCCGCCGCCTCTCGCGCTCTCTCTCTCTCTCTCTGTCTATGCGCTGTACAAAGTTTGGATAATTGAATAACCGCAGGAATATACTATTCTGTGCATATATACCTGTATGTAGGTATATATATATACCTATATGCCTACATATGTAGTAGCTGCCTATACCCAACTATATACGTTCCCTGTTTCAAAATGAATGAAATTCTCCATCATCAGTTCGCCGCTACACACTCAGCCCGTGCCTTTACTTCCGCTCGCAGCACGTATGTACTAAATAGATACATAGGTATGTTATATGTACGTGCGTAGTACCATATGCGGATAATTAATCGTCAACGCGTCGCGTATTTTCCCGCGACACGGTAAAAAGTAAAAATGAAAATAGAAGCAAAAAATTTCGAGCCGTTTTTCATTTTACTCTAATTGCGTATGCGGCAGGGTTTTAGAATCGAGTTTTACAGTAATTATTTAACACTCCTTTTCTTCTGTCTTATTTTTTTCATGTATAATTCAACATCAATTAGATGATTACGTAATGCGCGCGGGTGAAAGGCTAAAAAACTTCCAATATTTCATATCTAGTCGTAATATAAGTATGTGTTAATGTGTATAATATGCATGCACGTACATGACCCGCGCGTCGAGTTAGAATATTCATAAGGATTTATTACTTGGACAAGTTTTGGAAAAGACAAAGAGACCATATACGCAATCTATACGAACTACGAGCTCATGAGGAAAGATGTATCGAGATTCGAGAGAAACAGTACCTACCCAGTAGATATAGTTTTCTAAATTTTCAACGACGCAGAGGTATCGAGCATTGAATTGCGCGCCCGAGGATTTATTATACCGGTAGCCGAAAATTAAGTAGGCCAGCGTACGTTGCGAGAGCGATTGAAACTCAACTCACGTTCGAATACGAAGAAAAGAAGAAATCGAAAGACACAAAACGGAAGACATCGACGAGATCGAGCAAAACGACAAAAGATAATACCTACCGGCCGTTTTGACAGCGGAGAGTTTTCCCGGTAAGGGAAATATATCGGCGAAAATTTCCGTCACCGCGGAGAAGTTTCGGTGTCGAAACGGCTGGTATTATTTTTCGTCACTTTGTTGCATCCCGCGAGCCATTAACTTCTGCAACCTCATAAAATTCGTGACTACACGCTTCCCCCGTACAGAGATGCTCAAGTTATGTTTGCAATGAACTGTAACCTACCTAGGTATACGTTGAACACGAAGTAGGATCTCGTTACGGAGCTTAAACATTGCGGAAAGCATATAATACGAGTACGTACGCGCATTAGCAATAAAGTATGGATAACGACCTACGTACAAACGGTACAAGCTTCCGGAAGGCGAAGATCCATCGATATGTGGAAAGATTCGAAGATGTTATTGATTTTTCGAAAAATTATTGCGATTGCAAAGGTACGAAATATTTGATTCTCTAGCGAATGCCCTGAAAACAACTGAATCGCGAACCTTCATGGATATTTGGAGGAAAAAAATCTGCCGGGTACGACCTCATCTCAGCATCGGCCGGAAGAGAATTTGGTTTTTCGTAAAACCACAAGGTTACGTCCGCCGGCTTAAGTCAACCAATTTTCGAATTTCGTTCTTCTCGACGTATCTTCATGTTTCCAAATGGACGCAGAAGATAACAAAAATTATACGAACATTTGGCTTAAGAAACGTCAAAGGGTCGTGGAACGTCGCTTTTTCCTCCTTATGGCATTAGTAGCGATATACACCGTACGCCGAAATTGAATTTCATCGAGTCATCGACGAATTAGAGTAATTGCGCCCATACTGCACATCGCACATAGCACGACGCCGTAATTGACACGGGAATTTTCAACGGGATACTCTCTTCGTTGTAAACAGAACGGAGAGTTCTTTATCCGCAATTCTTCTCCAAAGTGCACGAAGTTTTTGGAACGGAAAATTGATGTGAAAATTTCGATCCCGTTCTCAACAGAGGGTACCCCGTTAAAAAAGATCTCCGCTTTAGTTCTGGGTCACCCTGTATATACAATAGTTAGCAGTGAGTCGGCATTCGTATAAGGTTAATCCCTGACCACGAACGGATCGAGGATATATTATATCTGGACCAACGACTCTGAAACGCGGAATGATTACCGTTTACCGGTCGAGGAATATGTAGATACGGTTTTCCGTCCGTCGGGTTGTGTCCCTATATATCGACTTGATATCTATCGCATCGTTATACTGCAACGCTGTTAAAACCGCATTCCGCGCTTTCAGTACTTGCTCATGAATCTATCTTTATCAACTTCAATATCTACACTCGAGAATCGGACGTTCGTCCGCCAGTTCGTAGAAACTAAAGCGAACACGATGATGATGATAATGATAATGATAATGATGATGATGATGATGACGATTAATGCGTTTCGCATCCGCGTAGCTTTTCGTTTTTCTTCTTTCTTGTTTTAACCAGACAGAACAGAACCACTGTATTATCCAGTTGCACTTTGCCCCATATATTTAAATTATGCAGGCGATCAAGAAGACTCGAGGCGTCAATTTTCAATCTGAATTGCTTCACCTGACCAACGTGAGACTTCGATACAGGGATGGGAATAATAATGCAACATGTAATTGGAAAGATGATTAAGAATTTTTTTGGTTTCTTTTTTTTCGTTTCTGATACAGAACCATGCAGCGGTGCTTACTACGGTAAACCGTTAGGAAAATTAACCGAATTCCATCACGGTGTTTCCGGTAAAGTATTTGCTGTGGACAGCCGGACTCTACTTCTGAAAGATTTCACCTACGACGGAGAAGGTCCAGGTAATTTGAACAATATATCCTACTTTTCTTATACAAGAGTTATTTTCGATTGGGGCGTGACAGAAATTTGTACCTATGTCAGAGCCGATGCCTCGGCGGAAAGAAATGCTGTAAATTTTGATATTAGAGATTCGCGGACGAAGTATGAAGGTGTTATTATTCAATTTTTGATCAAAATTGGTCCGAAATCTTATTAAAAACTGTCACGGGGTTCTCGGGAAAGAGTTATTTCGAGAGACCAGAACTTCGCGGATAATTAACTAGTCCTGTAATTGTTCTCTGAGAGGTAGACGAAGCTTCTTGCTCCCCTGTGGAAAGATTTTTAATTAAATATAATCACCGTAGTCTCCGGGACGCGGTTCTGATCATGAAAATATCGATTCGTAGCTCATGAATATATAAGGATAATATTTTGACAGAAGAAGAGTCTTTTCCCTCGATTTGAAAAACTTTCATGTTTTATTCCGATTCCTAATGCTGCTCGTGTAGAATTTTCACCCAGCTCCTCAGTCCGGAACTTGTTTGTTCCACGTCGAGTCCGCCTCAACTTGATTCTTGACCGTAAAAGGTTCCGCGCTTTCTTTCAACGACGGGGGGGGGGGGGGGGGGGGGGGCTATGGATACTCTCACTTTCCTAAAGTACATTAATTCTACTCGAAGTTGATCAAACGTCAGCTCTCCAAGGAGTGGGAAGGCCGGGAACGAGGGATAATCATGAAAACGAGAACAAAGACCAATTAAAATTGAAACAATTGTCATATAGCTAGATCATACTTTCCTTCTCACATTTACTATCGTTTCATCGATTTTAACAAACGATAAAAAGTCTGCCATTCACTATTTCAGCCGCGTACTTTTACGCCGGAAATTCTAAAGGACCTATAGTCAATGGATTCAGAGTTGGAGACGAAAAGGGATCGTGAGTAACTCTCTATAGGCTCTTCACGCGGCTGTATACATACATATTTTATCACTTAATTACTTGTACAACCATGTAACTGTTATATAAATATATCTTCGAAACTGTAAATTGTAGGTATAGGTACTCGCATAATTAGACGATCTAATGGTCGGCTAATTATCACGCGGTCCATTATCCGTTAATCACGTTTTGTAACAATTACTTTCAGCTACGACGTCATCCGAAGATACAGAAAGGAGGACGTTACACTTACGTTGCCCGAGCGCAAGACCTTCGCTGATATAAAATGGTTTGCCATCTGGTGCGACGATTTTTCTGTGAGTGTAAAGCACCTTTCATCTAGCGCCGCGGCCTTCGTCGAGTCAATTCCAAGGCCGTGCGAACATTGTAGTACTCAAAATTTTTCTCTGATTAAAAACTCCACTTCTCCGTTTCAGGTGAACTTCGGAGACGTGAGAATCCCCCGTGGATTCGACTACCCGAAACCCCAAAAGCTTGGACCACTGAAGGGAATCCACGGCGTGAGTTCGGAGCCAGTTGTAGTAGTGGATGCGCAAACTCTTCTGATTCCTGGTTTCAGCTACGACGGCGAAGCGCCTGGTGAGTGACGAAAATTTTCGCTTCATATTTTGCGTTTCTTTACCGAAGAAACAGCCGCGATTCCCGAATGTCGGAACTTCCGGGAGAAGATTATAATCGTCCGTCTCTTCGTTACTTGGATAATTTCAGATGCAAAATTCTGGGTTGGTACCGGATCGAACCCAACACCACAGGGGATCAAAATCCCGGATGAAAATGGGAAAGTAGCGCCCCTCCGTAAATACGATCACAAAACAATCGTTCTTACTCTCCCCGGCGATCTCACTGTTCACCAACTCGGGCATTTCGGTGTTTGGTGCGAAGCGTTCACCGTTGACTTTGGCCACGTCAAAATACCGGAGTCTCTCAACGTTCCACCTTCTCTGAAAATGCTCGGCGTATCGCCTCAGGTGAGTTTTGACCAGTGACGTTAGAATTACTTCGTTCAATTTCCACTACGTTCAAGTATCACGAAAAACAGTCTTTCCGTCCGAAGTCCCAGCGGATTCCAACGTTCATCTCTCTCTCTCTCTCTCTCTCTCAATCGAACTCCTGTAATCAACTATTTGACGAAAAGAAAATTAAGCACAGGAATTTGTCCGATGCTATATGGTCGCCGTTTGATTGGAAAATGATCGTCAATCGTGCGGAGATGCTTTTTCAGCCCAGAAAATATTCTGTCTTTTTCCGCGACTCTTTCCGACCGATGCAGAAACAAACCATAGAAAAATCGTTAGAAAATATCGCAATAACCACACTGTCTCTGTCCTTGTGTTGCAGAATATGCGCGGAGGACAGGGACAGGGACAGGGACAGGGACAGGGACAGTTGGAACATCTAATAAATCAGCTATCTATATCGCCCGACCGTCCGTCGTCTAGTTCTTCCTTGCCTGAGCAAACGGAGCAGGGAGAAGAACTCGGCATAACGACGTACCGTCCCGTTATACGTCGAAACGACGACGTCCATGCT
This sequence comes from Phymatocera aterrima, assembly GCA_963170745.1. Taxonomy (NCBI): domain Eukaryota; kingdom Metazoa; phylum Arthropoda; class Insecta; order Hymenoptera; family Tenthredinidae; genus Phymatocera; species Phymatocera aterrima. Next base: position 3,192,440 of record OY720663.1, on the reverse strand, counting down.
ACACAATCGGCGGATTACAGAATCCCGAAGAGTCTTGGTCTCCAAGAACCTCTTCAACAAGTTCCCCAAGCCATACCAGCTCAACAATTATTGAACAACCCTGAATATCGTCAGGATCGCGGTTTAACCGGTGCAGATCATAGTAGTCAGGCTAGATATGAAATTCAAAGTTCTATTCCTCAGCTGGAGGGATTGGCGAATGTTAGAACCTCATTTTCTTCCCCCGCACTTAGACAGCTGCAGCTGCAGCTACAGCCGTACTCGAATCAGTTCTCTTCGTTCAATCAACAGCTTTTAGAACACCCGCAGAACGTGGAGAATCCTAATAATTATTACGACCGTCAATTGGCTCCAGGAGAACTCCAGCAGCCGCATATTAGACGGGGATCTTATGCAAGATTTTCGGGATATCAAGGAAACCAGAATTTAAATTCATTCGTTCGATACTAGGAGTGATCGGAATCAGAGCTCCGATGCCAATTTTACGATTCACGAAGCATGTTGAGTAATCGAACTAGGAGTGCGCTTCCAAACTATCATTTCCTCTCACTACGCAAGATTTCAATCCTCGTATTCTTGAAAAATGTATTCCTCTTCCCGAGTGACACAGGAAATATCACCAATTTCTTCTCTTCTTATAATTTCACCTCCGTACATATAAGACGATTAGTACAATCTTCGATACACTTATCCCATATTGCACAGCCGTATGATTCTACTAGGATAGCGATTTCCACGTCCCGATGTATAACTAGGATTAACATTTACTATTCCAAATGATTTTCAACGCAGAATTTTTTCGGCATTTAAGTATATTCCATGTATACCCGCGAGTATGTGTGTATGCGTACCGCAACTACGCGAGCATAATTATTTTCTGCTTTTCGTCAGTTTGATATAATTGCGTGTATTTGATTACCGTACACGTACCTATATGTTTTTCTGGACTGTGATACATGAACAGCTTTTATGGCTTTTTTTAATTTTTCTCTAATTTTACGTATAAGATACTACTATACATACTTAAGATTTCTTGGCAACAGCTATAACGAATCTTCATAAATAATTGAACGTGCCAGTCTATACATATACCTATTCGTATGATATCATACGAATATTCTTTTATTTTTTATATGTAAATACATAATAATTTCATACAAAAATTTTGTACTTTTTATACACAATATGATGATACTACTACTACTACTATTACTACCGCTTACGAATTATAAATCAAATAAACACATATTTTTTATAAAGAAATCTCCTCCTGGATAAATTTCTTCGTTTTCGAATTACCCAATGAGAAAATAACGTGAAAGAAAGAAGAAAAGAAATAGAACGGAAAACGATTCAAATTCAACGAAAATCTGCAATGTAATTTTTTCTTCTCTTTTTTGAATCGTAGTCGAAATTAAATTGCGAAGTTCTTCACGACGATCTTGCCTTCGAGGTACGATGGGCAGTTGCCGGAGACAGTGTAGTCGTTCAACTGGTCGCGAAACTTGGTGAGTATAATACAATACATGTTATAATACCGAAATGATAATTCGTATTCGGTTTTTCCGAAAATTTATGTCAAATAATGATAATCAATCGTTAGCTGTTAGATATCTATCGGCTAACGATCGACGTACCCTCACGTCATCTGCACGACTTCTAATTTCACTTTTGTAATTAACACTCGCGCGGTATAGTGTAGTCGCCGATGCCATTGAGCGAATTGAGATTGCAAAATGTCAAGAGAAAGGCGCAGAAACAGTGCCGCACCTTTTTTCGCGAATGTAATATGCCTGTCTGTACCAGCTTCGAATTATTCCTCACACGTACTGGCTCTATTCAAAGATCAACAACTTCAATCGTTCGTAAAATGGAATCACGATTCACGAACAACGGAATATCAAATGAGGAATGAACGATGAAACTATCGTGGTCTGCTAGTTGCATGCCCGTTATGTATAGTATAATAATTGGCTGAAAAACATGCTTTGCTGGTTTTTAGACGGTGGCCAATACATGTCGTTCGGTGTATCGACTGATCGCGAAAAAAGCGTTATGGTCGGCGGTGACGTCGTAGTTGCCTGGGTAGACAAGCAAACTCTTCAAGGATACGCGGTCGATTACTTTCTGGACGCGAAATCCCAGTGCTCGGGACAGCGAGGAAGCTGTCCGGACACACGTATACAGGTATAATACATTTGAACGTTCGTCCTCTTGGCTATTTGATTGGAGACAACAACAGCAGGAACGAAAGGAAGGAAGGAACGAATAGAATAACGCCGGGAGTAAATAATGCGTGATTTCAGGAAAATACAAATTCGGTACGTCTCTTGAACGCAGCGATGGTTAACGGTTACAGTATCGTAACGTACCAGCGTCCATTGAAGGCAACCGACGAGCTCGATGTTCCGATCACGACAAACGGTAGCCAGGCTATTATCTGGGCGATCGGACCATTGAACGAGAGGAAAGAGGTCAGTTTCCATAGCGACTATCTAAAGAAGGATCAATTGATTGAATTCGGTCGACCTCCCCGCTGGAATTGCCCGATGCCTGATTCCCAGGATCAAGATCACCAAAATCGCGATAAGGATAACGAAGCGGCAGGCCAGAGCAACACTGAGGTGAGTTACCGGACAATGAATTCGCCAACTGGAATGCTTTTCCGGGCGGAATCGGTTCCTAAAACATTCGCATTTTCAAAAACAGGAAACTGGAGTGACTACCCGACGGCCGCAACGCGTTCCTCCAACACCTGCACCAGCCCCGAAAACCGGAGCCTGGGAAATTCCTCCCATTCAATGCAACGAACCTGAAGACGGTGTATTTTATGCGCAAATGGGGCCAACCGGAGGAAAACACGGATATCCTGCGATAACTGGTAAGATTTTTTTGCATACGATGTTCAAAGTTTCTCGACGTTGACGAATGACGAAGAAGGTGGAATTGCATTATCATTTGACCGATCTGATGACGCAGGTCACGTCGGCTGGGGGATATCTTGGTACATAAACGGCCTGCTCATACCTGAGATCAACGTAGTGAGAGGTAAAAAATACACTTTCATTGTCGAAGGTGGTTCAGATCCACAAACACCGGCCAGATATCATCCGTTTTACATCACCGATGATCCGATCGGTGGATATCAGCACAAAACACCCGAGGAAAAGGAGGTGAGCTTCCGAAATTTACCTGGATGCCGATGATCGATTTTTTGTTAACTGTGATTTCTTTTCGCCATTTTTTGCCCGAAGAACATCAAAATATTCGCTGGAGTGAAAAAAATCCGTGGTACAACGAAGCTTACGGGTGTCGGTCGACTCTGCAATTGGGTACCTGATCAGTCCAAGCCACTTGCCGATGAATTCACATCGTTTGGTGCCTATCAACGGACTCTCACGCTGGAATGTGATCACGGAGAACCAGGAATCGTCGAATGGACACCGGACCAGGATACTCCAGATACTGTGTACTACCATGTGAGTTCATCTGCTTCCGTTCGACAAGAAAAAGTGAAGTAAATAAAATGAGAACACTAATTTTCGTTCTGTTTTCCATTGACAATCGACAGTGCTACACTCATCGTCATCTTGGATGGAAAATAAACGTTCGTGACGAATGTGACGTGACAGTAGGTGCAGCTAGCGAAGTGGATGCGGTTTATGCCGAGCTTCCAGGACACCGTGAGACTTCGGACATGGACCTGGAAGGTCTCGGGAGCGTCCGTGTATCCAGCAAGGTAACACCAGGGCCAGAATTCTTCCAGGATCATCAGGAATACATTCGTAATCCGTCATTCATCGCTAACACAGCTTATACAGCAGGAAAAGACAGCTCAATAACGCAATTAATACGCCCTAACAATCCCATCTTCGATTCATACCAACGCTTCCAATCATTCGAAGATCGTCCCGGGGCGTTCGCAGGTCCGGTTCAATCTTCCTCGAGCTCATACAATGAGATGAACAAGAACATTCTGAAGAAAAGCAACAGCAACAACAACAACAACAACAACAAATATTTGCATCACAATCACCATCATCATCATCATCATCATACGCTTATAAATTTTACACGTAACAAAAATTCGCCATCGTCATTATTATCATCCCCATCGTCATCGCAGGGGCAGATGAAAATAACGAAGAAGGAAAACCCGGACCCGATAATGAACTATGAAGTGAGGGAAAGAGGGGAGGATATAAGCGAAAGTCCTAATTACCGACAAAAACTAATTACAGATACGCGAAACCGCGGAAATCATCTAACTTCGAATACAAACAACGGAATGAACTTCGCGTATCCTCAGGGAACACCTCCGATCATATTTACAAGACCCGACCAATCTCAGCTAGTGCAGGTCGTGAGAAGACCGTTGCAAAATCGTACACCGATACAATCTTCGATTATAAGACCGTCACCTCCGATCACACATATTTCTAACCCTGCTATATCCATGCTGCAACAAAGAACCCAGATATACATGGACAGAAAGAAACCGATTTATCGCGTCGCGTCATCACCTCATCACAATAACATCATTAGTATGCAAATCGGCAAACGGTTAAGCACCCAGATGAATAAGCTAACGAAAAATGATCACAACCAGAATACGATCATAGAGTCAAAAATGTCCCAGGCCAGTTCAACTTCGATACCGAAACATCATCGACGACAACAACAACAACAACAACAACAAGAACACCACCAGCACCACCACCAATCGCCTGCTAAGAACACCGGATTCAAACCGGAATCTGTCGTTGTCGAGGGCGGATTTAAACCGATCATAAGAACCACTGACGTCACTCGATACGCCGAGGACAGACGATACGATATAGTGGAGGACGAGTCACCGCCGGAAAACACCGAGTACCATTCATCGTCGGACAATTTTGAGCCGATGTTCATTCCCTCACCGCCGGACCGTAACCAGAGTAAAAAATTGAAGAAAAAAGCCCAACTGCATGCACAGGTACTGCGAAACAAGCCTCGTCTCGTAGATAGTGAGGATATGGAGACAGCCGCGGATAGACTCGACGCCCACTACTTACCCCCCGTTTCAGTTCCTGCTGGTAGTATAATTAAACCGAAACCAAAAAACCAAGAACCGTCGGACGGTGCGCTCGTCACTGCCGATGGAACTCAAGTATTGGATGCAAACCTTGCTAGGTCCATACCGAGAGTCAATGAACGTACGAGGAGCAGAGTTTCGTCAGATATCTTGAGCAGGACACCACAGTTTGGACAATTCAGGGGTGAACTGCCACCACCTATACCTGGGAATGTTAGACCCGAGATGATACCGCAGTTGCATAATGCTCGGCAGTTCGGTTCCACTAGCGACTTGCCCCTACCCTCGTATTCTAGAACTCCTCATGTCAGAAGTCAGGGAAACACTAGGCTCACGCTTGTTCAACGAGCGAAGAGATCCCCCCATCATGTAGCTGGCCATGATCACGACGATGGGCGAACTATCACAGACAGCGTTGTAACTAATGCTCAAGTTACTCCGACTAATGCGGGTAACAATCGCGGAGTTATTCTCCAGCAGGATGAATATTCGAACGATCACGATCATCATCACGGACACGATCACGATCACGATCACGATCACGATCACCATCACGATCACGCAGCAGCTAATGCAACTAATTTTAACAACGATCACGAGGATTCCACTGCACCCAGTGCTGGGGAATTCGTCTTAGCTAATATTCAATATATTATACTCACGGTTGTTCTGTACTTCGTCATTTAATTTATTTGTATTTTTTCACCGATTGTCACCGGATGTAGTAGGGACGATCGATCGTATCATTCGCAGCCTGAAAATAATGGTTTCTTTACTACACGTTAATTTTTTTCATCTTCAAACTTCTTCGTAGAATTTTATGCGATACATATAACACGTTATATGTATAATTATATTATGCTATAAACACAAATTTCGTATTGTTTTAGGCGAATTGGATGGGCGCCAAATAATCGCCGAGCATACATGTGTAGGTAGTAGACCCTAATCGATCATACTAATCCACTATGAGCAGTTAAACGAGAATGAAAAACATCGATGAATAAATAAGCAGATGGAAAATGGAAATTGATCTATTCGAAATAACCGGAGGGAAAAATAATTCTAAATTCAATTGACAAAGACGAATTTTCTCGTTTCAAATGATCCCGTTCAATGTTTTACGATATCAAATAATTTTTGTCCCAATCAGTAATATATATATATACGTGTGATTAAATTGCATGTAATCTAAGTTTACAAATTCGCATAGTATTGACACTTGAGCATATTTCCTCTTCGGAAATATCCACCATGATTAACTTCGTCGATAATCTATAGTTAATAAGAGTCATTTATAATAAACAATTATTAATAATAATAATAATAATAATAATAACAATAATTATATTATACCTGACTGTATTACACGTCGACCATATACAATAATTGTGATCATAATGATCATAATAATAATTAATAATAATAAATTAATTGATAAAGAAAACGCAAGTACAAGATGTGCAAAAGAATTAACTAATCTTTATAATCAATTATATAATATTGATAATAATTATTATATACGATAATATTGTTAAGTTTGCAGAGATAGTTGTACATACGTATGATAATAATAATAATAATTATTATTATTACATTATGACAAATTTATTGTTAATAAAGAGAAGAAAATAAAACGTATCTTGTATAATTATTACACATAATCATTCATATTCCTTGCTACCACTAGATGCCAATTTTTTTATCCAGTTAAATATATCGTGCACACGATCAGCTAATTTTGTAAGAACACCAGGCTTCGGGCCGGAACAGATAATATCATCGTGTGTTGAATCTTCTGGGGAAATTTCAGTACCAGCATTCCTTGCAGGTTTGTGGGTAGCCTTGCTTTCTCCAGGTCTTCCAGATCGCCCGCTTTTTGTTTCTGTTGTTACATCAATGGGAAGAGAATCAGTTGTTGTATTTGTTTCTCCAACATCTTCCAAGCTGCGTGATGCCACGGTCTTTCCGTTGCTTTCGCTTGATAATTCTTCAGTCGTGCTTTCAGTGTTGGCCAATTCTCTCGAAGATGAAGTCGGACTTACGGTTTTGTCTCTTCCAGACTGTTCTAACGAAATCCACGTACTATTCCCGGATCGTCTTTCACGAAGTTTACGATCGTTGTAATTTCTGGCGATCAAACCCCGAGAGTATCTTTTCATTCGGGGAAACAAATTTTCTTTCCAAGTATTAGATTCAAATTCAGTTTCGTTTTCAACCTCTCTTCGTTTAATCGATTTATTCTGAGTTTTTGATCTCGCTGATTGTTTGCCAGATTTTCTTGAAGCCTCGTTCGGAGATGGCGTGTTTTTTCTTAGCACAGTTTTCGAGTTCGATTTTATCGCAGGAATTTTTCTTGTCGTAGACTGCGTCACTGTTGTCAGCGACTTACCAGCTTCGGTTCGATTTTTATTCCGCACCGTTGATTTAACTGATCTAGTGTTTATTGTTCTAACATTTTTCCATGCCTCGCCGTTCAATCCCTCGAGGGAATTTTTAACTGTCGTAATTTCAGGATCTTCGATTTCATCGTCATCTGAATAATCGTTCGGAGCCTCATTCGTGGTTAATTTTCCCGGTTTGCTTCCACGTAAACGTTGCTTTCGCAGGGCTGAATATTCCCTCTTTTTCAAACAGTAAACCGTGTGGAAAGAATATATCCCTCGATTTTTACTATACTCAGAAATTTCCTCCCAATCCTTCGGATCGGAAAAAACTTGGACCATTCTCTCATATCTAGGCGTTTTTAAAACCATCGCGGAATCAACGGTGCTTAGAAATTCCGCCAAATTTGATGATTCGGTACTCGATGGAACCAGGAAGAAGACATGTTTGAGTCTGGACAAAAAAAGTGTCGAAACAATTAAACGAAAGGAATTGTGATTCATTATGATAATTGTCATGAAAGAATAATGAATTATAGAATACATACAACAAATGTCCGCATAGAGGTTGGATTATTGGTTTCGTGATGCAAGTTGATTCGCTGAAAAGCTGAATAACTAAAAGAAACGGTATCCAGGTGAGAGCCATGTTGAATCGAATTCGCTTCGACCGAGTACGACGCTGAACTGCCCGCAGAAAAATCCTCCCATAAGTATTTTTTCGTTATCGTATATGTAGGGCACAAAACTGCGAGTAATAAATTATTGATCAATCAAATATACTTGAGTGCCCAATAAATTTTTTTCTTTCTTGTTTGAACGGTTTTGTTTTACATTTCAAGTTTCGAATTTCCCCATCGATCGAGTTGTTGACGGTAACTTGACATTTTACGAGTAACTCTCGTGTACAGTCGTACTACAATAATTCGAGCTAGGTATAACTAAGTAGATATCTGGTGTTTCTTTTTCTTCCCAACTAATGTCCGTTTCTCATTTAATTATGATTAACGTAAATTCCGAGATGTAAAGAATAGGCATATCGATGAACAAACGAATACAAAAATCATCCGTGCAATTGTAATTTGTTTATTATCTTTTTTTATTCGTATTATGTACACCTAGAGACAAATGGGAGAACAGAATAATAATTGAGAACAAAAGCAAAAAGAAAAAAGAAAATTGCTGATTACATTTCTCTATTTTATTATTACTTATACCGTAAACTCTCGCTGTTTCAGCTGCAGTTTCTTTTGATCAAATTCCGGACATATCGACCCTCGATTTTTTTATACTTTCACAGTACTCACTTATATATGCATCTATGCACGCATACGTACATTATTCGTTTATTCAGATTAATTTATTGATTGCGCAATTCTGTTTAGTACACCACCACAAAATAATCTTGTGTGTGCCTTTACCAACATCGGCATACTTAAGCTGCCATTGCTATTAGGATTACGATCCACTATTAACACGTTGGAGGAAAAATACAATTCTCTACGTTACTAACAATCGTATAACTGGTATAACTCCGAAGACACCAATTTTTATAGAATTAAACTTTCCGCCGCGAGGGCCCCGCCAATCGATTTCATAGATTCAACGATTGAGTAGTTACGACGATTGAAAATTAGTAGAAAGACAGAAAAAACAGTCCTGTACATTATAGACCGTTGACTTGGTCAAGTTTTCTATACGACTCTCGTCTTTATTTTTTTCTTGCGGGGAATTAAATTCTCTACGAAAAATTAAACCTTCACAATTTTCGTATCAGTTGTGTCATCGGAGTTATATACCCCGAAGAAGACGAAATCAGAAATTTATGTAACCAATGTTATATCAGTTATTCGAAGGAAGTCCTAAAATTCGATAAGCCAACACAAAATCTTGGACGATATTCATTTTGTTTTTCTCTCTTCCTTACCCGGTTAACGTTACAAAAACGCGTCAATGTACGTTATTAAGTACTACTGTATGTGAAATGAAACTCGCTCCAAGACGACTTTCCAAAATATTCATTTCCATTTCATATACACATATATATTTTTTTTCTTAGTCTTAAACTAACGAGGAGCTTTTTTTTCAATTGAACACAATTCCTCGCTTATATACGATTATTTAATTTATTTTTATTTTTAATCGATACGATTTGCAATAAACTAAATATCATAAATTATTCTTCGGTTATCAGTTTCAAAAGAGGAGTAAAGGCTCGAATCATTTGCATCCATAATTGCTTATTTGAAATTAGAAATAGCCAACAGCCGAATTGAATAAATTTTCGGCTGTAATTTCTGACGACGAAAAAAATCTGTGCAGTATATTCTTAGTTTGTTTCTGCGACTCGTAAAATTTCAGGCCAGAGGAGAAGTTTCGGTGATTTGAGGAATAATAACTGGAAATTATTCAGCAATTTTCCATTGAAATTCAGTTCAATGAAAGAAATTCCTCGTGCATACTTTTTTGTTTTGAAAATTTTACCGATCAAAAGTTTCGACCAAAAATTAATTGAATTCGGCTCATTTCAAATTTCGATTCAACAATTAACTAACAAATTGTAAGATCGCTTCACTCTTAGGGGAAAAGTGATTATTTAACAGTAACAATTATTCATTTTCATGATAAAATAAATTATTGCTCGAAAGTATAGGTAGACGATGCAAAGCGCTTACTCAGCAAAAAATAGAATGAAACGAAAAATGTAAGATCATATTGATTGCGCTTGAAAGCTGAGCCTCTCGAAATGCATAAATGGAAAAATGAGAAGACAAGAAAAAAAATAATGAGAAAAAAAAATTATTAACAAAGACTACATGTTATAAACTAGACAATAAATTATTTACAAATATTATTTTATATTATATAATATTTTACATTTCTTCAATAATCAAGATAATCGAATATCGTATTATGCATCTATAGTAGATTCTAATATGTACGAATGACAATTTCATTCAGCAACGTTTCTTTACTATTATTGCGTTTCTCATTATTGTTTCAATTATCTGTATTTTGAGATAGTAAGTTCAATATTATTATCAATAATATCATTAATTATCATTATTACTTTTATTATTATACGCTTCAATAACAGGATATTAATATGATTTTTAAGTCACGATCATACACCTATGTTGCATTGTACATATAATTCCATTCAATTATTCAGTGATTGGTTTGATTCTGAAAAACTGGTTGATTATTTTCATTTTTATTAGAATGAGAAGAAGAATTTCAATTAGAATTAGATTCCGAAATAGAATCACTTTGTTCCACACACGTTTGGAGTACCTGTCCAAATGAACATCAATAACAACGATTCTATATTTCAGGCTATAACTGTTGTCATAATAATCAAACGACAATGACTCTTTTTGGCATTCAATAATTCTTCCGAGTTTCTTCATTCATAGAAAAAAAAACCCTGAAGTAGTTCGTATTCAATGGAAAAAAATCTTTGAATACCCTGGTGAGGCGAAGGGGAATCTTGATTATATAATCTACAGTTTGTCATCGCAGAGTATAAATATTGAAATTATTATAAAAATTGAGCAAAAAGCGTGTGAACAAAAAAAATACAAGTTTCAATCTTAATATTAAATAAAAGTATAAAACTGACGGTGATAATGTTTCAATGCTACTATTTTCAAAAGATGTTTTTCGAGCCTGTAATCTAAATGATCATACAAAAAACGGCGAGATATCTTTCACCGAGTAGGTATCTCTCTATAAAAATACTTTTCATTGAACTAAAACTCTGCGTCTTGATTCCAGGAAAAACATACAAAGTGTGCGTGTGTTGTATGTTTTTTTCTCATTATTTTCTTTCAAATAATCATCAAAAGAATACTGACTATTAGCAATTAGCGAGTAAAAATCCTTTTCTCTTAAGTCACATATATGGTAGAAAAATAAGATATATTTCAAGACCAATACCTCCTTAACGCTGCTATTCTTTTTCTGTATTTTCCTTTTCAATTAGTATTTCAGATTAGATTTCATTTTGAGAATATCCTCAGCAAATTCAAAAACTATCCAAGACTGATCTCCATACTCCATGCTTTGAAAATGAAAAAAAAAACAAAAAATTAAAGTAGAAATAATAAAAAAAAAAAATGAAAAATTGTTGATAAAGAAATCAGCTAAACAACCGGTTGATGCCATACGATCTTACCGCTTAAACAACCGGAAACTAGTAAGCAATGTTTGGGAGAAAATTTAGTGCTAACGACGGTGTCCGAGTGACTAACATTTGTCGCGAGTTCATATAATTGAACAGATTCATTGGCAGGTGGTACGCAGTTGGATAACTCTTGGCAATCGTTTGAGAAGGCTAATAGCCGAACACCGTAACCGAATGGGGAACATATAAGCCTTCCATCGGAAGAAAAACACAATTCTTTAATATAACCAGATCCAATATTCGGTTCTTCTATGTAATGCGTTAGCCTAGGTGTATTTTGGTGGATCTTATGATTACGCGGAATCGCATACATCGTTTGCGACCCTTGTCTATTTTCGTTTTGCGCCCTCGCTCTATCTCCAATTATAACTACGGTGTGAGAAGATCTGGGAATATTGACGCTAACTCCGTTGCTCGATCTTGGGAGCCAGTCCCTCCTTTCGGAAGTTGGATTCACCTCTCTTACTCTCTCTCTCCTTAGTCTAGCCTCTCTTATGGCAACTAAAGCTTCCCAAATATCCGTACTGCTCACGTGTAGCTCAACACCATTGATAACGTTCCTTCGCCTCAGGTCACTCAGCTGTGAATTTTGTCGGGGAAGTCGAAAGTCTTCCACATCAGAGGAAGTATTATTTCTAGGATTATTTTCACCTTCGTCATCGCTAGCCTCGCTATCCTGCAGCCTATTTCCTCCTGTGTTTCGTGTTTCCTCTTCGGAGTTCGAGTTCAGACGAGATTCGGACGGATTTTCAATCGAACTTACCTCAACTACCCCAAGATTAGTCCTAACGATATTCCTCTCCATTCTTTGGTTGCTCGCACGAGACTGCGACCTTGAACTCCGCCTCGGTAATTCTTGCCAACTGTTTGTCCTAGACGGTCTCACCGGTTGCGCAGCGTCCGTGGATACAAAAGAATTTGTCATTATATCCGTAACTTCTTGTACTATTCTCGCACGACTAGCGCTGTCTATTACAAAGGGAGAAGTTATGCCAGATCTCGAAGGCTGTGGTTCATGATCTTCTTCAAATTCTTCTCCCGAAAGGTCGGTGAACTGTGATCCAGAGTCTTCGCTGTCTTTTATTTGATCTTCAGCTTCGGATATGTTACGCTCTTGTATATCATGAACGCAAGTCCACTGGAAAAAAAAAGAATAGCTTATTGGCAATGATCAATGTGTAGTAATGCAGAGTAGAACGTCAATTATGAGCATGAAAGACTATTTCTGCTGAGGAAGTTAATAACAAATCGTTGAAAATCTGAATAGGTTTTACCTCTGACTTTTCTCCGTTACTGACATTTCTCGACAGTGCACACCAGCCCTGAGGATGCACTTGTAGACTTGAAATAACCTCGGCGTCATCGCCGACCGGAAAGTCAGTAAGAAACTCTACCCTGTTACGGGTTCGAGATCGAGAAAACAAATGTGTAAAACTTGCGGCAACTGGTATAGTAGTCTGCGATAGTTGCATAAGTCTGTACATATTTGGCTATAAGGAGAAAATAAAAAATAAGAAATCATTTACAATTTATTTTAAGACAAATTATCAATCATGCTCCTAGTAGGCATGCGATAACCCAGCTCCACAATATATACAATCGTGAGTATAATTAGGTGTAAGAAAAATTAATTATTTTATCACTGTTGATAACTGTTGACGCAGTGATAATTGGTGATCATTCAAATTATGTGGGTTCGAAATAAAAACAACGTATAATAATAAATTGTATTGATTGTTTCAATATTCTTAAAAAAGAATGAGACGAATTAAAAGAAGATACAGTTGAATAACATGAAAATAATATAGATACCTTGAATCCTGCTAAATCTTGCGTCAATGTACTGAGCTGAAGATTATGAATGATTATTAAATATCCGGAGGTTGTACAGATCAGCATCTTACTGGCATCAGGGCTCAATCTCGTCCGCATCAATCCGTTCGTGTGGAATACTCGATTGTACAAGAAACTGTTCTCCGTAAAACTGTACGAAAAATGTAGGAAAAATCATTTTTTCAAAAACAATGTTTCGTACATTACGAAAGAGAGTAGACAATGAATCGAACTTATTATATAATTCATACCTCATGGATATGGATAAATAATGAACGAGAAAAAGAAATAAAAGGCCATACATAGATGCTTGTAATTATCGAGCTACGTCAAATCTAAAGTCATCAGTTATTGAATACTTTTCTATATCTTTGAATCTTTAATTTAAGCTACCTGTTGATATCCCAAGTATAAATGCTGCCGTCAAATCCGCTAGTAAGTAATAAACCGTCGCTAGGACTATACTCAATGTTCTTGACCCAATTTGAATGGCCTTGAAGAGTTCTAATCCGTTGTTTCAAATTTCTAGCATCCCAAAGTGCTACGGTACTATCATCGGAACAAGTAGCGAACATCCTTTGATCCAAAAACCTTAGGATGTTGAAAAAATAATAATCAATCAAACATTGTACAAGGCTAAAGTTTGTGATGTAAACGCAAAGATATACCAAACGAATAATATCAACTTTTTCAAGAGCTTGAACTGTCGTGAAAAAGTATAATTCACAAACAATTGAAATATCAATTTTCGTCCTATTTCAGGCTCTTGAAAAGGCTGATAGTATTTGCTCGGCATTTTTTTGCGTTACTGTTATAGATTCGAACCACGTAAAGAATCGAATTGATGATTAGCGAATTCTGTTGATAAAAATTAATAAATCTTCTTATGAAAAAATCAATCGATTGATATCTGTACCTCACGCAATTCACACAATCGTTGTGTGCGTTGTCTATCGCGTGTATCAGCTTTCTGCACAACGGATCGAACATCAGTATACTGCGCTTTTCACAAGCCGCTAGTAGAAGAGATCTAGAAAATTTTTATGTCGTCAGTTTGTTCATCGAATTACAATTTATATATTCTCATTTAATCGCTATTTTTTTCCTTATAATAATGAACAATTTTTTATTATTTTTTCTGCAAATTCGAAGATTTGAGTAATACTGTATAGGACAGTTAGCAAACCAAAAAAAAAAAAAAAAGAACAAATTCCGAGAGCAAGAAAGAGAGAGAGAGAGAGAGAGAGAGAGAGAGAGAGAGAGAGAGAGAGAGAGAGAGAGAAAAGCGAAAAAAAACAACTGTTCTAAGAGAATGTGACTTCTTACCCGTCTGGCGAATATTCAAGGTTGAAAACACCTCCATGCATAGCGCTTGATAAATTTTCGCGATGATCCCACGAGGTGCACGGTTGTATGGATGAGTATAATGTTTTGTAAAATCTGTCATTGTGACCAAGAGGAAATTGAAAACCAATTTCTCGCTGTCTAAGCCACGAGCTATTAGATAATGGTCTAGTTCGTATTTTGGGCATTTTTCAGCGTTTTTTTCCTTTAATTTAATTCTTAAACTTCTCTCTAATCACTATTTTATTATTTGATTATAGGAATTATTAACCAGCCGACGAAGTTCAAGGCTTATTGAAGGTTAGGTTTATACCAAATGTCACTTAAAAAGTATCTACCTACCGATTCGGAGGTTAATAAATTATCTAAGAAAACACACGCGGTGAATAAAACCTCGAATAAAAAAACTTATCTCAAACTATATGTATTACTAATATGAAATGTCTGGTAAGTATGTGGATATTTATTTCACTATTACGAATTATTGTTCATTTTTGTATTCACTACTATGATTATTCATTTAAATTCATACGCTATTATTATGGTTATTCGGTTGTATTATTATTTATTATTACATGCTTATACACAGTATACTGAACTTACTATAAATTAAAAAATTTATTATTGAAGGCAAAATCTTCTTCAACCAATTCTTTCCTCTTGAGTAGCGGTAGTATATTTATGATAATATTCTCTCGATATACCTATGTTATATCTCGCATTACATTACTATGCGATTTATCGTTCTAACCTAACAATCCACGCGGCAGAAGGTTTTTCGCCCGCGATTAAGACCAACAATAAATTATTTTCATACCAGCAATCGCTCGTATTGTTGAACTCGATATATATCGAAATCGTTGAACTCGATTCTTTATACAGAGAAGTTTGAGCCGACAACGCGATAATTCGAGAACACGAAACTTTGAAATTACTCATCCGTGGCTCGCGAATATGAATCCTTGAGACATAAAAGAATTAAGTTTCGTTTCAACTTCGATCATAATTCATTCAAATTAAATGCAAAATCTCATTACATCTGCAGCACTGTCTGCCTGTCTGTTCACAAATTATTATAACGATCGAGATTTTTTTTCGTCACTTTCACTGGAAAACCTTGCAAAATAAATAGGTGTGATATTAATTAATACATGTAATGAAATGTGTGAATCATATTGAAATAACACGATACTTCCATTAATCCGTAATCACATACTTTTATTGAAATTGTTTGACAATATTTAATAATTAATATATATTATATTATATAAATCTGAACTGTGGAATATTTATTCTTCAAAACCAGGTAATTTGTATTCAAACTTAAGTCCAGTTCCTTGAGTATTCTTTTCCGTCCATTCGTCGAACCTTTGTGCCAATTCTTCGCTCATGTAATTACGCCAATCTCCGACTGTACCTTTCCTCATAAATTTCTCATCCGTATTCTTTCTCTGCCCTATCATGTGCTCCAAATTAACAGCCGGGTTCGATGACATTTTAGAAAATTTTAAATGATCGCACAGTCCTGACACTTGGCTAGCGGTCACTACTTTGTTCAAAAATTTTGCCGTCTTTTTAATCACTCCCGCCTGATCCTGCAATTCATTCACATGTCATAAGGAGCGCTTAGGAAATTGAAAAACCGAACAAATCACATCTCCTAAAGATTAAATTCAATCACTTACTTTCTTCATCTCTTCGTACGTCAGAAAAAGAATATTATCGTCGTCTCTATGCTCCCAAAATTTCAACACATGATTCCAAAAGGGGCCCATAGGTGCTGCAAGAGAAACAAATTGACATGATTGGAACGCAACAAGATCTATACAAATCTATCTGCAATCTGAATAGAAATCTCTTCTTCATTTACTCATGTCCTGTAGAAAGAGTTGAGCGAATTCTTCAAACGTTGCTTTCATGTCGTGCAACAACTTGCAATAATGATAAAAAGAGACGCAGGTATCCTTTGGATTTCTTGTTACGTAAATTATCTGAAAAATGTGAATTATATTTTGGTTTGTAAAATGACTCGCAGATTAAAAGATTTATCGATATGAATTTATAAGTGTGATTTTATTATCTACCCTCGGCTTTTTACTCTCAAGTTGCAACGGCAATAAATCCCAAGGTAAATGTGACTTCACATATCTTGGGCTAGGTGTTTTTTCAACATTCTCAACGCTGTTGCCCATTTTTGAAAACCAATCGACATATTCACCGCTCACCAATAATGCCGAACTTCTGTTTCAATGAATAGATACATCGATCTTTAGGAATAGAATTACACTAGCGATAGCTGCAGAAGCTGTAAACCTTACCGGAAATATTTAAATTCCACTTTGCTGGCGACTCAATTTTTTCATCGCGGATTAAAACTCATTGTTGTTACTTCCGATTATGGGTGGGGGAGGAAATTCCGGAAGACCAAAAAGTAGACCGGCCGAAATTCCGAATTTCCAAGATATGAATTCTAAAGTAGTGAAAGATCAAAAAAGCGAGATTTTAATTTTTCATACAGTATTACTAAACTGAATCACCGTTTCATGGAAAGATTATTCACCCGAACGCGCTTTTATCGGAAAATGTATTTTTAGATAGTTTACATAATTCCGAACGAACGATGCGTAGATTGATGAAATTTGAAAATTAATATTCTTGAAATCGAAGATTCAGAGCGGCTAACGTTTCTATCAGCCAATGAACCGAAGAAAACGAGATCGGAAATGAAGGTTCAGAAACGGTAAACTCCGATAAGCAAAATGTCGAGAGACCAAGAATCCGGAAGGCCAAGATTCCACAAAATGACAAGTCATCAATTATTTTCTCAGTAAAAAACCATAAATGTTTTTCCAATGTCTCCTGAGTCTTCGCTTCCTTGGCCCTTCTATATTTCAATGGGTTTCGGAATTCTGACCTATCGAGCTTCCAATCTTTCGACTCAATGAATTCAGATCCGTTAACTTTCATAATAAACACGATTCTGAATCGTCAACACACAACTTTTCACGCGTTCGATATTTTGACTGATCAAATATTTCACCGCTCGCAGTCCTGCTTCTGAGAAACAATTTTCGGTATAGATATATTTATTTCTATATGTTTTGTGTTCTGAATTTTTTCTCACTACTTCATATAGCCCTCCGTTATTATAGCCTTTTTACGTTTTGCACTTTTAGTAATTTGGCTTTCGGAATCTCGACCCGTCTATTTTTCGAGCTTTCGAAATTTTGACCTCCACCCTCAATTATACTTACTCAAGGAGCGGGTTTCTCAACAGTAGCAGAGTTTGCGCTTGTTCGTAATCAAAGTCGTTCCCTATACACCAAGCCATTTCTTGAGCCCAATGACTACCTACGACGTGTAAACAAATTTGTGAATGAAAAACCTAAATCCTGAAATCATAATATATATTGCATGTGAACGTGGGAAATACAGAAAAAAAAAACAGTTTCAAATATCTGTGCATGGATACGTGTGTGTATATGCATACATCTATACATATAATTGAATGTATTCGAAGGCGACTCGTTTTTGTCGTTGCTAATATTGTTTTCCCCATCCATCGAACATGCCCTTGAAATTTCAAACTAACCAGTCCGCGGATATGAAACTAGCCAAACATCATCTCCTCGAATTTCCATGTCTCGAATCTTTGGCCCATAGAGTGCAAATTGTGGTGGCATAACGCATTGTCCTGGGTCAACTTTCACAAAACCGTTTTTCACGCCGAACATTTTATCTAATCGTTTACCAATTTCACCGTCAATCGTTGAGTACGTCAAAGCCATCATGTACCTAATAAGTAAATGCATTGCTTCGGAATTATAATCATTCATTTCAATATTTATTAGATTAATTCCATACAAGCCAATAGAATCAAGCGAGCGGCAGGATTTTTATACATGTACTCATAGCTGTTATACGATTTTACAATTATTTATTTGAGGCTTAATGAAATGGGATTATATTGTACCTTGTCGAAGTATTAATGCAGTGTAGTATAGTGCTGGAAGCTGATTGCAGTGACCCTTCTGCAACTGTAGTTCTGCATCGAATGAGCCTCTCCCAACTTTCTTTACCTCATTTCATTGCAGGAAAGAAAACCAGCTTCTTGCTCTGCTTTTTCTTTATTTTCTTACTGGAAAACTTTCTTGCAAGATGCTTTCTTCGTGCATTTTATACGACCCTAGATTTATGTATTTTGTGTATATTAGGGGGTACGAGCCGGCATTGAAGTCGTGCAAACATCGGTCACGTATCGAGTAAATTTTTATTTGAATTTCATTTTATTAGCGTGGCTCATATAAAGGCTCGGGGCGAATATACAGTTGATCCTTTTCTTCATTCATAATATTTGTAATCTATATAGGTATATTATCCACGATAATCACTTCTTCATTTCCTAAAGAGACATATGTAAAATCTTGACGACTGCATTGCTGCGTATACCATATAGCTGTAACTTTCTCAATCTGCTGCACTTCAATACAAGTAATGCGTGTAAGATGTATTTTTCAAATTCAGCTAACTACAGATTTCACTCAATGGAGAAAGTTATCCCTCCTGCATGATCAATAATTTTCCTGTTTTGGGCCGTTAATATCATCTAACTGCTGCAGGGATAATACAA
This sequence comes from Phymatocera aterrima, assembly GCA_963170745.1. Lineage (NCBI taxonomy): Eukaryota > Metazoa > Arthropoda > Insecta > Hymenoptera > Tenthredinidae > Phymatocera > Phymatocera aterrima. The sequence continues at coordinate 3,172,989 of OY720663.1, read as the reverse complement.
AATTTAACGCAGAATGGTCATTAAGATGATTATCATAAGATGATCATAAGATGATATACGTGATACATTTCGAATTCGAAAATCAAAGTCAATGAATTTGAATAAATGCAAATATTTTTTCAAAACATCGCCACAATTATATAATTTGTATTATTTATTCCCGAGCCACGGAAGTCTAACGTGAATTTAATGAGAAACTGAAAATATTCGATAACGATTTTGAAAATCGTAACTCCTAAAATTTTTGCCTGAAATACAACGTATAATTTCGTAACATTTGCTATCGGGTACTATTTGCCCTTGACGCAGCCCTGTCACGCAGTTTCGCCGTTCTTTTACGTCACAGTAGACAAACGACGACGTGCGGCGATGGCCGAAGTCTCGAAAAATTTCTGTGTGATGTGCGTTATTGTTTTGTTTGTTTCGACTTCTGCTTATCTATTTCAAACAACGCAAGAGTTTTCTACTAGTGCAGTATGAATAAAAAGTTTTCAGAATCAATGCGATATCAAAATATCAAATAATGTTCTCGCATGTCGTGGCTGGTTTTAAATAATATAAGAGGGAGAAAAATAAAGAGAAGACAAAAACTTTGAGGTTATGTGTCGTCGATCGTATTATATCGGAGTGCTGAGATAATAATACACAGATAATTATAAACTTTTGAACAATACGATATCGATAATAATAATAATAGTAGGATTAAAAAAATAAACAACCAACAAGGTCGATCGTTTCTGATTGATGAATACATGCTGCGTTCCCAAATTAGCTGTCAGCGCTGAAATTTTAACGGGAGAGAGAGCCAGCGCTCATTGAAAACCTGATAGAGCGAGAAAGACACAAGACGACTGCCGACCTTACGGCCAACTAATTCCGGGACGTAGCCACAATCGACAGATAAATTGCATCTAGAATAATAGAAAACCCATCGAGATAAAATAAATAAACATCTCCTTTTAAAATGTGGATCAATTGTCGACAAGCTGTGAACTCCAAGGATCTATTATTCAGTGATTTAATACAAGAATGTAAATGTGCAGCTCCAGGTGCGCGACTCACTTATCAGCTAAGAAATCGTCTGGAAAAATTTAAGTGCGATACGCGAAAAGAAATTGCTTGCCGGACTAAAGACGGCTGTGCACCATTATTCATCGCTTGCAAAAGGGGGCACGTAGAGATCGTTGAATATTTAATCACAGTTTGTAAAGCTGATATCGAACAATGCGGAATGTACGAAGTTCCTGACGACAGATCTGTACACTACGTTACTCCGTTATGGTGCGCTGCTGTTTCTGGAAGACTACAAGTTATCAAATGCCTTGTTTCTTATGGCGCCGAAATTAACGCTGTCTCCGATACTGGATCTACACCCGTTAGATCAGCCTGCTTCATGACGCATTTAGGTAATAGATGCATCGTATTTTCATAGATTTATATTTCTTTTTCAATTCCCCATTCATTTATTTGTTTATTCGTTCGTTCATTCAGGGAGTCGTATGAGATTGAAGAACACTTTAAAGCAATTGAAAATAGTTTTTACCAAGATGTTGAAAGAAAAAAAGTTACATTTTGTTGATGTTTTTCTATATTTGCACCTTGTAGTTTTTTCATAGGCGACCTGCACCTCGATCGTGTTTTACTGGCAAGTATGATATTATTGTATTTATGTTCGTTTGACTATTTTGATCATTCGACGTATAGAGTCTCTCTTATGTAAACTTCATCAATAATCAATTATTCTTGATCTGAACATTTAGAGGACAGTCGTAAAACCTGGGAATAACATGAGGCCAAAATTTACAAGATTAATATAATAAATTGACAAAAACTAATATCAGCCGCTTCAATCTACAAACGTTTATGCTAAAAATAAGATTTTTACCGACCCTTCTCCTTTCCAATAAGTATTTTTCTTCGAGACGATAATACCGACAATAAAAAGAAGCCAATGCATGAATTTGTTTATTTTGATGTAACACTGATTCTAGAACACCATTTTTAATTTGATTCTTTTCGACTTTTTTCAGATATTGTGGTGTACTTGGTGGAAAATGGGGCTGATATACTAAGGGCAAACTTCAACGGCGGAACGTGCTTGATAAACTCTGTACAAAGCGCAGAATTATGCAAGTTTCTCTTACACAATAAAGCCGATGTCAATGCCAGAGATATTCAGAACAAGACTGCCTTACACTATGCAATTCAGGAGCACAGATTTGCTACAACTAAGTTGCTTTTAGATCATAACGCAGATCCTCACTTGTGCTCCAGATACCATGACGACGCACTTCAAACCGCTTGTCTCAAAGGATCCACACAGATATTTGATTACCTAGGTTAGTATTCAAATTATTGTAACACCTGAAGATACTGAAAGTTGCAGAATAATAACCCATTTGGTTTTATGAAAATATATCTTTGTTTTTCTCTTTTTCCCAGTCGCAAATATTGCCTATTCCCCCGAAAGATTGGCCGACGCAAATGAGCTGATGGGTTCAACCTTTTTGGACGAGCATAACGACTCGCAAACGGCAGTTAAATACTGGAGAGCAGCCATGGCGATAAGAGAAGCGCATGCAATAAACAACGAGCCTTTGCCAAAACGACCGGTGATAGCAAAACGCGACAGTTTTAGAAACGCAACGGAATTCACAACTGCTGAAGAACTCAATATCATTGCCTTAGATCTAGACGCTGTTAGAATACAGAGTCTCTTAATATGTGAAAGAATACTCAGCCCTCATCACAAAGATACTTTATTCAGATTAATGTACAGAGGAGCATCCTATGCCGACGCCTTGAGGTGAGCAATGATTCATTTTGCTGGTAATTCGATTGACGCCTGAACCGTCATAGTTGACCCAGTGAAATATTGATAGTGGGAGTTCGTTGAATTTTCGTGTGGCATTATTACTTTCAAGAAACAACATCTCAGGAATTGAGAACTTGGAGGTATTTTTGAATTTGTTATTTTCGAAAAAATTGGAATACTCTGCTGCAAGAGATAATCTTTAAAAAACATGGACCCCGAAAATGGTGTAATTTCGGTTCAAACAATTGCTCAGAATTTATTCTTTATATTCGTTTGAAAGTGGAATATCACGGAAGCTTTGAAATAAACACATAATTCTGAACAAATATTCAAATCTCCGGGCATCTCAGAATGTTTGGAAGTTTTTCAATCTTTGGGAATCCCGGAATAGTCAAAAATCGTGAAAAAAACAAGAATCTGTAAATTTCTAGGGAATCCCGTTAAACCAGCAAAAATGAATAAATAGTTTCTAATGGTACGAAAAGTAGTGACCTATTACAGATATTCAACATTTCTGAGAAATAATTCATGTATTTCTGGTTGATTGATAAAACTACTCAAGATGGCTCTTTGCTAAGAAATAAAGTTTAAAGTTCAAAGTTCTCAGAAGTTGTGAACCGACTGGATTCTGCCTCGTTTTCATGGGAATAGAAATGTTTGAAATTATTGGCAATTCGACACGGTTCACAAGTTGTCGACTGCAAGCCGTAACAAGTGTTTCATGAACTTGTTGCTTGGCGGAAATAGTGTCGATAAAATTCAACAACCTTCTACTTTTAATATTTCATTTGTTCAGCCTTTATGATTCAGTCTCACGTCAAGGTTTTTCTACACACAATTGGCGTAGTATGTTTTGTATTTTTGAATAAAAAAATAAGTAAATAAAATATTACAGGTATCAAAGATGCATAGATTTATGGAGGAGAGCGCTTGAAATTCGAGTTGAAAAAGATTCTGTAAGTTTTCTTTTTGTCTAAATTACATACTATTTTTAGGTACTTTTGATTTTTCAATATTCACAATCTGTTAATTAATCATGAAAGATATTGAGATGTGACAACTTTCGGGAAAGATATTAAAAATTTTGATAGATAATTAAAACTTCAATCAACAAAGCATCAAATTTGATTCCCCCAAAAGAAATCACCAACCTCTGACTAATTATTCCCACACTTTTTTATCATTATTCAGATTCTGTACAGCGATACATGCTTCACAGCACAAGCGTTGGTCAGATTGATGGTAGATATTAATGAAAAGACCGTGGAGTTTGATGACCGAATACCAGAAAAGGAGGCGCCAAGATTCAGCGACGTAGTGGCAATATTTCATCTTCTAGCTACTCCTCTTGTCGAAGCGAGGAAACTGTTAGAAGTGAGTCCAATTGTTGCCGATTGAATACAAACTTGGAACAATATTATACCTTTTCTTACCATTTTACCCTCTAAATTACAATACTAGTTGGAGAAGTATCAAAATTCGAGCGAACGTTTGAACTGAACTCTTCAAGACTTAATATACATAGAGAATTCAAATTTTTTATCTGTTCTTTCTTGGCCAACGCAGATCCGTCCAGTACACAAAAGGCAGCAGGACAGCTACGACCGTATTTTAAAATGCGTAACGCACCTAATATATCTCCTAGTTAAAACCGCACAGACGGAAGATGAAAGAACAGAAGCACAGCAATTGGTTTACAACTTAGTCAGACAAAGCCCAAGATCCGCATCTACGGGGGACTCGCTTCTACATCTCTGTGTATCAAGACTGAACACCATAAGATCCAGTTACTTTCCCGCCGACGATATACAGGTAAGTTGAATCACAAATATCTATGTTCTGCACAGTTATTTTCATACTTTCGTAATCTTCATTTACTTGTTCAAATACTTGCAAATTATTTTCAAACTGTTTAAATTATATTCATAAATTTCACAAATCACCATTCACCCAAATTTATTTAAACATGTCGACAAAAAATGACGTCATAGATGTTTCCTCATTGAGAACATACTATAACCATATTAAAACCGACTTGACAACTCACTTGTCATCTTTGTTATTTCCGTCTTCTCTCTCCACTATGTTAATTGGCCTCTCTACTTACCATGGCATCATATGTCTTTTTGTTCTGTGCTTTTTTTTCTATCATAACAGGTTTTGCAAGCTCCTTTTTAGCTATATAAAGAGACGAACAGATCTAACTTTTTCATCATCATAATCGCACTGTTACTGGCGAGTTTTAACTCCGTCTTCAGACGTAGTACATACAAAAGTGTGTGGTAAAATGCTGAGACTATCGTTGAGCAGGTTTGTAATCTGTTGCGTTGCACTGGGGCAGTATCTATCGTTGAGTGTTCAGTTTTCTGTGGCCCAAGCGTCGAGCGAATCTGATTTAGTGAACTTACAACAGACTCAAAGGGAGGATCGAGCTTGTTTTAAAAAGTTTGATAGTTTTCTGGCCAAGATATGGGAAGGGAAATTGAACGGAACAGATATCAGTGAGTTGGGAAAAATACCGGAACATTGGTCTCTCAAAGAACCGAACAGCCCAAAATATAATACCCAGACACAAGAATGGCTGATGGACGATGGAACTACAATTTTAAAACTGCGCAATTGTTCTACTGGCTTGTATGAGTCGGTCTATAGTAAACTCGACGATAAAACGCGTGCCTGTTCTGATAAATTATTTAAAAAACTTATCGACGAAGAAGAAAGATACACTACAATTAGCGCGAAGCTATTAAACAATGCTAATGATCTTCCTTTTCGTGAATTCTTGCGCTTTTATGATGTTGTAGATGTTATTTATCAGAATAGAAGTTACGATAACTTGACCAATCACGAACAGAATGTTTACACGCACATGGAATCTTTTGTACCAAATATCACAGATAAGACTGAAACTACGTGGATTTTACGACAAGAATGTAATTGGAAAGATTTGAAAGAACTTCGAGAAGCTGAGGACGAGGAACAACTGATTAAGTTATTCAAAAATCAAACTCTCCGCACAGTTGATTATGTCCTCGGTAATTTTATAGTCCGAAGCATAGATCTAAGTGCTAATATTAGTCAGGAGAGCTTCGCGGCTTGGTTGAAAGCCAGGAACAATGTGCTGGCAAAGATAGACGGCGTTGTAAATAAACTACGTTCTGTGAAAAATGATTCTCAATGGATCTGCGAATACGCAAGTGAACTTGGAAACAAATTCGCACTGGAACAACAGGCTATTCTTCTTTCTGACTCCAATTATTACATGGATCTTGCGACTTCGGAAATCACCATCAAAGCTCGTTCGATAGAAAAACACTTGGAAAGCCTTAACGACACGCGAAGGAATTACTTCGAACACTTAGCAGATAGCTTTGAGAAGGAAATGCATTGTATGACGTCTGTGAGAAGTATGTTGACTAATCATCAAAGTTACGAGTTAGCTACCAGTTTCATCGGTAACGACTTGTCTTATCCTCAAATATTCTGTTCACAAATGAATCTCAACCTTGGTCTCTTGGCACCTGTGTATTGTAAATGTATTGGAACCTTCTGTGTCAGCCATGCTATCGCTGCGCTTTATTCAGAGAGATTTGAACTTGAGAAAAATGAAACTTCAGGTGCCTATAACGTAATTACTACCAATGTCGATAGACCTACGCAGAAAATTGTAGCATGGCCTGGCATTAAAGAGCTTTGAATGACTTTTGCCAAAGGGAAATGTAACATACTAAACAATTATAATATACAACCCATAATCGGAGTTATAACTTTTTTCGTCAATGTTGATTATCCAATTTCGCCCTATCCTGTCCCTTGTTCGTTAATAACTTCGATTTTTTGTTCAATCCTACCATAGTTTGAGGGGTTTAAGCATCAAATAACATATTTCAACACGCCTTATTTTGTCGGAATTCAGTGTATTTTATACTGTAAATGGAGAGGTGAATAAGGAGTGAGAATAGATATGTGTAATTGATAATTGCGACGAAATTACATTGGAAACATAACATTGGAAACAGATTTTATGGATCTTTGCACGGCTTGCGACTGTCCTCAAAGACTTTTTTCATGTGGAAATGCATACAGCGTGAACTTTCACCATAAACAGTATGATATTGTAGAAGAATTAATTAAAAGCTTGTTACAAAGTCAAATAACGATTAGATCGATTAGACAGGCATTTTCTGCTGCCTGTACCACCAAGTATTAAATTTCTGTCCTGCTATGCGCTGGTTTGCATTTTCGATAAGTTCGTCCAGTGGAAGTATACGATATGAGGAGTTAGTCGTTACACTGTAAGTACCATTCGGCAGTAGGTTCAGCTGGAATCTTTGCGCTCGGAGTGTTGCCAGTCCAAATTCTTCACAGAATGTACCTTGGCACTTGCAGTATCGCGGGTTAACCAACTCTGCAGACATTTCTTTCACTTGGCAATACGTGATTCCGTATGGTAGCATCTCGTTCACGAAGGCGGAAGCTATCATGTAACGTTGGTGGTTCTCGATCATACGCACGAAGTTGGTCAGGCAGTAGTGAGCTTCTTTATATTCGTTGACTAAAACTTGAACACGAGAAAGACGGTTGTCCGACTTTCCTTTCAGCAAATCTTCCAGTGCTACAACGTACGAATACTTCTCCCGGGTTTTCAGCTCAAATGACAGAGAAGTGTTCTTCATTTTGTCGAAAAGTATCGACTTCTGCCCTTCGAAGAATTTAGTTGCAAGCTGAGCCGCATACTGGCACAGGAACTGGGCATCCCTTTTCTGCTGCTGGACCTCGCTCCGTTTTTGTAGAATTTCGTTTTCCATCGTATCCCTTGCCTTGCTCCAAAGATTGTATCTGAAAATTGAATGAAAGAATCTCAAAATAGCCGTCTCTTGATTCCATATATAATTTGCTATACATCACAAACATACCTGTCTTCTGGAATCATTACTCCGGGAACCCATTTCTGTAGGATTTCTGCGACCAGATATCTGTTGACCAGGGATTTAACGAGCTGACCGAATTTCTGGTATCGCTCATTCTCGTTGCTCACCTCCCTCAGTAGCCTGGCATTTTTCCACTCGCATTCTTGTTCGATAATAAAAAACTTCTTGGTCTTGTCTTCTTCGGTCTTTATATAAAACTCGAGCATATCTTCATGAACAGCTCTTACCTCGGCATCCAAAGCATCGATATTTTTGTTATCAAACAAAATCTCTGTCATTTCGAAGTACGTGTAGAAAGACTTGAACGGAAGTTGTTCGCGATAACTTTCGTTGACATTCATTTCCATCAATCTCGCGGCTCGGGTTTCCCGCATCAAGTAATCGGGATATATTTTGTTCAGGCAATCAATTTCGTCCTGTTTCATTCTCGGTGCTACTGTACTGACCAAATTCCTGACGCATTTGTCAAGCTTGTTCAAAGCCATTCCTTCATCTTGGATCCACTCCGATTCAGGGTTACTGTACAGAGCTTTGAACTCCGGTACTCTAACCAAGGTTGAAAAGTTTCCTAAATCTTGGACCGAAAGTCTGTCAATGTCTTCCTGCCATTTTGACGTGATCAAGTCATCCAACACCGTCAAACAGTACAGCTCATTCGCGTGCGTCTGTTGTACACCGTTCACGTCTTCTCCAATCCTCGTTACCAGTGTCTCGGGAGGTATTACATTGGCCGAACCTGAATTTATTCTGGGCGGAGTTGGACGAGGTATTATCAAAGTAGGAAGGGATTGTGGCGATGGTGATACCGTGTCAGTAGTTACAGGTATCAATATCATAGACTGAGGTTGTGTAATAGTTTCGGGAGTTGGACGAGGTGTTATCGTGATGGGAAGGGGTGGTGGCGATGGTGGTACCGTGCCAGTAGTTACAGGATTTACTATCATGGGCTGACGTTGTGTCGTAGTTTTGGGAGGTTCATTCTTTTTCGGAGGGACCTTGTGCGGCGGATAAAAAGGGTTTCCAAAGTCAAAGTAGTCATCTTGTGTTGGATAATCGTATATCGCTGGATAATCGCAATGATGATAGCTGCTCGTCGCTAAGACCACTGCACACGAGAAGAAGAACAGTATGGAATGATACATCGCGGTATTGATTCCCCGACCAACTTATCTGTCTCTCAAATTTATGTTCGCAAACACAGAAGTCTTACAGGAAATGAACTTCAATCTGTTGTTTTTACTTGCAATGTTAGAATATGCTGTTCTATCGGTCCAGACTACGCGTCAATACATTCCAGAAATCAAATCCGGACTAGCCATACTAGACCGAAGATCCGATCTTTATAGCAGAGAGATGAATTCTACCTTTTGCCAAAGATCTTCCCACCGCCCTGGCGAAGTACAAGGCCATCAGGTTCAGGAACCAGTTCGTACGGAGTTGTTAAAGTTATACGGAAAGTGCACCATCTATTCTTTCTTCTCTTTTCTTTTTGTTTTGCTTAGTTGAATTTTTTCCTCGTTGAAGACTCGCACAGCAGAGCAGATATGTATATACTGTTGGCTTTTTTTCAGACTGCAGTGATACCGGTTTCTATCAATTTTAATATAAATTCAATAAAGTTATTCACAGTTCAAGGGATATCGGAATAATAAGACGAGAGGTAAACACAGTTCAGATTAATCTTTGAAACATGTTATTTGTCCGTCGTTACGATCTTGAAAAGTTCTTGCTGATACCTTCTATCCACATTTTATTGCGACGATCTTGAATTACCGGACAATCAAGTTACTATCGCAAAGTCATTTGGCCGCCAGATTCCAATAATTACGCATTATAATACTTGTACACGAATCCGAAATAATACAATATATAAATCTTGATGCGAGTCTCGTTACCATTGCTGAACTTTTTCCCTGCTTTTCACGCCGCTGGGCACAACCCTGTAGATGCCATCCGGCCCTTGTTCGAGAACGTATTCTTCCGCGAAAAGTGCAGCAAGTGCATGGTGGACGCAAAAGCTGCCTACGCACTTGCAAAACCTCGTTGCAATGAGGCCTAAGTTCTGATTTTTGCCTTTGCAATAAAATTGGGGATAGATATACTCTTCGTCGACGAAAGCGAGGGCGATATCGAACCGGCGATGATTCTGTACAAGGTGTACAAGGGAGGCGAAACATTTTGTATCATCCTCGTACTGATCGGCCAGGGTTTTCACCACAGAGTGTCTGAAGTCCTTCGCTTTTGCCATGGCGATTTCTATTCCTCTCGCTTTTGCAGCTACTTGCGAAATCTCAAGATTAACCGACGAGTTGTCTTCGCCGATGAGAATTTTTACTTCTTTGTCGGAAAATTTGTAAGCTAACTTAGTCGCATGCTCGCAAAGCCACTGAGCGTCTTTTCTCTGACTTCGCAGTTTCGAAACCTCCTCGTTTATCTTCGGTATCATACTCTCTCTGGCTTTTATCCAGTCCAGATATTTATCTCGCGGTAAAGTAGAGTTCAAATTCCATTTCTTAACCACTTCACTAGCTACTTGCTGATTCACCGAGTCGCGCACTTGACGTACAAACTCTTTGAACCTCGCCTCATTGTTTGGGGCCTCGCGTAACGCTTTCGCATTTTTCCATTCACATTCCTGGTCCATTATATACGTTTGATCAAGTCTGTCCTCATCCGCCGATATGTAACTTTCCGCGTGCTCATAGACCACCCTCTCCAGGTCACCAAGAGCGTCGGGAGTCCTGCTCTGGAACATCAATTCCGCAAATTGTGCGAAGCTGATGAACCTGCGGAATGGGAGCTGTTCTCGAGCCTGCTTTTTCAACGTTTCCTCGAAATAATTTTCATGCACGAATTCCTCTTCGATATGAGACGCGAATATGGAGTTCAGGCAATTTATCTCGTCCTGGTTCATCAGTGGCACAATGTCTGGGATCAGGCCGCGAATACAGCGATCTATTTGCTTGGACGTCGAACCGCTTTCCATCAGCCATTCCTGCTCGACGGTATTATACTTCGGTATTGTAGGTTCTTTTATGCCGAACTGTGTCTCAATGTGGCCTAGGTCTTGAGTCGGTATTTTACTCAAGTCCTTGCTCCATTTTGATTTGAAAATCGCGTCGATTTTCTTCAGGCATTGTAACTCAGTTGCGTATTTTCCCTGCAGATTAACGAAGTAATTTTCATTCGTCGCTGGCAGTTTCGGCAGAGATTTCTGCCGACCGTATACTGTCGTGCAGCACAGAGCAAGGAGCAGGACAATCTTCATGATCGCGATGAGGAGATAGTCTAACTCTTGGCTCTCGGCATTCGCAGTCTTTATAACCAGATTGATGACCTTTCTTTTTTCTTATTTAAATCTCTCGCACGTTGGGTGTTTGTCAGCCTTAGGCATCCTCCAGGAAACCAGTTCTTATTTTTATTACTGAACAACTCGCGTTATAATGTCACCGTTTTTCATCGTAGTTTTTTGCACTCTGTCGCGGACAGCTCCGCTAACAAGACTATTCTGAACTTACTGCGGTAGACACTTGTGGTAGCTTATATACCAAAGCGAAGGCTTCACTAGCCGCTGTACATGTATTCTCATGTTTATGACAAAAGTTTCACGCTATTATTATCTGCTCACATACTTCATTTCCCGTCTTGGGTTGCAGAAGATAAGCACGATGTATAATTCGAGATTTGTCTCGCTGTTTCATGACTCTTAATGCCTGATGGCGCGCCTCGTTCAATTATTAAATTTATTATCGTACCGAAGTTTAGAAACCGATTCAATCTTCGACGTTATCAATTTCTGTGGCATCTATTTGTTATGTATACTCATGGATTGAAGCCGCAGATTATGAATCGAACTTTCGAACGCGGCATGAACTTGGAACAGCCGTACCTGATTTCATGAACTGTACCATCATTGTATCATTGTGCCATGATGTATTATTATGAATGCTGTAAGTTTCAAACCACTCATAAGTTTCACGCTCAGTAAACTTGTTTTACTAGTTTCATGAGAAGGCGTAAGCATTCATTATATTTAAGGTGGGGGCTGCAAGATTTATTGTATGACGCACTGGCGATTTCGGGAATTTGCATCAGTAGCGCTGTGAGTAGCGCTGTGAGTAGCTTATTATAGTAGCCTACACAGTGAGCTAGCTATGAGCTGAAGTCACGAAAATTTCGTGATTTCCCATCGTAAAATTCTGTCCGTAGGAAATATCATGTGAGATGCAGATTTAAATCCACTCCAGTATTAAATCGATGATTATTTCATTCTGGGATTTCCAAATCGTTCGAATTCAACCCTCGCTTGTTTATTTCATTTCATCATATTCAGCGCTTTCTCCTCTGTGTTGTAGAGAAAGAACACAGGTTATTCGAAACCGATATTTCACACGACGCCTCATAAATTCCTCGATTCTATAAACCGGGGGTGAAATTGTACAATAGGGTACAGAGTCATGAATATACTTAATGGAATATAGTAAATCACGTACACTTCGTGCTCAGGGAATGGGTGGAGAAGGAGGAAAACCATGAGCGAAATGGAAATAAAAAGATTATTCATTCCTTGATTTACCTCCTGTTCATGAATCACGTAGAATGGACGGTATTTTTCAGGCATTTGAAAACGTGAAGAACGAAAACTGGATACGGGAAAATGATGTATTCAAATTAATTAGAATAATGAACATTTTTAAATGTATCAGCACAAATGGAATGGCACATTTTTTCACCTTTATTACTGATAGATTTCAAAATGACCTAAAATCAATGTATCACGGACACACAGGATAATATATTTCGAGGGAAGTTTCTCCGGCTATATTGGTATTTTTTTTACGAAAATTTGGCTGGTAAATGACAATGATAATACATACGTCTTCAATTTGTAATCACTAAAATTTAACATCATGAACAGTTTCTGGAACACATTTCACGGAGGTTATCGATATTCACTGTAATCGGTATTTAGATTCTCTTTGAATTATATTACAGGTTTCATCTGTTATCTTTATACTTATGAAATTACCGTCTCATCATCTTCTCGAATGCAATATAATCTTATAATAGACTGAATGAAGAGCTGTGCATTCAATTAATGGATTACCTAAACTGGTATCTTCTGATGTCGGTACCACCAGGTATTGAACTTCTGATCTGCTATACGCTGATTTGCACTTTCAATAAGTTCATCCAGAGGTAGTATGCGATATGAAGAATTAGTTGTGACAGCATAAGTACCATCTGGAAGTAGATCCAGCTGGAATCTTTGCGCTCGTAGCGTCGCCAATCCAAATTCTTCGCAGAATGTACCCTGGCACTTGCAGTATCGTGGGTTAACCAGCCCTGCCGACATTTCTTTCACTTGGCAATACGTGATTCCGTATGGTAGCACTTCGTTCACGAATGCGGAAGCTATCATATAGCGCTGGTGATTTTCGATCATTCGCACGAAGTTTGTCAGGCAGTAATGACCGTCTTTGAATTCTTTGACTAAAACTTGAACACGAGAAAGTCGGTTGTCACGCTTTTCTGACAGTAGTTCTTTGAGTGCCAGAACGTATGAATACTTTTCACGGGTTTTCAGCTGCGATGAAAGAGAGGTGGGGTTCGCTTTATCGAAAAGTATCGCCTTCTGATCTTCAAAGAACTTAGTCGCAAATTTGGCCGCGTATGTGCACAGAAACTGCGCGTCTTTCCTCTGCGTTTGCAGCTCGCTCATTTTATCTGCAATCTTCCTTTTCATTGTATCTCTTGCCTGGCTCCAAAGATTGTATCTACAAATTGAATTAAAAAATCTCAAAATCGGTGTCACCTAATTTTTGATACAATTTTCCAGACGTACGAACTTACCTGTATTCCGGAATCATCACTCCAGGAACCCATTTCTTCAGCATCTCTGCGACTAGATATCTGTTAACGAGGGATTTAACGAGCTGACCAAATTTCTGGTATCGCTCGTTCTCGTTCTTCACCTCCCTCAGTAGCCTGGCATTTTTCCACTCGCATTCTTGTTCAATAATGAAAAATTTCTTGTTCTTATCCTCTTCGGTTTTTATATAAAAGTCGAGCATATCTTCGTGAATAGCTCTCAATTCACCGTCCAACGAATCGATATTTTTATTATCAAATAAAACCTCTGTCATTTCGTAGTAGTGATAAAATGACTTAAACGGAAGCTGTTCGCGATAACTTTCGTTGATGTACCTCTCCATCATTTTCGCAGTCTGACTTTCCCTCGACAAATAATCTGGGTACATTTTATTCAGGCAATCAATTTCCTGTTGATTCATTCTGGGCACAGTTCTACTGACCAAATTCCTGAAGCATTTGTCAAGCTTGTTCAAAGCCATTCCCTCGTCTTGAATCCATTCGGATTCGGGATTACTGTAGTAATTACTAAATTCCGGTATTTTAGTCAGCGTTGAAAATTTTCCCAAATCTTCGACTGAAAGTCTGTCAATGTCTTCCTGCCATTGAGTCGCGATCAACTTGTCCAACGTCTCCAGACAGTACAGCTCGTTCAGTTGCGTCTGTTGTATACGGTTCAAATCCTCGTCAGCTTCGCCTTCTCTTACGTTGATGCGAGAAGGCGCTAGGCGAGGTGGCACGTTGTTGGTAGTTACAGGGATTCGTGTACGATCATTGTCCGTGGCAATTCGAGGAGGGTTATTTGTTGTGAAAGAGATCCTGGGCGGCGAGGGTGGGGACCATCCTGATCCGGCGTAATCATGTAGCATTGGAAAATCGTACATCGATGGATACTCACACCTATAGTCGCTCGTCACTGACACTACCACGCTGGTAAAGAAGAGTAAAAGAGAGTACAACGCCATATTTATTTTATGCGGTGTATCAGTCTGAATATTCGCAGAATTACACGCGCAAGTTAAAAATGTTCGAGAGATAGAAGTTTGCGCGTTTTGTTCACTCTGAGTATACCTCTGCAGTGACGCAGACTGTGCCTCAACGCATTTCAGAAACCAAATTCGTACTAGCCGTAATTGACCGAAGATCCGCCTTTATATGGAAGTGTTTGAATTCCACCTTCTTGCCGAAGATCCACCATCTTGCCGAAGGACGTCAGGTCCAGGAACCAGTTCGCATGGAGCGATTAAAAAATCGACAGAAAGCGTATTTATCGTTTTTCTGTTCTCTTACGTCTTTACTTCACCAACAATAATACCTATACCACCGCGTGCAAATGGTATTTATAAAGTTTGCCTCACATATTTATAGTTTCGGTAACAATTTGATTTAAGTTTTGTTTTCCTGGTTTAGAGGTTGTTCGTATCGTAAATAGAAAAAGAACAACTTTTTTCATAGTCTGCTAAGCATATTATTTTCGCTGGTAACACACAGATACATTCCTTCGCATTCCACTGCAAATTACCGAACTCTGGCGAATTACTGTAGGAAAGTAAGATTGACCAGGGGATACGTGAACCGTGATTCAGCTCATTATTCTCTTTCCATCATCGCTGAATGGTGCTCGAGTAAAGAATGCATCGACACTTACTGTCAGGTGCACAGCAATTTATCATGATTCACTGCCATTTCTTTATGGAACTTTCTCGTCACAGTAGCAACGGAAAGGAGTAGTTTCATTACTTACAATAATTTCAAAAAAAAAAACTATTCCGCTCCAACTTCTTCAAAACTGTTTGTCTCTCGTCACGATTGGAAAACAAAACCGGTTACTATCTTCTCCGTATAATTGTGAAGCCTTACATAGTGTTGCCAAAATATATGAGCAAATTTAAAGATCTCTTGGTTAAATTTATTATCATCGAATGATCTTTGAAAACATCTATGCTCACGCGGAAATGGTTGACAGAAAATATTATTTATTCGATTCATCGATCATGAGCCGCGGCATGCCAGCAATTATAGATATGGACTCAATTATCTTACCGCTCAACGTGCTTTCTACCGCGCTAAACAAAATCCTGGAATTCCACTGAAG
This sequence comes from Phymatocera aterrima, assembly GCA_963170745.1. NCBI lineage: Eukaryota > Metazoa > Arthropoda > Insecta > Hymenoptera > Tenthredinidae > Phymatocera > Phymatocera aterrima. Next base: position 3,157,277 of record OY720663.1, on the reverse strand, counting down.
AAGACACTGCTCAAATTTTATTACCTGACTGTACATCGGTTATTCACCGGTCGAAGGACACCCAGGTTCTCAGTTTGGTCGTTAGTTATATGTAGCAGGTTCATTTTGACAGCCGCTTCGATAGCACGGCATAGAACCTGAAGCAGGACGATCTTCATACTCATTGGGCGGAGCTAGTCCAATGACTTAAGCTTCGTGGTATAACTACTTGTTTGATTTTTTTTGGCTCTGATTGCTCGATAGCTCGACCCGGCAAATTATGAAATGTATCGTTATACAGAAATTTGAAATCCAGAAAGACAGTTCATTGGTGGGCCTTGTCGATTCTTACGATATACCTTTATTATCGATCAATAGATTAATTACATTCTTGTGCGAATATCCTCCTCATCAATAGAAGTAAAATTTTTTTCTCTGAAAACAACGAACAAGGATTGAAAAAGCACTTAAAACAAAAGGAAAGCACCAGGATCAGTCTTTATAGTTTTGTCCACTTTTTCGTTCCGCGTTATCGGCAGGATTTTATTTACGTACGACCTTGTAAACGCCGTCGGTTCCTCTTACGATTTTGTATTCCTTTGCAAAAAGAACGGCCAAACGATAAGTGGCGCAGAAACTTCCTTTACAGTTGCAAACTACGGGAGAAATATTCCCGAAATTAAACAACGGGACGTTACAGTGTAGTTCTGGGTACGTGTAACGAGAATCCATGAATACTGAAGCTGATTCAAACAGATAATGTTGTCCAATTAGACTGGCAAATGCCATGAGACATCGAGAATCGCTCTCAATATTTTTTGCAAGCGAATTCATTGACCCTCCCCGAATATCCTTCCGTTTCTTGAGAACTATTCCGATTGCTCGTGCTTCTTCCGCGATTTTCTCAGTCTTCAACACTCGCGGTTCCACGATCGGTTCATCTCCTTCTTTCAAGATCGGTGATTGTTTGTTAAAGAATTCGTCCGCCAAGGTATACGCGTACTCGCATAACCATTGACTGCTCTTTTTCTCGTTTCGAAGTTTTGAAATTTCTCGTTTCAACCGCTTTCCCATTGCCTCATGGGCTTCCAACCATTTTTCATGCCTTCGATGAATCCGGGTTAGGTTTGCTTCCGGGTATGTTCTGATCATGTAATGTCCGATTTTCTGATTAAATAAATCGCGCACTTGGGATTCAAACTCCTTGAACTTAGCGTTCGGGTTCGAAGCCTCCTGCAACTCTCTAGCATTTTTCCACTCGCATTGTTGCTGCATTACGAACATTTTCTTGTCCTTGTCTCCCTCAGTGGACAGCTGACTTTCAGCATGTTCATAGACGCTCCTTTCAGTGTCCGTCATAGCGTCAGGATTTCGATTTTGGAACATCAGTTCAGTGAACTCGTGGAAACTTATGAATCTCCTGAACGGAAGTTGGTCGTGAGACGTGGTATTCAACAATTTTACAAAATCCCTATCAAATTTTTTCTCCCTACCTATACGCGACGTTAATAAATTATCCAAACATTGAATATCACTTTGACGTAGCAATGGCTCGATGGTCTTTTTCAATTGGCGGAAACATCTTTCGATCTTTTTCGCTGGTGTAGCGTTTTCCATCAACCATTCCTGCAGCTTTGTATGATAAATCGGTTTCGACGGTTCATTGGATATAAACTCCGGTTTTATTCGCCCCAGATCTTCAGTAGGAATTTTTCGCACTTCAGTTGTCCATTTCGAAGATAACTTGGAGTCAATTCTCTCTAGGCAACGGAGTTCCTCCGCGTGTAAATTTTCCAATTTTTCTATCACTTCTCTGTTCTCAGCTTCACGATGTTTTGTAAATTTTCTTCCATCGCAATGAATTATCGTACAGCCAATTAGCACTATAACCACTGCAGTCAGTAACTTTGAATTCGTCATTATAACTCAACGGTAATCCTGGATGTGGTCAGACAGTCTTCTCATACATCGTGTTTATAATGCAAGTATACTATCCCCACTTGAAAAATTGCCGCGTATCAAACCAGTTCCTACTATTATACTGCGACGAGGTTTTTCCAAGTTTTAACGATCAGCATGCAGTGGTTGATAGAGGAATGATGCATCGGTATATTTCAGTGTGCTAAAATTCTGAATTAGGAGTTTACTATTCTCTCATTTAAATTCAGAGAATATAGTTAACGACGTTTCGACGGAATGTTGATAAAACATTTGAAGATAAAGTTCGGCTTAACGTATGAAAAATTAACTTAATGTCAAAACGGCGTACAGAATTTTCCAATAGATTCTTTTGTCGGAAATCTTTGAACAGTGTTAGAGCTAGAAATTGGTTTCACCATAATTTTGTTCCGCTCTTAAAATATTAGTGCGGACCCAGAGGATGCTATTCACTATTTAAATAATTGTGATGAACTATAGCGGGAAATTTTATAGGAAACTGTGACAGCATTCATTATTGGAAATAAATAATACAGTAAATCGGTCCATAAATCGTTAATTTATTCAAATACAAAATATATTTGTATCGACAGTGTCTTTTTCTGCCACCTCGTTTGTTTTTCAAGCTTTTGTAACAACCCCATCATTCAATTTGTAGAAATTAGCCTTTATATCCCCAACTTGACGAAAAGTGCAAAAACTTCCGACGCATCTGCAGTATCTAACTGCAATTGTTTGCGGAGGGGCAACTTTTTTGCAGAACATTTCTGGGTAAGTTATACGAGGCTCGATATTAGCGAACTTTTCTACTATCGAGTACAAAATATGATTTGAAAGAAGCTCTCCAAAGGATTCAATACATCTGAAATCTTCTTCGTAGAATGTTTTCAATCTTCTAAACACTCCGCACTCGGCCGTTAATCCCCGGCTACACAAATTTTTCTCTTTCGCTTCACTTTTTGCCTTAAGTTCGCCGGTGACTAGATGAAGAGGTGAAACTTTTTGGGCGAGTAAAATTTTCAGCTCTTGCTCAGCGAAGAAATTTCCCAGTGTTGTCGCGTAGCCGCAGAGTTCCTCGGTTGTAAATGTCTGCGATTTTAGATCCTTCAATAAAGTTTCTAATTCTTTCAAATTCTGCAATCTCACCGGCGCCCATCTCCTATAAACGGTAATCCATGTACCAGGCTTCAAATCTCCCACGATAAAAAAACCATGTGCTACTTGGAGCGATATCGATCTGATAACTTGTTGTTTAAATTCTTTAAGCATTTTCTCAACATCTTCCTCCCGATTTCTCAACGCTGCTAAGTTTTTCCATTCGCAAGCTTGATCGAAGATGAAAACTTTGTCTCTGCTACTCTTGTCCCTCTTCAAATAATCGCTAGCTGTTTGGAAAACCGTTACCTCATCGGGGCTCAATTCTTCCCATGTCCTATTTTGGTATAAGACTTTAGAAAGCTCTCGTATGTCGAGAAATGTTAAAAACGGGAGCGGTAAACTGTTGTCAAATAGATGTGGCAGTGATATGAAACTGTCGTTTTCAATCTCCGTGTTCACCAAATCTTTCATGCATTTTTGTAGTCCAGGGTTCTTCAACTTCTTCGTCAGATTACTCATGCAGGTTTCAAGACTATCCAGCATTATCCGAGTATCAACAGTTAGTCGCTCGACCTCCGGAAGTTTTGCATCTTCTTTTAAACGATTTATCACCGACGTTGGTTGTTCATCGGCATTTCGGTTGCCTCCGAGGCCTAACTGAGACGTCCACTTATCCGCAATGGATTGATCAAACTGAAGAAAACAGTTGAGATTCTCTTCCCTCGTGCTTCCGAGCTCGCTGACACGCGATTCATCATCCAATCCGAACGCCAAATCTTCGTCATTGGAACTTTGTGTGCAAGATATTTGTGAAAATAACGAAAACGCAATCACGACGCACAATATGATATACACCAACATTCTCAACCTCACTTCTCGACGCAGTATAACTGCTTCTACCATGATTCCTTCGCTTATACCCACGAGATACTCGCTGCCTTTTTTCCTTCATTTTCTTATTATTATTATATCTCTTTAATACTCGTTTTCGAGGACGCGTGTGTTGCGCTCTCTACGCTCGTCTTGTTACAACACACAACTACACGTACAGTGCGGGAAGTAGTAGAGATGAGGTCTGGGTTTTTCGCGGTGGAACTCGCGCTCTGCGAACAGATCGAGATATGGATCGGATATAGGAATCGCATGATCAGAATGTTCTGAAAAAAAACTGGCTGTCGGTCTTTTTGTTTTCTATTGCCACCTACTTGAATTGGATTCATTCATTTTGTGATTTCGTTTTTATCTTGTTTCAGATGATATTTCCACATCTCGATGTGATCAGATTTCTACTTTTATGCGGCGCTCACGTTAATGCGAGAAACGAATCTCGATCTACACCTTTGCACGTTGCCAGTAATGCCTACAACTTCTTCAATCCTGTGAGTATTTCGCTCTTTCTTTATCTCTTCTTTTTGTTCGTGTATACCTATGATTGATTGCCGGCGAGAAAAGACCAGCCTCTACAAATATATGATCTAACAAGGGAACATAGGTGAGTGCAGTCTCCCTTCGATTTGAATGAAATCAAGATACGTTGTAGAGCCTCAAAAATTAAGATACACGTACATTTTTGTTTCGGCTCAAAAACATATTTGAGGGTCAAAACGCCCACTGTAATTTTCGCGAATTACGGAGGCGTCTGAAAGTTTTCAGTATAAACCAAAGAGAGTCAATCGATTCCAATGAAACCTATGCGAAAATATTCCTCCATAATATAACATCTTTCCGCATAAACTTTACAACGTAACATTCGCGGGAGATCTTGGAAAAGGTTTCGTTGGAGTCGACTGACTCTTTATACTCGAAAATTTCAGATGCCCCTCGAATTCGCTAAATTTCGAAAGCTGTTTCCACCCCCTAGATGGATTTTTGAACCGATATAGAGAAAAAAAGAAGGAAATACGTGTCTCCTGGCTTCTGAAACATTACAAGATATTTCAAATCGGAGGGGGACACCTACCTTCGTAACCTTGTAAGGATGGCATTATTCTTGTATTCATTCTATCTTCGTATTCTCTGTTCTTCCGCAGCTAATTAAACTGTTACTTGACTACGGTGCTCACTTGGACACGCCAAATAAATCTGGGGATACACCAGCTCGTTTGATATCCTTGAACCCTCACAATAATGTTAATTTGGTTAATTATATAACTCTTAAGTGCCTCGCTGCGCAGGCTGTTTGTAAAAGTGATATTCAGTGCTCCGAGCTTCCTGCGATATTACATGAATTTCTAGAATTTCACAGAGAATAAATTTCAAGCTTTTCGTCATCTTTCTTTATTCTTTTCACATGCGAGTGCAGACAATGCTGCTTATTTATATCACCTAGATACATATATTTGTCATGAATTAATATCATATATCATCGTGCAGCTCACTCAGCCTTTAACTTTAGCCACGACGATACTATTTTCTTACAGTTTCACCAACGATAAATAACGCTATTCGTGGAATAAAGTTGGCCGATGGTTGAAATCTTATATTTTTTGTTTATGGCGCTATTCTTCGAATAAATCCACTATTCATCGAATAAATTAATCTGATCGTCAGCGTCATCAAATAACCTCATAAAACGAAGCCTTTCGATCTTACGTAAATTATATTCACGCAATTTATAGCCTATTTTCGAGTGCTAACATATAGTACTCATTGGATAAATATTGATCCCTGTGTTGAAAATAAAGAGTTGAGTTTTCTTCATAGCCAACTTTACATAATGCAATTCGATAAGTAAATCATCGTATAAGTTATTAGCCGATTTTCTTGCGAACAAATCTTTATTCATCGCATACCTTTCAATATTTGACACTATTTAATACACATTTGACATCTCACGCGAATGAATCATCCATTACTTCTGTCGTCTTTACGTCTGAACGTGAACTTCACGAACTATATATTTACGGAACATACGTTCGAATTTAGAATAAATTCACAAACCAAGAAGCGCGTTAAACTACTCAATGTAGGTATTATGATTGAACACCACTTCGATAAATTCGTTGCAGGATTCACAATTATTATCAATAACGAACTATAGTTCCGCATTTTTAAATTCAATATCGCATATAATGATATTCGCGATTTTCTCGAAAACGAAGCGAGATATCAAAAATTGTTAAAAATCAGCTTAATGATAACACCACTTGTTCGTTTTTAATAATTATGTTGAAGAAAGCCATCTCCTTTTATTGCTTGGCCTGCTACATTTTAGAAATGACATTTTGATCATCGTCACTGAATCTCACATTTGATTTTGATTTCAATCTGTTCTCAATAATATTTTGTTCTACCGAAACTAAATTCGAAATCGCCGTTTTAATACGCCAAATGCACGCCGTATGACATTACGCGTTCTAATGTGAGCATCATTGTACGCATTTTGCGCTATTGGTCACCGGATTCAACAAGGGAGTGATGTGGTACGTTTTACAAGAGTATCCACTATCATCCAGCAGATAGCTGTCGGGTTATTCATGATTTTCTAACTGCGCACGTAAAAGCTAATATTCGAAAATGGTTGAGTCATGAGTCAATCCTGGCCAACGAGCGACTATATCCATAAATTTCAATTCAGCATCACATAATGCTGGCACAATAATTGAGAGCCATCGCCTTCGATTTCTATACAACTCAGCATTATCGCGTCCTGACGATTGAATTCGGACGCGCTAGCAGTCAATCACATCTATTACGTCTGGGAATTCACTAACGTCGTACAACTCATTTTTCAATTGGTTGCGTGGATTTTGAAATTATACGACACACAGCGGACTTGGACACTTTAAAATGATCCCCAGTGCATATTTGGAATGAACCAGTTGCTTGAAAGCGTAGAACAAAAAACGTATTCGGTTCATTGCGGTGATCGGTGAATTTCTCACGCTTCTAGCTTCTAGATGAAACCCTATCAGATTATACAACCCTTCGGCACAATTCTTAGATAGCCGAAATCGCATTCTGAAGTCCATATCATCATAGTCGTGTAACGGATGAGTACGCGGGCGTATAAATCTGGGTCGTCTGGGTACATCTTCATCCGAGGATGATGAAGACGAAGAAAGAAGTAGTCTGAGAAAATCAATAAATGTTTTTGATTCGTAATTGATCATCCATTCGAATTGTTCGATGACCGTCCGAGTCTGCAAAACATCAAAATTGAGTAAATTGGAGTCGGACTCACCTGTGGTCCATCGGTTGATTTCAAAATACAAATTTATGTATCTAGTGATAATAAAAAAACATTAAAATGAAACGAACGATCAAGAATACGGAAGAAATTTCAAACAAGCAACGACATGAGAAAATTAAAAAAGAATTATGAATAAAATTTCAAACGACAGCACCAGAATTTTAACCAAGAATTGACAAAAAAATTTCAAACGAACAACACGGAAGTATTAAACGTGAATTAACGATCAAATTGCAAACGACAACGCGAAAATATTAAATGAGAATTTTCAAGAAAATTTCAAACTAACAACAACACGAGGATATTAAACAGGAATTACCATGAAAATTTTAAACGAACCACCCGAAAGTAATAAACGAGAATTAACGATCAAATTTTAAATGAGAATTGACAAGAAAATTCAGAAAAAAATACACGTGAGATCTAAGGCTTCGTTTCATGAGGTTATTCGATGACAGCTGTCAATCAGATAAATTTATTCGATGAATATAAGTAGGTTTATCCGAAGAATAGCGCCATAAACAAAAAAATGTCAGATTTTAACCATCGGCTAACTTCATTTGATGAATCGCTTTATTCGTCGTTAGTGAAACTTGTTTTTCCATAACCTGAGCAAAAGATCGTCGTTATTTATTCTTCTTTATCACTCTTCGGAGACATTTGAAGAAAAATAGAGATGTGAGTACAAATTTTCATACTATTTTTGTGTGGTTTTTTCACTTCTATTCCACTTTTTTTTTATATCTATAAAAACTGATTTCTTTCGGTCACTTTGCTCTACATACACCGAAAAAATATTCCCCAATTCGATACACCTATAGTTTTTGGAAGACTTTTCTCGCAGCTTTTTCGTAATATTCAACTTGACATGAAAATGTCAAATTTCTGCTGTCTTTAACGTACAGTTATATATCTAATGTATTTTTTTTTTTTAGTTTTTGATTTTCGATGCGACATCTGCACTTGCCAATTTCCCATTGATTTTTATTTTCATTGTATTTTCACTCACCTGTGTGTCGCAATTTTGGAGAAAACAAATTGTTGAAAATTATAATTGCCACAATCTACAGAGTGCGAAAACTTCTCAAACTTAGAAACTGTTTATATTTAAATGTGCGATGCACCTGTAGAGCAATATTATAGTTAAATTGTACATCTGTTTATACGAAACTAAGTCGCCACCGCCGCCGCCGACGTCGTGTGGGAGATTCTTCTGAAATATTTGGGGGATTTCGTGACGATGACTATTTTGACCATATTTTCAGATGATTCATTGCCCATCGCAGCTTTTTTGTATCAATGACTCGAAATCCCAATCGATTCTCAGAAATTCGATTGGAGGTGACGGAAGTTCGAACGCGAAACGATGAAACGAGAACAAATTATCGTTCCATGTTGCCTCAATGGTGTTTTGAAATTCGATTGGTGAAATTCATCGGGTTTCCCCAGAATTCATTGGATATACTCATTAAATTTTAAGAAAACCAAGTGGATTCCGAAAGATTTCCCACATGTCGGCGGCAACGTATAAAAAACGAAATCGGAGAATACGCATAAAATGGAAGACGTAGTATGAAACGAAGTTTTTGCTCGTTAATTCTCTTTCAAATTTATCGTTCAAAATGTTCGACAAATAACAACGGGGGCGTTGGCGCGAAGCGCGCAGGGAGCCGTAGCCCCCCTCGTATCGTATACACCTAAATATAAATATCATGTACGAATTCAAATTTACGTGAGAAAAAGAAAGAAGCCTAATATCTGTACATCCCTAATATCTATAAACTGAATCACGTAACGACGTAAGCCTTTTATTGTTGTGCAGCGTCGATTAACGATTGGATAAATTTGAATCATATAATAAATCGTATACATAATATAAACGCTCACTTTTCTTTGCGTTACGGAGCAAGCAGCCAGCTGCTGCCGATATAACTATCATTATGATTAATAATATATATACCCACCTGAATATAATACTATTTAATCACAGAATGTAAAAAGCGCACTGATATTTATTGTTATTATTGTAATATTATTATCATTATTAATTCTATTGTTATAAGCAAATAGTATATCAATATCAACAGATAACATATTAACTGTATGTATAATGCCTGTAAGGAGTCTAAAACTATGATATTATAATTACAAATTCAGTTATGGAATACAGCATCACGTGATATACATAATATACAATAATATTGCATATTTAAATATTATTATTTAATTTACTAACACCTGACGCAGATTGAACAAAAAAAACAACAAAGATACGATAAGAGAATTGTAATAGAAGGAAAAAAAAACAATTCAAGCCTTGACTTTTCGTACAACAATTGTATTTCAAGGATTCATTTTATTCATCTTTCACATGCATATTACCATACATACATCATATATTTCATTATTGGAATATTTTTAGAAAAATAGCATTGTAGACCGGGCGCGCTTTGCGCACTCGAATAACAATCTTTTCGACCGCACGCGGTAGAATTTCACGAACAAATCCATCAGCCACCGCCGCGCTTCGTCGAATCGAACGCAAAATCTCACCGATCTCGTCAAATAATTAAACTCATAGAGATCTGAGATCTCGGATGTGCGCGTTGGTCCCCGAATCTTGCCCAGAAACAAGATCGGACGAGGAATGTACAGAACCCTCTGCACGTTGAGCATCGGGAAAACATTGCCCCCCCCCCCCCCCCCCCCCAACACGGGTACGTACATTTTTTTCTAATTTTGTGCCAAGGCAAACTTGGGAAACCTGTAACACCGACGAGATTTTTGCCAATTTATTTATTTATTTTCTATTTTGTATGTTTTTTTTTCTAGCTGTTCTCCGCGAGATTGGTAGATACATTCATTTTCATTCGATACCGAGGGCTGATTGATTTTTCACCATTTGATGATGAACATTTGGAAAAAAAATCAAAATTTGCAAATATTGTATGACAAAAAAAAAAAAAAAATAAATAAAAAAATAAAAATGGGCAAACCCGGCGACTATATGACTATCAATTCGAAAAAAAATAATCTCAGTTCAGTACCATTAACAATTACGTGATATATTATATGAATTGAAAATTTAAAATAGCGATTAATTATCAAATTAATTATGCATTATGTACTATGATTCTATCAAATAAGTTATAGTACAGGTATTTCTATTCTATTATATTATATTATATGATATTAGTAACGCGGCTCTCATGATGACTTGTTTTCTTGACTCTTTCGTTGCCTATTTTTTTTACTCTCTCTTTTTTTCTGATCTCTTGGGTATTTACGTATCACCTAGTTATTATTATATATATGTATAATGAGTTGATTATTCATAATTAATATACACCTACGTAGAAATTTTTCGGATGATGTAAAGATCAGCTAATATTTCGTTGTTTCTTTTTGTTTGGAATTTTGAAAGTTAACAGAGGTCGGTTTTTCTTTTCCTTTTTTTTTTTTTATAATCACTAGCTGCGTCTCAGTTGGTAAAGAGAGGAAAAAAATTAATTTATTTTGACGTAACTGAAATAATTGAGCATTCTAACGATACGATACCTTATTTTATATGAAACGAAAAAAAATAATGACTATTCCAAAAAGCCAGCTGAGCCTCAGTACGATCGCCCCGCTCTTTGTGTAAGCATCAACAACGTGAATTTTCCACCCCATATTTGCGTGAGTAAATGAATTGTAGTAAACTGTGTCCGGCCATGTGGAATTTGGTGTTATTTCCAATACTCCGCCTTCTCCTAAGTTGGGAAGAGACAACAAAAAAGAAATAAAATTAATCAAAAATACCAACTCGCAGTGGATTGAATTACAAAATTTTAAATATATACCTGCTCAAACACGAAATGATCGATTAGTCAATTAATCCACTGATTCATTGATTAATTAAACATGATATAATTTTACCTGGTTCACAAACTTGGATCAATGTTCTATTGAATTTTCTAAACGATGTAAAATCGTCGTCCAATCTTCTGTCCCTTCCGTTATGTTTACTCAAGCAAAGAGGTCCAACTAGGAAAGGCAGGAACAAAAACCCGGAAGAAATAGGAAAAATTTCTTCAAATTTTATATAATTTAATTAATTTCTGATCAATTTTTCTTCAGCCGTACCTGCTGTGGGTTGGGGTCTTCCGCGTCTCGTGAATTCCACCCCAGCTAAAACTCGTACGTTACTCTGAGAAATGTCAGTTAGTCTGTCGTATCCACCGTGAGATTCATCAGTGATGATAAACGGATGATAAGTATTTGCACTGTGTGGATTGTTGCCACCGTGAATTCTAAAACTGTAGGTCAAACCACGTCGAAGATATAATTCTGGTATCAATTGTCCGTTTATGTACCAAGCTAGTCCAGTTGTTGCCTGACCTGAAATTTGTTCAATCATTTGTTCAATATTACCTGCATTTTATTGTTTTCTTTACAATTTGTTTATCCTTCTCACCGGTTATTCCTTGATAGCCTTTTCTTCCGCCGGATGGACCAATCGTTGCTTTAAATGATCTTATCGATCTGTCGAATATTTCGGATTTATCCCAAGGCGTTCTAAGAGAAAAAGAGAACATAACGTCTTAAAATTCATAAACTACATGAACTGAATGGATTCTTTCATTCATTCGTGTCATGTATCAAATATACACTCTTACCGGAGTGAATCATCATTTTGTGTAAAATCCATGCATGAATTCTCTGGCTCCTTCCGGCCAAGTTCTAATCGCAGATTTCCTTTCGGATAAACATCGTGGAAATTTGGCTCCCTGTTTTCATCGAGTCTACCCAAAGCCCAGACAACATAAACTGGACGATCTGTCGGGTACACTTTGTCGATCGGATCAGCTATAATTGAATTTGAATTATAAAAATTTTCGTTTTATATGCAGAAAGCAACTTCACAAAATTGTTCACACTTACATGATATCAAAGTACGTCTATACGTTACAATGCTTATTCCGTCTTGTCTAGATCCTGTGTAAATCTGGTTACTGTCTTGTCCTCCGACTAGCGCGTCCTTACAGACTCCCTTGTACTCTCCGAGAACCTTTCCGCACTGCAATAACATCGCAAATCAAAATACTTATCCGTCGACTTTGAACCGCGCAGAAGATTGCACACATTTTGACTTCCATTTTTGTTCATTCTTCTCTCTCGGATAATAATTTATCAGAATATTACTACTAGACTCACCGGAGCGTATGCTGATATGCTGTAATCCGTGGCAAAACCACGAACACCATCCATATACGCGATTGTCACATCCGCACCTTCCATTTTACTCCTTTCATCAGATCCAGAGAGTCCGAAAGCCATGTATTCATCGTCGGCTAGTAATTATCGAACGAGGAAATGACGTTACTCGTAATTTCATCGATTTTAAAAGCAGTTAAAATTTCATACCACTTACCCACTTGACCAGTAAGCTGTATCGTGATCTGGGGGCCGAATATTTCCCAACTAATTTGATAGTTCTTATGCAGCTGAACGCAATTTGGTAGAGAATTAGCGTGCTTCGTTACCTAAGGTGCAAAGCAAACGAAGGATTAATATTCAATTCAAATCAACCAAAAGAAATCTTCAATTTAATTTTTTTTATGTTACTTTTACTAATGAAGGAGGCACGTTCAGACCCTCTGGTATTATGACTGATCCGTAATTCGACTTTCCCTCGACGTCATAAACGCTCAGCCAATTTATACGAAAGACAGTCATCTCTCCTGGTAATTGAATCGTGATGTCTTCATTTTTGTACGCTCTAAGTGGATCCAGGCTACATAAATATCCAGACGCATGATTATAAAATTCAGACGGAATTTTCGAACTCTTTAACATAGGCTTTATCAAATATTTTTCACTCACTATCCGTAGTCGTCTGGTACTTTGATTCCTTTGCTTGAAGGCTGAGGGCCAACTCCGACCCAAAAATATGCGGATCCTAATCCGTCGTATGTAAATTGTGGGATTCGAATTGTTTTTGCGTCTATAATTTCAATAGCCCCGGATGAAATCTCGTTGGACCTTGTCGACAGTTGAGCAATCTCTTGTAGAGCTGGAGGATCAAATTCCTCTGGTATAGCAACGTCGCCGAAAGTATTCTGCAATTTGATTTACATCAATCATACAAAATCATTTATAATCGGAGGTTTGTGAAAATTTAAAAATATATCGTTTTTACCTGATTCGATAGATCGTAGATCGCGAACCATTTGATATCGGTGATCTTTTTATTGTCGGGAAGCGTGAGTGTGAAGTCTTTGTTGGAATATTCCTCTAAAACGTTCGTTCTGTAAAAAATTCACAGTATTGAGATCCCCGTAAAAATTCCGTTTCCAATTTTTCTACCGTTCTCTTCATTCTCCTTTTCATTTTATAATTTTTAACAACCGATCATAGTAATTGTATCTATACTGACTTTCCCCATTCATCGGGAACCATGAAACCTTGTGGTCCAGGACGATTCGTCGAACCGGCCCAGAAAAAAGTGTCCATCCCATTACCGTCGTAGAAAAATGACGTTAAAAGCAACGTGTACTCGTCGACGGCATAAACGTTACCCGATACCTGGTGGTGATAGGCGTTTAACTTTCCCAAATATTTCCCCCTGTACACCTCGTCCTCGTCTTCTTGAGCGTAAGCTAAAATAGACCAACAATATTCGTCCTCACAGTTTCTTTCCAACATTTTTAAATCCCGGCTCGTGCAATATTTTCAGATTGGAAATCACTCCGTAAACACGTTTATGAGTGTAGTTTCCTTGAATTTTAATTCTTACAGACGATTTGTCATCTACAGGAATCTCAGAAGCGTGATGAGGGATTTTTACCTCGATATGCAGGAAGTACACGAGAGCTAGTTTTTATCGTCTGATTTTTATGACAAGGGAAAGCTAACGCGATATGAAATTAGAAGTTTGCCTTACGCGAAAGCTTATTGCTTCCTCCGTATTTAAACTTATTTCTGACAAGAAACATCCGCAAAACCTCTGGCTCCGATTTCGATGAAACTCGGCACAGATGTTAAGGTAGTTGTCTTATAGTATAGTATTGTCGTGTTATAGTATAAGGTCCAAAAGTTAGTTAATATCGAATTTTTGTAGAGATTGTACCGAGAGTCGTTGTACATAGCCGAACGCTAGATACAAATACACACATACTATGCGATGATTATCTGCTGTTTGCCTACGCGTCTAATTTATGATGAAGTATTCATCCTTTCGTGGTTTAGTGGGAGAATCAGACGGTCAATAAGCCTGCAGTTCTGTATGAATTTTGCTGCAATCTATAAATCGTGTTCCGTAGTTCATGTGATTATGATTTCTGACAAGTTTGAAAATAAATCATTCTTCGAATAATGCAACTACTTGTGAACTTTATTTACAAATTTTTACATTTTTCAACGCATATGTCTCGTTAAGTTTTCTCTGCCTTTTTTCTTTAATTTATTCATAGATGTGCAGGGGACCTGAAGTTGTAGGTATAAACAAATAAGACGAAATACAAGTGACGACCATATGAACATGTTCTAAGACTTAGGACCGCGTAACTCATCTAAGATATGTACGCTCATGACAATACCTATAGTGGCGCTCTGTGGAAGAATGTTTCAAGCATAGTAATTTCTCGTACCGCGCGCACCGAATAAGTGCAACATCGCCGCAAATGTGACAGCTGAATGATGGAAAATCTGCTGCGTAACAAAGTTCCACAGGTGTTTCACAATTTCAAACTCGAATTTGAGATCAGCACCGTGAAAAAAGCCCCAGAACCGGAATTTGAAAACAATCGTTGCAACTGTTCCGAGTTCATGGCTTCAAGGGGATGGTTTACCCCCTTAAACTAAAATTAAGTCTTCACGAAGAAAAACATGTATCGATTATTTTGGCCTACTTGACCTTTCTGCCGAGTTTCATCAAAATCGGAGCCGGAGGCTTTGCGGATGTTCTATATCAGCTTATTCGGTGACATGCCTGAATTATTTTGGGATTCTCTAACATAATTTAGTGCTAATTGTTTCAGAAATAACTCACCATATTGAGAGCTGGAAATCACTGTGATTGAAATGAAGCAAATAACACTTCTCCACATCTTCGTCCAAGCCATTGTCTATTCTCAGCTCTAATTGATATTTCTTGTTTCGAACTGATTGAGTTTTGAGAATTTGAGCATTTGAAAATCACATATCCGCTTACATCCCGTGTGAATATTTTGCCCGTCCTGAGATGATGCCTTTTTAATCAAATCAGCTACTTGGGCATTTTTAGGTTTCATTCGCGTTTACATCCGCGAATTATGGATAACGAATTTGAAAATACAAAGAGATATGTCGTACAGGAAACCATCTGGTCTTACTACGGTTCCACGGCAGACTATCATTGTGGTATAGAAAGCGATCTTAAATTTTCGAAAGGATAGTAGCTTCGCCTTGAAGAAGGTTAGCGGCTTCACCAATCCGTTACCTGGACGTGGAGAGAAAGCCTCCGTTATATCTTGAAACGCTGGACAAAAAGTGTCATATTTTCAATTGAATTAAGAAAAGTGGAATCTGTTCATCGATGCCGGATGTCGATTTCTAATTGTGAATAATTCAGGCAATCGATCTTATTCGAAAATATAGTCTCATAATTGATAATAATGAATCGAGTGAAATTAATCTTCGTATAATTAAGCGCCTGAATGCAAGCAATCAAACTCACAATATTTCTAGGCAGTAGATTTATACATTTTTTCAATATTCAGAGTCCAAGGTACGGATTATTATATTATTACCGCAACCAATTGCGTTCAAATGTTTTTGAGCTTATGATCATGAACCTTATAATTAATAGAGAGATATATAATTTTTCATGTCAATTTCACATAATTGTGACGCATCTAGGTAGTGCTTTTTCGTAAAAAGCTCCCAAAGGTCAATTGGTTTTTATACGTATTATGGTTCCACGATTTGATGATTACCATTATAATACCTTACAAAATTTTAAGAATACAAATTGTAAGCTGTTACGCCTTCGTAAAGATAGACGTATGCAACCCGCCCATCGCTTCGCGCTCTTTCTAACACTCCGGTTCCGAACCCGATGGCACAATCACCGCAATTGATCCACGTCTAAACTTTTGTATCGTACTCTCTTTTCTGAATGGAAAAACAATACATGAAAAGCCTCAACTCCCTCCCCATAGGTATTCTACCCCTCCATATGGCGGGCGCTCTCATCAGAGTGGATTAGATTGTCGCATTTTGTAATCGTTTGTCGGCCAATCTTTGGTGATTGATATATGGTCTAATCCGGACGTTCAACGCTAATTCTTTGATTAAAGAATGATTTCTCAAAATTAGCCAATGGAATTCTTTCAGTTAGCCTCTGGACCCCTCAGTCCCTCAGTATTGTTTTCAATCACAAGCCCGTTTACTCATCTCTATACATATGAAACATAAAAAATTGTGCCACTTTTCAGCTAAGATGTTGTCCCTGGTACAAACCCGGATTTCCAGTTAAAAATGCAGAATCTGGAATTTCAACAAACGCTACCCGTATCGCTGCGCGTCCCTGTTCCCACGTTTATGTATGTGCCCTCCCCCTCATCCTTATACCTTTGAAAAAAAGGAAAAGAAATATGCCACCTCTTCGGCTCAGATACAAATGAGTCATTTCATTTCGTGAAGTGCAATTTTTCATTCCGTCTAGTCAAAATGGTGAAAATAGAAAAAATATTTCCGACAGTTCTGTAACTTGGTAGTAACTTCGTATTAGCATACTATTGAACATGTAATAAATTCTCCCCAACGATCAGTTGGGCAAGTTGAATCCGCCATCTTGAAAAAAGTGTCCACTTCTACGGTGTTTTGCATATATCTTAGAAATACATGATTCTATAAACAAGATAGTTATCACAACAATGGAAGATAACAAAATTTTCTACAAAACACGTTAGTTTAGTTTCTTTATCAGACGCATCGTTTATCCATATATAGGTGGCGAAAGTCCCATTGTGATTGTTTGAGGTTAGATTTGCGCAAGTTTTTTTTTTTTTTGCATATTAGTCCGGACGGTAAGAACGAACATTACTATACCACCATGCACTTTGTGATAAAAGCACAAAATTTCGCACAATTGTAAATAATACTTCAGTCTACGAGCACTGACTGATGTGGCGCCACGCTTTCGACGTTCCCTACTGAAAATGTTCATGTGATAAATCATACAATGTTATGAAAGAATTCTGCATGTAATTTATCATATGGTTTATCTTATAAATTTGGTAGAATATGTAAGAAATCACATGATAAATCATGGAAGAACGAATCATCAGATATACTATATCAAAAATCATACGGCCAATCATATAGTTTGTGGTTCATATTATACCTATGTGATGATTCGTGCGCATGTGGTTTCTCATATATTTTACCAAATTTACAAGATAAACCATATGATAAATTACATGCAGAATTCTTTTACAACATTATATGATTTATCACATGAACATTTCCAGTAGGGAGGGACCTTCTTCCAGCCCTATACGCAAATATATAACATCCTCATGGTTTCAGTTTATGAAATTTATCCCGCGAATGGCTCATCAGACAACAAAAATGCATTTGATCAAAAAGATTGCCCGTTACATTTTTAACAATAAAAGTGCTTAGCACTTTTATCATACGAGTGGCCGCTTACATGGAATCACGCATAAAGCCGGGTATCGATGTAAGCGCGCACGGCACGACCACCCTAGTAGCAAAATGAGTGCAGTCTCCCTTCAGGCTGCAGCTGCAAACACGGCGCGACTACTTCCACGTTTGCGTGCGGGTCTGACACCAGAATCTGCATTATTCGAAATCTTGTATAAGTCGGCCGTCGGATGGCAAGAAGCCACTGCCTATGAAGATTCTGTATTGGCTCTGTAAAAAATACTCCCCGCAGGGTCTCCTCCGATTTTGCCGAGTAAAGGCAATGCTACCAGGGCGATATCACGTGAATCGTGGCTCTCACGTGAAAATTATTACAAAATCAAAGATAAACGGATAATTTTATATTCATCATGTAAATTTAGAATAAAAAAAACCATCGTTGAAGGATGTTTCATACATACGTAATGGAAGATAATATTTTCAACTTACCATTATCATTGCTACTATAACTATGCGTGTACAATTAAAATATGCTTACGGAATACTCGGAGTTTCTTAATCAAAACAAAAATCAATATGTGTAACGCATTTCACGACGCATCGCATCTTTCTATTCCACAGTTTTTAATTATCTTCTATTCCAAGATATATAGGTATGTATAGAAACGGTGTGCATGAATGTACACATATATAACGTAATATATAATAATATTCGTGAATAGTAATAATAAAATAACGGTGAGACAATGACTAATAAAACGTTAGCATTCATTATAGGTATGTATGTATGTACGTATGCATGTATAAAATACAAAAAATCCTTCATATTATCATCAATTTACAAACTGACTTATAATATATTTGTTATATTCCAGGAGGGGAATAGAGATTGAGGGGGTTCTTTAGTACTGTATGCATGTATGTATGTATGTATGTACATAATGAATCATATACCTTATGTACATTCAAATGAAGATATCTCATTATATCTGTTATATATTATAATAATGTACCCTATTCAGTCCATCCTACAAATACATTAATACAGACTGTTTTCACGTACGGGGGATAATAATCACATAATTCGCCTGACAAATCCTTTTTTGTTTTGTCTCTTTCTCTTGCCTATTAGCGATTTATTTCTATTTCGCTTTTTGCTTTGGGAAAAATTAAAATATTCTTATAATTCTAATAATTTTCTGTTTTACTAACGTGATTTATGATATATAAATATAATATAATGTACTCGAGAGCTATGTGTATAATATTTCTCCATAAATTTTGATATGCTGTTCAAGATTCATATTGTAAGCAAGTGAAACAACAACAAAAATGCAATACTTATGTTCTTTCTTCCATTTTTATTTGCTTGTAACCAAAAATATGAAAACTTTCATTAAACAGGTGAATATAAAAAAAGTACGTTCAGGGTAATAAGTTAATAAGTTCTTCCATTATTGATAACAAGAAAATTGTACTCAGTTATTCTGATGAATAGAGTAAAATATTAAAAAAAAACTTTCTTTTCAGAATCTTATACATTTCCCATACAGATGTCAGCTGTATATTAAGGAAACGAATTCCTAGCTTCCAAACACTTGGAGCATTCATGAGGTGGCTGGGGGTGAACAGTCGGCAATTTTTTCCCATTTACACCTAATCAGGAGTGCAATTCTGTAACTCGAAGAACAAATTTTACCCACAATGGAACTTTAGCCACCACGGTATCGTCAATAGCAACCGTGCCAAGAAAGCTATCACCAATTACAACCGCTGTATGGTTGATTTACCGGCAATGCTCGGTCCAGCAGACCGTTATTTAAAACAAAGGAACACCATTCACCGACGGCGGATCAACTGACTGGAAGGAAATGAAATATAAATATGGAATGAGCCATACCATGGTTGCTATTGACGATGCCGTAGTGGCTAAAGTTTCGTTGTAGCTAAAAATTTTTCGACGAGTTACAGAATCGCACTCCAGAGAGTCAGAAACAACTAAAACGGTCGCCGTTTCAGGCTCGCGGCTACCTCAACACTGCTACGAGTCCAAAGATGATAGGAATTTGCCCTGTATGTGCATAGGTATATTTTATTTACAGGAGAAAATATACTATAGCATATTCAAAGGGTTTTCATTCCATGGTTCGTTTCCTCTATAATTATACAGTTTACCTTTTTTTCTTTATTTTCTCTATTCTTTTTTATATATAAATAATATGTTAAATAATTAAATAATATTATTTGATATTATGAAATTTCAAATTATACATAACAGTAGCGAACAACGCAATTGAATTTTATTCAAATTTTCAAATGCGTCAATGCTCTTGCATCAATAACTAATACTGTAGGATTCTTTTTGTTTAAATACCGAGGTATCATTTTATATCGGCTATTAATAAACTTCAACAAAATTAACTTATCAACTATTCGAGTATACCTTTTCCCTTCTCTCTTTCATTGACGTTTGATTAATGATCAATGATATAAATTTTCTCATTGAAGAATTACAATTTCTCTGTAACAGCTACTTCGAAATGAAATATTGTAATATAACCAATTAAATTGAATGATTGAAAGTATCTCATCCCTTTTTCTTCCATTTTTTTTTTCGCAAACAGTGAATAATGATTTTTGGAATGACTGCTATGAATTTTACACAATACAACAATGAAGAAATGACTCGAATACATGTGCAAACAAATTTAAGCCAGCTGAATCTGAAGATTTAAGTTATCGAAAATCATTTCAAGCCAATAAAACAATAATTAAATAAGAAATTATTTCGAACGATTTTAAATACCAATGGATAGAAGATTCAACAATAATAAATACCTAAATACAAAGTTAACAATTTTCATACATTAGATCCAGCCGATGCCTTTTTTAAAAGTCATTTATAAATCTTATAAATGTAATATGATGAATGGATATTTTTTAAACGATTGTAAAAAAAAAAAGAAAAGAAAAATTATGTCCGTCAAATATCTGTTCTTTTTTTACTTTTCCGTTCTATCTACTGATTGATAATAAATAAAATTTTCTCTCCTTTTTTTTACATTTTCCTTCTCTTTTCTTATGAATAATTAGGTAAGTTATAATTTCTTTTGTGTTTAGACCTAAGATCTTTGGTATAAACCCTTATCCACATACTATAAAATAAAAAAGAATTCAAAACAGAAAGAAAACAGATATTTGTGGCATTACATAATTGTCTTCCTATATTCTTATGGTATTAAGTCCATGAAACATTCTACAATATAAAATATTGACTAATTATTAAATTTAGAAAAAAAAGAATTCTTTCGTTTTCTTCGTCTTTTTTCGTGAAAAATAGGTATCTCTACTAGTAAAGAGGTAAGTTTCAGCTACCCTGGTACGGCATTTGATCGGGTACAGAAGAAGAATGATTTTGGTTCGGGCTATGATAATGAAGACTGTTGCTATCTTGAGACATCTCGTTTCCTACTGGTTCTTCGTATTTGCCTCTTTTAAATCGTCCGTAAAGTGATGAATATGGTAAATTATAATGTATCGCGGCTTGATTTATGCTCATATGACCCATTCTGCAAAGAAACACACCAACATATTAGGAAAAGTATTAAAGAAACCGACTGAAACTTCATTGAAAGAGAACATCAAGATTTTCTAATAATAAAAAATATATGGAAAACATTGAAAATAAAATGATAAAATTTATGAAACAAATGATTTGAATAATGTATCAATCTCACCTAACGGCTTCGAGAGCTTCGGTCATAGCGTCTTCGCTCCAAGGAGTAGGATTACTTCTGCTTAATTCGATACCTTCTCTTTTACATCGACCGTAAAGAGTTCCAGTAGGTATACCAAATTCCGTAGAAGCGCGTTGAACAGAAGTTTGTCCAGACCTTATAGCTTCTAAAGCTCTATCGAGATCAGCCGGGGACCAAGTGGTTGGACTAGCATTAAAAGGCGCGGCTAATCTTATGCCCTCTCTTCTTGCAATTTTGTAAAGAGTACTCGAAGGTATGCCGAAAGCTTTGGATGCTTTATTAGCAGAAATTGTACCGGTTCGAAGAGCCTCTAACGCGTTATTCAGACTTTCATCGCTCCACGATTTAGTTGGTCCATCCTTTTTTGGAGTATCTATACCAAGGCGATGAGCACGCTGCCATAAAGTTGTCGACGGAATTCCAAAAGTAGCTGTAAAAAAAAGTAGAAAAAAACATGACATCGAAATAACTTCACATATTTCATATGTGATATGAAAAATTGAAAAATGCTTCATTCATATTATTTTTGATTGTTGTTTTTTTTTAAAGAGAAATTTATCGTTCTTCTAACCGGAAGCCTTGGTGAGGCTCATATCGTGATTTCTCAAAGCGTCAAGAGCAGCTTCCATATCATCCTGAGTCCAAGACTTAGATCCATGATGATGAGAACCAATTTGTCCTGAATGTGACCTGCCGTTATCCCCAGCATCGGAATGTCCTGAGCTTCCGGACGGCATGAGACCAAGTAGCTCTGGAGTGATCATCATCATGTTGTCATTATCTCCTGTTGTTTTAGAACTGACGCTAGCTCGATCTGACATATGACTATCTATATCTATTGTGTCTGTCGAGTCCATCATGTGAAGTGTCTCAAATTTTATTTTAACACTTTCGCAATTTTGTATTTCTGTAACAAATAACAACCATCACCCTAATATAGATTTATAACTTACTTAGAAGCTCTGAACGTTGTCACTATCGCCGCGCACAAACAGAAAGAGAAAAAAAAAACAAAAGAAAAACAAATTTTCAATCTTGATTATTTCTAATAAAAAGACTTCAGAATAATAACCACGAATCGAAACTTGTTCTCGATTGGAAAAAATAAAATGAAAACCAAAACACGAGCGACTTCTCAAAAAATCATTCACATATCCATTTTTTCCTGAATTAGAACACAAATTTCCAATTATTTCGCATGACGTAACAGATACAAAATATGTACAATACTTGATCGTTAAGCTAGTCTATTAAATTGATGTTGCGTAGGCAGTTTAGAATTAGGGGCGACGCAAATCTAATCGTAACTAGTTAAAGCCCTGATTAGCCCAATTATTTTGATTTGCAATTTTAATTCAACTAATAGCAAAGCAGAGGGTGGTAGGAGAGGTAGAACGGCGCTATTCTTTTTTTTCAATCCCTAACTGACCGAAAAAGATATAAAATCTTGTATAAATTGATATTATAAGCGACTACCTGCTGAAAACTAATTTCCTAATCTCTGATACTTCCTTTCGTTGATGGTTGTTACCGTTTCTCTTTTCTTTTTTCAACTTCTCATTTAAACTGTGATTATATTTGACAAAAAAATAAAAATAAGATCGTGAGCAAAAAAAAGTGACTAAAATCTTGAATTTTCACGAGAAACAAATGGTGATTTGTTGAATGATGTTGTCATTGTGTGTCACAAAGGAATAGGTCAGATATATTAATTATACCTGTCGACTGGTGGTCGGGATCTCTCAAATGCGTTATTGTTGTACCGACAAGAGTAGCGCTTGGAGGTGTGGGTTGAGTTTCGGGTGGTAAATCAACGTCTACTACTCCTGGATCCGTATGATGACCGTAATGTCCCATTCCTGTGTGACAAAACATCTCACCTTTATTTCAAGTGAAAAAAATCTGTCCCTAGAGTATCCGTTGATAAACATATGCCCCACACCTTCACATTCATTTGATAATTATGATTGTAAGAAAAAAAGAAAAAAAAAACAACAATAACAACGACAACAACGCTATCTAACAGAAAACCTGCGTCCTCATATTAGCCGCCTAAATTTCTCCACAAATCTCTTCATCGCTTTGACCCTCACGCGCGCGATGCTAGCTTAAAATTAGAGAATAATAAGCGACTGCCTAAAATTCATAAATGATGATATGTGAACGATTTGTAGAGTGCGCTACTTAATCTAGTAACTTATTTATATATTTCACTTATAATTAACGCAATTCGAATGTTTGTATAATTAAAAATAGTAATAACAATAATATCAGGAGATTTGGGGGATTGAAAGAAGAAGAGAGCTCGGTGTTTCAAGTGTATTAGATTCAGGTGTGGGGCAATGTATCTGATAAAATTTACTTACCGTTATTGTTGTTCGTGTTACCGTTGGTTAGATCCTTTTGTCGCGATTCTAAAACTATAGTAGGCTCACCGAACTCTTCATCTTCAGTCTGCCAGTCCCTGTGATTCTAGAAATATGAATCGATTTATATTCCCAAAACTGAAATTTTCTCTTTTTCTCTCTCTCGCTCTAGTGAAAAAAAAAACAAGAAAAAATAATAGGAAATGCAGATTTGAAACCTCTCTTTTTTATCTTCTACCAACCACATTGTTTCATCAATTCTGTCAGTAAATGTATACGAACAAGAATGAAAAAATATGTTCGAATTCATCTGTTGCAATCATATTATTCATTCTTTTTATTGATTTTGGTTTCTCAAATTACCTCTTTATCGCCTCGACAAAATCCTTCCGTTTCTTCCTCTTTGTATTTTTCAAATATCCTCGAATCTGACCTCGCCTCAAATCTAGGCCTTTTATATTTCGGATGATGTTGTCTTCTTAATTTAGTATAATTCAAACGTGGTGTTGCCGCCGAATCCCTATCCCTAGGCGGTGAACTTAAACTAACTGAAGGCGGACCCTCCTTACTCTCCGGAACTTCGCAGAGGCCTTTGATCTTCAATTGATCGGCAGTTTTCAATAGCGACTGTAACACGCGATAACGCAATTTTTATCATTTATATTTGTTCTTATCAATGTCAAGAGGATTTTCATCCAGAATAGAATACAAGCCGCCCCACCCCCACCTCCACCCCCTAAAGTAGTCGACCATTTCTTTGTTTTACATGTATTCCATTCATGTGGGATCAGCTGCTAAATAGTTCCATTTTTCAACTGAACGACTACCGAGGTCTTTCATAATTCTCTAACCGACGAAAGAATTTGCCAGGGCATAATTTTGTACAGAATTGAATTATACTAACGTAAATAGTGTCTTATGGCCAAATGTATATGGCCGAAAACATAGATTTATAACGTTCAAAGTATATTTTACATGAGAATTGATGTTCAAATATACCTATATATGGACGAGGTATTTATGCGTAAAGAAATAAAATCGTTTGTGAAATAATCTCTTTTCTCTGTCTACTCTATTGAGTCATTTGATTTCGTCTCATTCTGTCAAAATGTTCCAGTGAATTCTGATTTCTCTCATCTTCGATCAACCGCGTATAAGGTCCGAGCAAAAAAGGATGGAGTTTATCAAAACCATCCTCGCATTCAGGCGGGGTTCTCGACATACACGGCAACGACTGTTGCCTGTGTGTATGCAGTAGTTGTATATGAAATGAGGTATGAGAGATGGTTTAAGAGGTAAGGGGTGGAGGGTGGAGAGTAGAAGGTAGGAGGTACAAGGGCCAAAAACCCGGAGGTAGCGTCGAGTGGCAGGGGGCAGAAGGGGGTGGTAGTCGCGGCGACTCGGAACCCCGCGTACGTATCGACCACCCCCAACCACTATATACGTGAAATTCCGGCTATCCCCCGCCCAAGCTAACGCGTGCGTGTACATATGTGGGTAAGTACGTATACATATGTACATATACGTATGTAAAATGAGTTTATACACACGTACTATATGTATAGGTGTGTATAGGAGCCATCTCTGCAATACCCAAAATCTTACCCTGTATAATCCACTGCAATACCCAAACGGACTACAAAATTAAGTTTATGATCGAGGAGGAGGAGGAGGAGGAGGAGGAGGAGGAGGAGGAGGAGGAGGAGGAGGAGGAGGAGGAGGAGGAGGAGGAGGAGGAGGAGGAGGAGGAGGAGGAGGAGGAGGAGGAGGAGGAGGAGGAGGAGGAGGAGGAGGAGGAGGAGAAGGAGGAGGAGGAGGAGGAGAAAGAGACGGAGGAGGAGAGCTAGAGGTGAAAACAGGAGGGACCTGAGTATTTTTTTCATTTTTTTGTCTCTTTCTTATGGCTTGTATAGAAAGTATATAAGAACAACAGAGGAAAGAATAATACAAGGTATAAACTGAAGAAATCTCACACATCGCGCACGTGGACCCTGTACCATACTAGAAATAAAAATGATAAAAAATAAAAATAAATGAAAGAATGACCTACTTGTTCATAATAGAACAAAGACAGATTCTCACTAATGTAGAAAAGCAAAAAATGCAACGTTTTTTTCTTCTCTCTTTTCTATATTGCTTTCATAAATCGCGTGATGGGCATAGAATGACGGTTCGACAATATCTTCTCTGTCTTCAAAATTTTCCGTCATTTTTTTCGTTCGCTTGGTAGAAACATTTTTTCCTCAATTAGTCTGTGGTATAATTGGGATCGGGCGATGCCCTTGAACCCTAAGTATTGATTGGTGGTGGTGGTGCGCTCTGGCTTTCTCTTCATCCCCCCGCCCCCTCCCACCCGCCGCTCGCGAGAGCCAGGCGGAATAGCAGCAGCAGCAGCAGCATCGAGCAAGTGCGGTCGTCACCAACCCAACATTAAACCATGGCTTCCCTTTCTTCCTACCTCCACCTCTCATAGATAAATAAATACATACATACATACGTATATATATTTATGCCATGCACATACTTAATATGTCTACATAAGTACCTATACGCGGACCCCCCTCCACAACGAGAATGGAACTAACGTACAACGACGAGGCGTGAATATTATAAAAGTATACATTGTAATTGTTCATTTATTTATTGTATTACATTTTTTGAGGACCGGAAGAAAAACAGTAAGAAGCTTACATACGATTCGTGAAAAATCCCGCAGAATTGATTAGCTGTAGTAGGTCTATGCGAAGAATATTATAAATTGAAAAAAAGAATTTCAAGCGAAGGAGGGAAGCAAATTCCGGTGCTGTAACTATAGTAGAATGAGTATAGAAAAAAAAAACCATGAGAGACAAGAGGGGATGAGAGTAGGGTGTGTGCTTGCTTGCTCGTCGACTATTACGAATACACGGGCATAACAGAATTGATAATGTAACTGCTAGTGTATATACCTATATGTATATATGTATACCTATATAGATATACTTGATAGTATGGCTTGCTAGCGCGGCGCGCCGGTGGTATTCTTTTTCTCTTTCTTATTTCTCTCTCTCTCTCTCTCTCTCTCACACACACACACACACACACAGCACTCTTTGTGAATGGTAAAGGTATAGATACGTAAGAAGTATATACTATAAAACGGAAAAAGAAAGAGAAGAGGAGAGAAGAAGAAGAAGAGGAAGAAGAAGGAAAATAAGAAGAAGAAGGCGGACTACAACAAACCCACGAGACACCAGTAGTAGTACCACGTGCTTTTTGCTTTCGCGAGTAAATACATAGCTATCTCTCATAGCTGAGAAAAAAAATATTTTGACCTCCACGACTTGACCCACATGAATTACTAGAAACGCTACTACTTCCTTAATACAAATATATTATAATATTCTCATATACTATAATATAATATGCTATGTAATAAAACTGGTTTTGAGTCGATTTTTACACACAAGTATAACACGTTTTATAAACTGAGTAGAGTTAGCAGAACAAAATGGAGTGCAAATTGAAAATTTCCCACGTGGCATTACAAACTCAGAAATAATTATACTGGGGTAGAAAAAATATCATACTCGTAAACTTGAGGGATATATTATCTTTTCTAGAAGTTTTATTTATTCTTCTGTTGAACCCTCCTCCCGCGTACGACTGATATTCACAAACAACAATACGAATACGGACAAAAGAGATGTCTGGTTCACTAACTGCACGTGTCGAATGAAAAAATAAGAGAAGAAATACATATATGTGCATACCATCGGTTAGATAACGATAAATACTGCAAATGCGTACGAAGCACAAAAGCTGACGACCAAAACATCAATAAATCAACCATAATTAGTTTTTTTTTGTTTGTTTGTCATGTTTCTACTAAACAGGTAAACAAATTGAAATTAGATTAACACCGCCTGGAACGAAATTCTGTTACTTAATTTTTTTCTGGAGCTTACCGCGGGATGATTATCTTTGATTTTTTCTATCTCATACCGATGAATTATCATTATTAGGTTCAGAATTTCGTTATCCACGGAACAATACTGCAGCGCATTATACATTCGGCAAGTAGAGACATTGTGTATAGAATAAAATATAAGCAGAGTAAATGCACCACCACGTGAATTGCGTGAATAAAATACTACAAAGTTATATGTAAATAGAAAATTCAAATGTATGAACTCACCACCAGCTTGAGAAAACTCGTGAACAACAATAGAATTCGAACTTATTATCACTTTCTGTAAAGTAATATCATGATATATTACGTTGCATACACTTGTATTTCTTCTTAGTTTCAAATATTATTATTACCGCTTTTTCCCCGTTTATTTTTTTCTTTAAATTTAGTTTCTAATCGAGAAGAGAACGCGTAGATATTTTACTGTACACAAATAAAACCACACATTCACAAACACACACACACACACGCGCGCGAGCGACACGCATGTATATACATACAGAATCGAGTACAATACAATATAATATAATATAATATAATATTCTACGTGAACGGACGGAACAGTAAAAATGTATTACCGAATAATAAATGGTATACAATAATTCTAATACAAGGAGCAACGAACAACACGCCACACTCCTCCTCCGGCGACGTAACCAAACGAAAGTGAAATGGCATTTGTGTTGTCGCGTTACAGAACGCGCAGGCACGAAATACGAAAGAGTGAGGTGAGGACGCCGCGGTACCGCCGCCGCCACCGCCACCACTACTACTACTACGCTACTAATACCGCTGTCCGCTTCTGCTTCTGCTTACTGCTGCTACCGCCGCGAGCCGATTCAACAACGAGAGACAGAGAGAAAGAGAGAGAAGTGAATGAGTAAAGCCGTGAGCGGGCGATAAACCGGACAAGGACAAAACTAAATTTGTTAGGTACTATACGTCTGCATGTATGTATGTATGTATGTATGTATGGTTGTACATACATAGGCATGTGCGGGAGTAAACGGGACGCAACGGGACGCAGTCAGGCAACAACTACGGATGAGCGATGCGCCGATGTGCGTGCGGAAGGGAAGGGAAGGGAAACTCAACTCGCCCCGCACCGCGCCATCCCGCCGCGTCTCGTCGCGTCGCGCAATCCAAGCCGTCGGTGCCGCGTCGTCGAACTCAAAAAGCTGAAGTAAAGTAAGAGGACACCAAATTTTCTCTCTGATCCAGATAGCTGGGAGAAAGATAGAACTTGCATAGTCGTCGTAGACTGTGGATTTCAAAGAAAGGAGCATACAATATGTATGTATGCATGTATACAGTACCTGCGGTAGCAAGATTCGAGATGGGAAGGGGAGAAAAAACAGAAAGAGATAGTTGCTCCGAAAGGTGAAATACTAGATATCACGCGCGACAGAGATGATCGATGATGCCGGTGTAGGGATAAGAGTGAGAGAGAAGGAGAAAGAGGGAGGTGAGATTTCGAGGCCCTCTTCCTCACCGCCCTTTGAACTTCCCCTTCTCGAACGCGAGAGAGCAAGATAAAGAGGCGGAGGGGATATGCATGTGGTATATCTACTACTGTGTATATAATATACGATGAAAGGCACAACTGTCGTCCGCGACGATAGAACGAGAGGAGAGAATTCGCATACAGACATTAAGGTATAGAAGGAAGAGGAGAGAAAGTGGGGCTGACAAATCTGGCCTTAAATATGATGAGAAAGAGAGAGAGAGAGAGAGAGAGAGAGCAGAGTTTTGGCTGTACTTGATGAGATAGACAAAGAGGTTCAGTGGGGAGAAAGGAGGACGCGGATGCGACCCCGGGTATAGCTCGACGAGGAAATCGGAAGAGAGAGCGAGAGAGATATGGAGAGAGAAAGCGAGACGCTTGAAGCAAGCAGGCAGGCAGGCAGGCAGGCAGGCAGAGTTTGCGCGGACAAAGGGATTCTGCGGCTCCACTCGGCTACGCACTCGACGTTCGTGCAGTCCCGCCTCAAAACACACATACACAGAAAGGACATAGATACATGCATGCATACCGTTAAACCAAAGTTGGATGTACAGTCGGTACTAAAAAAAAACCAATCAAATATGATATGTGTGAACACAGAATGAATGAAGAAAACAATCATCACCTATATCACAATCATACCTTTTTTGTTATTTTCATAGGCGCACAATCATCTCACCAATTATCACCTTCGCAATTTTTCATAGTAAATTATGAATATTCAAATTTTGACAAACAAAAACAAACATTTTTCTCATTTTTTTTCCTCATTCTATGAAAATTAGAAGAATATCAAAAAATATGGAGGGTACTTATTTCTCTTCTTTTTCTGTCGATTTTCGGTTCGCAGAAGAACATGAATATAAAAAAAAAATCACAATCAAATCGCATTGTATCAGATCAAATTTAGAATTCAGGTACAAAACAAAGACAAATACTGACTGCGGGACATGAAATTCCAACGATACTCGTGTGTCGTTCGTCTACTCGGAAACGAGCTTTTCACTCCAAGGTCAATGTACTTTCGCGCAATGTACAGTCAGTTAACGGATTAATATTTCCCCCGCACCCGATGCCTCGTTTCATATCGGCGAACGTTCGTTCCGGCAAATAGAAATGCATGCAAGTTAGGTATACCTATATTATAGCTATCGGTCTGAATTTGAATTATGTGTGAACCGAGGTCTTGCTATGGGATTATATACATATACATATATATGTATATAGATTTTACGCAGGGTAATTAATCAATACTTTTCGTTTCATTACGGATAAAGTGAATACTACATTTGTATAGACTTTATACATATAATATAAGTATGTATAACAATAACGTTGGCATAGAAATAGTAACGTATTATACCTGCAGAGTAAATCGGTAAAGAAATTACGCTCATTGAATTCACCGCTAAAGGTAAAACTTATGTAAGCAGTATACGTATATATGAAAATTCGAGAGCAACGGAGAGAGAGACGACGCAGATATTAGTAAACAGTCTAATTATTGATCTCCTGACGACGACGCGGCCATGAGAGTAAAACGCGCAACGTGGTACTTACTAGGCACCTCCCGCTTCCCTGTGTACAGTTAATATATACCTTCACATACGGACGCAACGTTTTGAACATAGAAAAAACCTGGGTGATCGGAAGATTGTTAGGGAAAAATATGAATTCGTAAAGTTATAATTCTATATTCGGAATACAATATTAACGGAAATAGAAATTAAACTTCAGGATTGAGAATCACTGCGTGACAATCTCCGGCATCGAGTGCGCAAATTGACCGGATCATCGAACAATGCAAGTTGACGAGGTACCGTCAAAGTAACAAGAGCAGCTTTTACTGCAGGCAATAGGCATCGCGTAACAGTCGGTTTATCTTATTGATAACGTTATTATTCACACACTAATGTGGATGTATAAATCGTGCGAGAAAAAAAAATCAAAATAAATAACAACACTAAATAGCATTGACGTTCATAATACTCTGCGATTGATAAGTTTTGCTTTTTACTTCTATTAGGTAAAGCGCGAAGCGCGGAACTGAGGACGTTACAAAAAGAACGATGAGATAAGATAAAACCGTTCAAACTATCGCGGACTTTTATTACACACATCTCGACTCTTCGGTCGGTAAACAAAAATTTGGTTCCCGACCGTTCGTTTACTCTGTCGGTATATTATCTGTTACCGCATGAAATCGATGGTAACGCAAATTTCTGTCGGTAATAATGAAAAAATCAGTGTTTTCTTTTTTTTTTTTTTCCTAACCGACGTTCGTATTTGTTATTCCAAACCTACTCATTTATCCAAGAGATTATACAACTGCAAGATTCATAACGGGAAAAAAAAAACCAAAGAGAAATGTTGATAAAGACAAATCACCAACAAATTTTATCGCAGCACGTAGTGCCTTTCGAATCAAGTCCAGCTCAACTCGACCAGCCCAAAAAGCCCAACTCGCTTCAGAAATTCTGTAATTCTATGACAATTGAGTGTATGTTGATTCAAGTCAGTTTTGATCATCGCTAGATTTTTTCGGGCAATCGTTTTGGGAATGACCGATTCCTGATTTTGATCGGAACTTGACGATTGCCGCTTTTCAAATCAGAATACCACAGAAACTCTTAGCCCGGCAATAAAGTGCCGAATACGAAAAAGTTTCGCTTTAGGATCTTCCTCGATAAACATTGTTCCGTATCATTTCCATCGTGGGCCCGTGAATCTTTTTGCATGGCAGGTGGGAAAGTTCCGCGTCAAATCGGCAACATCTCGAGGTTTTTCATCTTGAATTTTTTTAATCAATGGGAACTTATTTGACATGACGTATACTCGAACAGAACCGGAGTTTTCGAAGAATATCTATGGCCTTATTTCATGTGGCAAAACTGCTGATCGGTTTGAAAAATGCGAGGTCAAAATATTTGGAAATCTGGTCAAATCGACGTTACAACTTCCCACCTACCTTGCAAACCAAAATCGGTCCCACGGTAAAAAAATATGGGGTAATGTTTGTTGATAGAGTAAGATCCTGAAATTATTTCAGCCCAATCGATCATGCTGGCGATCATGGTGAAAAACTGTATTTGTCAAAACAGTCACTTTTTTCCGGAAGTTTTCAATTTATGAACAACTAAATTCAGAATCTTGATTTAAAAGCGAACATTTTTTCCACGGGCACTTCATTCTATACGATTGATAGTTTCCGCGGTATTCCAATATGAAAAGCGGCAGTCGTCGATTTTCTATAAAAATAAAATGCTGGCCATTACCAAAAAGATTTTCCGAATCAATTTATTGATGGCTAGAAGTAACTTGTATGAATTGTACGCTTAATTGTTACAACATTTCCGAATTTTCCAAGAGCGTAAATGCTCTTCAGTTGGTCGAGTCGAAATAGACTCCCCCGGCCCTCCGTCCCTTTCGAAATACTGAATGGGATTATGAAGGATAAAAAAAAAAAAAAGAAAAAAAAAAGCGAACCGAAATCCGTGAGTATACAGGGTGTATCCAGAATTAGTCATAAAAAAAAGTATACAGCGCGATTCTGTGTCTGAAAATCAAAAGAGATTTTTGGTAACCAGAATTCTCCAAGTCCAATAGTTTTGCAGCAATAACAATAATTAGTTAGCCAATAGACGTCAAGTTCTAGCCGAAAGTGCGAAAGTCGTTGCTGTACACCCCTCGCTCACGTCACGTTGCGTTTGTTTCACGAGGCTCGCTGTCCCAGGAGAATGAACGCAATGGGAAATGAACCGGAGGGGTGTACAGCAACGACTTTAGCACTCTTGGCTCGAACTTGATGCCTATTGGCTGACTGATTATTGCTATTGCTGGAAGACTATTGCACTTAGAGAATTTCGGTTACGAGAAAACTTTTGATTTATGGCCACGGAATCGCGCTATATACTTTTGGACGACTAATTGAGATACACCCTGATGTATAAATGTGACTAGCTGTAGATCCGCGTACCTAAAGTTTCTATAACAAGAATTTCAATAACGAGTATAGGTGTGTATATATACATATAGGTATAACATGAAACGCAGGTTTTTCCTGCGGCGAAAGTTTCAATTAATGTGTATATATATATATACATACATTTACATAAGCAGGTAATAGAAAGAAGAAAATAAAGAATAATAATTGAAATAGAACATTTACCTGATCTATCAATGAAATATCTGTATTTTTATCTTCTCTTACCTGAAGTTCAGCCTGTGAAACATCTATTTCACCCCTGTAGACAAATTCGATGATAAATTTAAGATCCGTGAAACAAACATCCTGCGGCATAATTATGGTCGGATGTTTACACGGATTTGATAGTAGAAGTTTTTGAAAATACGAACTGCAGGCCGACAGAACCACCTGCAAGGGTAACCAACAAATAACGAGGGAATACGGAGGAAAAAAATTATACAGGGGTACAAGCATCGAAAAATTTGTTACACAAAAATTTCGTAAATTTCTACAAACCTTGTGGGCTTTAAGGGAAGCCTCGTTGCAGGCTAAAGTCACATCGACAAATGCCTCGGTCTGAAGCAGTTGATGGAACACGGAAGTCATGTTCGACTGGTAATTGTTCCAGCGAAGGCAGTAGTGCTGCCCCGCCATACCTCCACTATGAAAAACAATACGAAAACTATGAAAATAAAATTAGAATGGCGTCGCTAAATATAAATAGATGATCGAATGAACGGACAATTGATTATCATCATTTACAACCCGGACACGGCGGTAAGGTATGATCGTGAACCAAACTTTGGAGGAAAGAAAAAATAGCAATAAATAAAAAATAGAAGGAAAAACAAGCTCCTCAAAGATCATACCTCAGCAGTAGCACACATAATTCATAAATATACCTATATGTAGGTATGTATACATACTATAGCTATAATATTCGTTTCGTTATCAGGGGTGGGTTAATTTCGTTTATACCTGTAATGCGTTCCCCAATCCCGATTGTTCATTTCACACTCGCGAATATATAAATGTTTACGATTAATGAGAAAAATCGACCACAGACGTGACGGGGAAAGTGCGGGGGAACGGAATAGAAAGAGAAGAGGAAACAGATAAAAAAGGCCTGAAGATGAAATTGAAAATATAGAAGAACAAAAACACAAACAAAACAAGGAAAACCTGAGAAAAAATATTTATGCGGTATACATAATTGAAAAATAAGAAAAACTTTCGTTCCTTTACGACTCGTCCTATTCCTTTATGAATACAATATATTTATATGAAATAAATTTTCTTTTTCTTTCCTTTTGACTCCTTCTTTCCAACGATTCTGTATATTAGGTATGGGATATGAGTACAGGATAAAAGATGGGCGTTGGTCTGTTCCTAGCTTACTACTTCACCTGTTCTCTGCACTGTGGTTTATCTTCCTATCTATGTAACTCTTTATACGGGGCTATTTTCGTTATCTCTGCGTCCGTAGGCACACGGAGTTTTATCAGCTGCTTAGACGTGCGCGGGCGATAACAAAAGTCTAAAACCCATGCAGTAAGTAAGTAAGTGAGTAAGTGAGTAAGTGAGTAAGTGAGTAAGTCAGTAAGTAAGTAAGTAAGTAAGAAAGTAAGTAAGTAAGTAAGTAAGTACGTGAGCGAACAAGTATGAGTATGAGTATATGAAGAGGTATAGAAAATACAGATAGACACTGTGTACACGCCGTTTCTCTATCTCTCCAATCTCTCCATCTCTCTATCTCAAGTTTTCTCCTCCACGCATGTTATACTTCACATATATATGTATGTGTGCACACGTTTGATGTACATTATAAATCGTAAATATGTATTTGTGCCTCGCTCACTTACTCAATCCACTTACTTACTTACTCGCTTACTTACTCACTTACTTACTTACTCGCCTTACCTCTCGTACATACCTACCTCCTCATCTACCCATACATCTACATCTATCTGTGCGATGCGACGCGGTACGATATCTTTGAATTGGGTTACCTACTCTTGTCGAAGATTCTGATAATCTGTGATAACATCGTGGAGAACGCGATATTTACGGAGAAAAATGTGTATATTGAAAATAGCAGTAAAAGTATTGCGGACAGAATATTGCTCGAATAGCAACAACTTTACTTCTGGTTACTGTACTACGTGTTCGGAAAACAACATAACTTATAGCTGGCACCGTCTCGCTAGTCAAGTCGTAATATATTGTACACTCAACCAAAAAGAATTGGTATTTAAGTAACAGATTATCGCATCAGAATTATTGCAAAAATAGCAGTACACTCTGTTCACCGTACAATACACAAGATTTTTAGGAGCAACGCTGCTATTGCAGTATTGCGAATAACTCTGAATTCAATGTCACTTTGTTATATGCGTTCGCCACCAGTGGCGTTCGGGTGCTCAATTCTCTCACGAATAAAAATACGCAGCGTTAGAACAAGACAGTGAGTCCTGAGCCCTCTGAGCACCAATTTCTATAGTTTAGAGACATTCGCAAAGCCCGTTCGCGAACCAATTAAATACTTGTATATGAATTTTATGTTTGGTCAATGGCCACATAATACCAAAGTGAAAAACAAAAAATCATGAAAATGGTATAAAAAATAATACTATTGACAGCATTATTAGTAAGGATATCCTTGTTACCCATTCACAATAATTGTGATTAAATGTTGAAATGAAAATTTTTGGGCTAACAATGTGTGCAGACAACAAAATCATTTTTTAATCTGGCAAGATTGACTCATTATAACTTTATGTCCATTATTTTAGACTATTTGAGCAATACTCTCATTGTTCTACCCATCTGCAATACACTTCGCAGGTTGATTCATAAGTATAATTTATTACGGGCTCAGCTACGTTATTGCTCTTTTTTCTTTGCTATGTAACGATTAAAAATACTGTACAGGAACAGTAATTCACTGTTATTTGTTTACTTATTTATTTTTCTTTCCCTTTCTCTCTCTCTCTTTCTTTTTCTTGACTTTACCGTTCCAATAATTTTCTTTCATTCTCCATTTTTCTTTCTCTCTTTGGAGAGGATTCCCCCATATAGGTATACATAAAACTGTACTTTTCGTTTCCGAAAGTATAACGCGAGAGAAAGTATAGCACTACTAGTAGGCATACAATATGTATACATATAATATAATAAATATATGCGATATACATGTGTACGGAGGATTTTTTATCTTTTTCTTTCCTTTCTCTCTTTCCCTCTCTTCTTCTTTCCATTCGCACTGTCGTTGAACCGCGATGTATAATGCAAATATGCGATACTACCATACATATTATAACGTTGTAGAGAAGGAAAAGATTGATTTATTATTATTGTTATTAGTGATTTCTCTCGTCTTTCCTCTAGGTCAAAGATGATGTGAGGACATCAAGGAAATAGACAGAATTTCTTCAGATCTATTATAGGGTGGATGATGAATGAAACGAATAAACAGCAAGCTCTTAAAACATCAATATACTTATATGTATACAATCTGAATGCGATCATCGATCCACGAAAACTAGAGGAATCACGCTTTCATTGATTTGGCGTTTTTGGAACAGGAAAATCTCTGCGCGCTGATGGGAAAATATTCCGAAGAAATTGCTTCCGAGATGATAAGGAGTATAGGTAGTAGACAATAACGCGAGGCAAAGTTCAATCTAATTTCATTTTGAGGGTTGTTCATTGTGCCTATAATTTACTATGACTAGTGAATATTTCAATATCGGATCATTCAGGATGAAAATTGTAAATGACTCTTTATACTGGTATTGAAACGAAGAGAAAACAAGTTTTTTAAACGCGCAGAATGATTGAAATTGGAATAATTACGCAGAAAAAGTCCACCGAATAGAAATCCTTCAAATTTCTCATAATCTGGAAAATACGGTTGGACCTTGCGTATCGTTACCTTTATTTTAATTTTTTCTCTTCTCACCCACTCTGTGATATTACATCAGTTGTGGGCACATCGGCGTGCGCGCTAACGTGATAAATGTCACGTAAATATTTTTCATTCATTTACCAATTTCTGCAATATTCTTGTTAATGTGTACATACCAATTCCTGTGAAATTGATAAATGAGTATAACGTATAACATGTAATGAAACTCTCGACTTGACCACTGCCATTGATTGCAAACGTGCAGGATTTATGGTGAAAAGATGCTATTCAATGTAACGTACCACAGTGTTTGAAAACTATCACCCGCCGAGCTTTTATCCATATCCAAGTGTATTGTGATAAGTAAATTTCGGGACTTGACACGGTGCTGCATTGATATCTAACTTACGTTGTACTTATTTCAACGAAAATATCAACAATTCGAGCGGACGGGGGTCAAAATTCCGGAAGACCAGTGAATAGACGGGTCGAGGTTCCGAATGTCGGATTACCGGGAGTGTAAAATGTCGAAAGGCCGTAATAACGAAAGGCTATCAAGTAGAAATGACGAATTCTGAACACAAGAACATAGGAATAAATAAACACCGAAAATTCTTTTCCAAAATTGGCAAGACTACGAGCAGTGAAATATCTGATCATTAGTCAAAATATCGAACGCTTGAAAAGTCCTGTGTTCACAATTCAGGATCGTGCGTATCACGATAGTTGACGAATCCGAATTCAGTGAATCAAAAGGCCAGAAATTCGAAAGGTCGGAATTCCGAAGCCCATTGGAATAGCAGGGCCAAGGGAGCGAAAACTCAGGAGACGCGAGTAAAACGTTTATTGTTTCGTACTGAGAACATGATTGATGACTTGTCGTTTTTTTTTCGGAATTTAAGCCTTTCGGAATTCTGGGCTTTCGACATTTTGCTTATCGAAGTTTTACCGTTTCTGAAGTTTCATTTTTGATGTGGTTTTCTTCGTTTCATTGGCTAAACTATCTGAAAATACGTTTTGGGATAAAAGCGTATTCGGGAGATTAGCCTTTCGATGAAACAATCATTCAATTTAGTAATACTACGCATCAACAATGAAAATTTCGCGTTCTTGATCTTTCTCTATTTGAGAGCTCGTGTCTTCGAAATTCGGAATTTCGGCCGGTCTACTTTTTAGTCTTTCGGAATTTTGACCCCCCTGCACCCATTCAAGGGAGAACCCTCGAATATGGACTGCCACGTTTTATCTGAAAATTATTATCTAGCGTTTCGCTGTTAATTTTTTTTTCCCGCCCTCCATTT
Source organism: Phymatocera aterrima (assembly GCA_963170745.1). Classification (NCBI taxonomy): domain Eukaryota; kingdom Metazoa; phylum Arthropoda; class Insecta; order Hymenoptera; family Tenthredinidae; genus Phymatocera; species Phymatocera aterrima. Next base: position 3,118,683 of record OY720663.1, on the reverse strand, counting down.
TTATCCTTTACGTTAAACATAAGATTGGTGCGAATAATTTTCACTCTATATACATATACGCATAGGTATACATATGCATGCATACCTATATATATAAATTCGTTTTACGCGATATATGTGCGCGGTGTATACACAGGTATACACGCACGTTTCACAATTTGACCATTTCAGAGAGGAAGATTTTTATTCACCCCTAAAAGGTAGGGAAGAAGAGAGGAACAGGAGAGGAGAAAAGAGAAGAGCGGACGAGTGAGTACCATCTCTTTTTCCTTTCAAGACTTGGTCCCTCTTCTACCTCTTCTCCTCTCTTCTTCAATTCATCTCAATTTTTCTTACCGCTTCTTTTTTTCCATCTCTTTCTCTCTCTCTCTCTCTCTCTCTGTCTTTCTTTCGTTCTCTCTCTCTCTCCTGAGATCTTCCACACCCCATTTATACAACGAGCCTTTCTTTTTCTCTCTCTTTCTCGCTTTTTGTCGTTTTCCCGTTTCATCCGACCCCGTTTTTCGCTTCGCCTTCACGTTCGCCTCCTCACGAGCTCCTCCTTCTCCCTGGCTCTTTCGCTGGTTTCCTCTCGCTTTTTCATTTCATTCTGTCTCTTTCTCTCACTAGAAACGTTATTTCCTTCGCTTTTACACTCTCCACCACTCTTCTGCTACCACCGATCGTTCTTTTCTATCTCTTTTGCTCGTTCATTCTTTTTTCATTCTGTCTTTCTTTCTCACCCTCTCTCTCTCTCTCTCTCTCTCTTTCAATTCTCTTCTTTCCTCCTTCCCCTTTTTCATGCGCGGACTTTTTACGTTTTTCCTTCAACGTTATTGACGTGCGGCTCCCATGCTGAGGCTATACCAACCTACCTACCTACCTACCTATCTATCTACAGCCTTTGCCTGTTTCTTTTCCTCGGATTCTCCCTCACCCGCGATTCGCCTGTATATTATGTACCTATATACATACTATACTACACACTACTACAGTTAAAGATTTCCAAGTTTTTATACGATGAACGTGTAACCGTGCTCACGAGGCGATTATAGAATCGAGTAAGCTTTCCACCCTATCCTGCAATATGCGTTTATTTATTCATCAATTAATTATTTGAATATAACCCGATATATACATATATATAAATACTGCATCGTAAATTTTATAGAATTCAAAAATTTTTAAACACGCAAAGAATATGACAATATAATCAGCACAATGATATTGAGTAAAAGAAAATAGGAGAGAGAGAAAGAGAAAGAGAAAGAGAAAGAGAGAGGGATAGAGAGAGAGCGAAAAGATCGCAGCAGCGATATACATATAGTGGGCGGAGAGTCGCGAGTATATTCGGAATGCCTTTACTGTTATATCTTACGGTAAAAACTTTTAAGAAAAATTGAGAACATCGCAGATCGCGTTGTTGCTGTTGCTGCTTCCTCTCGTGCTGCAGCACCGGACAAAGAATCGAGTCCGACTCACATTAATAAGAAAACGTATTATACATGCATGCATACACTACATACATACATACTATCGACCTGATTTTAAAAACCAAAAGATGAGCATTAAAGAAACGAGGAGGGGGAGGGGGAGGGGGGCGAGTAAGAAGAAGAATATCTGGACAAATTTCACGAAACGAAAAAAAAAACAAAAAATCAAATGTTACGAATTTGAACGAATATAATATACAAATATCCTCTCTCTCTCTCTCTCTCTCACTCTCTCTCTTGCAGCAAATAAATATAGAAATATAGTAACACGTATATATCGCCGTTAGCTTGAACCCGCGTTGGTAAAAAGGGATGAAATGAAAAAAAAATGAAAAATAGAGATAGGAAGAAAAAAAACAAAAAATAAAATAGTAGTGTAGTAGTAGTAGTAGTAGTAGTAGTAGTAGTAGTAGTAGTAGTAGACAGATGGTTATTTCAGACAATGAGAAACTTCTAGATAAGGGGACCCCGCCCCTCCCCCCGACTACAGTATATAGGATGAGGAGAATGAAGGCTGCGAAAGGGAAGCGTGAGAGGATCCGGAGAAAAAGAGAACAAGTAAAAGAGGGGGGAGAAAAAGAAAGAAGCGAATGGAGAAGTAGGATGGGGGGGGGGGCGGAGGGGGGGGGGCAGAGAGAGGAAGTATATGACGCCAAGTATATGGGAACCGGTACACATATAAATAAATGTACATATCTACATGCCCGTAATAATACGAAGGGAGTAGAAGAAGAAGCAGAAGATGAAGAAGAAGGAAAAGAAGAAGAAGAAGAAGAAGAAGAAGAAGAAGAAGAAGAAGAAGAAGAAGAAGAGGAAGAAGAAGAAGAAGAGGAAGAAGAAGAAGAAGAAGAAGAGGAAGAAGAAGAAGAAGAAGAAGAAGAAGAAGAAGAAGAAGAGGAAGAAAAAGAAGAAGAAAAGGAGGAAGAAAAAGAAGAAAGAAAGCATCACAGAAGGGCAGATTCCAATATCGAAAAGATGAAAATAAATAAGCGGAAGCTAGAATGAGCATACATACATACTTCATACTTATACCTACGAATGAACAGATGTAACTGTAACGTTATAATATCTCAAGTATCTATTCATTATGGCGATAACTGACCACAAATTTCCACATACGGTGATCAAACTCCTCGCATTATTGTTTCGTTCAAATTTACAATTTGCTTCATATCTCCCGAGAATTCATTCGAATAGTTTTATTTGATGAATACAAATTCGAGATTTAGATATATATATGAATTGATATTTTCCACTTTTTCATTATTATAAGTCAACAACTACCGGATAATTATCTTTGGAACTTGGTGCGGTCGTTGATGTAGAAATCATATCACCTACATAGGTACTATAATACGATAAAAATTTTCCCAATATGTATTCTCATTTCACCATTTCTTTTCCTGCACATACACATAGGTATATATATATACACAGACTGTAGTATTTCTTCATAAAAAAATCTTGTATATCACACACACATATATATATATATATCTCACATGTACCTATACACACGTACATATCCTAAGGTTACGAGAAAAACTCCCGAGTTGAGTTCGTACAGGGGGGGGGCGAAAAGAACAGAAAGGAAAGAGGGAAAAAAAGAAGAAGAAAAAGTAGAAGAAAAAGAGGATGGGAAGGGAAGGGATGGGAAGGGAATGGAAGGGAAGGAAAGGAAAGGAAAGGAAAGAAAGAGAGGGGAAATAAGATGGATAGATAGATAAAGACAGAGAGTAAAGAGTGAAAAAGAGAAAGAAATAGTCAGTGTGGAGTAAAAGGATGATGGCTGGATGTGAGGAGGGTGGGAGACTCAAAGGAGCTACTCTAGTAGGACCGGCGATGCAATGAGTCAGGCAGGAGGACTCCGACCCCCCTTTGCCATGTACAATATATATATATACACGAATGAGGGAAATAAGTGAGGGTGTATAATGAATGACGTATGTAGTAATATGTATGTATATACGTATGACTACGTGCACGTACGTACATATACACAGAATATGCATCAATGTAAAAGAATAAGAAACGGAAACAAAACGGGGCGACAAAAAAAAAACAAAAAACAAAAATAGAGAAACGAAGAATAGCTGCAGAAAGAAGGAATTCGTGAATTATTATTATTATTTTGTCCTTACAAACTTTTGCCAAGTAATCGAAGCTCGGAAATTGAAATTCATTAAATGACGATAACAGTTTATTATTACGCGGCTGAAATTTATAACGTCGATGCAATGAAATAACGGAAAATAATATCGGCTTAACTCGGAGAGGGGGGGGGGGGGGGGGGATAGGGGATGGGGATTCGCGAAAATCGTTGGAAGATGAAATGATAATCAGAATATTTATTCATCGCAAAAATTTCGGCCAATATTATTTTACGACATTTTCTCGCGTCAACCTTACAAACTTCTCGGCCTCATTAATTATTATACCGTATATACATACTTTTATGAAAGAAAAAAACAAATAAGGACAAAATAAGAAGCGGCCTATACAATATACTGTATGGGGTACGTATACGTGAACAGCTACGTATATTCTATGTACATATTATATATATATCTATGAGAAAAGTTGATAAATAATAAGTATGTATATGGTTATACATAGGAATACATACGCATATATATGTGTACATATATATATAGTACATAGAAACAAAAGTTTATTCGAATTGAATGGAATTGGAAAGGCAGGAGGAAGAAACTTTTCTCCGATCTGTTTTAAGATTATAATAAACCGTGTGTATATGTCGCTTATAAAGGCATGTGTACAGGTACATACGTACACAGGTACTGTATCAATCTCTCGGTGCGCTCATTTTTCAATCGATTAGGTATAACGTATACTTATACATCACATGTATGATATACACGTATGATATAATAATATTATAAAAAATAGATTGGGTATTAGCCTGTGAAGAATCGTCGTATTACTACAAGCGAGTGAGTGTTGAGCTCTAGAAATGTTGATAATATAAATTAGTAGGTACTATCAGTATAATACTAGATATCACAGTAGTATTGTACATGTCACGTAGTGCGTAGTTACATACACGATACGGATAAAACTGACGTTATAATAGAAAATTTGGTTTTATTTTTATTATAGTTTAGTGTATACATATAGAGAGAGGATCGTCGTACATTTTAATTAGTATACGTCGCTTGTAAAATAAAATCGCTTTGAAGAATATTATATTATAATATACAAAAAGAGAGCAAGGAAAAACGTATAAAAGTCTGTAAAATTTATATACACGTATAATATGTCCTGCCTGCCTGCGTATGCGTGTGTGTGTGTGTGTGTGCTTGTGTGCTATGAGTAGGTATATAGGTATACGCGTTTGTAGGGTGATGGCCTAGATTCGGTCAAGACCTGCTTTCTAGCAACAGCATTTCTCTTTATCAATGTGTAAGCATGAAGAGAGTCTGAGAAACAGGGAAGGTAGAGGTAGAGGTAGAGGCAGAGGTAAAGGTAGAGGGAGCGGAAGCAAAAGGAACTGGGAAAGGCAGGTTGGCGAAGAAAAGACACAAAAGACAAAACAAAAAATTGAAATTAAAACGGAAGGAAAATTTGCTCTATTTTCTGTTTTCATCATCACCATTATTATTATCATTTTTTATTCTACTTGTTCGTCTTCGTTACTTCGTATTACCGAAACTAATCAATACAGTAAACTGAATTATCGAAAAGTGAAGCATATTCCTTCACAAAATCGTATAGAATCATGAAATTTCGTGATTTTGCATTCAGTTCCATATCTTCTTTTTTTCTTCAATTCACTTGCACAGTTTCGATAATAATAATCATAACAATAATAACAATGCACAATATTATTGTTTCCGCGTGCCTCTGTGTGTGTGTGCGCGCGCGTAGGATGTCATATGTGACCAGCGGTAAAATTTGTATACGTATATACATATGTAGGTATGAATCCTGCGTAGCTAAATTGCGATGATGAATTTTTTCGCGCGCTCCGATAGAACGATAAACTTCAAGAATCTCGAATGATAATAGAAATTTGACTGATCGATATTATGATGGAGTAATATCGACGTATCGGGTGAATGACACAGATTTTCATTGTTACTGTTATTGTTATTATTGTCGCTATTTCACTTTCTATATACAAATGGAAAACGATGATGAATGAGAACTAGTTGAACATGAGTAAAAAGACATTTACTTGTTCATTCTATGAGGAAAGGAATACCGAATAGAAAAAAAAATGGATGTATTCAATTACCGCATGGTATCTAAATAAAAGAAACAGGGAAAAGAAGATAGAAAAAAAGAAACAACCTCAATTTATTATCACGTTCGGAACAGTTGTTTCTTCTTATTATCATTCAATTTTGTATTGTATTCATTCAAAACTTTCGCTTATATACACTAATATAATTTATATGTCACACTGAGTTGACAGGTTAACCAAGAAATGTTGTGACGTTTAATGATATTGTCGATCAAAAATAGGAGTGAACAAAAATGGGAAGGAAATGAAAATAAATGAACCAACTCCAGAGAGAATAGATACATCGAAAAATAAAAATGTCACAATGAATTGACAGTTCGTTAACATCGATTGATGACAATGGTTACATAAACGAGAATGTGAAAATAATAAAATAACAAAATATCAACTGACATCGACGCGGAAATAAATAACAAGAAAAGAGAGGAAAAGAGAGCTGTATCGAAGAGGAAGATAAAGTAAATGGTTTCAAAACATTTGCGCGTAATTTTTTTCATCCGAAAATTTTTCCTCATTTCAATATGCCTACGGTATTCAAAACTTGAATAATAAGAAATAATCATTATGTAAACTGAAGGGGGATGTAATATACTGTGATATATTTATAATACTCCTCAAATAATCAGCTGTCACTCACCGTTTGATGGTCCAGAACGTGTTATTATCACGTCGTTCCGATTCTCAATGAATGAATGAAAATATATGTGGTAAGTAATGTTTTGAAGAGGCGAAAGAAGATAAAGTAGAGGAGAAACGATGAATTAAAAAACTAGGAACAATAAAACGCGGAACACTAAATAAATACGACAAACGTCACGACGAGTTTATTTGAATATTATTATAGAAAACGTTCTCTATCGTCGTCCGTGTTGTTCGTCGTGAATTCTTGGATACACGAAGCGTTGCGGACGGCGGCGCAAAACGATTAAGCGATTTTGTTGTGGATCCCAATTCTTCACGTCGCTCTCTCTTCCCGGCTTTCCACTTCTCCTACTCTCCTTTCGCCCGTCGCTCGGCTGGTTGCCGCCGCCGCTCCTTCGATACGCGGGTTGACACGAAGCGGCGAAACGTACACTGAACGGAAATTTTAACGAGGGGAATAAGGGGCTTGAATGCGCGTACCGGTGTAGCACGCCGCGCAATCTCCCACCGCTCTAGTATCAAAACCTGGCAGGCTGAGTTCCCGTTCCCATTTCCAATTCTCGATTCCCAAAAGCCCTTAGTATTTCTCTATTCGTTATTTCCCCTCGCCATGCACCCTCTCAGCCCATCCCTCCCACTACCGACCAACATCCTGCGCAGTGGTACAATTTTCCGCAAACTGCGCCGCGTCGCCCTGCGCTTAGCGAGCGAATTCCGTGCAACCCGGTTGTCCGATGTTCGTCGGGTTGCCGATCGTTACCACGTAGTTCCAACCGGCCATTGTGTAAAAAGTAAGCGCGGGTAGTGCACGCTGAGGACGGACGGACACTTAGTTTTCATTAATAAATATATTTTATTGTTGTGATATTAGATTGTGCCAAGCCATGTGAGTACACAAATCTTATTTTAATAATTACTATTATCACCATAGACCTCGTTGATAGCTTTACCGAAGAATAAGTCGCGTGATTAGACCGGGAGGTGGGGGAAAATAAATCAAATATTGTAAAATCCCGGAGTGGAAAAAAATTAGAAAAACAGTTTCCATTAATTTTATGATAACAGGCGAGCCATACACACACGCACATGCGAAGAGATTTATTATCAGTACTGTGAAGGCGCTGCTCTCGCGGTCTCGCCTCCGTGTATACCGAAGCACCTCGGTTTGTGAAAATGGTTGAAACTTTTCCGGGAAAATTTGTTTATCTTAGATCCAGTTATTTGTTTCCCCAGATTACCTATTCGACCGTTATACAATTGACGAACGCGGTACGATTCTACGTTTCGGTTCCCTATTTTTCTATTTTCAATTTCGATTATATTCATCAATTTTCCACACCATTTTCAAACAGTTTTCGCCATTTTGCCTGACCAAGTCCGCAAAGTCGGCCATTGCGCGTTCACTGCCCCCCCCCCCCCCCCCCCCCCCCCCATTTCGTCGACTAGTGACGCTTCGGTAGGGGAAAACTGAAACCTCGGCCCCTTTTATTCATTGCCCGGGGCTCGGGTTTTTATTCTTTTTTCATTATATTAGAATATTAGATTTTTCTTTCATTACTGATTTTGATGATTATCGTTTTTTTCACCCGATAAATAACCAACCGACAGTTTGTTATCCTCCGAGTAAAATTACGGGAGACAATTTTTTCCCCATAGCTTCACATTTCTTCTTTTCTTTCTCATCGTTGGATTACACGCCACTTTTCCTCCATTTCTCTTATGTGTACCGACCGGATGTACGAATAGAGGTTAGCTAATTAGTTTCTTATTTCGCTGTGGTTATCGCTCCAGTTGTATATCTTTCCTTCTTTCTTCATGTTGGTATCTATGTATAAATTTTCCTGGCGGTTATCGTATCGATACAAAAAGCTCCTACTAGACTTAGATTTTTGCATTATGAACTCACTAGAGTTATGAATTGGATAGACAGATGTCCCATGATAATGACAATTATATGTCACAATTGAGTTTTTTGTCAACATTATTGTTGTTGATATTTAGCACATTGCCGCCTACCGCGGTATATACTTACAACTCATCGACCTACGCGCGATACGCGGATGATGCTTTGTTACGTCATTGAACGATAATAATACAGATTGCGTCACATATACATAAATCGAGTGCATCAACACCGCGCTAATAACAATAATAATTGAGCCGGTATATTTAATAATATACCGTCGGCGTCGATGACTTTGAGTCGTGATGGTTTTTATTTCCTCTTTTTCTTGATTTGTTTTTCTTCCGCTTCTCTTCTGAATATTTATATAGAAATTAATTGCCGTAAAAATGAAGTAAAAAACAAACTTGATATCCGCGTAATGAACGATGATTATTTTCATAATTTTATTCTCGTTAACGGTTTATTATCCCAAAACCAACTTGACCTCTTTCTCTCTCTCTCCCGTTCTCATTTCCACTGATTATGAAATTCAATGCCTCAAAAGACAGAACTCGATCTTAATTCTCACATAGGTTTTTTTTCTTCTATTCATTTTTTTTTCTCCAACTACCAATCCGGCTCCGGTCTCTCCTTCTCATACTTTCTAAACTCTTGAGTAGATCTTGAGTGGAGGTATTGCAATAAATACATATATACATTGTGGCTTTACGCACGAATAATGAGCCGGGCAAATGGTTCTTGATATCTGTATTCGATTTTTTGTTTCCTCACTTATTCATTTCTCATCGCGTGACATAAATATCAAATTGATCGCATAGGTCGGATTCTTTCTTCTTTCATAACGCGATTAATTATCATTAACTGTCGAGTACTATATCTTCAATTATTCAACTACATGGTTCAGAAGCGAGCACACCGTGCGCACAAGAGATGCATCATTTACATATTGTTTCATGCTCCTCGTTTTTCACCTGGCCGAGATTCGTCTAATCATCTTTCTTAATTCTTATTGCGCCTGCGCAAGATTGTTCAATATCGCGCTTGCGCAGCCTAAAAACGCTCAGCGATGCCTGCGCCGTTCCCAGCGTTTCCGTCTTGCGTTCGGGATGCTCGTCGTTCGACGTTCTTCGTTGCCTACAATACCGTACCGTACCATACCATACCATACCGTCATCGTATCCGTTTTCAGTAAAAAAAACCCCACCAGTGTGTTGTCATATACCGTTAGGAACGAACTATACGCACAAAGGAAAAGGCCAGGCCAAGTTCGGTAGACTGTGGAGACGCGCTTGCATCCAACAGAGGAGGCCACACAGCCATTTTGGAAGCTTTAGTTGAAAAATATTTCATAAATTTTCGCGTCACATACGAGTTTCATATTCTCCTTAACAATAACGAAAGCAAAGTGCGTGCGTGTGTATGTGCGCGTGTGTTTAGTTTCTTTTTTTTCGAAATTTAATAATAATAATGATGATCAAAATCTTAGATACAGTTTATGATAATAGTTATAAACGTGGATATTTTGTAATAAATGGTTGAATTATACGGATGATATAAGAAGATAAATTGTAACCAAGCGACGTTGAGTGATGGATGAAATTCTGATTATTTGTTTCTAATTATTTGTTGTATAGAAAGAAATAAAATACAAAGAAACGAAAGAAGAATAAAATAATATAGAAACGCTACGATGGAAGACGACCAACAGTTCTGCCTTAGATGGAACAACCACCAAAGTACACTTATACAAAATTTTGACACACTTCTTGAAAGCGGCACATTAGTTGACTGCACTTTGGCAGCGGAGGGGAAATATTTAAAGGCCCACAAAGTAGTCCTCTCCGCGTGCAGTCCATACTTTGAGGTAAGTTTTACCATATTACGCCTATTATGCCTGCCATTTCTCCTTTTTTTTATTTCCCTCTTCGTTTTCATATTATATATTATTATTATCCATTGATCACACGTGTTTTCCCCGTTACTGCGTTTCCCCGGTTTTTAATCAGCCGAGGCTATTTTCGTTAATATAACTCTACCATTTGTTTCTCCTCTTTCTCCATTATCGTTATTACGTCAATTCGTCTATATCTATACTCGAGATAAACGAACCCAAGAGACAGTTTAATCAATACCAAATAGAGGTTGATGTTGTAACAAGATGGCGGCCTCGTTTCGTTGCCTGCTGCTTACGGCTTGCCTGCTACATTTTAACAGTTCGGCAGAGAGGGGGGGAAGGCAGAGTTTGATCCCCTCTTTGCTCTCGATCAATACCGGGAAACCAAAATGGCCGATTTCCAGGGTTCTCTCTTTATTCAATGCCTTCCGCGGCGCAGGGGGGGGGGGGTCGGTCCACCTACAATCTATTCAATTTACGATTGTTTTCCCATTTTCTTGTACTCGTCTCTTCTTTTCGTTTTTGATGCATTCCTCCAAGGAATGCATATTTTTATGAATAATCGTAATTTCTGGTATAAGAGAGATATTTTGAATTCTTACACGAATATCATTGCTTGTTTCTTTTCATTTCACAGTACTTATTTATTGATGAATTCATTTCGCAGGGCCTCCTCAGCGAACACTATGACAAACACCCAGTATTTATACTGAAAGATGTTAAATTTAAAGAGCTCAAAGCCATGATGGACTACATGTACAGGGGGGAAGTGAATATCTCCCAAGACCAATTGGCAGCGCTTCTTAAAGCCGCCGAATCTTTACAAATCAAAGGACTTTCGGAAAGTAAAGGTGGCGGCGGTGGGGGTGGAGGTAGTAGTGGCGGCGGCGGAGGCGGCAGCAACAGTTGTAACAACAAAAATGAACAAAGACAACAATTGTTACAACAGCAGCAACAACAACAACAGCAAAAAGTTCAATCGTCTTCTTCACAATCCATAGCACAGTCGTTAGACATTCCACATTCGTCTTCCTCCGGTCTTACTATCGAAAAGAACATTAAAGTTCCTAGGCAAAGTTTATCACAGACTTCGGTCGATCTACCTGAAGATTCTGCCAGCCCACAAATTTCCAGAGGACTATCCTCCAGGTAAATAAAAATTGATAATACACGCAATTTATGTGGAAAGAAACATTCAAATATTTGCGAAGTTGTTGTTCGTTTTTTCTATTTATTGTTTTATTAAATATTCATTCTTTGTGTTACGTTACTTCCAGGGAAGGCTCGATAAGTCCGACGTCGTTACGGAAAAGAAAAAAATTGAGAAGAAGAAGTATCGGCGACGATAACTCGGTTGAAAATCACGAAGCATCTAATTCTAGCGATATTTCTCATTCTATGAGCATTCCTGCCCTTGGTATTGCCCCTGTTACTGATGAGAAGGTTCATTCCGATCCTACTGACTCACTCGGACGATCTGCTCTCATGCAACAACTCACTAAACCTGCGGACGAAATGCTTCAGGTTTGTTTTTCTTTGTGTCTTTTAATATATTTCTGTAATTTATTTTGTCTTCTTGTACTCATTCTCATTCACTTGTCTTCACCAAATGGATATGAATCTCTTGGACCTTTAAAAACTTTAATTAAATGGTGGCTTTCATTATATTTATTACGAATACTGAAATTTTTTGGTTGTTTGATGTACTTCTCTCTGTTTTATTCAAGTTTCCATGACGCTGAAACTAGCCGACAATTCTACCAGACGCAACCGCGCCTGCTGTGGAATCTGGCGACTATGATCATGCGTCTGCTAGAATAATCTAGTTTCAGCATCATGAATTTCCTTTTTATCCATGAAAACGAAACTAGCAGAACATAGCCAGCAGTAGATGGGCAAATAAGTCACACGCACAGCGGTTCTCATACACTTCCATAAATTCAGCTCCTACAACCGGTGCAAAACATAAAGAAATAAATTTCTGAATTAATGAGAGTGTATGAGAATCGCTGCACGTGTAACTTGTTTGCCTATCTTCTGCTGGCTATGTTCCGCCAGCTTCATCTTCATTTATTATCCATTCATGTAAAATCGACTTGAGTGTTGGAGAATGTCTATATGGCTTAAATTCAATGATATTTGAAAGAAAAATAAGTTTTCCAGAACTTTCTGGACTAATTTTGATAACGATTAAAGTATAGTCTGAATGCCAGCGCATAATGGAAGGTAGCGAGACTTAGCTAAACTTCTTTCGCTTCGTTGGTAAATCATAAATCGTGCTTCTATCCTCCTGGTTAGTTTGTAAGCTGTAATTATTCAGGGTGGAAACGGTACGAGACAGATATCACGTTAGGAGAGCAAAGAAATGAGAAAATAAAAAACTAGAAATAATACATATACGGTAATGAATTGAATAACGATGGACAACAAAAATAATAATTTTCGTTCATTTTCTCATCTGCAGTTGCCAATCGAGAAACCAGAGCCTAATGACAACTTGATAGAGCCAAAGTCAGAGTACCTGGAGGACGCGGAAGAGAGTGTTGAAGATTTAACACTCGATGACGATATGAATGACCTCAATGAAATGGAACAAGATAATCCTAGAGCTGGACCATCCCACGACCCCAATCAACACCCTGGTAAGTCGGCAAACAAATAAATTGAGTCTTCCTTTTATTCTTGTCTAGTTTATTAAATATCTCTGTTTTTTTTTTCTTTTTTTTTTCTTTGCTATCAAAAACATTGAGAGATTTTCAGCTTGAGATTCATTTGAATCTAAAAATACGGAAATAAAATTTTCAACCAGTTTGAAGATATCTGACTACACTTGATCTAAAAAAACGTTTGTGACGCTTTCAAAGAAAGTTTATTCGAAAATTTGTATACCTGAATACAAATATAGTATATGAACTATAGCATTAATATACTACTGCGACTTGCTCAGATTTTTGTTGAATACAATCAAATCTTCGATAAGAGAATCAGTTGAACATATTTTTGCATTCTAACTAACGCTCCGAAATTCGTATAACGGAACTGAAACAATTATCTACCTTGATAAGGTCCCCCAATATTGATAATCTGAATTCGTAGTAGACCTCATCAGAGTTTTAGGTAAGCGAGGTGACAAAAATTTGTTGTTTTATCAAAAGTGTGGAATTTCTCGTTGCAGAATTTGAAGATTCTTATATTTTTTAGTAGAATTACAATTATGTATCAACGCATGTTTTAAACGATTGAATGGTTTTTTTTTCTTTCATGTTCGAGACACGATTCATGAATATTTTCTCCAAAATACTAGAATGCTTTGATAATTTTTTTTTTTTTTTTTTTTCTCTCCTATCAGAGAGTGATGAAAAGATTAAATTAATTACAAAACCCAATAGATTGTTTTGAAAAAATATCCGTTTCTTTTATTTTACTGGGACGAATTAATTAGCGGACACTAGCTTCGGTTTCCTCGTTCCAGGTGGGGGGGCGGCAGACTTGCAGGTACGATCGATCGGGGATATGGGTGGTGCCCCTTGGGCAACGCATTTCCTTGATTATAAAAAAGGGCCTAACGTCCGTCGGCCACGTCACGACGTAGATGTAGGCGCGTTGCTTAAATCCTTGGCTAATAAACAGGGCAGAAAATATAGTTTAGATTCGGTTAAAATGTCTTTGGAAGCTATTTTACAACAAGGTGTTAGTACTACTCAAGCCTCTGAAATGTATGGCATCAATAGATCGACTTTACAATTTTATTTGAAAAAACTAAACGTTGTTAGACGCAGGTGGCGACAGCCTGATACTTCCTGGGTTCAAAATAGGCAATCTTAAATTTAATTACTAAAATCCTCTTCGACGAATGAAGAAGCCAAAGTGTGTTAACACGCTATAAATTGATTTAAAAAAAACCTGAAATTATGACTGATGTTCATTTTGAGACACAATTGATGAATTTATTTTTCAAATAAATTTGAAAAATAAAATATTTTTGCCCCCCTCCCCCCTAATCGTTACAGTCAATTAATAAAATAGATGTCAGCGACCGAAAAATATATATGATGAATAATTCATAAATAGGCTTTCATTGGAAAACAATGGATCCCAAATCATCGAAATTGAAATAAATTAATACATACATTTGAAGAAAGAAAACAAACTCAAATCTGAGCTAGTCATCTACACTCTGTGTAAAATATTCTTTACTCACTCAATATTTATTCTTCGTGTACTTGTATAGTATATATTATATAAACATAAGATCGTCATGTGTATAGATATTGTCGTCAGGTGTCTCTCTACAGCATTATATTGTACTTGAATTACATGGAAAAAAACAAAAAAAATGGAAAGCTGATAATAATAATAATAAATATATCTTGGAATCTCATTTTGATTATCAACTTCATTTGAAACAATAATATATTTAAAGTTTCTTTTGTTTCTGCTTTTCACGCTACTCCAGATTTTCTTTTCTTACTTTGTTGATACTCTCATTGTTTTTGTTTGTTTAACAGTATTGTTTCAGTTGTTTGATTCCTCTTATTTATCCACAAAATCCTTTTGTCTATGTTCAACCAGGTCTCGCATCGTGGCATGTTACCGGTGATCGAAGTAACGCAGGGGGTGTCGTAGGGGCGGTTGGTGGCACCCCCGGCACTACAGACGAAGTCTTTCTAGCAGCCCAGGAGGCCGCCCAGGCCCATCGAGACTCACAAGGTAGGCTGAAATTTGCCAATTACATATGCGACCTGCTTTTGTAACAATCGGCACTTCGAATCATGAGTTCCAATGTCATATAAAGTCAAAGTTAATCGAAATACAATTTTTTCGACTTATTACAAATTCACATGTACACATTCATTTCTTCATTTTTATCTTTCTATATTTGATATTAATAGAGAATCTGCGTGCTTATGAACGAAAATAATTAAGTAAAATTAAAATTTGTTGAACGAGAAAGAAAGTTGTCTGCTCAATAATTTATATTGTTTGATATGTGAAAAAAAAAAAAAACAAATGATGAAGTTGTGAATCAGATAGGTGAAGTTTGATTGAATCTCCGGTTTCAGAAATTGATTTTCGATTCATAAGCACATTCTTTTAATCTGGATAATCACGTGTGTCATGGAAATCCCTTGTATCAAAGGAAAACCATAAAAGTGCCCATTGCGCAGGAAGTTCATGGCGCGATTTATTTTGCTGCTGGGCGATATAGGGCGACTATATTATAATTATTATTATTTATATATGTTCAAGAGTAGCACGGTCTCTGAAAGAGCTTTTTTTGGTCAGGGCACGGTTGGTTGTTGTTTGGTTCAATTAAAATGAATAAAATGGGCTTCTTCATTTTTAATAGTCCGTTTACATTATTAATAATGACTTATAAAATAAAAAAATAGTTATGTATAGGTAGGGTATAAATCGATACTATTATATGAGATGCTATTATCTATTTAATTATTTATTCATCATTATTATCAGCTTCGCAACGTGACCATTATTTTATTTTATTTATTTATCTTTTATTACCTCTCTCTCCTTCGATCTATATCAAGCCACATCAGATGCCGAATCTTCTTCGCCTACACATACCGTCGCTGCTGCTGCTGCTGCTGCTATTGCTTTTTTTAGCGGCGAGAGATTTCTCAACAAAATTTATTAGTATTTAAAATGGTTCATTACTCGATAGATAAAATCTGTTTCACTTTATTTGTACGGTTACGTTCTTGTATTGACGAACTGTGAATAAGTCAAATGCCGACTGAATTTTTAAAGCCCCTTTTAATTTTTTATATTCAAATTATATGATGAATCATACTGTTTTCTCGGAAATTGAAAAGAAAGTCAAAACAAGAAGCTTGGAGAGAAGTATTACAGATACCGGAGTATCCAAGAGCTTAAATTTGAAAAAATTCTCTCAATCGTTCAACAAACGATTACAAAATTGTTCATTCAAATTTATTTCTTGTTATTCGTAATTATTGAATCAATCACTTTCAATTTATATTTTGCGTTTGATATAATCGTGCGACAATAATTAGGTGATCACTTATACAGAAGAAAACGAAAAAATAAGTGATCCAACGTGGGAAGCAAGGTAATTTCGGAGAGAGAGGAGCGACCTCTCTGTCAATGCTAGCTTTTTCTTTCTGAAATTTCTTCAGCTTTATCATTGCGATTCTTACTGGTGTGAGATCACCATATCTTGGGAAACAAATTGTTTGAGAAACTAAGATGGTAGAATGGAGGAACAAAAAAATTGATAGTAAAATTAACAAAAGATACATATTGTGTAACGAGAGAGTTAATTTTTCCATTTTTTTATTTTGTTCAATTTATTTATTTCGGTTACGCTGAGATTTTCAGAGCGTTGTTCAAATGTACCATTGATCGCATTGATGGCAAAGGTCGTTTTTTTTTATCTATACCATCAGAGACTCGTTACCTTGAATTTAATTTGAACTTTTTTGATAACTATTATTTATCAATGAAATAAATTAGAACCTTGTTGATGAAAGAAACACATTTTCCAAACTGTGAGACGCATTTTTTATTGAGAGAGAAAAAAAAGAAAAGAATATACAAGAAATTAAGAACGAAAGGAGAAAATTAGATGAAATTTTTTTGTTTTTGTTTTGTTTTCTAGTTCGTCAGTACAATTATGTAGCTTATGTCATTTTATTTATATATTTTTTTTTGTCTCTTCGTCTTTGTGTATACAGAGCTATATCAAGGTTATTTCTAATAAATATTACATACTTTACAAATTTTTAATTTTTCAATTCTCATTTCATTTTACCGCTAGAGTAGAAATTTTATCGCTCTACGTCGCCTGCAGCATGTAGTAAAAACGATATACGTTTCAAATTTGTGATTATTGATAATATGTGGTATAATTTTTTTGCAAAATATCACATACGGAAAAAAATTATACCATTATATTTGTAGTTGTGTTCGTGTTTTTTTATAGTAGTTTGTAGAAAATATAATTTTATCACTATATAACGTGAACCAAATCTATTTGACATGTTTACATAAAATATGATGAAATGTACAGTCCATTTGTCACTCGGTTATTAATAAATCAATTGATTATTTAATCAATTGATTTTCTTCTTCTTGGATACATGCATGTTTAGAAATTCGATTAAAATAAATGAAAATTCAAACGAAAATATCGACTGCTTCGCGTGTCAATGGCTGTACATAAAATTCATGTGAGCTAGAGAATATTATTCCGATAAATTAATTAACTGTGTAATCACTTTGGGTTGTGGCTCTCTATAATTACGATATTTGACGAATCATATTATATAATACTGTACTATCTCACATTGGCAATTACGTGTTTGTGGTATAAGAACCAAATACGTCGCCGTTTTATTTATTTATTTATTTTTTTCATTTTTCATTTTTATTTTCCTTTTTGACGTACTTTTGTCTTGCATGCTCTGCTTCTTTCGGTAGCCTATATATATACATATATATTTATAATTATATGTATATATTTATATTATCTAATTACGGAAAAAAATTTACTAACAAAATGTACATAACTTTTGCTTTATTGTCGTAATTTCCACACACTTTACATATAAATACCTAAACGATTACCAGGCAAATAAATTCACGCACGCACACACACACACGCACACACAACATTGAAGGACAAATTGAGCATTTTTACATTACTATTATTAAACATAACTATATATATATACTATATATATGCATATATATATATATAGGTATAATATTCTGCTGTTAACTTTGAATCTTATGAGGAAAAGAAATTTGTCTCTACCATTCAACGGTTGTTTTTTTATATTTTTTTTTTATCTCCGAAGATTATTTTAACATCGTATTTCGTACCCTTGTGATATTATATCTGTACACTTGCCTCTGTTATATGTATTTTTTTTTTCAATTTTCTTTTCATTGTGTGCCATTTTTCTTCAAGTGAACTATAGGTATTTGTCAAAGAAGATCCGCAAATCTCTTACAGTTGAGCTATTTCTCAACTGGAAGATGATTATTCCTATTATGAAGAAAGAAGAGAGAAGAGAGAAGATTTATTTCATACATACTTACATTCTTATCTTTTTTTTTTTTTTTTTTTTTTTTTGTATGTATGTATGTTATATTGTCGTGAAGAAGAAAATGAAGATTGGGCAAAACGACGTCGTTCAAGCTCCTTTTGAAATACTTTTATTTGAAAAGTTGAGATCGCGGCGTGAATAACGACGATTAATGACATAGTTCTACATTTTTTTAGAACTATGGATAACATACGCGCACGTTCAATCGATAAGAACCAGTATTTTGTTTCATTAATGGGAAATTTTCTCATTTTTGAAATGATTGATTAATATCGCGTTTTCATTTTCGATTTGAAGAAAGAAGAATGATCATTTGATTCAACACATTGTTGGTAATGTATTGGTAAAAGGGTTTGAATATTTTGATTACATTATTGCTAATTCTCTTCATATTGTTCTTAGGATTATTATTATTGATTAAATTTATTCACTTATGTGTATTCCAATTTGATGATGAGATTTTAAAAATTTCGCGAATGTGTGAGAATTTTGTGTATGATCATATTCTTTAATGAATACGAAAGTATGTGTGCTGGATGTTTTTCCTTTTTTTTTTTTTTTTTATTAAATGGTATTTTATTGCGAATCGATATGAGTATTTCGGATGATTTTATTCTTGAATGTCTCACGTTTTGAGACTTTCAAATCATGATACAAATCGTAGTTGCGAAAATTTTCACAGAATGAAGAAAATGAAGATATCGAGAGAATGTCTTCTTATAAGACTTTCGGAAGATATTTATCTACAGAAAAATGTTGTGTGCGTTCTGTATTTATTTTGAATTTTTTCCATCTTTTCTTTTCAATAAGAAACAAAAGAAAGGAGAGATTTTTCAGAATAAAAACGGAATCTAAAGAAGATGCAGAAGAAAATCATCATGTATTTACTTGAATGTTTCCTTTTGAAACTTTCATGAGTGTGATTAGAAGAAAAATTAAGAAAATCGAAGAATGAAGATCATACCAAATTTCTACAGGTCCACTTCGCCTCGGCTTGTTATTTGAATGTCTAACATTTTTTGACTTTCAAAATCTTGCCCCAACTTCGTGTATCCAGCTACATACTTGAAAAAATCTTTTAATACTTCTTTGCTCATTTTCCAGGATCTCAGAGTAAATTTTTGTTCAAATGTCTCCTTTTTGAGGCTTTTGAATGAATATAACGAAATATTTGATCTCTAGTATTTTTTAGGAATTTTTTTTCCCACGAAGTACGTGGATCGTTTCTTATTCATGTTTTACTAATGAAATTTTTCTTCTTTCAGATAATATTTGGTTTTCATGTATTCGTTGCTTCTTATGTTTTTCGTTTGTTGTCCGTGTCTTATTTTTAGGTTTTTTTTTTTTTTATCACGCCAGTGTATTGAACATTACTCAGAAGTTGTTTGAATATGTGATTATTATGCGAGATAATGAATCAAGTATATATTTTTCATATTGAAAATTGTGTACTTTGGTTCGATAGATTTCAAATAACAATTATACATGTACAAATATATCGCGGAAAAGTGTGTTTCACATTATGAAGAAAGAAGACTTCTCATTTGCAATGAGAGTGGGTGTTGTCCAATCGCTCGTTTGAGTTTTTGGATGAACATTCACTCACTGCTTGAGAAAAATTTCACCTTTTATTTTTCCCTATCAATGGAATAGAAATAAAAGGTAAGTGTGTAAATAATGTCTTGCACGTAGTATCGACGTGTCAAGACTTCTTTCTCTTTATATTTATTTCTCAATATCCTACACCGATGTAGGATTAGAGATTTTGGTAAGAGTTGATTATTTTATTTTCCTGTTTATCACTCATTGTTGGTAAACATACGTATTTTGTGTTCTAGTTGTTATATTCATATTCATCTTAGCATGATTGTGTATTATAACAATCTAAGATTTACTGTTATTCTGATGTACTATAATGCGCGCGACGCTGCTATTTCCCAAAATATTTTAAGCATAATGGTATAATGGTTATTGATGATTTGATAGACACATGTTGATATTATGCGTTACAGGAATTTATCTTAATTATCTCAACTAGGTTTTTGTTCAAATTTAATTCGGTTGAAACAATTTTTCAATACCTACGCTTTGACAATTGATTAAATTCAAAACACTTGTCATGTTGTATATTTTGATGAATTAGTTTCACAGGAACCTACGGCAACAATCGTCAACTAGGTTTTTATTTTGGTAAGAAAGCATTTTTTTAGCATTTAATTCAATTGTGATTTCGGATCTAACAAAGAAAAAGGGATCGTTAATGATAATAAGACAGTTGAAAATCTGATCATTTTCAAAGCATTCTCTTATGAAATAGCAAAATCTTTGGCGCCAAGATATTTCTACTTCATATGGTGAAGAGCTTTTCATTCGATCAGAGAATATTTCTAGAAGATAAATAAACCTTTGAGAGCTTGTTTATCGACCCTAGCTGTCGTCTTTGGTACTTTAATTAATTTAATACATGTGTCAATACGAATGGTAATCGAATTGTGTTTAATTTCTTTGAATAAATAATATCACGAAAAGGGTTTTCTTATTTGACAAGAAAAAAAAAAGTTTGTGTAAACGAACGTATTCTATGATGAAAAAATGATTCTTTCGAGTTTTCGAAAGTATTCTTTCCTGTCTTGTGTAAATGTGTGGGCGTCTTGTGTGATTGCGGAGGACACCTGGTGTTCCAGATAACTTCAGTTATGGTTGCTCACGTTGTGGAAGACGTTATTCCGTGCGATATTCACTGGAAAGACATCTGAAATGGGAATGTGGCGTTGAAAAACAGTTCCTGTGCCGAACTTGCTTTAGAAGGTTCAGCAGAATCGACAGCTTAAGGACTCATCAGAAAGGGACTGGTCATGATATGACACCCTATTCTAGGCGCAGATTTTCACGACCTGCACTATCAAACCTTTGAACCTTTCTTTTATCACTTTACCTATTTTTTTTTTCTCAGTTTTTCCTTAAATTTATTTTCATCAATCAAATATTCCATGATTTTCAAATAGTTGCTACTTTCTCTCTTGTTTGCGGTACTTACCGTAGATGTATAAGACAATGCGGAAAGTATTGTTTCATTGAGAAGTTCGTAGTTGCTATTTGAGAAGTTATATTTTATATTAGTTGAACTAATTAGAGACTGTATTAAGGGTTATTTCGATAAGTTAGAAATTTGTGCAGATCTTCCTCCCCTGAGCCGTTTATGGAAGTAACATTACAATACAAGTGATTTTTATAATTCTGTTTAATTGTTGGTCGTTTTTTTTTTCAATTTATCTCAAAGATTTAATTTTTATATAAAATTAGATAGTCTATTTACCAATAAGAGAAATGATGGAATAGAAAGAGATAAAAAGAACGAATAAAACTGTATAAAATAAATAAGTTGTATACAAAAAAATTACATCTTTAGCATAGTTGTTGAAATTATTTACAGACTGGCTACTGCTATCTAGTTCAAAAATTGAACAGAATATTCCGCATCGTACATCGGGTCTGATATCAAAACGATTAATTTTATCACCATTGAGAAATTCTCGAAGTGGAAAACATCAATGCGGAGGATGCAATCGGATTTACAAAAATAATTATACTCTTCGTCGTCATCAAAGGGTTGAATGCGGCATGGAACCAACTAAGCAATGTCCGCAATGTCCATTCAAAGCATATTATTTGAGTATGCTAAAACGACACATGAATCGTCATTGTTGTAGACAATAATTATTTCCTTCTAGTCAAAAAATTGAATTATTTGCAAAACTGCGAAATTAAAATATGAAAACAATTCATTTTACGCTTGTACAAAATTGCATATTCTGTTTGAAAATTTCAGGTTTGCTACCTGGTCATTATTTTAACACACAGTTTTGCTCCGCAGCGGTAAATTATAAACTATAAACTAATCTTTATTTGTTTATACCTACATTTCATCGATTAGTGTATTAGATTCTTGTTTTTTTTTTCCTCGAGCTGAATGTAATATCCAATCCTAAGTACACATGAATTCTGATTTTGATACGAATAAAATATTCAAATATAAATCAATCTACTCTTGGTCATTTTCTAATCCTTCTGTCCCAATTTCAGATCTTTACATTACATATCCGATTTTCTTACTTGTAGCTTCTATCTTTGCAGAAAGAGGCTTGCGCCATATCAGTTTGTCTGAAGCTGTACAGCAACAGTTTCCTTTCTATTATTTGTAACAAGAAAAAAGAAAAGATACATCCAAAATAGCTTGAGATAATTTGGTATCTTCTATTGTTTTTTTTTTTTTTTTTTTTCCTTAATAAATTTGAAAAAAGCAACAACCTACAATCCTGTTTCTGCACGGATTTTTGTATGTACGTAAATATTATGTGTGAAGTTATTCTCATATTCAAATGCTTCGTCAATGGCTTTGAAGATCAGCTTTAGATCATGATTGCTCTTAACGTTTCATTTATCTAAGAGAAGAATTTTAAGTCTCTACTTTGATAGTTAATAATTCAGAATAATAAACTTGTTGATTTTTTTGCCTCAAAATTAATTCGATACAAACATTTTATGGGTAGGTTTGAAGACCTTGCGCGCTTTCACGTTCAATGTTGTATTAACGAAATTAAATTACCATTTATTCGATCTGAGGCAGTTTTTTTTCATTATCAAATAGTCAAATCATCGTTGAATTGTTGTGGGGTGATGCTAGGCCGTGATTCTTGCAGTTGGGAGATTGCAATCTTCATCATCACGGTACGACGATGTCCATCCAATGGCCGATTATCGCAGACTTGCCTGTCCGAGCTGCGGTCGTACTTACAAATATCGTGGAGGGCTGCTCAGGCATCTCACCGAATGTTTTCTGGAGATTGAAAAAATGAAACGAGACGCAGCTCAATTACAGCGCTTTACCGTTAGCCCAAAGGATCCTAATAGTTCCTACAACCATTGGAAAGGCTAGACATCAATTCCCTTAAAATATTAAAGGTGGGTTTTATAACAGGAAGAGGGTGTATAAATAATAGCGCTGGACTATAGTATAAATATAGAGCATACATCTCCCAATTAATACATAAGTAGAATAATGATAAAACTCATAGTAATAATCGAAGAATAATTATTATGTTTGAAAATAAATGATGCTTTCATGAGAAAAATGTCAAACAGTATTCACAAATCATTCGAGTATCTGACTGTATTTTTGTCCATAGTATCCTTGGATTTCTGGATTTCTTTACAATTCAGTCTTCTACCAATTTGGTACCATCGTGATCATATAGAATAAATTTATATACCCTCGTTGTATCAATATTTGAAAGGAATTATATTTCAGAGTTGAATAGATCAGTTGAAATCAATTCTTGTTTAAATTTCAATAGTTTTCAATCGAAGTCTCGAAGAAATTATTGCTGCTCTCATAATCATTTTCTTGGGCCGGAAACTCAACTTTTGACCAGATTGCCTGATGAATTTATTCGATATCTAGGTAGAATGAATTCTTTTCTTTTTACCTTATCGCTTGTTGTTTCTTCCAACTAGTGATAATATTTGTAAATAATCGTATATCATTTACTTGGCTGAATTCACATTGGTAGTACTTTTATTATCATACATATGTGTTGGGCAAAATTGTACAAGGAGGCATTTTTCCTTTGGATTGGATTATACAACGGGTGTAAAACAAATTGAAATAAAAATGAACTAATAAATTGATTGTGGGACAGCATGTAAATAACAATCTAGATTGAGATTCTGCACAGCACAAACAACATTGTTTTTCATCATCATTTGTACCTTTTTAGATACCGATAACGATCCAATCATTCTGCTTTTAATTTTTCTTTGTATTCGCAGATCCTATTGGTAATAATAATAATAAGCTTCTCTTATCTTTGGACACTAAAATTCGAAGTCACTTTCGGGCTAAATTATTCACACAAATTCGCATCTGGTTAGGCTCAACAGATTAATAAGATAATTTAAATTTGTTCGCCAAGAAAGAGAAGTTTTGCTTTTGTCGAGCCATTTATTTCATTGAATCATGCATTGAATTTGGCAGAATCTCAATATCCAAGCTTTTGATTACTTCTTTGTGATGAGAAAAAATGCTTGAATTAAATCAGCTTTGGAAAATATAATGTATCAAATGGGTTGCATCGCATTGGGTCATATATAAAATTAAAATAGTTTCATTAAAGTTGAGAAATTCGTCTGTAAGACGCCTCCATGTATGCTTACAGTAAGTCCAGCAGGAGACGGTTCACCTGGTGAGCTCAAATTTCGATGTCTCATGTGTGGACGTGGCTATAGATCTCGATCTTCTCTTACTCGTCACTCAAGATATGAATGCGGAGGACTTGGCTCACGCTACACCTTCACCTGCACATTATGTGGAAAATATTTTTGCAGACCTGATCATCTCAAACAACATATTCTCAATATACATGGCGGATCGGTTTGCAGATAAATTTTAAACGATCTTCCAAGCTGTATATAATATACCTTATATGAAAATTACAGAGATTTGTAGATTAATATTAAATTTATCACTTCCTTTCATCGATAGGATAGAACAGGAATTTGATTCTGACACTTCTACCACGCGTGCGTACCGCTAGTTTTCATGAATCAAGATTTAGGAGCTTCAGGAATCAAAGAACGGATGAAATTCTGATCGAGACGTTTGAAAATTGATCAGATTGTAGATTTTTTTAAATAGAAAACAAGTTTTTCTGTGATTAATAATCGTTCTGCGATTAATCAACGCTCAATTACTATTCTCGCTATCTTTCCACCGTCACGTGATGCTGCAAATTAAAAAATATGTAGTTCTGCAGAAGTATAGATTATAATGCCAAGTACAAAAACGTTGACTGCAATTGTTTTTTTTTCCTCCAACATATGATTTTTTTTCCACGTACATGGTACCACTATACTTGTAGATAATTTTTAGGGACGCAATACACTACCAAATGCTTGTTTTGGAGAACAAGTAAATATGAATAACTTAGTTTGCTTCTACCACATGCCAAATGAAAATCATTCCTACTTTATTTTTAGTTTTATATGAATTAAAACATAAGTTGTAATGTTGACAATACGTTATTATTGTACAGAGAGAGAAAGAGAAGTATATAATGGTTATAAATTTTTATAGAATATATATATTCATGCACTTGTTGTTCACGATTAGTTGTTTTATTTAGAAAGATAATATGCCCGGATTTATTGAAATTAGGTCGGTATTAAATTATAATTATTTGATTACTATGCGTTACATTGTTTATCTTATCAGAAGATCGAAGGTATTGCAAGTAGTTTAAATCAGGCCTTATTTTTTATTCCTTATTTGTTTTTCATCTTCTTATCATGCAATGAGACTGAGTCCCCCACTTCAATCAATTGTTTTGTCATTGTACTATGAAGTTTGTAAATTTTATATATTATAATGGTTAAATAAAATGTATTGAAAAAAAACTCAAACACCTCAATCGCTTTATCTAACATCTTATTTACACATATCTTCCAAGTGCACATGTAGGTACATACATAATTGAAATATGAAAAATTATCTTTAGTGTCTTTTCATTCATTATAAATATATCACATAAATAATGGATTTTCTTTTGTTCCTTATTTATTTCCAAAATATTCCATCTATTCTATATAATTATTTTCCGATTAAAATATTCGTTGACCGGTGCGGATTAATACGGATGGAGTAGCATTCAATCATTTAAGAAAAAAACTCTTGCAGCACTATTCATTACTATTTGCGTATAACATAGTAGCTTCAATTTATACAGCTTTGAGAGCGTTAGAAGGAAATATTCTCATCTCTTTCTGATCATTGCTTACTTTCTTTGTGTGATAATAATAATAATTATTATTAATATTCAATCAAAGATCACAATTTCAGATTTGCCTTTTTCATGTTGATTAATGAATTAATTATCTTTCAGATAATTATTGGTTCATTGAGTTTTATTAGTATTATAAGTTTTTGGATAAATTTTCTCCCAGTTATTTTTTAATTAGTAATTCTTTTTCAACGTCAAATTCCCTTAGTGGGTAGCGTTTGGAAAATATGAAAACCAAACAAACTGATCGCTACCCCCTTCTCGTTACAGAGACCTATCAAATGACTCTTGGCAGCGGAGATCACCAATGCCCTGAATGTGGAAAACGTTATAAGAACTTATCATCTCTGAGCAGACATACTCGCTACAGATGCGGACCTACTAAGCTCAAATGTGTTTGCCCACATTGCGGAAGAGTTTATTCAAGGCCAGATACTCTTGCCGAACATGTTGCAAAGATACATCATTTTCCTAATATCGCCTCCATGATTTGGCAGGATTAAACTATCGCTTATTCCATCTAGTTTATCATGAGGCGAAATTATACGAAAACAAATAAATGCATATAAATATGATACAGGGTCTCTTGAATTTGAAGAGCGTCAATAATTTTCAAGACTAAATTCTAATTTTAACTAATATACAAAATTTGTAATATTGAATTAAATCAATTACCGCATAGCATTTCTCTACCGCTACTAATCATAGAATAAGAATAATCTCGTGGAATAATGTTGTTCATAAATGTTATTATGACGATATCAGTAGGATGATGTTAGTATGATATTATTGAGATAATAAAGCCATTGATATATTTTTATAAATTATAAGTCTTAGTCTGTATGCTGTATATTAATATCGGAAATGATATGTATTATGAATTTGTTTTTTATTCAAAATTGACATGATAGATCATCTTCAGTTCGTGCAGCCGGATGAGCGAGAAGAGTATAGCAATACCTTTTCAATTCTTACTCTTCATTCTCTGAGCATATAGAATTTAAATACATTAAACCAAGAGTCTGGAACAATATAGTACAAAATAATGTGCCTGTCTAATAAATTGCCAAGTTTTGTTCCAGATTATTTCCATGTAATAAATATGACTTGTGCAATAAGCTCAAAGTACACAATGATGATCAGAAAACGAAATTTGTTGTATAAAATAGAATCCTGAATTCTGATTTCCTGAACCCAAGGTTCATATAGATTTATGTAAGTTCTCTATTCTCGATAGTTTCAATTTCGAACACTAGTGACACCGTTCATCTAGGCCTTCGATAACTCAGGACAATGACAAGTCGATGTTTGATTTATCAATTTTATAAATACTGTAAATTCGTCTCAGCTGTATAATGAGTGCGCAATCTGATCAGCTGGCTAGTTTCCATGTTACCATCAACTATTACTAAATCTATTGATATAATTATAAAAAGTATATGTTTTTACTCTTTGAATACTCAGCGTACAGCTCTAGCCGTAAATACTCAGTGTATAGAATTGAAATTAGTAAATAATTGTGCATTTATTGATCGTTTATATATTTTTCACTACTTTTTTTATAACAAAAATAAATACAAACCATAATTCTGAAGTACATACGTTCTAAAATTTTCACAATGTGATTTATCTATTGAGTAGCAGGTCTGAGTACATAATCTAGAGAATCTGAAGTAAATGGATTTATACAAATTACAGTTTTATGTTTTTGTAGATTAGAAGGCTTTCATTATTTTTTCATAGTTTCCAGATCATTGATACATTTTTTATTATGATGTTTACAGAATATCGGCAGATAATTGAGAATAACGGATTGAAAGCAGTGCCGAAGAATTCTCGTCGACGACAAGAGCGCTCCAGGAAACATCGATGTTCAACTTGTGGAAAATCGTACGGCACTAAAGGCCCTCTTACAAGGCATATTAATTACGAATGTGGCAAACCGCCACGTTTTCAGTGCCCCTATTGCGACCACAGATGCAAACAACAATCAAACATGTATTCACACTCTAGAAAAGTTCACCCAGGACTCAATGTATATGCCTTAGATATAACTAAGCCCCATAATCCACGACCCAAATATATTTTACTCCCTGAGAATAATGAATAAAACAGAATTTGTCGTTTTAGAAACCTAAGACCTGATATGAAGTCTAATGTGAATCCCAACGCTCAATATTCAAATAAATCGCATCCAAAATGAATGATCTTTAAAACTGATGCAATTGTTCCTAATGCGTGTAAATTTTTTATCACTGCAGGTCTTTATGTTTTCTCGTTTCTTTTGATGCCAGATGTAAACTTGCTGTGCATCTTGATCAAATGTTCAATTCATTACGAATACGAATATAAAACAATACTAACCAATAGTTTTTGGTATTTATTTTTTCAGAATCTTGGAGTGTATTTTTACCAGAGCCAACGTTTAATATTGCGGAACAATATTCAGCTCAAGAAAATAGCTTGGAAGCAACGTCAAAGCGACAATTTGCTTGCACCTTTTGTGGAAAACGATATACGGAAAAACGATACTTGCTCAATCACCAGGGAAGACATTGCTACAAAAATCCATCATCTTTGAGGAATAAATCCGTCCAAGTTAAACCCTTCCAATGTGGAACTTGCGGATCTGCATTCTCTCGACAACCAGACCTGATACAACATTGCAGACGTGATTGTGGACGTACGACAGAATGTTCTATTTGCGGAAGGACATTTTCTCAGAGATCTAGTTTTTATAAACATAAAAAGTTGCACTGTAATTCTCGACAGAGACACCCTAATAATTTATAAATGAAATATTTCATCCATATTTGATGCACTTTCGTCTACAGAGAGTTATGAAAACCGTAACTCTATTTGTTATATTTAAATCTGATGTTGATGGAAATAAATGAACTTATCTCCAGACGAGATTGTACAGGTATAATAAATTCTACGGTAATTTATCACCAAAATACTAAACTCTCTTGGTTTTCTTTAATTCCACAGATTTTATTTCCCTCGATTAAAATAAAAATTTCACATTAGGGTTTGCACGATATATAAAATTAATCGGGCAATTTATTTTGCTGTTTTTCAGATCTGAGAACGACCAAGCTTAGAAAACAAAGGCGACTCCAACCAGCTACAGCATACTATTGCCAATATTGCAATCGAAAGTATGAGAAACGTAGCAGTCGGGATACTCATCGTCTGTTGTATTGTAAAAAAAATCCAACGTCTCGTTATAACACAGCAATAATCCAGTGTGCTGAATGTTTTTACAGTACCGTTCGCCCCTTTAATATGCAGAGGCACTATGAGAGTCAACATCGTTACCATCGTTACCAAAAACCAAGAAATTCATTGTATCATTAATCTTTTGTAGCGGATTAGAACTCTCTCGAATAAAACTTCAAACGCAAAAAGCTCCCGTATTATCACCATAACAATAAAGTGTATATAATTTTCTTGTTGATTTATAGATGTTTCTTGTTTTTAATACGCAGAAGATACGTTTAGTTTACGCTGCATGTATTATCAAAGCGCTTCAATTAGTTTCCAAAATTTAGAGTAAAAAGTTTGGCTTTGGAAATAAAAAACATGAAATAGAAATGGAAAACTTTAAATGTTGAATTGGTACAAAATAATATCGGAAATTTGTCTTGTTGCAGGACAACATTTTCGAGATACTGAGCCAAAACTAGTTGGAATATCTTTGACACAGAAGACTCGTGTTACACGAAATGGAAGAAAAAAATGTCCTCATTGCCACAGAATGATTACAATACCAAATTTTCTCAGACATTGTCGAGAGTATTGTCGGGACAATCCTAACTGGGTGCCTAAAATCTACAAATGTCCGCTCTGCGATTTAGTTTCTCCATATAGTTTCAATGTTACTCAGCACATACGTCTTAAACACCGAGATCCATATGCTAGATATATTACTATTATGTGAATCGTACTTCATTTCCATCCAGTGAATTGTTATTCAATGTATTGTTTGATAAAAAAACAAAACAGGCAAAGTATACAACCTGCTCCGTTGTTGTATCCAAAGGATAAATAATCAGCAAAATATAAAATCTTGAGATAACTCATCATCGAATATGGATTTTTTGTAGTACACTTGACAAAGTCAATAAATTACTTCAACAAAGGAAGAAATACAGTTTCACGATTAAATGAATAACAAGTTTCATTATTCATTAATGTGTTAATTTATCTTGTGTTTGCGAATTGAATTCAATAAGTAGAAAAGCTTGTACTGCATGCATCAGTAATCCTAGTTTTGGCAAAGTGTTCTCAGTTTATGAATGAAAAGTGAGAGAGAGAGATAAAAAAAAAAGGAAATTAGCATCGTACAAGATTTGGAAATTCGTCTTGTTGCAGGAAGACCTGTTGTGCAATCCACCACTCAGCCAAAACTAGTTGGAAAACCAATGCCGCAGAGGACTCGAGTTAGACTTGATGGAAAAAAAAAATGTCCTCATTGCCACAACTTTTATAGCCCATGCAATTTCGCCAGACATCGTAGACAGTATTGTCCAAATAATCCTGATTTCATTAGGAAAATATACAAATGTTCACTGTGCAATTATATTTCTGCATACAGTTTCAATGTGAATACACATATACGCAGAAAACATAATAATCAAAATGCTACGTGGGTCGTTATCAATGATCCAATGTTTATGAATAATTATCTGATATAGTGAGTCAGATTATAAATATCACCATATTCTGTCATCGATCATTATTATAATTCAATCTTTACATCTCCGTTTTAGACTCAACGAACTCACGTTAAACTGCATACAAAGTATTACTTCACGCTACTTATTGACGGTGTAGAAAAAGACGTCACAAAAAAAATAATCTTGGTACCTGTAGCAACATTTGTGTCTTCATTGTGCACAGAATATTTATTTATACTAGTTGAATATTGAAATACATTTAAATCTGCCACTTCACCAGTGTTTGTTTCTGGTAATTTAGTAACTAAGCACTTGATTATTAGCGGAAGAAGAAAGTATATATGTTACAATTATATTATAGAACTCAATTTCGTTCGCAACTTAGTTTGTTTGTTCACTCAAATAAATCTGTATTATTAACTGTAAAGTAAACCTTTGTGCATATCTTCTACCAACATATATTCACTCGTTATCCTCCGTGGAGTACATTATCGACTCACAATTGTAAACAGAATTCATTTCCGCATGCTAATTTTTTCTTTTATCCTTGATGTATTCATTTCCAGATAATCAACAACTTGAGCGATAGCCACATATTAATATCATGAGTACACATTTTGAAAATAAGAATCACGATGAAATTCATTTGCACTGTCTTCTGATTACTAACAAGAATTTCAATAAGTCAGAGAAATTAACATATTCATATTTTACGTAGTTTGGCAAATGATTAAATTGAATTTTAGTCTACGCTGCATGAATTCGTAATTAAAGCCCTTACATTGGTTTTGGTAAAGATTGATTTTTTTTCTTGTTTCTCTTTGAATTAAAAATGTGATGTGAGATAAAATGAATTATGAAACTGTAGCATTGTACAAGATTCTGGAATTCCGCTTGTTGCAGGTGGACGTTATCAAGTAATGCCGCAAAAAGTTTATGGAAAAACTGCACCGCAGAACTGGCTACGTGATTCTGACAATGGAAAAGAACGATGCCCTCATTGTGACAGATTATATACTGCAGGCAGCTTGTCTATGCACTGTCGGAAGTATTGTCCTAATAATCCTAACTCTTTGAGAAAAATCTACAAATGTCCTTTGTGCAATTTGATCTCCCCTTATAGTTTCAACGTTAATAAACATATTCGTATGCAGCATGGAGATCAAACTTCTAAATATATCGTTATTAGTGAACCACAGTATAGTTAGGTTGAGTTAAGTTAAGAATAAGTAATGCAGCCAAGAAATATGTGGTACCTGCACCTATTTATCCGGTATCTTTATTTTATGAATTTAAAATCTTATATCGTATTTTATAATTTATCAATATCATTTTAATATAATCACGGATTCATAATTTCCAGTACAATATATTGTATCAAATATTGATGTACTATACTGGATAGAAAATATTTATTCAATTTCAATTATTTTTACACAATCAGAGACGCCGCTCGTGCCTCGACTCTACAAAATATCTCTGTATCTATGTAGTTTAGTTAATATTTTGCGTCTTTAAATAATTGTCGACTCGGATCATTAATTGTTCAGTATTTATTAAGCAGTATCCATTATTACAAAGCAAATACAAAATATATGTCTATTATATAGTATAATGAATGTAAGGACTCATACATAATTGACTCTGAGTTCTAATCTTTTATTGATTTTATTTCTCTTTCAATCAATAAATGGTTATTGACTCCAAATATCTAATTTTGTAAACACTTTCTACTAATAAAATTTGATTTCACATATTTTACAGTCATGTATCAATTGATGATTAATAAGTACTCTGACATTAAAATTTCTTCCATCACAAATACTACAAAAACTATTCTGATTGATTTATTTACAGATTATCAGCAGCGTTTTCGTGGAGGGTTTGCAGATACCTATACTAACATGAATACTGAACTAGCAATGATAGCATCAAACCCATTCCAAACATCTTATCAACACTATCAGCAAAATGAATCGGACAAAACGCTCTTCGCCAGTCAAAATAATTTTCTTTCCGCTCTGAATGCTGTGAATTCATCAGCTTCGGCGACTAATCAACTTGCCAGTTCTTCGATTCAACCTGCTCAAGATAATCCACAAAAGAAATTTGTCTGTCCGAAATGCGGTCGTGGATATAAATACATCGCAGATATGAGAAGACATTATCGTTTTCAATGTGGACAAAGTCCTAGATACAAATGTCCTTATTGTACAAAAAGATGCAAGAGCTCTTCCAATATGTATTCCCACGTTAGATTCATCCATAAAACTGAAAGGCAGTACATCATTGATTTATATACACGCTCTCTGAGGAAGAAAGACTTCAAAAATCCTGTGTGTTATTAATCTTAGACTTATAAAAAGCATTGTTTAATGTAGGCCTATTTTATCCAACATTTTTAATAATTGAAATTAATATTATACGGATTTTACTAGCTCCGGATCCTTTGGATGTATACTTCCTCTTCATTATTCAGTTTCCAAAGAATAAATTTTTTTCTGTAAAAATTCTCGTTCTCACTCGTCCTTGTATTTCATGGCTTGCTATGAGCAGTTTTACGTTTGTATAACCTGTAGTTTGAGATGATTTGCCTTCTATTATATGCACTCACAAAGTTTTGTTTCATGTTCACAGGTGCCGCTTATGAAGAACCGTTTACTCAAATATTAGGAGCGCCAACCGTCCCAGTTCAGTACTACATATCTGATGTTAATGAACAATTCCATTGTCCGATGTGTAATGTAGGGTACTCTTCGAAGCTAGTCTTGGCTAGACATGTCAATTTACAGTGTGGCCAATTGCTCAGATTCCAGTGTCCGTATTGTGGTAGAAAGTCTAAACGAGCCTGGAACGTTGATGTGCACATTCGTACTAAACATCCTGGAAATGTAGTTTTTCATATCGATTTATGTAATAAGAAGAAGTCCACAAATTTCAGAACGGAGATTCTTAAAAGTAGTTGAATAGTGACATTCCACAGTTTTTTTTTTGCGTATTTTTTTCTTATAAATATGACAGAATAAAGTTATGTTACTAAAAAATTTTCGCTCCCTATTCATGAATTCATTTATTTCCTGCAATGATTCATTATTCTGTTTACAGCTGTTACCCATTCAAATAAATAGTCGTCTGCGCCATGCTTTCATCCTTGGTTTTTATCGACTGTGAAAACATCTGGATTGATAAAACTTACATTTTTTGTTTACAGATTTTTTAAGACCCGTCTATTCCTTCGAGAAGCTCTACCTTCCGCAGGCAGGAGATACGAATATTTCTGCATCTGTAGCTCCGAGACGCACCTCAGAATTCCCTTGTCCAAATTGTACCAGCGCTTTCAATAGAAAAAATAATTTACAAAAGCATTTAAGATTAGAGTGCGGACAGTTACCCAGATTTGGTTGTCCGTATTGTAATTATCTTTCAAAAAAAACATCCAATATTCAAGCCCACATTCGTAACGTTCATTCAGGCTACAACGTACATGTCGTAGATATTTATCAATGACGTGCTTAATACGTTTTTTTAACCATACGACAATGGATATTCTATGTATGACACAACTTGATGAAAATTTTGTTATAAGCTTAATTTACATTGAAGAAGAAATTTGAAATTATGGACCCAAGAAGAAGTAGGAAGAGCTAACATGATCCTTATTAGACTGAGTATTATCTATAATACTTTGAAAATCATAATGCACGAGATGCAGATTTCATTTCTTGAATTGAAATAAAATTTACAATATCAATTGTAAGTGCTGAAAGCATGAATTATATTTCTTTCAAATAAAGATATGTCCCTATTATTTTGGTGTTGTACCTTGATAATTTCTGACAACTTTTATTTATTTTTCGAGAAGTGATTGCAAATTTCATTTGTAGGACGAAACTGAAAAAAAATCGGTAGCTCCATTCTGGACTCTTATTTCTTACCAAAAAGTATCTTCTTCTGCCTTTGTGTAAAAATCTTCGAGCCCATTGTCTAATGTAATCATTTTATTTTTACAGATATGAAGCGAACAGTCGGTCCCAATTGGTCAAGAGTTCACAACCGACGATTGGGTCAGAAAATTTCTTCTAGATCCGAATCGAGAGCTCGAAATAGCGGTGGATTCCCATGCCATAATTGCACTAGTGTTTTTAACCGTAAATGCAATCTTTCTACTCATATTAGACTCGAATGTGGTCAGCTTCCAAGATTCAATTGTCCCTATTGTATTTACCGTGCTAGACATCCATCAAACGCTCGTGCGCATGTGCGCAGAAGACATCCGGGGCATGCTGTTTACATTATAGATGTTTATAATTCCTAAACGAAATTAATCTTAAGACTTGTTGTTATAAGAGTAACCATCCAATTATACCATTATATCAAAATAGTGACTGATTGAAAACAATTTGATCTTTAATTCCTAAGAATTGAGACTGTTGAACTCTATTTGAATACCCTGCCTCAAACCCAGCAAAAAAAAAAATGATACATACCAATGTCATCAATTCTCGTTATTGAAAAAAAATATAATGATGTTGGTGTGTGAATATTCTGCTGTCACTGCATCTTTGTTAGTTCTATGTATCCTCCAGATGAATAACTGTACATAGTACGATAAAAAATAAATAGAATAATATTTTGGAGCAGTTTTTGTGTTTTCTCTCATCCAAGGATGTTATAAACTTATGTAGTTGCAGAAGGATTGAATCCTCCTAAATCACGAGAGTTCGGAAATCTGTAATAAACTTGGATGAAAGTATTGCACTGAATTTGATCGAAGAGTGAAATTAATGGAATTATTCTCTCATTACAGGTGTTTGTACAACTTTACAAATCGGCCGGTCTGCAATTATCGTACAACTACCAAACCACATGACATTTCCATGCCCAAATTGCACAAGTGTCTTCAACAGGAAAACAAATTTAAGTAAACATATACGATACGAATGTGGTCAAGAACCACGGTTCAAATGCCCTTATTGTGATTACCGATCCAAGAGAACCTCCGATGTTTATAAACACATTCGTAGAAAACATAAAGAAAATGAATTGTATGTTATCGATGTTTATTGAAAATGAATTAAAAATCTGTATCGCAATTGCAAATCCGCCTCGTTCAGTTTACCATGTAATAATTCACTCTATTCTACCTCTCTGATGTATTTTCAATATGGGAGAAGCAAAGAATTAGTGCTAACCTCAAGATTTCGGTTGTCCTGTTACGAGTTGATGAAAGAAAAATCTATAATCTGCAGTAATTGTAATGAATTATCATTTCTGTTGTTGAGCTACTTTGATCGAACTGAAATTTTTGATTTTACAGATTTCCCACCAGGCCATGATCTGGGAATGGGCGAAGATTGGAACTATGGAAATGATTATCACACGAGACATTATTGTCCTAAATGCGGGCGCAGTTATTCGCGTAAAGACCATATGAAAGAACATTATAAATATGAGTGCGGTAGACCGCCGAGATATCAATGTCCATATTGTCCCAGCCTCAGTAAACAACCGGGAAATATGTACAAGCATGTTCGTACTAAACATCCAAAGAATGAAGTGAAACTTGTCAGACTATATTAACCCAATCTGAACCATTCGTCCTCTAGTTATTTCCATCCGTTTTCAGTGAACATTGTATTTATATAATCAACAATCTGGTGAAATTATTATCTAATAAATATTGGAATGAAAAAACCATCTATCTTTCTTGGTGCTAATATCTAGCAGTTCATTGACTATACGATATCGATGATATACAATTTGTAGGATGAATGCACATGAGTTCCTTCGATATACGAACGTGAGAGGAGTTGAGGAGGGATTTGAATGTTACATTTTGTAAAAGATGAAACATTATAGGACCTATGTACATTTGTGTGTGTGTCAATACCATAATACATTGCCTCGCACTAGATTATACACATTACATTTTCTAAATTAAATTTGTTTCAGAAACACCCACGTTCAGCATACTCTTGGTTCCGAGTATCAGAAGAAAGAAGGATGGTGAAGTATATGAAGATACCGAACAGCTAGCTGTTAGATTCCAATGTCCAACTTGCGACAGAAGTTATAATCGTCTTGACAATATGAAATATCATTGTAAACACGAGTGCGGAAAAGCTCCGAGATTTGAATGCCCATATTGTGGTAAACAGGGCACAAGATCATCCACAATATATCGACATATAAGAATAAAACATCCAAACCATGCTATCAGTATGAATAAATTGTACTGAGAAAGTAGTTGTATTCCTAATGCCGTAACTCTTACTACAAAGTTGTTCGTTCGATTTTATTTTTGGATTAATTTCGAATGAAATAAAAAAATAATAAAATTTTTTGGCGATGGTTCAACCTCATTTGAAAATTACATTAACCGCCTTGTTAAATTGTTCTTCGAATTTCAGTGTACACTCATATATTTTGCATAATTACCAATTTTTATAACTTGGTGAGTACCGTTATAATAGGAAACCTAATTTAGGTTTCCACACACAAACGGTCAATTTTATTCTTTGTGTATTTCAAAATTCGTCTGTGGCTTCTGGTATATGTGATGTACATCTGATGTGGTCCAATTGCATGCTATGACTTCAGATTTGAATGAATTATAAACATATTCATCGGATGCCAGCTAAATAACGTATGAGAGAGCAGATTGAATGAAATATTACACTCGTTATTTGTTTCACATTGTTGTTTACTCATTGTTAAGTACAGACCACAGCGTTATTTTGATTGTCTGTCTAACAGAATATCATTATAGCACATATTTAATAGTTTTAATTCGTTTTTTTTTCAGCTTTCTTCTCGGGATACGTGGAGTACAAAGCTAAGGTCGGAGCTAAAGTCGATAGACACAGATTCCCTTGTCCTAATTGCGGCAAAAGTTATACAACTAAAAGTGCGATGACTGCGCATTATAAATATGAGTGTCGTGGAACACAACCAAGATTTGAATGTGTATATTGCGGGAAGTTGAGCAGGAGAAAATTTAATGTTAAAGCTCATATAAGACAAGTACATCCTAAACAAGCTCAGATCTTCAATGTGCTATACTGAGAGCTCAGTGGTCTTGAGAACCAGTGCAGAGTATTATATGTTAACGTGGTTTTCTCACATATTTAGAATCAAAAATACTACTTCCATTTTGGATTACGTTATGAATTATCAATTGCATGTATCTGATTCTCGATTTCTCAGATGTTCAAAACCCGGCATGTGATTTATAAGAAGTATTTTATAAGACATTTGAACACATTCAAACATGTCTCTGACAAGTTAATGTTATATTAATGAATTCAAAAATAAAGCATCGTTTCACCTGCTTTCAATATTCTTTTAGCAAAATATAATTCATTCCTGAAGTAGTGGTCGATAACTTCTATGATAAAAAATTCGAATGATGCTATGAAGAAGCTTGAAATTTCACTTTCATTCCTCTTCTTATACAAATTTTGTGCATGTAATTTCTGATATTTGGCTTTGTGGTAATAAGATCTACTTCCTTCTCGAACAAAAAAATAATGCGCATCTTTTCATTTCAACTAACAAAAGCAAACATTTTTCTAGGAAATAAACCGGGTGGTTTTCGCGTTCTTTTTATGAAGAATTCCAATAAGAAGAAGCGCACCTCCAAGAAAGATGTTCAGTTCAATTTAAACACTGGGAAATACCACTGTCCAATGTGCGGCAAAGGGTATGGAAGAAGGGATACTATGCTTGGTCATTATCGCTACGAATGTGGCCAAGCGCCACGGTTCCAGTGCCCTTATTGTACATTGAAAAGTAAAAAAGCGTCTAACGTTTATCAACACATTAGATGCCTACATCCGGATAAACCAGTGACTGCCTTGAAATTATATTAAGTAAATTATTGTGATTGCTCAGAGATTTGTACATTTGCGTGAAAAATCTTCACAGGTATAACAAAAACTTTACGATTGTATTCATATAACTTAGACTGATTTTTGTGTATAGATTATAATGATTGGATGTTGTACAACATCAAAAACCTAGGCCCTTGCACTCGTCATAGTAAACTGAATCCACTTCTGACATATTTTTACCCAAAATTAAGAGATATTTATAGTATTAATAAAAAATTTTACATATGCATCTGAAAGTTCTCTTCGTTAAATATATTCTTTATTATATTCTATAATAATAATGATAGATA
Source organism: Phymatocera aterrima (assembly GCA_963170745.1). Taxonomy (NCBI): domain Eukaryota; kingdom Metazoa; phylum Arthropoda; class Insecta; order Hymenoptera; family Tenthredinidae; genus Phymatocera; species Phymatocera aterrima. Next base: position 3,079,710 of record OY720663.1, on the reverse strand, counting down.
TGAGTATCTCTGTTTGATATGCGAAATAAGGTAAATTGAGTCATATTCACCAAGTGGATGAAAATATTGAGTAACGTTAGATTACTCAGAAATGATCTTGTATCCTGGATTGGAATAGTTCTCATGTGCCTGAATCTGGCATTTGTATTTCTTTTTTTTTTCCCTCACAGATTCTTTGTTATTTTACCACACTCTCTAGTGTATTTGAAATTATATTCCAATGTAGAATTGGTTTCGGTCGTTGCATATTAACTATGAAACTATGTTGATATTCACCGGCAGCTGACGAAAGTGGGCATTGATTATTAATGAATGAATTCCTTTGAATTTTTCAGCTTTCGCGTTAGCTACATTGTTACCATCCGAAAAATCAAAGAAGCAATTCTTCTGTCCGAGATGCAACGGCGGATTCACACTGGAATCAAATATGATGACACATTTTCGTCACTTATGTGGTCAAGAACCGAGGTTTGGTTGTCCATATTGTGAAAAGAAGGATAAAAAGGCCTATAATATATACAGACATATTAGTAGGTGGCATCCCAGATCGAAAATTTATTCTACCAAACTATATTGAGTTCTGAATATTGACGTGTTAGTTTGTTAATTTACAATCTTCGTACCCATATACTTTATTTAGATTTCTCGTTTCATTAAAATTTTATAGAAAATGTGTAGAGCTAACAAAGTTGGTCAAATAAAAAACTTGTACCAACCAGTATGACTACGCAACTCCCTGAAAAACCATCATTTACTTCTCAATTTTTCTTGTCAATCATTTGTTAATGTCATTTTCTGCTTACAACAAAACGCGATTGCCATACTAATTGGTTGAAATTATTGTCTACAGGTCTGTCGTCGTCATATGCTGGCGGTTCAGGATTATTCAACATTCCACATAGAAATACGGAACTTTCTCCTATGGAAATAAAATACAAATATAAGGACGATCCATTGTGCTGGCAATTTCAGAAGATGCCTTATCACTGTCCATATTGCAATGCAGGATACACTTACGAACGAACTCTCAAATCTCATTTAAAACATGATTGTGGTAAACAGCCGAGATTCAAATGTCCGTATTGCAATAAAAGGGACAAGTGCTCATCAAATATTTACAGACATGTTAGAGTGAGACACGACGGGTTACCTGTAAGGGTCTACAAGTGTTAATATGAAAAAAAAAAAACATTATATTACACAAAAATACCCGTGCAATCGTTTGACTATCTTAAATGATACCGATATAAAATGAATCTTGAATAATTACCTATATCTGATTTGTTCTAGAATTAGATTTACGTCTCAAGTACTAGGGTGATGAATAGTTGAAAATGACCAACTAGCAGCAATGTTACGAATCCTAGACTACTCTCGCTTCCCACCGCAATTTATAAACAATAAAATGAGAACTTCTTGTTCCCTTGATCAATCGAATTGCAGAGTTTATGTATTCCCCTAATCATAATAATTTGACAGCATCTATAATTTTCTGCTATATTTTCTCTCCCTGGATTTCATTAACAGAAATTAATAATCACACCGTAAGATGAATGATATTTGTTTTTCCAGATGTTCAAATGCCAGACTGGACAAATGGGACGTCAATTACTGCTTATATCTGTCCCAAATGCAACGCTGGCTACAGAAGGATGTGGGATATGATACGACACAAGTGCGGAAAAACACCTCGATATTCTTGTCCATATTGTCAAAAGAAAGATAACTCGTCATCTAATGTTTACAGACATGTTAGAAGGTGGCATCCTCACTTGCCAGTTGAAGTTAGAAAATTGTTTTAAATTCAAAGGCCATTCGGCATATTCTTTACCAATCCATGCACAAGTATAAATATTGAAAAAATAAACCGAACTTTCGATGGAAAATAATGGAAAGCAGTCAGTCAATTGAAGTATTTGATATTTATTATTATTTATAGATCTGTAAGAATTTTCAAGCTATTTTATGTAGCTATCGTCAAAAATACAATGCAATATGTTATTTGTAATGAGGTAGAAATAAAATTGATAAAATATAAATTGCAACTATATCAAAGAAGCAAACCGGCGATTACTTACTCCCAGTTTATTTATTTGGAGTGAATTGGAACCATTTATCACATTTAATTAGTATTAAGGAACAACTAAAAATATATATGCTCAATTTGGAGTGTGACTAACACATTGTACATATTTAAAAATTGGGTGGCAAAGGTTCTATGTTATGCTGAAAATGTCCATGTCCATTTCCATGTGCGAAGTAAGAGGTTTTGTTTTATTTGATTCAATTATCACTAATTCTCAATTCCTTTTCTTGATGGTTACAGGTATGTCGAGCGCTGCTGTTCTATTTCCAAAATACCCTCATCGAGCGTTACCTGTGCGATCCTTAGAAGAATCGAAATATGCATGTCCGTATTGTGGAGCTCTTAATAAAAGAAAGGATCATATTTATAGGCACATAAGGCGCAAGCATAAGGATCAACCTGTGTGTTACGTGGAGTTGAAAGAGTTAATAAATAATTATTGTTGTTGTTTGTTTCTAATTATTTTAGAGTGGTTGAAATTCTACTAATCAAATTAATTCGCGTTTGTTTTCAGGTCTCCAGAACGGCGGCTATCGTGATTTCGTAAAACACGTCAAGTATTCAGATATGGAAAAACATGCTTGTCCTAATTGCAATCGCCTGTACAAACGGCGTAGTCATATGTTACGCCATTATAGGTATGAGTGCGGTGTACCTCAGAGATTCGAGTGTCCCTATTGCGGAAGCCGTTTAAGACAGAGAACTCAAGTCTGGGCGCATATTAAAAAACTCCATAAGAATTATAAACTTTATTGTACAGATGTTATGACCAATAATATTTTAATACCGCAATGAGGATACTATGTAAACGGCGTTAATTCCTAGAGGAATATAACCAACGCTTAATAAAAAATCTGTTTATTTTAATAAGTTACCATTTTTATTTGAACTACATTGCATTTCTTTGCTAATCCTTTAACGGTGTCTGATACCTTATATTGGTTTGAATTAGTAGGTACTATTTGATTACCATTAGCACAGTAGACTCGCTCCTTTATTTCTTACTCCTGATTAATTATTTTTATCTATGAAGTAGCACGATTCTTCAACCCATACAAACTTGAAATAATTCATAAAATTATCTCTGTATCAGTAAACATTTTTATTCCATTTATTTTCAGATGTTTACTGCACCGGATCAAGATCTCCTTCTTCATTTATGGAACTTCAAATCAAGCGGCATAGATTTCCAAACACATCTCTTAGTGTACATTGCCCAAAGTGTGGTCACGGCTATAAATCTACTAAATCTATGTGGATGCATATCAAGTATGAATGTGGTTTAGCTCCCAGATTTCAGTGTCCACATTGTGGTATGAATTCTAAACGAAAACATACCGTTTACAAGCATATCAGGACCAGACACTCTGGTGTAGCGGTTTATTGTATAGATCTAAAAAGCATACCAAGTGAAAACGGCAAGAATTCCGTATAACAGTAAATCGATATTACAGAACTAGTATTCTCTTCTATTTTCGTTAATCAAACTTATTATTTATTATTAGATATGAATTATGCACTGAAACTTTATTTCTGGTAGTTTCTAACAACTATTGAGGAAATATTATCGTTAAATAATGTAGAATCTAATGTACGGTTGAATAAAGTAAAATTGAATCAAGGAATCATTTTATTTCAGACAATGGAGATAACGTTCTGTAACTTTGTACTATTGAAGATTCATGTCCTAAAATCGACGTTTTTTTCCTTGAAATTTATTTATCTGATGCATTTCTATTGGTAATTTTTCCAGGCATGACAAATCAGAACGCGAGTGCTAAGCTGAAGAAAACATTTCGACGACTACGTTTTGTTAATAAAAAGTCGAATGGGGCAACTCCAATTCAGTGTCCAAATTGCAACCGCGCGTTTGCTTGTAATGGTAATAGAAACCGACATGTAAAATACGATTGTGGACAAACCCCAAGATTTCAATGCCCATATTGTAAATTAAGAAGTAAACAAACTTCCTATGTGTATTGTCATATAAGAAAAAAACATCCCGGACTCGAAGTCTACACCCTTGATTTGAAGTGATAATAGTTTTGTGTCGTTCACTATCATGTACCATTTCAAAAATTAATAAAACGAATAAAGTTTCATAAAAATACAATCAAAATGATCTACACTAATACCCAAATACTTTTTGTTTATTTAATATATTGAGAAGAACAAGCAAAATAACAAAAACTCTCAAATTAAATGATTCCCTCTAAGTTATGTAGAAACGATTAAATGTACAGCATGCTTTTTGCTTATTATTGATTCCGTTCCAGGCTATAGCCATTGCTTTCTTTGTGGACAAAGAAAAAAATAAAGAAAGTAAAACATGAACATTGAATGATTGATATTGAAAGTATATTTGTCTCTTATGATATTCATTAGTAAATAAATGCAGCTAAAACCTAATACTGTTTTTTTGCATTTTCAGAAGTTATGGCACGCTTAATGCTGCCTAAATCGTCTAGCGGTCAACGAAATTTTCCCACGATGCCAATGATCAAAGATCTCGCAACAATGTGGCTGGCTAAACAGCGCATTGAATTTTCTTATCGCTGCGAAGCTTGCGGGAAAGGATATCAGCACCGAGCTACATTGTTGCGCCATACAAGACACGAATGCGGAAAAGAGCCACAATTCAAATGCCCTTATTGTGTCCATCGAACTAAACAACGTGGAAATTTATATCAACACATTCGTACTAATCATCCTGGAATGAATGTATTTTCCAGTAGCATTTAGTATTAATAAAACAAAAACGCATTATTCCAGTTCAATTATTTTGTTATGTGAATAATTTTTTATCATCATGTAATTTATACAATAAAAAGAAACTTTTAGCTGGGGTATTACGCACTTGTAACGAATTTCCGAGATATCACATTATGAAATTCTAATGAACTACCAGAACTAATTATAAAATGCTTATTTTTTTAATTATAGCATTTTTCAACAAGCAAGAATTTTTTCTTCTGAACTCATTTTGTATATAACAGCCAATGTGTGTAAAAACCGTAAAAGTTTTGAATACCGTGAATGTATTTTTTTTGCCTTTTGAATATATTCTGATATGAATATTTTTTTTATCTCTTTTACAGAATTGGTGACGATGTGGTCTTCTTATCAACATTTAAGATATAATCGTACGCAACAGAATTCCACAGCGCAAAGACACGCAGTTACTACATCGCACTTAAAATCTCATTCAAAACCAAATATTTGGTTGGATAAAAAGCCAGGCAGCTTTGAATGTCCGAAGTGTGGAAAAGGGTACAAATGGTTGAGGAATTTGAAGAATCATTTGAGAATTGAATGTGGAAAAGATCCCAAAGAATGTTGTCCGTATTGTCCTCATCGTACCAAATACAAAAGTAGCCTTCATAAGCACATAACTAGAATTCATTTCACATAATTATTCTATTGATTCTATTGTTTGTTAGCTGTTATAGTTTATCACCAAAACGGCGCTAACTTGTAATTTGTTTTGCCATGAGGCGGAGCTATCGCCCTCCTTTATATTATAAATAAATTAAATTACCACAGCGCTGGAGAGGTAGAAATAAATGAATTATCTTTGTTAATAGATTGAAAACAGTTCATATTTTATCATATAAGTTGGTATTTGATGCTATTTCAATGATTTTAATTTTTTATTCGACAAAGAGGGATTGAGCCTTGTTTAATATATTCTGTAAAATTAATCAATTGACATACAATGATTATGATTATTATAATTATTAACAATCTGAAATAAACTATTCTGGGTAAATAAAACTAACAACGAAAGATTTTGATTGAAGTATCTGGTGATGGAGATAACTCTCTCTGAATATTCATCATCCATGCATCCTACTATGAATATCATTGACCAATTTGAAATAATCTTTGTGCATATACATTCTATATTTCTGCTATGAATACATAATTGCTTTTTGATCAAAATAAACATCCCAATTCTTCTTCGTGGTACTACTGATGATGATTTTTCTTTCAGATCGCAAACACACTTGTCAATTATGCGGCAGAACTTTCACTTGGCCGTCTAGTCTACGATTGCATCAAAAAATGGCTTGCGGAAAACCTCCTAATTTCTATTGTACACTTTGTAATTATAAGTCAAACTTTAAAGGAAATTTGAAGAGGCATCTGAGCTGCATTCATAGAATCGTCATGAAATGAAATTTGTTTTAATACATTTTATATGTTACAATTAATAGTCGTCAATTTATAATAAATCCATAGACAACCTTTTCCTCGCACGTTTTGTGCTCTAAGAAACAATCGCCAGTGTTAATAATTTACTGTAAATGAATAATAAGAAGAAACCTTCAATACAATGAAGCAATACAATAATCGCCGCTGTTTTTTCAACGATTGTTCATTTTCATTTCATATCCATGATAGAACCTACTGAGTTTCTGTGATTTGGTACCACATACATACATGACATATTTTGTATTTGGGAAATTGAATAAAAGCGTTCAATTTATTGATCAATGTTTTTCCAATTCAAATTTCATTTATTCACAAGGGCTACTAATCCACACCGATATACACAACATTTGCACACACAGAATTCTCTTTCTTTTAACTGTATATTAAATCATTTTCATATCTAAATTTTTTTGGTTATAATGTCGAGTGTAGTAGCTTGTTGTGCATTGAATGTTAGTTATAATATGATTATTCAAATATATTCCCATAAAACTAAATTCTACTAATTGACAAACATCATTAAAAAATACATCCTGGGTAAGGAACTTACCTTGAATACAATTCTAGTTCAAATACATTATATAAATTATGAATTTTTACAGATCCCATGTTTCCCATAGTGAGACCAAGACTACATATTTGCCCACGCTGCGGACAAATGTATTCGTGGGCATCCAACTTGCGAAAGCATCTTAGAATGGGCTGCGGTATGAATACTTGCGAAACACATTTTTCATGCCAATACTGCCCTTACAGATCTAGATTAGAAACTAGTTTTTTGAAACATTTATTCTCCGTTCATAATATTAAATAAATATAAGTTCAACGCTGTTTGTATATATGTAAGTGATTTCTCAAACTGCTAATTCCAATTGCCACTGATTTAAAATGTTTTCAGAAAGTGTGAATTACATCCTTCTATAGATATTTCATACTATACTTATTGTAATTTATATTTTTACTATACTATGTGACTGTGGCGGGTTTTTTCTGCTGTCATTACTGAAATAAGTCCATTGTATGTACTACTATGTAAGAATATCTAGTATTCCTCACACCACATTTTGTAGTGGATTTTATTGTAATCCTTACTTTTCTTCTAAGTTTGGAGAAAGAATTCTTACTTGTAGAACGAGGTGTAAATCTCCAGCATGTAAATAAAACAATATTTTTATTTGATTTATATCTCATCCAATTGTGAAAACCGATTATTAATTGCGATAAAAATAAACTAGTTTATGATAGACAATAAGATTTTTAGAAACTTTGATACTTATAACTATTATTATTTGTTAAATGTGCAGTTTCATGCTCACACAACTAGTGAATTGTGTTCACACTTATATAGTCACCCTTTTACAGCTTGAACAAATTCTCTATATTCATTTTTGTTGCAGGATTTCAACGGCCGTGGAGAAATGTGGAAAGGAATACAACCAATTTTGAAAATGAATATATAATTGAAGATGATTACGCAGCTGTGTACATAGCGCATGAATCGTTTGTTGAGAATCATCAATCGTCAGCATTTTTGGATAATGTAATGTTCGAAAATCATCACACCAATCCCAAACAAAGATTATACCAAAAGAAAAAGCTGAGAGCTCCTGGCAAATATATTTGTCAACGCTGCGGCAAATCTTATAATTGGAAAAAAAATCTAGTGGATCATATGAGACTGGATTGTGGGAAAGAGGCGAATATAAAATGTGATTTTTGTGATTACCGTACCAAATGGTGCTGGAATCTTAAGACTCATATGAAAAGGGTTCATTTCAATGAACCCAAGAATACATAACTTTCTCTCACAGATTTATTCATTCGAGTTACTCATATTATGCCTCAAACGCTTTATATAAATGCTTTGTCTGCCAGAATTTGTCTCTCACCAATATAGCGAGTTGAATAAAAAACCTAAATACCCAATTTTTGTCGATGTAGATGAATTTTTAGTCATAAGCATCGCAGCGACAACTGCTGAGATTGATATATGCAAATGAATATTGTTTGAATGAGTTTTCCACTTGTCGGGATGTACGATAATACATATGTTGCATGTTCTTGATGTTATTGGTGGAATAAAATCTGATTTACTTATCACAATTCACATGGACCTCATTTAAAATATGAACAAGTGTGAGAAATATTGTTCATTGTATAATGCAACGTGCTTTGTTCTTTATTTTTCGTTTATAGATGGCGAATTATTCATGTCTTTTATGTAATAACGGCGCGTGTAGCTATTTTTAAACCGATATGCACATAGGTTTGTTTATTTTATCTAATTCTACCAATTTTTTTCTTCATTTCAGATTCAAAGATGCTCGATTTTCTAAACTGCCAACGGATAACGTACCCCTGTATAAACTGCGGAAAGACTTACAGCTATCACTCAAGTCTTGCAAGACATCTCAAGCATGAATGCGGTGTAGAACCAAAGTTCCAATGTCCTTTATGTCCTTATAGAACGAAGCATAAGTCAAGCTTAAACACACACTTGAATGGACGCCATTCAAAGGGTGTTAACGATTATTTTAATCCAACGACTAACGTACCATATTCTAAAGGCGAGAGACAATTTAAGTGAGATTGTTGAAAGTCTAACACTTTTCTAAATGTAGAATATAGAAAACGGATAATCAATATTGAATAATTAATAGATTGTGGCTGTTATAACAAATCCTCAGTTATTATGATTGCATTATATTGTATACAATAAATGATTATTTATTCGTCTGTATGTATGACTGTGTATGTGTGAAAAATGCAAATTGTATTTACTCTGACCTCCAGGGCAACGTACATACTTATATTTAATATGAACTCCGGTACCCTGTACATTTATGGAAGTATATTTAATCCTCATGTTTATATTCATGTGCAATACTTAGTTAGCAATCACATTTTATTCATATATCTAACGATTTGTCACATGTATTATTCAGTCCAATCCACGTTCTGATCGGATTATTAATCAGAATTATCAATTAAACTGATCAATTAAAAAAACATGAAACAATATTTGTGAAGTTTTCGTTCTATCGGAGACGCTTTTTGATTTTGTTTTCGTACCTGTGATAATTTAGTCACTAGTTTCTACTAGCCGAACAGTTTCTAATTACGATATAATAATTTTCAGCTTACGGAATGAAACATCCGCTTACAATCGGCTTGAGGCTTTTTAGATGTCCGAGATGTGGTCGAAGCTACAAATTCCAGAGATCTCTACGTCGACACATGGTTGTCGAATGCGGACAACCCCCTAAACACAAATGTCCTTACTGCCCACACTTCAGTAAATACAGATCTAGCATTACAAAACATGTTTTACACATCCATCCCAATTTGTCCATTCCTTAATCATATCATCAGCGATAGATAGAATAATAACCTAATGAAATTCATAAAGAGTGATGACATATTTATAAATATCCGTAAAATTTCTGTATTATAACGACATACTGTGATTAATTGGAAATAAATTAATTACTACGTACAATCTTAAAATTTTTCTACATTAGAATATGTGATGGAAATTCTTCAGAGAGAGAGCAATCCTCAATAGAATAATAAAAAATAGAATTTTTTTCATTTCAGATTATAACAGTGGGCAGGTATCACCGGTGAGGATTCTGAACAATGGAAGGAAGTTACGTGGACATGGACAATTTGTTTGTGAAACTTGTAACAGACGTTATCATCAAGACTCGACGCTCAAAAGACACTTAAGAAACGAATGTGGGAAACAGCCGAGTTTGCAATGTTCATATTGCCCCTATCGATCTACATATAGAACGTACTTGAAAATTCATATGAGGCAGCACGCTGAACAGAATATTGGACAGTATTCTAGCTCACACAATAATTATTCAACATACTGAAAGAACTATGATTTGTTCATTGAAATAAATAGTAAGATGGTAATGATGTTTGGATTCTCGTGTATCGATCTACGCTCCTTAAACTAGAGTGCAAATAGTCCTGCAATACAAATTCAAATACAGGGTGAGTTTTGTCTGGTATCGCATGAGAATGGAGCCTAATATGGCAAAGTATGTGTATATTTGTTCATACTCTTCTGTTTGTGTGCTATCAACACTTACCGAAGTTCGTAAATATACACATACTCTGCCATATTAGGCCCCTCCCTCATGCGACACCAGGGAAAACTCTCCCTGTATATCTGAAATCTCAATAGCCACCATGTATTTGCAGTGCTACCCTGTGACAATGCAATAGCGAGCCAAACGCTTTTGTGTGTCTTGAATGATGCGGATATGCTTTATTTTGAGGAGGAATTTTCTTACTCTTCAAATTTTTGTTGAAACTGTTTTCGAAGTATCGTTTTTACTAATGAAAATGTTGAATTTGGTTTTCTGTTCCAGAAGCCTTGCAACAGGGATATTTTACTACTCCGAGATACCCCAATGGGACTTTAACTGAACTAGAATCTAAACACACTTGTGTAACTTGCGGAAAATCGTATAAACATAAACACCATTTGAAAAGGCATCATGATTTTGAATGCGGAATTGACCCGAAATTCAAATGCTCATTTTGTCCTCATAAAACAAAATACAAGGATAGTTTGACCAAACATATGCTTGCTAGGCATTCAAAATTGTGGAATGCTGCGGCTCACGGACAAACATCAAATTCAGATCTATTGACCGAAATTGATGTCTCATTTCACGCTGCTGCTATATACCCTAGTTACACAGATTTTCCACAACATTTTTAAACTGTTTCTTCCTCCTGATTGTCTTTTCTTCTATATATTCAGTTTATATTATGAAATCAAACTCAGATTTCTGTGGATCTAACAGATTGTAAAAAATTACTGTATTCAATTACATGTAATATATTTTCTCTAAAAAGTTGATTATTATCAATTGAATATATTATATCCTGAAATAAACGTTTAGTGTTACTCATGTATTTTAAATTTTGTTAGCTTCATGCAATCCCTAGAGCCCAATCGAATTCGGAAGTTATTGACTCACCACAGAGTACTTTATTTTTAAACTCGCATGTGCGATATACGCATTATTTATTCTATTTCAGAATAATATTTACTCGAACAATCAATGCAAATGTATTTTTTCTTTTTTTTTTTCTTCAATTATCAGGACTCCCGGGGACAAAACGATTTTCTTGCCAACAATGCAAAAAGGATTACACGATGATGTCGAACCTGCGCAGGCACATGAAATGGGAATGTGGAGGAAAGAGAAAATTCGTGTGTTCATTCTGTAACTATAGTTTCACACAGAAAACGAGCTTGCAAAGACATGTAATATCTGTACATGGAATCGACGATATTATTATTTTTAAGAATAATCTGTTGTAGTAACTCACCACTGAAATTCCGTAATTCCACCCGTAATTCCTTCTCTTTACATTCATAAAAGGCAAATATTGTTTCGATAATTCTGATATCTGCCTGAGATATTTTCTTCTCACATACCTATAAGAAGTTATATTCTCCTTTAGTATACACCTATCCAATTAATTTCTGAGTATTCTAATTTTCCCAACTGATTAAATATATCCTTATTAATTACAGATGCGTCTCAGTTCAATTTAACAAATACTCCCATAGAAGATCGATACATTTTGGCTATTTGGCCTAAGATAATTTACCATTAAAATGTCAGCAGTGTGGATAAATTAAAACACTGCATTATTAAACACTTGAAGTATGAGTGCGGTGGAAGACGAATACTTGCTTGGCAATTCTGTGAACAAGCGTTCACACAAAATGCAAGCCTATGGCATCATGTGGCTAGAAAACATCGTGTATATATGCCACTCCTAAGAAATTGTGGTAAACGTATTTCTCCATAGCAATTTCTCAGGGATGACAATTCGAAGTTGTATTATTTTTATGTATGTGTACGAAATTGAACTTATCATTAAATAAAAACTCAATAGATTGTATATTTTGTAGAAACATGAAAGAGTTGAGATTGGAGTTAATCATTTTTGTCCCCTTTCCCCCTTTTTACCTGTACATATTCTTTTTCAGCAGAATACTTCGTCGATTCTCCAAACCTGTTCATTTCTAACTAATAGTATATATTATTTGTTTTTCCAGATATAGATGAAGCTAGCTCATACATCAAGGCGCATGATTCTCTGTATGCAAGCTCTTCACAAAGCGATCCAAAATTTGCTCCCGTTTATGTGAATGATTTTAATACTGCGCCCGGATGTTACCCGCAAGATACCAAGTGGGATATAGATAATGATAAGCCATACATATGCTCAAGATGTGGCAAAGGTTACAGCCAATCATTCACTCTCCGTCGTCACCAAAGAACAACTTGTGGAAAAAAGCGAATCGGTAGTGGAAATTGGAAGTGTTTACGCTGTGGAAGATGCTACGTAACACCGGGGAATCTTACCAGGCACCAAAAATTCGAATGTGCTGTTAAACGAAAATTCTATTGCGTTTATTGTAATCACAAGTTTTCACAGCACTGTAGCCTGCTACGCCATTTGAGAACAATCCATAACAAAAATACCAATTCAAATGATAGAGGTGTTTTGGATTAGGAGAATTGTGTAAATTAAATATAATTCAAAGAGTTACGATATATTTTATTCAATAAAAACAGTAAGATCGGCTAAAAGACAAAGCCAATGAATTATTAACACACAAAATATACTAAAAGTTTTGCCTCTCTGTGGGTTTCAATATTAATATATACTTTTATTTATTTCACATCTTTATAAAAAAACTAATAATATATCGATGTTAAGCACATTGAAATTTATAGACAATTATTAGGTGGTAATTCGGGATGTGTCTTATTACCTGATAAGTTGTTCTTTGTTATATGGTGGTAAATGGAGAAAAATAAAATTCTCTTTCATAGTGGAAAGAATGAAACAAATAGGAATATTATTTATTTTATTAGTGAGGAAAATCTTCAACAATTATTAATATCATTCACGTATTCACTTTTCTATTTGTTTATTGTTTCAGTAATGATAAAAATTCCGACGCTGTTTTGTACATTATTGGACCGTGCGACATGGAAGCAATGCCAAGAAACATTAACTTGCCTAAAATGTGGAAAACGATACAGCGATGAAAGAAATCTACAAAAACATATGAATTATTTTTGTGGAGTAGAGCCAATGTTTCCTTGCCCATATTGCACATACCGTGCTAGATTGCGTTGCCTTTTACAAAGTCATATAATCAACAAACATAAAGCCTTATTGAAAAATCTATAAATTTTAAAGACATTCATCAAATTGTTTTTCATATTTACTATATGCAGATTCTCTGAGGTATATTTTAATCTGTACTGTTAGTTTATACATATATTTGTTAATAAATTCTGTCTAAAAACATTCATCTGAACGAATTTATTCTCTCTAAATTCAAGTCTGGGATAAAGAATGATTAACAACAATTTGTTTTCTATAATCTTATTTCTTTTTTTTTTTTTGATAAATGTTTAATGCCACATATTTACTTAAATGTTTCAGCATCGGAACAGCTCTTCTGTAACAACCTGGATCCGGAAACATGGAAAAACTGCAAGAAATTTCTGCAATGTCTGAAGTGTATGAAACATTACAGTGATTGGCGTAGTCTTCGTAAACATATGAATTATTTTTGTCAAACAAAGCCGCTTTATCCTTGTCCTTTTTGTAACCACAGGGCGCGGCTTAATACTCTTTTAAAATATCACATACAGAGAGAGCATTCTGAATCTATCAGAGCTAATAATCTGTGAGGTAGAAAGAAGGAATTTAACGATTAAATCATACATTCATATTTTGTATACTTCAGGAGGTTTTATTAGCCTTGGAGTTCAGTTTTTGAGCTTCTTGGTTATTTTGTAGTTTATTCTATGTAGTTCTGCTAATTATTTCACTGCGTGAAAATACAATAAACGAAATTGAAGCAAATGGTGATGATGTTTTATCTGTTTTGCATGTCTGATTACATTTTTGTTCAATTGAACAAGTCATTCTACTTGTTGTGTAATGAATTTTCATTCGTCTTTACTAATTCACATCGTCCCGTTTCAGGCATCGGCTGTTCTTACTATGCAACTCAAGAAAGTTTGAACGAAGATGGAATGAGATACCTATTCACATGCCCAAAGTGTGGAAAGACGTATAACAGAAAGGGGAATCTACGTCGACACTTGAAACTGGAGTGTGGAATACCGCCAATGGTTTTCTGCAATTTATGTTCATACAAAACAAATAGAAAGGATATACTCCAAAGACATATGAGAACGCATTTAAAATCCAAAACTTATCAGTATTCGTAAAGTAGGTCTTCTTTATTCGCCTATTCACCCTAATTGTTCCATTAAAATCTTTATTTTTTATCCAGATATTATTCTTTACAGCCCTCAACTCTACGCGTCGACATTCCTCATACATTTTTCACGCACAATAAAGTCAGTCATGGCTCTAATTAATTAAAAATATGTTTATGTTTCAGATCTGTCCGGGGAAACGTGGAACTTGAGAGGATATCCGCAAATTGAAACACCTGTATCTATAGCGCCTGGAAAATTGAGGCAAAAAATTGCACAAACTTCTGGTCACACTCATAAAAATAATCAAATGTTAACCACCAAACGTTATTCTTGTACTTTTTGTAAGAAAACTTTTACTTTGAGGACCTCTCTCACCCAACACATGCAGTCACATTGTAGAATGAATCCTAAGACTTTTCCATTTACATGCAACTTTTGTCATTACACTAGCACTTATAAGGCAAACATGGAAAGACATATCAGAAATATTCATAATGCTGGGACAGTCAAGCATAGATGTAATCTATGCAATTTTCATAGCAATTATAAGTACTGCATACGAAGACACATGCAAACTTTTCATGGCATGTGAATTGTAATGATACGACAATTTTCTCAGTCCATTCCATGGATTGTGTTTAACGACTTTACGGCTATTATTTAATCAGATTCAGCGGCTGGGCTCCACGATTGTTAATTACCACCAATCCTATATACTACCAATTGATTTAATCCTGATAAATTATAAGACGTATGCAAAAATTTTGTTTCTTGTTTAATGCTTCTCCATTTTTGTATTTTTTTGTGTAAGGTGACTATTATAATAAATAACGTGGAATCATATTCCGTATCTGTTAAATAAAATTTTGAATAGAATTTCTCTGACGTAAATGAGTTTTTAAATAGTTTTGTCTGGAGGGTAGATCACGATTGGCAGTATTACAATAATTAATAAGGTAATATGTTGCTGTTTCAGCTACTCTCCAAGAATATTATTCAAAAGATGGAAGTGGTCACTTAGTCTCAAGACATACATCGCAGAATATAGAAATCTATTCTACGCGACCTACGGAGTTCAGAGGAAGGTCATTTACTTGCATCGATTGTGGGAAGGGATATGCAGTTAACAGATCTTTGTGGAGGCATAAAAAATTTGAATGCGTTAATTCCAAGCCCAAATATGCATGCTCTTTTTGTACTTATAAAAGCCCTTATCAATGGTGCATAAGAAGGCACAGGCAGAAGTATCACAATAATTAGACTATTAGACAGATCTGCATTCCAGTTTAAGATATGCCCTTTTTATTCTCGTAGTATTAATCGTTCAACGTAGATGAGAATCAATTTTATAATAGTTATTATTCTATGTCCAAGTAGAGAAATAAAATATGAATGATAAATATACTTGTATGTATTGGTTTATAATTAAAATTGATAATCGTACGTCTGTACGACGGAGTGATCAGTTATTTTAATAATAATTTAACCTTTTTTCAGTTCTCACCTAATATCATCAAGTATGTGTGTGTCATTTACTGTCAATACTTTTTGATACTTCGATGAATAATCACTTTTGTACAGCTTATAACTCTTCTGTTTCAGAATCAGAGTACATGCCATTTGTAGAGGAAACCGAGGAAGATTATTCAAACGAGGAACAAATATTGGAAGAAAGTTTTATCAAAGTAAACACCTCGGCAAACCTATTTCAAGGTGTCGAAGAAGGTGAAATAGTTTCCAACTCTGGTGACAAGAATGAGATTAACGATAAAGCGCCGTTGTACAAATGTCTTAATTGCGGGAAGGCTTATACCTGGGCTACTTCTTTGAGTCGCCACCGTCGAGAATGTCTTGGTCGCAGTATGATTAATGTTCAAAATGAATCCGAAGTTTCTACGATCGAGGTGACCAAAGAAAATCTCTATTCAACATTGCAGCAGGATGCTGCATGGGCGGAATCAATGGCCAAATATAAACCACGACGTAGAGAATTGCAAAGATACATTACTAAGGATGGAGTTTATTCATGCTGGGATTGTGGGAAATCGTATTTGTGGGGATCGTCTTTATCTCGTCATAGAACCATCGAATGTGGACCTAAACATAAAAAGCGTTTCGTTTGCAGCCTTTGTAATTATCGGACAGGGTACAAAGGGAATTTTGTCAGGCATTTGAAGGGACCCAGACACATTATGAATGGCGTAATGGAAAAAAACCGTCTGCAAATAGAAAGTGGGATTGAAATCTACACAGATCCTTGAACATTTTTCAAATATGGAATCTAATGAGTAATTCCGTTTTAAAAATATACCCACTTAGAGATTTTCTTTCATCGATTCTACAATTTTTTAGCTTTATGTACTCTAATTACATTCATATGTGTCACCATCACACATATATATAAATACACCTATGTATTCATCATTATAATAACATTACTGCAACTTGAATAACACATTTTTTTATCCTATTTTTTAGTTACTCCTAAGTTATAAATTGACAATGTCTCGGATTCATGTTGATTGCATTAAATATAAACGATCTTACGCTAAGAGATGCTGAGTAATCAATGTACCAAATGCTTGGCTGACTCTCAATTTTTATGACAGGTGTTACTGTTATATTATGAAAACTATATTGCATTATTGTCTGTGATTATGTTTTGTGAATTTTGTCTCTTATTTTTTTACCAAGTTTTAATCAGAATATCGTTATTTATATTTAATTGTTTTGTTTTGTTTCAGGTTACCGTAAGATGTATATGGGCGATCAGCTCCTTGGCTACACTTGCACCAAGTGCAGTAAATTTTACAAGATGTGGAGCAACTATCTGAAGCACAAGTGCGAACCGCCTCAATACAAATGTTCACTCTGCCCATTTGCCGCGTTTAAGGCATTCATCTTGCATGCGCATCAGGCCGAACAGCATCACTTTAAAATGCCATCATCAAATTCATAAGTTAATCATACTTACACTTCGGATGATTGATATCAAAACCATCGCCAATGTAAATAACGAATCTTTCTACCAATCCATCAATCATTATACCTCTATAACGCCTATCATCTTCAGCGCCTATTGTCGTTATATCCAGATCCTAGATATCGCTTTTTTTCTTTATTGGTCTTTACAACTGACTAAATCATAGAGCATCTGGGATCTAGAAAAAAATGGTGTCTACATAATCATTTCCAGAACCACGCAGTTATGGGCCATTTGAAGAATTTTCGAATGATTACTGATCTTCACCTGAATCCCGATTGTGAAATAGATTTTCACAGTTGTATCCCTAGTCTGATCTGGGACTGATGAATTATTTCTGAGAATTTTGAAATGATTGGTTTGAGAGTTATAAATTTTCTAAAATCCTACTATAAAAATCCAGTGCTCTCCAAATTATTGGTTATACTAAGTCAGTGTTGATGCGTTCTGTCAAAGAGAATTCTATAAACGGTGTTCTGATTTAGAACTTACTTTTCAATAGAAAAATTCATACAATTTTTCAACTTCTTGGAGTACGTCTTTTTGAATTAGACAAGTCAAAATCTCATATTCCAAAATCTGCTGTACACGTTCGGCTAGAATCCTGGAATGACATTCTACAATAAAATATGACATTTTTAATACTCAATTCATAGGTAATTCCATAAATCGTAATTTAGTCTTTGGTACCACATTAGAGTCCTCAGAGGGCCCACGCAGGTTGATAGACACATTATTTGTTGCCCAACTCAATGGCTAATTTCAATTTTGTAGTTCAAATTCCTAGGCTTAAGAAAGACTGATTATCTCGTCTCACTACCCAAGATGAAAATTTTTCCCTTACTTTGGTTTGGATTCAGGAAATCTATAGAATGAATAAGGAATAATACCGTCTTTTCCTCCTTTTTATTTTATATTATAAGATTTTTATTCTCTTTTCTGTATTTGATTGTTATGTAACGAGATTTATTGCAACATCTAGTGGCCACTGATATTTTGTCACTCATCCACATTGTCTGTAGTATACTTTTTTTGTCAATATTCACATTTACCAATGTTCAATTATTTCTGAGAAGAAGGCCCAAGTATTCTCACGAAAAATTCCCAAGATAGGAATTCCTGTGTTTTTTTGTTTATCACAAATTATAATAGTTTATAAGATCTGGGGTGTAGCAAGTGCATAATAATATTATTATTTGTACAGAGTGTACAGATTTGAAATGTGTATCTATGCAGGGTGAATAAAGCTTTGTATTTATATCGTCTTACAATAAAATTACGTTTTCCAGGGTAAAGATTCATTACATGTATTATTATAAACTAATAGATATAAAAGAAATGGCATGAGGTAAAAAATAATCGATCATGCACAAATATCATCATTTATTTTATCCTCATTTTGCGCGCATGCTTATTACCTGTATTAATCCATTTAAATGTTATCAGTAGCGCTTAATCCTCGACTATCAAGCTAACATTAAGTTTTTTAAACCAAACAGAACATGTAATAATGATTCACCCTCTAACCTAATATTCTTTGTAGGGTCGTGCGTTCTTCATGAGTATTTTTTAACATGCGGAAAAAGGACAAAAAATTCAGGATTGTTATACGTTGTATTAGAATGAATACGATCATGGTATATTTATTATATTTTATATTAGCTATTTACTCATTATTTTCCAGACTACATTACGATGGATGATCATATATGCAAGGTGTGTGGAAAATCATACAAGTATCGACGATCTCTGTATAGACATCTCAAAGAAGAATGCGGGCAACTTCCGAAATACCAATGTCCATATTGTCCCAAAAGATCTAAACTTAATTGTAATTTGTTGAAACATATTCGGAAAAAACACTGTCTTTGAGAAAAAATTGAGACAGTATTAAAGTATTGATTATTCACAATTCTATATTGTTGTAAGTGATTAACTCCTACTCCAAACCAAAAAATTTATATGCATGTAGATTGTTCTATAGATTTCTATCATGTGTAATTGGTGATATATTCTGCCGTCGTTTTCAGATGAAAGAGAAAATGCTTTTTGTTGAACTAACATTGAAAAAACATGTACTTCTTTTTTGAAAAAATTGTTATATCGTGCTTGAATGTGTGATAACAATATGTCTGAGAATGGAAATACTTTCCCCGCCACATTCTTGATTTATTGTTAATTTGTAATTATTAACAAAGTATTATCTAGATTTGATAAATTATAGCAGAAGCCAGTTGAATCAAATCTTTATTGAATTTCCTCTTTCTTTTCAGGTTTTTTGGCATCGAGTCAAATCCATCTGTGCAAAATGTGTGGAAATGTATATATGTACCAGAGTTCTTTGTCCAGACATATGAGAGAAGAGTGCGGGCAAGCTCCAAAGTATCAATGCCCATATTGTCCGAAAAGAACTAAACTAAATTGTAACCTGTTAAAACATATACGAAAAAAACATCTCACATAAATAATCTATCAATAATTGTCACCGAATTTATTTACCAATAAAATACAGCTGGATAAATTACATTACCCTTCAACGATAGGGCAACCCTTGATACAATCTTCTAAAGCTCTTGCGTAGTGAAGTTGCGGGAGACAAATAAAGTTTTTTTACATAAACAAACAAGAAAAAAATCTCATTATCTAAAACGTTGACAGTGAAAGACTAATGAATTAGTTATCATCATGATTTTCAGTGTTTTCCTGCAACGGGATATGGTAATAGTTGATCGTTCAACGTGCGCAACCCTATACTCAGAAGTATAGTGATATTATTCGTTTCGGTTGTACTACTAAAAAAAACACCAACCGCTACCTCAGGCTTAATGGACTCTAACAATTATAGACGAACAATGGTATTCCCATTATCCGGGAATCAACTGTACTCTTTATTATCTCATTGGATATTATTCCTGAATAAATTCTTAACTGTGCTGAACATGTATCGACGTTTGCTTTGTAAATGTCTGAGTCCATATACTTTTGAAATCTAATATATGCTTTCTTGATCTCATGTAGTAACTTCTCCAAGTTATATTTTTGTATTATGATAGCTCTATACTCTATCGATTGATAAAAATGAACTTATTTTTTCCAGGATACAACACATGTTTCGCTTGTGCAAAGTCATACAAGTGGAAAAAATCTCTACACCGTCATGTGAGGGAAAACCCAGAGTGTTGGCCAGTTCTTCTAACATCTGGCAATGAGGAATTCATCAAACAGATTCACTACAAAATGTTATATAATGTCAACAATTAACAGAAGATTGACACAGTTAAATTATTTTATATATAATACATTAGCGACGGTACAATGTTGGGGAAAATATTTTTGTAAAATAAATTGTCTATATTACAAAATCACAGTTAAAATGTGACTGCAATTAAATTTACCATCTACATAGTCTGCCAATCTCAAATATTCATTCAACCCTGAAAGAATTTACTTCAGCAACGACCCCTGGCGAGGGTTATCTCGGTTACAGAAAATAGGTGATACAGCTACAACTGCCATATTCAATAAATTGGAATAAAGACTGTGTAATTTTTATTTCTGTGTTCAACACGTGGATACCGTTGATATGAAACTTGAGAGAATGTATTGAGGATTTTATCAATTTCATCTAGCACCTCTGATCCACCCTAGAAGGTAAATTAATAAACTTATTCAAATTTTGTTACAGATTTAAGCATGATCTCGGTGTCTGGATTATCGAAGAAACAATTTCCATGCGATCACTGCAGCAGGAGCTACAAAAACAAGAGTTCATTGAATCGTCATATTCAATACGAATGTGGAAAGGAGAAAAAATTTGTTTGCCCAATTTGCCAGAAACGAATGATGCAGCAAAGCAGTCTTCACAAACATATGTTCGCTGTACATCGGATATAATCTTGGAATGAAATATTTGAAGATATACTATATCATACCATCGTTCACATCGGTCATACTTTGTTCAATATACATGTGTCTATGTCCTTGAAAACTATTATTTGTATTCACTTATGTAATTACGAATTTTTCATCTTCAATAATTATTCTTATAAATTTTAATTTTGTTATTACTGTGCTAGTTTCTTGCACAGAACGAGAGGAGTGGTAACATAAATTTCCAATAAAAGAACGGGACACAATAAATGATTAAGATTTGTAAATAGACAATCATAATTATGACTCAATTGTGTTATGATACAAAATTTCATTGGGAATTGACTCTTGGGTTATTGGCTACATTCGTTTGTGTTGGTGGTTACGGGCTAATATTTAATTTTAATATTATTTATTCATTTTGATCATTATTTTCCTCCTCAACTTTTCAGTTATTTTATTTTATTTAATTTCCTTTTCTTTTTTGGTTCATTGTGTTACAGGTATGGGTGCTCTGTTGTCATTGTTACGGTCTGATTACAAACATTCAATGAAGAAAAATCGTGTCAGTCGTGATAGAAGTAGAGACAGCTACGAAAGCTCACAAGAGAGTAATGAACGATCAAGAGAAGTAGTTTTTCCCGATTCTTTCGAGGTGCTTCCTCAGCCGCGGGATCTCAGTGTTGTTTACATGGGTGTTCCTCACGAACAACAGCGCAAGTTCAGGTGCAGATTTTGTGGAAAGGGATACCGCTGGAAGAGCACAATGCGTAGACATGAAATGGTTGAGTGTGGTGGAAAGCCACCAGCTTTTCAATGCCCGGAATGTCCATATAAAGCTCGTCAACGCGGAAATTTAACTGTCCATTATAAGCGTCATCATCAGAAACTTAGTTTTGATGACACTGTGTAGATAGAGATTTATTTTACTTAATTATGCTGTAATTTTTGTACGTTTTTTTTCGTTTCATTAACTTATAACGATTACCTTTTTCTCATCTGTTCTTTTCTAGTATTCGTAATTCGATTAGCATCGTCGATAGTATTCTTATTACTCTTTACCTTTGCTTCTCAAGAATGTCGTCAATTTTCAGCCGAAATTAAAGAATGCAGGCAAAGTTTGATGAGAAAATTTGAACATGGCTGTATATTCGTTTCTTCGTTTCGTTGCCTTTTCCTTATGTTTCTTTTATTACCGTTATATCTACGACGAATTGTACAGAAATGTGGTAAATGTTTAAAAAACATACATCAGACTTTGTCTTTATATATAATTATAATAATCATTAATTTTTAATTGAGATTCAAAAAGTGCAGCAATCAATACTTAAAAAGGATGATTTTATTTATTATTTGAATAATGATATATTCATACTCTGGATATAGCTCTGCGACGCTTTTATCCGGTATTCGTTTTTTTCCTTTACATCAGTATTTGACACCGTGTCCTGTTTACGGACATTAGATGAATTTAATAATTCCCCTTTATTATAACTATTATTACGGATAATTAAATTGTTTTTTCTTCCACTATTATTAGGGTTATTATTATTTCATTATTTTATTATTATTATTAGTATTATTATTATTATTATTATTATTATTATTATTATTATTATTGGAAATTTTGTTAATAACTATTGTAATTCGGATTCTTTTGGTACACTTTATATTTAAGATCACTTCTAACGTTCTTCATTCTAGTAAACCTTGTGGTAAATCATTTTTTAATTTTTATTATTTTCTATTATTTATAAATATTTGGAAAGGTTTATTAGCCGAATTTTATACATACATTATTAAATGAAAAATTCACAGCTTCTGTGAGGGGTATTTTGGAAATATGTGTTTTTTTTTTAATATTTGTTTTGTTTCCTTAATTATTCAGTATCTATACGATAATTCTATTTGATTATTTTCTCTACGTGCGCATAATCGACGATATACTATCAACAAAATGCCAATACATTCCAGAACGTTGAATATATTTTTAAATAATATCTACCTATTTAGTGAAAATTTGACAAATGATCGAGTATCTCTTCGTCTGATTATGAACATTTACAATCTATACCAATTATACTGTATTGTTCCGAATATAAGGTAACCCTGTCAATGAGTATAAGTTGACGCCCAATTTCGAGACCCGGACTAAGGGACTCTGCTTAATGGAATATACCACGAGATTTCGATGAAAGTTAGCAGAATAGAAGCCAGTGTGAAACAATAGGTGCCAACTATCATTTGTCTACCGTGCAAATAACATTGTAAACAAATGATAGTTGGCACCTATCGTTTCACATTTTATTCTTCTACCTTTTATCAAAATCTCGTGGTATGCAATATTCGCGTATAAGTCGAGTATGATTTTTCTCATCACTTCCAGGTAGAAAGAAGTTGCGTTATATTCGGAACAATACGGTACGTGTTGTATTACAGTACATTGTACATTCCGTTGCATAATACTCTTATTTTCTGCCATTAGGAGATCATACTCAATAATGATCCATGTATTTCATTCTGGTGCTCACAAACTGCACTCATTTCTATTTATTTTTCAAATATACTCTCGTAACTGTTAAGACTTGGATGAACTATGGAAGAATGAGTTCTGCGACTGAACTAACATTGAAATTCCTCCTTTTTTCGTCTCCTCATGAAAGTAATATAATCGTGTTGTCTGTTTTGATAATATGGAAAACTGATAAAAATCTTTAGAAAAATGAGAATGTGCAGCAATCTGCGATGTCTCCCAACGATTATTATTATTATTATTATTATTAATAATATTATTACGATTACTTATTATTCGTTTATCATTTCTCATTCATTGTCTATCTTTAAAACAAAATTAAAGTTTTTTTCTAAATGGTGGAGAGTTAATTAATTGTTATAGAGTTTTACTTTAAATTAATGCATTATGATTAAACATACTTTCCTTTTTTCCTTCCAATAAATTAAATGATCAAGTATACACAAACAGTTTGTAGTTTTATCTTACTGATAATCAGCAAAGAAGTATCTCACGTATATCATTTCTTTCACAAATTTAATCCAGTTTATGTTCATTTTCAGTATCCAAATAAACTTTACACAAATTTTATTAGTGCGTAATATAAACATTTGTTAATAATCAATTTCAAAGTTCTTTTTTCAGAAATCAAAGTCCGACGCCTTACTCAGCAAGCTGATCTTTTCCTGAATCTCACAAGATAAATACGGAAAGGAAAAATATCTTCTTTCGGCGATGACAATTCAACAATGATTGATCTGCGGAAGTGTTCAAACAAGTTGTTTCTTCATATTTGTCTTATACATTGCATGTTTTGTGCACAAACGATATCGAAATTTTCATAAGAGCTGTTCAACTTCAATAATTGAACTCGTAAAAGCAATTAGGCTTGTTCAAAAAAGAACAATTCTTTGATTTTCAATCTGCCATTTCAGATGCGTTATCTGCCTTTGTAAAACTCGCATCTCTAGCTGTGAATAGTTAAATGAGTATAATTTCCTTGTATTTATTGAAAAGGCGTCGCTTCCGAATGATGCTCTTCATTTTTGTACATACATATATGTAGCTTCAGCTTTTGAGAAGTATTTTAAACAAGTTTTTCAAGATTTCAGCTGCTTGATAGTTTTAATTGGTTTGCCAAAGTGAACCGAGTAATTATACCGCTGAATATTCACTCATAATGATTTAGAATAAAATGTCTGTACGATGATCAGTGGCATCATAAAGTTTTTTCATACGTTCTTATTTTATAAGGAAAATGATCAAAGAGGACATATATTTCATTTGAATTTTTTTCATTTCAGGTTTCTGGAGTCAAAGACTTGGATCATTACTCAAGAATGATCCATTCAGTGCTCCAACAGCCGAGTTCAAAGTCACCCAGAATATATTTCAACCTGTAAGAACAGCCCGAGGCCAATCTACTTACAAATGTCCAAACTGCAATCGATTTTACATGCGTAGTTCGTGTCTCAAACGTCATTTACGTGTCGAATGTGGGAAGGCGCCTAAATATCAATGTCGTATATGCCAAGGATGGTTCAAATACAAACACAATTTAGTTGCGCACATGAAATTACACGTCGAAGAACCGAAACATCATTGTGTACTTTGTCCAAAAAAATTTTATAGACGCGATAAACTCGTCGAGCACGAAAGGAAATTTCATAATATGTATATGATTTAAATATTACACACAGATTTCATATCATTTCATTTCGTTATCGTATCATTTCAGAACGTATTACACATACTTAATTAGTTGTTACAAGCTGCTATCTGTGTAAATAATTTCAGGAAATCATATTTCTACTTCAATTTTTATTCGTATTTGTTACACAAATTTTGTATAATTTTTTTAAATGAACTTTAATTTACCATTTCTTTCTGTTTCCAAGTACGGTATATTGATAAGTGTAACGTATGCACTTTGGAGATCTATTTGTAAATATATCCTACACAAAATCTAACATTGTTTTCTTAATGTTACAATTTTTGCGTGTTACAGTTTAAGTACCCCATTGTAGCTCAACGTATATTGACATTATTGTATTAGATATATCTATAATGTCAACAAACATTTGTTTTGTATGTTATACATCTTAATTATTGTCTAAGTGATGTCCACGGTTGTGTTTGTATGAAACAAATAACAATTATCATTAACAATAATATTATATACCGAAAATTAGACGAATATTACATCAGTAGTGAATGACAAATAATATTGACTACTATAATGATGTAGCGGGTGTTCAAAAAGTATCCTCGAAAAGTTGACAGTGGCCAAATTACATTTTGCATACCCTTACGGATATGTATTACTTGATATTTTCATTTTAGCATTATTTCAAATTTTACTCACGCCACAAATATTACTACTGTGTACGGAGTGAGTTACTTCAATTTTTGAGAATGGCAGGAGCATGGACAATACGAAGACAGGCCCCGTCAGCCAATCAACACTTGGGGCAATCATGTTAGACCAAGACCTTGGCGGGAGAAGGATACTCATTTTCTTGATGTAGAGGAAAAATATCAACACCGACAGAACTAGCTACACTAGTAAATTTTTGTGTATAATAAACACCTTAGCTAGTTCAATTTTCGTTGATATTTTTTCCCCTACATCATAAAATTAATTGAGTATCCTTCTCCGATAAAGATTTCTGTCTGACGTGACTACCGTGAGTAGTGATCGGCTGGAGGGGCGTGCCTTTGCATTGACTAAGTCCTTCCCATTTCCAATGCTTGACGTGACTCACCTTATGTACATATACTTTTAAAAAGTATGAAAGTAAATAAAATGATATTTTACTTCCACATTACAATAGAATATATATCAAGCTTGGAAAAACACGATAGGTGATTTTCAAACAAAATATAAGTATACAAATGATATTAAAAATGTTTCTTAATCAAGAAGATCATCAATAAATGTATAAATAATTATTCTCATGATATTTTTCTACCGATTTCATTCTAGTTTGTTAGTGCGATAAGGTTTTCTGTTGCGTTCCATGTATATGCGTCATGATATGTATGTGTTGTTGATATTATTCCTCAAAAAACCTACATGTACTGGAGGACAAAGAAAGAAGGAATCTTAATTTCAGTCGAAAGCAGAAAATAAGCTCCAATTATTGACAAAAAAACATGCAATCTAACGTATTAATAAATATGTATTTTTTATTTCAGATTATTACCATAACCGGACGACAAATCTAAAGACCTCGCATAAAGAGTTCGTGTGTAATTCTTGTCCACGAAGATACAGCACAATTGCAGCTTTAGAATTTCATCGGAGAGTTGAATGCAACCAAGAACCAAAATTTGTGTGCGTTGTGTGTAGCTATAAAACTGTCAGAAAGGGTAATCTTTTGAGGCACATGATGCGACATAGAAAAGTTGTTTCTCCTGCTTCAGACTGCATCATTTGAAGACTCCAGAGTTTTCAATGGTTCTAATTTATGAAAATGTAATCAAACAGCTCTGTGCATCTGCATAGTACAGGCTCTTTTGAACCAGGTATATGGATAATTACAGTGAATTTGAAACCTACTGTATTATTATTATCCACGGCAAGAGCTGTATATCACAGATCGTGAAGACCGTAGCTACTGTATTTTGTCAGATGAATATCATACTCCATGATTTAAAATTCATTTACTATACTATTCTAATATTTAGGCTAGTTTATAATTTCAAATTTTCAACAAATTTGATCTGAACGTTTATTCAATAAGCATGTAGACTTGAAGTGTGAATTGGCAAATGATTGATAGGATGTTTTCTGCGCGGGAGAAAACCGAGAATGTATCTATAATCAGGTTTAGACCCACTTTTTTACAAAATAGTTGAAAAGTGGAGTGAGAGAAAAGTGTGAATATAATAATTATTAAGAGGTAAATTATTGGATAAATATAATGAATATTTTCTCTTTTTGATCCACGGCTCTCATTTTCCCTCTACCTTTCCCCCGGGGCAAGCAGTACAGAGAGAAAGTGGAGTTGCGACATCTGTTCATTTTTCTATTTTTATGATTTGTCGACAATCACTAAACTTGTATAAAGTATTGTCATAGCAAAAAACTGTCCATATTCGGTTGCTTGAAGCTGCGTTACTATCCCCAGAGGCGAATGTGTAGTTTTTAATTTTATATGGAAAAATTTAATCTTTGAACAGTCTTACAATTTTTTTATTATTACAGGGGAATTCTGTTGGAGATATAATAATATGAAAGTGACACCGTACCAATGCAGCAAGTGTCTGAAATACTTTAAATCTTCAAAATCGTGTTGGAATCACAAGAGCGTATGCGGAATGGAGAAGAAATTTAGTTGTGGACTCTGTGTTTACAAATCACATCATAAAGCTAATGTACTCAGGCATTTGGCGAGCCAACATCCTGAAACAAATACTGTTAATCAATTAAATTTGGTTCAACGGTGAGATAAATCAGTGGTATAAGATCGGAGGCATATAAATTTTCATCCTAAACGTTTCAGAACCTTTAATTACATTGCAACCTACATTGCAAAACCAATAAGGTCGCACTGTCGAATAAATATACAAAAAAATGAATACGTTCTTTCATTCAAATCATCCTCACCGATATCCTATGTATCATTTGAAAATAAATATCCTAAGAATGATCTTTTTTTACCGATTTTTCTCATTCCGCAGCCAAGAACAGGGAAACTCGTAAGATTGTGGAGAGTCATATTCGGCTAAAATGCATTCATAGCAATCTGAGGTAGAATAGTTTTTATTAATTTAGTTTGGTGCAGTGATAAATTGCTCTTGGTTGATCTACATGTACGGAATTTTTGATTATGTGTTCTACAAAACTTAATATTCTTGCATCTGGGTTGTTCCTTCCCTTATTTTTTTTTTACATATTGTTTGTTTTGTTGACATATTGTTGTACTGTATATACCAGAGGAAGAATTGTGAATGCCAAATAAAAGGACGGAACCAAGGTGGTGGAAAAAGGTTTTAATATTATAGAACATATCTAAAACAGTATTTCTTTTCAGATTACAACTCTGGAGACGAAACCGCAGACCTACCAATGCAATCTTGGAAAACATGGTGGCAGAATTGCAATAGTGGAAATCAAGTTACAAATTCAACTGAATTGAAGATTCCGAAAGCAACATTTGGTGCTAAAAGACCCATGGGTCAATTCGCATGCTCTAAATGCGGAAGATGCTACATGAGAAAAGACTCACTCCAACGTCATGTGCAGTGGGAATGCGGAAAAGAACCACAATTTCAATGTCCCTTTTGTTCACAGCGGTGTAAACGCAAAGCCCATTGGCTACGACATATCCGAAGGCAGCATATGGACAAAATTGGTGATATGGAAGAGTACTTGATGGCATATACTGTACCTAAACTTGAGATTGATTGAAAATGAAAGTTATTTTTCACCATCAAAGAACAATGAGTCTAGTGAGCAGCGATATGACAAACAATGTTGCAGTATAAGGGCTATATTGCTACTTATCTTTGAACCTTTGAGCTCTAATTGATTTTAGTTTTTAATCCTTCATTCTAATGATAAATCGTAAAGATTTCCTGACTTAATTTAGGCAGTCGATGACTCGAAGCTACCTGTAGGAAAATCACCTGCTTCAAACCGATGGCGTAAATTTATTTATAGTTGTTTCCGCTATTATTAGTTTTAGTTATGAAAAACAATCCCTTTATGTATAAGACGATTCATTATTATCTAGTGCGTAATACCTTTTGATATAAGTGCCTTAATATAATTTTCACGTACGTAGGACACACGGTAAATTTTCTCCCCAAGATAATATGATGAAGTTTATAGAGAAAGAAGAACAAAAAAACGAAAAGCAAAAGGCAAACTTATTTTTCTATCCTTTGACCCCTTGAGAAATAAGAAATATAATCAAACAGAGATGTGCAGCTAAATTGCAATTCGAATATATCAATGAAGCTGATTTTTTTTTTCTTATCGTATATCGCTAATCGGAATTTGGAAAAACGAAAATTGTAACTTGTTTTCAGCATTGTCAGCAAATTGAACAGCTGGATGGAATCAATAGTTAATTTTTCATATATATAGTTACTCATCGTATTATGTTTTGAATAAAAATGTGAATCCCCATTCAGAAAATATGTTTTAAAGATATGGAGTCAAATTATTTTCCTATTTACTGTTCATGATCATAATGCGTTCTATTTATTCGAACTATTTAACACATATCTCTCACTACTTGTGCTCTCCGTTATCATGAAAATAGATATTCCATTCCTCATGTGTTTTTTTGTTTGTTCATTCTATTTTTTTAGTCAGACGATGGACTTTTCTTGTTAACGGAGAGTGGCATGGATACTAACTATCTTTTCTGTATATAGTGACACATTGTTTCATCCTGCATTTTTCGGAAAAAATATATGCTGAATTATTTTGTAATACAATATTATTTTCATGATTATATTTCTCTCTCTTTCTCTCTCTCTCTCTATCTCTCTCTCTCACTCTCTCTCTCCCTCTCTCTGTTAAGTGGCACGCAAATTTATTTGCATTATTTCTTTTGAAGTATGCAGTACCAGCTCATGTCGACTCATAGCTAGCTACTTCAATCCTGCTTGGGGCTCAAATGTAAGAATACATTTATTATACTTAATAAAATAAAAATGTATTTTGCCTTATTAGCTGACACGACGACAAAATTCACATTTACATGGATACAGATAAATATTTCATCTTATATCGCCCGCGATATAATGTCAGCGGCGGCTACATATTCCAGCTTGACATAACAAGACCCCTTAACTCCTACAGGTGCTGGTTTATATTATTTTTATGAAGACTATACATACTCTGTTTGCTCTTGAATGGGAATCGTAAAAATCGAAAAACAATAGCTTTTCTTTCTAATTTCAGCAATTTTTCAGCCCCATATTTATTAGAAAATGATTTATCTTACAGGTTTATCATTATTATTATTATTATTATTATCATTACTATTATTATTAATACAACATAATAATATTTAGTTTTTAATATTCTGATATTTACTCAAACCCATTTATTCTTGCTTAGTATTAAGCGTTAGATTGTATCTGGACTAATAAAACGAAAATTTGTTCCAGCTGAGGATTTGAGCATTACGGGGCTCAAGTGGGCAGCCGCATGGCAGCGTTGGAGCGTTCCTTCAATAATGTGGCGATCTGGTGCTGGTCTTAGCAAAAGATTTAGTGTCGGTTCACCAAATCCTGAAGGTGGATTCAATTGTCCAGCTTGTGGAAGAGTTTATAAATTAAAAAGTTCTTTACGCAATCATCAAAAGTGGGAATGTGGAAAGGAGCCTCAGTTTCAATGTCCACATTGTGTGTATCGGGCCAAGCAAAAAATGCACATCGCGCGTCACATGGAACGAATGCACAAGGAAAAAATCTATAAACAGGAATTAGTTTAATCAGAATTTCAGTAGAAGAGAAATATCAAAAATAATGCCGTCTGGATTATTCATTCTTTATAAACTTGTCCCATTCCGGATTTCAATATAATTTGAATGGCACACGCAGGCCCAAGCTTGGAATGATTGAGACATAAAAAAAGAAGGAAACATTGATTTTCAAATTATACATATTATAAACGTATGTACTACGTATCTATACACATGTATACGTTTATTTATGAATTTTTTTTTCTAAAGCGTAATAAGAAATTATATATTATGTTGCTGTTGCAGCTGAAATAATAAGGTGATAAAATACTGAAAAAGAGAAAACGTTAATCTCGCTGGGGGCAACTCTGTATTGAACGTACTATTAAATTATAAGATTTTTATTTTTATTTCATTCTGTTTCTTTTTTTTTCATATATAAATATAAGTCAGTCAAGGCTCGAAAACACGAGAAAAATATATTGAAGGTATATAGCCGATTACAATATTCGTCAATCCCAAGACATATAGCTTTTTTTAATGTGGTTTTGAGTTGCTCCAGGCTAGAAAAAACCATCCGGTTTTCCGGAGCTCTTCCATAGCAACCATTCTGGTCACACTGGTTCCATATTTTTAACGGATAGTTTCATGGGTATGTGTGGCTTACTGGGGACATTCAAATTTCATTCCTTTATCGACCTGATTCTGTTCTGGCTACATATTTCGATATCGTGTAAGATTATAGTTCGATTATCGTAGCATCAATTCAAATACCCGATGAGCTAACATTGATGCTGATTCCTGCAATGCATTTATACTTTATTTAATTATATCACATTTTTACAATCATATAATTTAATTTTTTTTTTTTTTTTTTTTTTTTTCTCCTTTTTTCTAACCAGATCAGGTCTACCAATCAAGTGCCAAAAGCTGAGTACGGCTGATAATTCACGCTTAAACTTTCATCTACTGCACTCTCAATGATATAGTGTTACGCATCTTCTGTGAGTTTCTTCACGGTGACAGTATACAGAGTGAGTTTTCTCTGGTATCGCATGAGGGAGGGGCCTAATATGGCAGAGTTGTGTATATTTGTTCATACTCTTCTGTTTGTGTGCTAGCAACACTTACCTACTTTCGTAAATATACACAACTCTGCCATATTAGACTCCCTCATGCGATACCAGAGAAAACTCACCCTGTATAGTTGTTTTCTATTTCGTTAGCAAAACAACCATACTCAGGTATACTTGGCAAGGTCCCATATTCCTATGCCACGCCAAATGCGCTCGTCCCATAACTATCCAATTCTCCATATGTAGACAATATTTATGAAACAAACTAAACTAATATCATTATTCATAAACCTAAGTTCTTCACCCTATGCGAAGCAATAGATAATGTTCATAGAAACAGGTTTCAACATGTAGAGTTTTCGAATATCGCAAAACAACACGTCGTACTACATCAGCTCATCCAAATTGTTATGAGATTGACAGAGTTCATTGATTTTCATTGTGAAAATCAAAGAAGGATATCAATTGGCATTAGAGTACTAATTATACCAATTTACCGGTGATACAGACCTACTTTTACTGAGAGAGAATATTTTTCTTTATTATTATTATAAATTTGTATCTTTAATAACGTTTATATAATTTCGATCATCCGTCGTACGAAATTCCATAAGCTGATTGTTAAATAACGTCGTGATGCGATGTATGTAGTACCAACTCAGCTTACAATTAGATCTAAGTAATAATATCAAGAAGATATAAAGTATAACTTTATATATAGAAAGAAAACGAGAAAGGAATGCGCGAAATCTTCAACCTTCGTAGTAGTTTATAAAATAGATATAATAATAGATTAGATAATAATAATAATATTAATTAATTAATAATCATAATCATAATAATGCCTCACGAGGCCTTGCTAATTCCGAGTGGTCAAGACCGCTTGCTAATGGCCACCAATATACAGAGATTACTAGATTCTACGGATAAGTATAATTAATATCTTAGATTGAGGTCCCCTGCCCCATTTTGTTACGATTTCATTTTCCCCTACACGAATGTATAAGATGTGTGTTACCTATACACACACAATTCTTTGTTATACAAGAAGACACGAACATACTAATTGATATTTCTTTAGCAAACTAGTAATTTTTTTTATTTAGCTTATATATATTCGCAGATATTGCTAGAATTAAGTATTCAAAGATGCCTTTTGCTGTGCCAATTCTATGTTTCTTTTAAAACGAAAAAAAAATCCAATGGGCTACTGGATCACAATTTTTTTTTTTTTTTTTTCTCATCCTAACTTTTCGATCAGAAGATGTGAAAACGTGCATCGGGTATGTGCATTGCCAAGCAAAAATATTATATGAAAATAACAGGATTTCTTTTCTACCAGTATATTATATCACAATTTGAAAATTATATTCAGCGCACTTATATAATACGTACTATCTACATGATCACTAGATTTATTAAATTTATTTTTATTTCTTTTTCATTTTTATAGCTACAAAAATCTATGCCATCTTTACCTATATTATAAACAAATGATTACGGGAAAAGTATAGTATCCGATATTTAAATCAGGCGATTAAAACCGAACGATTGAATCTACAATATAACGATGATCATATTTTGCTAATTGGGTATGTTATATTATTATATGTGAAACTATACTGATGTGGTATATACGATATTAATTAATTATCGATTCGATAATTCAATATAACGATCTATTACTTTTTTCTTTCTTTTTTATATCCTTGCTTACGTAATTGATTTACGATCGATATAAATATTCTGTCTACATGTGCCTTTAAAATGAGAAAATAAAAAATAAAAAAACAAAAAAAAATAATAATACAAATAAATTATTAATAACTATATGAGATATTATAATTATATTATTCTTACAATTGGGATACTAAGAAAAATAATTAGGAAATAATCATTTTTAGGAATTTGAAATAAATTTAACACGTGGTAAAAAGAGAATAATAATGATAATATTCAATATGATCAATGATAGTATCATATACTATTACTAAACAATATAATTTTTTTTAAATAATTAAAAAAAAAGTAAAACAAAACAAAGCAAAAAAAATAAAAATTGAAAAATTTTTGAAAATATTATTTGTATAGAAAATATACGAATTGGTTTAATAATTAGCTTGTAAATTGGGCTTCTAGAAACGGATTTTAAAGGTTGATAATAATAAATCTTGTTTAGGTGTTGGACGGGATTGGGAGAATCTAACTCAAAACAAACAAATAAAAATAAATAAATATATGGAATAAAATGAAGTAAAAAACAAAATGTTTATATCAAAATAATAATGATAATGATATTGATTATAATGATAATATTAATAACAATAATGGTAATAATAATAATAATAATAATAACCATCATAATCATAATAATAATAGTAATGATAATAATAATGATTTGCTAGGCAATTATAAGGCTCCATGCAAACATTATAACAAAGGCGATCAACAAAATTTTAGTATACGCAGCAGCAGCAGCAGTTGCTATCTGTTTGTAATATATTCTATTACAACACGGCTTTGCGTTGCGGTGAACAAACAGAAAAAAAGTGCAAAATGAATAAACAAAAGATACATACAAAAATTTAAAAGAAAGAAATGCAAAGAAAGGCCGAACAAGAGTGAGAATTGCAATCATTTTCGAATATGATATAAATTTTATTTCTATATACATGCATTCTATAGCACATTATATGCTATAACGTTTGTTTTCTAGACCTCGTGATATTTAGATTCTAAATTTGTTTTTATTAATGCTCTTCGATAATATTATATAAATATAATATGCCATCCAAGTATTTATATGACCCTATATACAATGCTTTATTTTTTTTGTATCTACGTAAAGATATATAGTATATATACATACATACCATATATGTATATATATTATGCATTCCTATTTTATGAATGAACAGTGGAAAAACAAAAATTTAATTAAAATAGTTGAAGATGAAAATTTTAATTTACTGATTGATTATAATGCTTTCTAACACTTTTTGAAGAAACAAGTATTGCAAATTTACTTAAAAAGAACAAAAGAAAAACGAAGATTAAAAATTATTAAAAATATTTTCCCACATTAGATACAAGAAAAGAACTGTTATATAGACATACATATACAGTCAACTGAAAATCTGAGAATCGGAAGAGCTTAATTGATGAATTAGGCCTAACTCTCAGCCAATCTGGCGAATGTTCAGTATATACGTCGAGGAGTCATGAGTGTTGATATCAAAGTAAAATTCGAAAGCTACGTGCAGGTAACCATCAGTAATGAGAAACAATAATGAAGATATGACACCAATAGAAAGACGACAGCATGAAATGTAAACAATTAGGTTTGTCTCAGCATATGAGAGTCATGCTCACTCATAGGCCTAGCATAGTTTACATAGTTTATAGTAATGAATAGGCTAAGCAGTATGGTCAGAGAAATTGATTGTATCAGAGCTATTGGTGATTTACTCTTCGACGTATAATACTAAACATTCGCCCGACTGGCTGATGGGTAGGACCTAATTCATCAACTAAGCTCCTTCTATTCTCGGAGTTTCAGTTGACTCACCCTGTATATATGGGGGATTCCACACCAAGTTGCCTAGCCTCTGACCTTGACCATTTTCGAGTTGGCTGATTTTTTTTGTGTCATAGTATACCTTACAGAAAAAAATTCATGATTTTCTTCAGATTTTTATCTTAATGTTTTCGAAAATTATGAATTTTTGAAAATTCCCTACTCCAAAACTTCAAATCCATATAACCCACCCCAAAAAATGATATCGACAAAAACCGGTACATCATTTTCCTCGTCTTGAATCGTACTTTCAAGAAAAACGTATTAAGTACATTTTCGCACATTTGATCACATATATTTTTCAGTTTGTAGTTGAAAAATGCTTTATTTCCTGAACGATCGCTTTTGAAATAATTAAGAAAATCTCAAAACACCTATTATCAATACCAAGATTTTTAAGCCTAGTTCGGTTGTGGACATTGAATCCGGTCTATTTTTTTGCTCACCAATGAAAGCGAAAAAAATGATTTTTCAATGAAACAAAAACTTTTGTCAGGGAAATGAAAAAATTTTTTCTTATAGAAAAACATACAGCATTTCCGAATTGAAGAAAAAAATGTTTAAAAAAAACCTTTCATTTTTTTTCATTCTTTTATTTATTTTCTAAAGTTTTCTTATTTTGTTGAGGAAAGGTTCTTTTTTATTGGAAAAAATTATGTTTTCTCGTTTTTATTCACAAACAAAAATTGACCGAATCCGATGTCCACGATCGGGCTAGGCTTAAAAAACTTAGGATTGGCAATAGTTTCTTTGAGATTTTTTCGAAGATTTTTTCATTCAGGACAAAACAAGCGTTTGTGACTTCAAAAGTAAAAAAAAATGTGAACAGATTCTCCAGAATTTATTTGACATCTTTCACTGAAAAAATTATCCAAGACGAGGAGAATGATGTACTGGTTTTTGTCGATATCACTTTTCTCGACTGAGTTACATGCATTTGAAGTTATGAAAGATACAATTTTCAAAACAATTAAATTAAAAATCTGAAAAAAAATCATGAATGTTTGTTATGGTATACGATGACATAAAACAAAATCAGCCAAATAAAAAATGGTGACTCGGCGTGGAATTCCACATGTACTATATCTCTGAAAATATGTAACATATTACAAGATATGTTATTATTCTATGAAGAAGGAGAAAGATAAATAAATGATAATAATAATAATTTCGATGATGATTGGAATAAATATTATTGTTATTATTTTTTATTTCCATATTTATCATCTTAAAAATTCTATATTTTACAATTAAATTATTACTGATATCGTTAGTACGACATACGTTCAGACTGTGGTTTGGTTTTTCAATTTTTTGTTCTCACCATTCATGTATCAGATACAAAGAATGCAATTGATTTAGGAAACCCAGTTTCACATGTTTAATTAAATTGTATTCAAGTATATGTATTTCTGCCACAAATCAACCAGCTGTTGCAATATACCCACAGTTTTTAGGAAATTGATTGTTCCTCCAATGATAGTATCAAATCACATTCCATAATGCTATTCTTAGTAGAGAGAGAGACATAATTTTTTGCCTAAATGTTTGATTGGGAGGTGGACATTTTCTTGACCGCTGATAAGCGTTCCCTTTTTTTCTTGAAAGCATCTCTGAAATACTTTCTTGAATTACATCCATATCCGGTGTTCTCACGTTTTATACTTTGATATGCCAAACCACGAGTCATGAGATATTATTCATAGGAAAAAATATAATTTAGGATTGCATAAGTGTGAGTCTATGCAGAGGCACGCTTCTTGGCAGTTAACAATATGTGACGTATAATAAGAAATCGTATGTTCTTCAACCAAGGAAGCCTTGTGTTAAGTGCCTTCAAGTACGACTTAGATTTAGAATAGAGCAGAGGCGCTGGGCGCACCCTTCTGTAAACAGTTCAATGGTATTGACAACTTTATACCAAGTATGGATCACCGTTACATAATAGGTATTCTACTTCTCATTTCATCCAACGTTATGAAGATTTATAGTATGTACATCGACCGCTATATCGTCAATGTTTATTTTTATATGCAAAAAATACCGTTGTCACGTTCTCGCGCACTCAATAAAGTTTTTCTACATTCTCATTATTGCCCTTTGTATATTGAATGACAATTTTCCATACTTGGTAGACGTTAGGTACTTCTATGAGACACCAGTGATATTTTGTAAATTATTTATTTACGAATAATAATCTCAATATATACTATACTATACTGCCAATATATCAGCTAAGTTTGTCGAATACCAGAATGTGATTCTTGTATCGCTTCCATTATTTATTATAAAAAACAGCTCTTCTACGTATATACAATTGTTAATACTTCGACAATTGTAATTCTTTTTATATTATTTCCTTACTTATACTATGAAATCACGGTATATACAATGAGCGTTGGCTCGTAGAATAAACAAGAGATTAACCAAGAGGTCTATTATATTACATATGTTTGTTTACATTACTCAGAGCTGAATATACAGGGAATCCCGTATTGAACGTATCGTCGACCAACAGCAGATTCTTCATGAAAATTGAGACGAGAATTTCCTTCGCGAAAATTCTCTGCGTGGGACCGTTTGGTCGTAAGAGCTGTTTGAAGTCGGCCAATCCCAAAGCTTAAACTAGCCTAGGCCAGCATTGTGACAAGTGGGAGCCGGTCGAGCCCGGCCCCCTCTACCATAACGTCTCATGAAACAGGCGCTTGCATTCCAAGTGTTTCACAGTCTATATCTCGTCTGTCACAAATATGATTATGTGACAAATTTGAATATGAAATATGATATGATTACACGTTTGAAATGAAAATTTTAAATACATCCTGCTTGTTGATACGTCGAGTAGAGAGGTTGCGCTCAGCCGGCTCCCAATTGTCACGGCACTGGCCTAGGCTCATTCAAGCTTTAGGATTGGCTGATTTTAAACGGGTCTCACGGCCAAACGGTCCCGCCCTGAAAATTGTCGCTAAGGAAATTTCTGTCACAATTTTCACGTGAAATCCGTTATTGTCAGGCGGTGCGTTTGATACGGGATACCCTGTATGCTGGTAAATTTCGTCAATGGCAAACAATCTTTGAATATTCTAGATTCCCAGCACTCAATATTGTGCTGAAGACAAATTTCCTGACAGTGAGATTAATAGGAATAGTGAATAATACCCTGACATGGCTTCCACAGCTCTCTTTATTAGGATGTGTACGCAATGTTGACGAATAATGTTGAGAGTGTATAGATAGAATTTGAAAATAAGAAAGAAAGGAGAAAATATAGCTTTGTCTCCATCAAATGAAACAATACACCTTGCATTATTTTTAATCTGTTGAACTGTTACTTGCGAGGTATATAGCGTTGTGGTGCTTTTTCTATAGTGAGATACATAATATGTGATGTATAATATTTTACAATGTAAGATATTCCCATCGATATTGAGCCTTTCGAAGCCTAACTCCTATTTTTCTATTCTATTCTCGGAAATATGATATAGGATGACTTAGACAAGTGCCATTTTTACTTTTGTTATTCTAAAAACTTGTAACTAATAACGCTGGCTAATTCTTATAGAATGAAACTGTGAGATTCACCGATAGCAACTTGTATCGTTGGTTGATATTTGGTTGAAGAATAAAGTAACGCTAACGGCTTATCCTGAACCCAGAAATATATATATATATATATTTATGTGTGTGTTCGTGTGTATATATATAAATATATATATATATATATATACGTATATTTTTTTAATATTAGGTTTAGTAATGTGTTTCTTATCACACTCAAAAAAAAGAAGGATAACACACATTTTTCTATTGATCAAACATTTACACGGAAAATGATATTTATTTGATATAAAATAATTTATATTATTACGAAATTTATTCTAGGAAAAAGTGCTATGGGCTTTATGCATGTATACTATACATAGAATATAACAGTAGGAGTGATAGAGCTGAGCTTTAACATGGTAAATTCTGTGATCCCTGGGTTCTTGATTATGTTATTTTTTTTTTAAATTGGATATCAATACTCAATAACTGACGATATAAACATTGGTGAGTTGAGATAGACATACATTCATTCGTCACCTCCACGTTATTATTTATGTACTTGTCTTGGACATCCATGTGCAAACATAAATTATTTATTATTAAGGCTATAAACTATGTGTGTATGCTTATATTTGAAATATGTGCGGCACCTTTCGCTCAGCGCCTCAAAAAACAAAACACAAAAAAAAAAATATTATTTTAATCTTAATTACTTTCGCCATGTATTTGCCAACGAATGATAATATTTTTCTTTTACTCTTTTTTTTTCTTTTATAGGTATATCTCCTTCATTTTATACTATTAACATTATTTAGAAATCTATTATTATTTACCATTATCATCGAACGATAATCTTTCTAGATATTTTTGCTTTGCGATTCCTTTTATATACAATATATATTATACATAATACAATTCGCTAATTACTACGTTATATTATATTCAAAAATATTATTACATTGGCTTATATTCAAAACGTTGCTTAGTTAGAAATTTATGATAGAATGAAGAAAAAGAAAGTTGACAATTTAATACGTATAACAGATTTATTTTGGATAATTATAGTAAAAGAAATAAAAGAAATTGAAAGAAAAAATAATGGAAAATTAAACTTCTCTGTTGTGTTGTTTGGATTTAAAACATTCCAAAATGTGTCTTGTTTGTAGAAAAATCTTGTATTCGATATCAAGCAAAAAATAAAGTCTAGAAAGGCAATGTTGCACTTTTCATTACGTCTTATGTTTCAACAATAAATGTAACAGAAATCATATTCTTGTCGTATAATCATAATATGTAATGTATAATAAGATTGAAAATACTTATACAAACAATGGTGGGTCAGGAACATGACTCATCCTTTAAGTATATCGCTTTGAAATTGTATTTGGCATATATATTTAATTAGAAGTTTTTCTTTTTCAGCCTTAATGAGTCTCCACCATCGGTGGATATGGATTTTCACCGTTCAATGAATCATTGACTCCTACATGAATAATTTATACGAATGTACACTTCCGTACTTCGGTTAGCTTTAAGAAATTTTAGCCCGGTACTAATATTGCGTGAAATTTTGTGTCCAATGATGAATGTATGTTTTTCTTTAATCACCTAATTCAAAGTTCCTTACATTCTGCACTCTCATTCCGCAATAGTTCCAATTTAACACTGAATTAAACTCTAAAATCATATTCTATTGCCTAAACTTCATTTAATTTCTTTATCATGATTCTATAGAACATTTAATCCAGTGTCAAATTAATATATCCCATTAATATTTGCAGATTTTTGTCTTAGTATTTATAAAAACCACTCTTACTGAGTAGAGACAACGATTTATGAATTTAAATCATTATAGATATGCTCGTTACTTGCTAGCTTGAATGTGGCATGGCCATTGTTGAAAATACTACATCTACTAATCATAACTGTGAATGCCTACAGGATTTTTTGCTGCATTTGGCTGGAATACCGATGGGACACGTCGATTTCGTTCAAGCGATGTACCAGCGCCATTGACCCCACAGCGTCGAGCTCGGCTCCATTGTCCCGCCCGTCACGTAAGCAGAAACAACAATCGGCCATTGACTATTTCAGCTCATGATCGTCGTCATAATTGTTCACGATGTGGTAAATCTTACAAAAATGCCTACATTCTTAAGCGTCATTTACTTTACGAATGTGGAAAGGCTCCCTCTTTCAGTTGTCCACATTGTGCTTTCAGCTCTAAGTATGAGAGAAATTTAAAAGCTCATATTATTCATCGCCATAGCGAGATTCAACCATAATCGACTGCCGTTTAACCAAAGAGCTTAAACTCTGGTGCCAAAGATTTTTATCAGTTAAGGCCTTTTTATGAAAGAAAAATTTCAAAATGAACTCTTACAATTAGTTATTATCTTCTAGTTATATTATATATTTAGTCACTTATGATAGTCGTTCCAATTTCTATTAGTCAAGTGTTACATCGGAATTATTTGATTTCTATATTGCTCTCTGATACAATTGATAAAAAGCAGTTCGATGGAAGCGTTTCTGAGACGCTTCGAAATTATGATATAGATTACGAATGTGATAAAGTTCCCAGTGACGGTTATTCTAGACGGTTATTCTAGATGGTTAGTGTTCTGGCTTTCAGTTCATTCTGCTTCCCTGAATGGCAGAAAACCTTGCAGTTCAAAGTGCGTTAATACGGAGATAAATGATATGATTTTTTTTGTGAATACTAAATTTGGTAATCCGCTACTTTGGACCATAGAATTATACTTTCCAAACTGGTGAGACGCTAGCTATTATCTCACGTGATATGAAGAATGTGGAGCCGGTGTTGAACATGTTCCTATCCCGAACAATACAAAATTAAGAGTGGACTAGTAGACTACTTACAGTTGACTAACGACCGCTTTTCAGTCAGCTAAAAGTCGACTTCTGAAGATAAGTCGACTTATAGACATTTGTCAACCTTAAGTCATCTCGTAGTCAATTCCTAATTTTGTGTTTGCGATATATGCTACAATTCACAATAATGAAAAAGTTGCAATTTTAGGATGCACTTTGTCTGAAAAACCATTTAGAGCACATTGGTATTAAGCTCTTCCAGTATAAGCTCATAAGCATTCTAATTATGAATTTCGTTGAATAATTTGACTATCTGGCACAATTAGTAGGTAGCTTGCAAGTTTGAGTACCTACGTTCTGAATTGTTTCAAAATACTGATGGGAACCGCAAAGTTCTATTTTTGCTTGATACTGAGAAGTATTTGTAATTACCCCCGAGTTGTAACAGCAAATTATAGAACCGCCCAATTATTTTTATACAAATTACAAATAATATGAAATT
Organism: Phymatocera aterrima; assembly: GCA_963170745.1. Lineage (NCBI taxonomy): Eukaryota > Metazoa > Arthropoda > Insecta > Hymenoptera > Tenthredinidae > Phymatocera > Phymatocera aterrima. Next base: position 3,036,787 of record OY720663.1, on the reverse strand, counting down.
GCATTAAAAGATGGGCGGACAAGTAAAAAATTCCCCAAAATAATCAAATAATCTTTTGATTTGTCAATGTTTGTCACAAGAAAGTACTGAATTCTCTAATACCAGTACAGACATTGTGATACTACCTTTGTTTTCGTTCCCCCGTTTTATATCTTGGCACGATGTTGTTGAAATAACGCATAGTGCATTATAATGTGAAGGAAGACTGCATTTCCTCTTGCAGTCTGAAGTTTAAAACGGGTAAAACCGAACAAGAGATGAGAAATTTCACTTATCTTACATGAAAATAACTCAAACAAAGACCAACGTCAAAATATCAAGCAACGAAAATTATAATATTGAAAAGATTGATAGATTCAATGAGGAGGGGAGAAACTCAATAGTTTAAATGAAAAATAACGTATAGCATGCCGCGTGTATTATTTACAACTTTGTTTCAGGCAGATATAGTTGATACATAAGTATCCTATGTAAGTGAAACTAGAATTTTATCCAAATTCGACCAGAAATATGGAATTAAAATAAGTACATGCCTATTTGATAGGCATTCCTCTAAACGTCTCATCAAATTTGGCAATATTTACCCCAAGGAGGTATGTAGAATTGCCACAGTGATTTAATTATCGACAAATAAAATATCGAATGCATACTAAATGGCAAGATGTGCAGAAACTTTTCTTCCAATTTAAATATAAACATACATAATAACACTATGCTATCTTGCAAAAATTATGATTAAACTCATCCAATTAGTCCGTGATTAGTTTGTCGACCTATTCAATACACTCAAACCTAAACACCCTTCTTTAAATCTATTGTCTTAGTTACAACTATCTAGTCTAGTGATGGCCTAATTCTTGTTCAATAAATTAGGTTTCATTTTAGTCGAAATCTGATATGCAAAATACTATATAATATATTATTCTATATATTACATAATGCTAATCTATGTGACCTAATATACTATATTCATTTCTTCAAATACATATGATAAACATAATTACTATTACTTGGCCGAGACAAAAAGTACCTAACACTGAACCATACAAGCGTTACATCAAATGACCTCTCTTACTTTGGAGATTTCTATAGGGGGATGATATACTTTTAGTAAAATTATAGCCACGTCAATCGTACTATATACTTTTGCCTGAAATTGTATTCTCATTACAATTTGTCTTGGTCAAGAGAGAACTATTCTCAAAACTTTTCTCTTTGGATTTTAGCGCCTGTTCTACTTTTAAACGTTAAAAGCTATATAATATCTACAATATACACCTATACTAGTTGAAATTAAACGCAGGTCAGTTCCGCGTCGGTTCTTAATCGTTGAAATATCTTTATCTACTAACAATAAATAGCGCAGTGAAATCTTCCACTTAACTAACTAAGTCATGTAAACTATAAAAACTACTCTATTATTATCAATATAGCTCTATATTATTCTTTATCTTAGTATATATTCTGCGTGAATATTTATTTCAGAAATAACATCAGTCTAGTAGCTGTTTTCGCATGTAGATCAGATCACGTTGAATATATCACGAAATTGATATCGTAGAATAATATTTTTCATTGATCATGCAGTGATTTACAGAAACCAAATACTCCACTTATATTTAAAGAGAACTACTTGCTCCTCTCTATAGATCCTTAACCATCTTATTTGGATTCAATGTTACGTTTATTATCGCTTCCAAGACTCTCTTCCAAAATAGATTTACATTGAGATTTACCCGGTGCCAAATTAAATTATATTTCTAAAATTGCATTAAAATTTGATATACCACTTGTAAACTTCTTTCATTTGATTATATTATTATGAAAGGTGTATCTCCCACTAGTTTAGAATAATCTTGAAGTTTATACACAGCACGCCATAATTTGAAAGATTGTGAACTCCATTATTGATCCTTGTTTAAATATATAAAACGAATTTCTTGTTACAAGATTGACGAAAGATAAATGTCTTCCATTTTTTAAATATTGATCAAACCAATTTCACAGAGTTATATATAAATTAGAGGAAAAAAACATAACTCTCCGATATACAGGGTTAGTTTGGTTACACTTTAAGTAGCAAGAATGGGAGGGACTTAGTTGATGCAAAGGTACGGTCCTCCGGCCAATGAAAATGTGGGGTAATCACATCAAAGATCTTGGCAGGAGAAAATATTCAATTTCATGATATAGGTGAAAAAATATCAACAAGGACTGAGCTAGTGAAGGTGTTTATTATGCACAGACGCTTACTAGTGTAGCTTGTTCGGTCATTGTTGATATTTTTTCGTTACATCAACAACGTAAGTATCCTTCTCCCGTTGAGATTTGAGTCTCACACGATTACTCCGAGTGTTAATTGGCTGAAAGATCGTGTCTTCGTGTCAAATACGCTCCTTCTGTTATCGACACTTGAAGTGACTCACCCTGTGTAACAACATAATTATATGAATGACATTAATATTTGAAAAAATACACTTTCTCTCAAATCGTGACTCTCTTTCTATCAACTTGAATATAAAATTAACGGCAGATGGTTATCTTGCATGCTGTAAGTGAGAAACTTTGAAGACTGAGTCAAAAAAAAACCAAATATTAAAACATAAGGAAAAACCAACATCAATGAGTAAAAAATACATGCAAATGAGTTGCATTGATGATATAATAAATTATTTATATACTTGGCTTATACATATATATTAGATCTATTATAAATAGCGCGCAACGTTGGGAAATCTTATTTTCAAATTAAATACATGCACATGTTATTTGGCCATATTATTTTAAGATTATCATTATCATGTATCATTTATGTTTATCGTTTACACAAAATTTAGGTGTCACATAATACGTATATGAGGAAAAATTTTGAAGTTTGTGCGCGCCATATATATCAAAAAGCAATGCTCAAAGTACTCGAGTATCCTCATAAATTAATTATGAAGAACATGATGTGTTTTGAAGTCATAATATTATGTAATAAATGATGATTTGAAAAAAAAAACCTTAGTCATTAAGAGGAATGAGATAATAATTAGATTGTAAGATCTATATTTAAAGAAAAGAATACAAATACAATACTTTTCAATAATTTAACACATACACACAGAGGAACTATAGTATATATATATATAATATATTATAATATATATAGTATATATATATATATATATATATATATATATATATATATATAGAATATGTAATATAAATATAAAATAGGAATATGGATTTGCAATTAACAAAGTTTATTATATACCATAATATAATGTAAACTATATATATGATTATTATGTTAGCGCGGCATTCCGAAATTGCTAATAAATAAATTGTATTATTTCCCATCGTAGTTTCTATGAATTTTGTTCAATAGAATTAAAGTATTTCGGTATGCAATTTTTTGATGTACTTTCCTTTTTCACAATGCCTGAAGTAAACTTTATTCTCCGTTACAGAGGCAGCTGTTTAACACTTCATCTACGAATTTGTCTTTTACTTATGAAAAATATCTTTTTATATTTCAGAAAGACTACTTTGGGACCAAGAAGTATCCGCTAATAGAATTGAAGGAGTTTCGTACAATCCAAACGATACCACTTACTACAATGAATGGAAATTCAACTGTCCATGCGGAAAAACTTATGCGTCGCAAGCGTCGTTTGGTAGACATGTACGTTACGAATGTGGGAAAATGCCTAATCTACCTTGTTCTGTATGCGGAAAACTCTTTAAACTGAAAAGCAACCTTGTAAGACATGTAAAAAGCTGCACCACGAAAAAAAGACTCATTTAAACTATCATTATCTACTGTATTCATTGGAATTCCAACCAACACAAACATTCCAAAATCACATGAGCATAAGATTAATAAACCTATAAAAAAACATAAATATCTTACTATGAATGTTTCCCGTTGTTTCAGTGTACGCCTTACTTGTAATTTTAATTCTTGTGACTGTCCATAAAGTCGTAGTTGATTAAAAATCATTCAATCTTTGTACTAATGTAAATATTCTGTTGTTTTCTTTGCTTTTCAGCAGATCGAAAACCATATCTACCTCAAGGGACGACTTTCAGCTACAACTTAGCCGGAGGAATTGTTGTTCACGACAGAAGATTCCCTTGCATAAACTGTGGAAAAGTTTATAAATGGAAGGAATCTCTTTTCAAACATAGGCGCATAGAGTGCGGGAAGCCGCCGCAGTTTGCTTGTAAAATATGTGGAAATTTATTCATGCATAAACATCATCTTGCCAAACATTTGACAGCTATTCATCAATTCCCACCCATGAATGGCGGAGATATAAAAATGCTGTATTAGAAATGAAATCTTTCTTGCTGTATTCAAATACATATTTTATATCTATGTATTTCTGCATATGTATTTATTTATTAAAGTGACAAAACTCGATTTACAAAGATCAAAATATTCCTCGTTTAGCCAATATGCAATAGGAACTCTGATTGTTATCGAAATATTCAATAAATTCTATATTCAGAGTTATGTTTACATCAAGCAAATTCCGTTTATCCTAGTTCCCACTCGTAAAATCCTCCGAAATTTATATTTCATTGGCTTTTTTTTTTCAATTTAACTGTAAGATGTATGTGTGTTGAGCTACTATCGGTAAATTTGAAACATTTCTATCGACAAATTTTCGTACTAATCTTTACTTACATCTTTTTTGTTTTCAGTTCATCAAAAACAATGTCGAATTCCAGAGTCTGGTCTCTATAACTTGACGCAAGGAATTTTAGTTATTAAAAAAAGATTCCATTGCAAGATATGTGGAAGAGCTTATAAACGGAAAGAAACTCTTATCAGGCATAGACGCATAGAATGTGGGAAGCCACCACAATTTGCCTGCATTGTATGTGAAAGTCGATTCAAGCACAAACACCATCTTGAAAGGCATTTGAAATCGCGTCACCAATTCACAAATATTCAAACGACGCAGATATAAGAATAGACACTTGAACAATTTCCGTTCAAATTATAATTATCATTAGATGTATCATTTTTCATGTTTCTTTATGTACTGACAAAATTCGAATGTAGTTTTATACACATCTATTTCCCATGTATAATAATTGTAAAAGTTATGTAATAAAACATTTTCAATCGTTTTTTCCAGTGAATCTAATGATACCATCGATTATAAAATACATAAACTCAAAGATTTTATTTTATTTCTATTATAACTCACTAATGAATTATCTTTATTTTCAGATTGGTGGAATCGTAGTCGACTATTCAACAGCAATAAGCCACACATTTGTGTAAATTGTTCAAAGGGATACACCAGACGGGATTCATTGTACAAACACATGAGATACGAGTGCGGAATGGAACCAAAATTTGCGTGCGCAGTGTGTGGAAGAAAATTCAAGCATAAACATCATCTGACATATCATTTAAGAAACACACATAAATTATATTAAGATATCCAAGAATCTCCTGCTGTACATGGAAACTCTCATGCTTCAGATGCAATAAAAATGATCATTTTATTCCTAATTCCTATTTCGAAAAGAACTATTATTTATTGTGCTTTGGTGACTGAGTAAGAAATAAAAATCTTAAGACGCACACACATTTTCCAATGCTTACCACTTTGTTCATTGATATAAGACACTCAGAATTGCAGGAATACTTTACTTACTCTATTTTTTTAGTTTCAGCAGGTATGCAGCTTAGAAAGTATAACGCAACGAGGAAACGAATACACTTCAAGAAGCCGTTCTGCTGTCATAAATGTGGAAACTCATACGTATGGAAAGTTTCATTGGCTCGACATTTGCGAGAAGAATGTGGGAAGGCTCCTCAGAACACATGTAATTACTGCGGTAAACGCTTCAAACAAAGGAATAGCTTGCGACGCCATGAACTGACACAACACAATTCTTTTTAATCAAGAACCAGAATTAGTTAATATGCCAAGACAATTGTTTGATTATATATTTACTTACCAAATATTCAAAGATTATTTGGTTTCCGAACTGTAATCTATGCAAATAAAGTAATTAAGCTTTCTTTCAATATTAAATTACTTATAATTTAGGAGCAAGTCATTTAGTTAATGATATTTGATTGTATGTATAGTTCTTATTTGATAACCGAAGTATTGAAACATGTAAGCCCCCGTTGAACTGTTGTAATATCTATTTATCGTAGCTGATCGTATTATTTGAAACACAATTTTTTGTGCGCTAAATGTCCTATTTCCGTTTAGACTAATGAAAAATGTAATCATTTATGTAATAATTCATATTGTTTGTTCTCAAGTTCCAGGAGTCTATCGCAAAGTAAGACTACCAAATTCCAAACGGAGGTTTCACTCGAAACCATATCCTTGCTACAAATGCGGAAGATCTTACAGCCAGAAAGGAAGTCTGAAGCGTCATTTGCGTAACGAGTGTGGAAAGGATCCACAATACATATGCAACATTTGTGAAAAGGGATTCAAACAGAAAGCTAATTTTCAACGGCATAATTTAGCTATACATGGATACCAAATATAAATTATAGTTAATTACTCGTGAAATTTGTTAGTGTGTAAGAAATTAAATACCATGAATTAGATTCTAACGGCATAGGGCAAGAATTACATAACTCGATAGAACCTGGAGTATTGTCGAACGAAAATAAATTGAATGAATGACGTTTTCACAAATAAAATTTTTGCTTACACCAGGACAGTAGAATTTATTTCAAACCTTTGTCAACCTTTCTAATAATTTTAAACTATGTACTAGACTGATTACATACATGTGTAATTATCCCACACGATATAAAATTCTCTACATTCCTCTGATCTTCTATTATTTTTCAGGTTTGATGCGGTACTGGAAAAAATCTACACAATCTGGAACAGTATACGGCTGCATGGAATGTGGAAAAACTTACAGTCTGCAAAATTCCATGCGTCGACATTTTCTTTATGGATGTGAAGTAACAAGTCGAAGAGAAAAATTCGTGTGCAAATATTGTGATAAACAATATATGTGGCGAGATTCTTTATATCGGCATGTTAAACATTGCTGTAAATTTAAACTGAAGAAATAATTCAACGCAAGTTGGACAAACAGAATAAGTTTTACATTCTCTTTTTAAATTTCTGTATTAACTTGAACTCAAATAAGCTACTGTCACAATTCAGCTATCTCACATGCACATTTTTCAGTATTCTATGTAATAGAATGAAATAAAATAAAACTATGCCTGGAAGCCAGAAAATAGAGAAATGTTTCGTTCCAGCGCATAGATTATCGTATTAGATAGGACAATTTGAGTGTATTGGGCAGCTGGTTGACTGTGAAAAAAAGAGCAGGTTTCTCCGAATGTAAAAATGATATCACAGAAGAAGGAAAAAGAATAAAGGGTCATGTTTTGAAATTAAAAACATTTAATTTCAATTCAACGATTGTAATACGCTTCTGAAAAATGAAACTGTCCATAAAATTGACGGCGCTGAGATAACGATAAATCGATGAATATAAATAACATGGTTTTATTGTTGTTTCAGATGTTAAAAGAGATCCAAACCGTGTCAACTATGATTCACCTTTTCGTTGCTATAAATGTGGCAAACAGTATACCTGGGCAGATTCTTTAACTCGACATCTACGTGAAGGATGTGGGAAACTACCAAAATATCGTTGTCGTTTATGTGGTAGAAAGTTCAAGCGAAAGGACTACCTACAGCGCCACCAAGTCACTGTTCACAAATTTGAAATAGAAATTATTTAATATTACTAATATTATCATTATTCTTATCATTTAGGAATGGATTTTATGAGAATTGTTAGACTTCTATTTTACATTTTTATACCAAGGAAATTTAAATAATATTTGTGACAACGCAATCGGAGGATCTAATTTATAATTGAATTATATGCGTTCGTTTAACTGCTCGTAATATATACGTTCCTGACATTTTATTGAAACTGTCAATTCTCCTTTTCTCACCCGTAATATGAGAGTGCCACATCCGAAGCCTGATTTTCCATATTTTCGTGATTCAAATTCTGAAAAATTTATTGTTTCCAGGAAATTTAGGAGGAGCCGACTACTACAAAAGAATCGGAAAGCATCCTTGCCCAGCGTGCGGAAAGCAGTATAAATGGATGCAATCGTTAACTAGACATAAGCGCGAAGAATGTGGAAAGGCGCCTCAGCATTGTTGTCCCGTTTGCGGAATGAGGATCCGGCACAAATGGCTTCTTAAGAAACACATTATCAATATGCATCCGTGGCTGCTTGTTAAAATGAAGAATACATGAGAAATTTTATTCACTCTTTGATTAATCCCAGCCAGAATACTGTTCGCGAAAAAACTTAACATGCTAAATTTATATAAGATTCGAATGTATTGTCCTACATAGTATCATATGATTGTATCTAACTGTTATACATAATAATCTGTATGAAAATTATACTTTTCAATGTATTTTACACCTAATTTCTCATTACGTTAGCCAATCGCAAGTATTAATCGAGTAATCTAGCAAAGATTAGAAACAAGTATATGTATATACATCTATTTATGTACTAAACTACACACGAATAAAAAAAACAAGACAAGAAAAGCGGAGAATGAATGATAGAGATTTAATCATCCAAATGTTATAAATATGCAAGCACGATCTAACATAGAACACTGAGTTATTCTAGCTGAAAATGTGTTCATAGAAATGATTAATTGTAATAGAATTTCGAATAATATGAGTTTTATCTTTTCAGGTAATTTCAAGTCTGATTACTATAAGAGATATAGAGGAAAGTACTCGTGCGATGTCTGCGGGAAACAGTATACATGGAAACCATCTCTGACTAGACACAAGCGTGAAGAGTGTGGTAAGTCGCCACAATTCGCCTGTCCAGTTTGCCGAGTAAAAGTTAGACGCAGGGGTCAATTGAAACAACATTTAATGTATATACATAACTGGCTATGTTCGTAATATAAATACATATGTAGTATATACATATTTAATATCATTGTTAATTTGATATATTAAGTATCAAACATAATATGTAATTCTATCGTTGATAATCTGTTCATTTTAGTTCTTTGTATTCTTTTCGTTATTTATTATACAATTACTTAAGTATTCATTACCCAGACTACAATCCAAAAAATTACAGCTACTATCACACTGCTTCTTTAATTTTGTTTTCATTCCTATTAACTATTACACGATTTGGACGAAAAAAACAATAATTTTATTTATAGTATACTTGTTATAATCATCATATTCAATATAAATATTTATAAAATAAAAATCCCCGAATATTACTTGTACTTGAGTACCTAATAGTGAATCTGAAATCATAGTTTGTATGATATATCGATGAGTGAGAAAAAGAGATTATTATTTGATAAAAATAATGTTTTTCAAATATAGCTATATGTTTCATCTTCTTTCTCCATAAAGTTGATATCGTATATTTACACTGAGTTTCAAATATTGTACTACCATAATCTTAATGTTTTGTCGCATGTATCAAATTTGCACCGTTCTCTATTGTATATGAACATGGTATTTCTGTTTCTGTTTTTTCAGAAATGCCTCATACAATAACTCATCCATGCAGAGTATGCGGAAAGTGCTACACATACAAATCTTCAATGTATAATCACCTAAGATTATGTGGCAAAGAACCAAGATTTGCATGTCATCTATGCGGAAAGAAGTTTAAATATAAACACCGACTTCAATCGCACTTGATATCTAACTTCCACGTTTTACGACAATAGCAATGGTATTTTAATCTGTATCCAGATCTTTGAAAATGAAATGATTTGGTGGATTTTAGGCAAACTTTATACTTCAAATTTATTCCTAGATATAGGAATTCATTAAATGATTTCTTGTTTCTTCCTTATCACTGTGTTCGATTATTAAATTAAATCATATTTTGTTTCAGAAACTCAAGATCTACGGACAACCTATCCATGCCGCATTTGCGGAAGGATCTTTGTGAACAAGAAAACCATGTGGAATCATATAAGTCATTGTGGAAAGGAACCGCAATTCGTATGCATCATTTGCGAAAAAAAGTTCAAGCGCAAACATCATTTACAAAAACATTTAAAAACTGTTCATAAGCATACCATTCTCACTTACGATCATTACGCAAATAACATTTGGTATTAAGCAAAAGCTCTGGAAATATGAATGTTATTCTTATCTTGTAAAATAATTGGTAATCGATAAAGCCCTATGAATATTTCTGTAATTTATGTATGTGCGAGAGACAACATTGGTTAATCTATAAATAAAAAGAATTATATTTTAACTTTTAAGACTACATAAATTCATAATCATTGATACATTTATAATCATTAATAATGTCACTGAAATTACAATTACTAATATAATTTTCTTATTTTTTTTTTCTTATAGATTTCTATTCTTCATCGTGTAGCAGATTCGTGTGCAACAATTGTGGACGGAGTTACTTAAGACAGTATACGTTGAAAAAACATCTGAAACTGGAGTGCGGAAAGGATCCACAATTTGTGTGCCCTTTATGCGGAAAGCAATTCAAACATAAGCATAGACTTAAATCGCACTTGATGTCATACAAACATGTCTCTCGCAATTAATAATTAAAAATAATTCAATAGCGTAATTAATTCAAAAATAAATATACATATTATATGATATAAAGTATAAAATTCGTCATTGAAAATCCCTACGAAATTGCAATAATAACAAATTTCATTTCATTAAAGGAATACAAATTTTTTTTCTAGAACTTCTGCAGAAGAAATGGATCTGTGGACGATGCGGAAGACGATACATGTGGAAAGTTTCCAGAGAGTATCACGTTCGTGTCGAATGTGGAAAGGATCCAGCATTCACATGCCCTGTCTGTGGGAGAAAATTTAAACACAAACATCGATGGCAGTCACATACAAAGAACTTACACCACATTGATCTATAAGATCCAATTATTATTTGGAAGAGTTTTATTCTTTTCATTTCTTATATACATCACATTCTGCTGTAAGATCATCTACGTAATGGAACATTCTGTATATTTCCAGTTCATCATACATCATAATTGAATTACATAGAATGTATTATCGAGCATTGATACTGGAAAAATAAAGCTTAAAATTTGCATCGAGTGCGCTTTGTGAGCACTGTGAATTATCTGACTAATATAACATGATAATAATATGTATACTTTTAATTTATACATGCTGCTGACAGAAATCACGTCATTAAATTCTCCACAGATCGATAAATAATTGGCACAGTTCGCCAAAGGCCGTCAAGGTTTCTAGAAGCAGAAGTTTGATTTCTTTCGTATTATAGGGTCTTATTATACATTAAAATGAAATGAGAATGTCAATCTGTCGAGTTTTATGCCTCTGGCTCAAAACACCTCCGAGAAATATGACTTCAACTTTCTGATGCACGTATTTTTCGTTTGGTGTTTATCTAGATATTGTCAAACTGGGAACAGAAATTATAAAAATACTGGTGCCCTCAGAAATTTGTCAAAACCTCGAAAAATTGCGTTGTTTTGAAAGTTACATAACATTAAAAATGAGAAGAATACACATATTTGAGAAAAATCACCGGATTTCATTTATTCCCGCTCTCGGTATCACATTTATTCCTCACGTTTCAGAGAGCACAAAGGAAAATTTTGAACATTCAGAGTCTGGTCTCAACGGGATCATTAAAACTTGATTTTTTGAAATTCTCTATAACTATAAATGAGAGAAATTTTACAACTAGATGGATATAGAGAAAAGATCATCTCTATTCATCTTCCGATTATGAATCCCATTGAGAACGTACTCAGAATTTTTCGGACTTTCCATCACAAATTACATTCTTTGAGACAAAGGAAAAAAATTTAATTTCAAGACAGAATCACTGAAAGCCAATGAATTTTTCAAACAAGTGCATTTTTGTCATATCTTACTGAACGTGACACTCAAAATAATGCAATTATTGGAAGATTCGGAACAATTCCAATGGAAAATAGTATATATATATATGAGGTAGTCCATATGAACGTGAATAAAGTCCGACCCCGACTTTCAGTTGCCAATTTTTTCCCAATTAGTACTCCGCAAAAGGAACATTTTCTGATTTTTTTTCAATTTTTCGTATTCAAAATCTAAAATCTTTCGAAATCAATATAAATCGAAAAGCTTACGTTTGATCGTGAAGTCACAAATGGAAAAAAGTTTTGATCTTCCTTTTATTAGAGAAAAATACTTTTCAAAGAATTGTCGGAGAAGCCCAAGTCGTTGTTTCCAACTGTAAACGGACGAAAATCGATTTTTCTCAAAAACTCCGATTTCAAAAAATTTTAAACTGAATATTCTTTCACTAGAAAGAAAACTCTTTAGTAACGTGTCAAAAAATGGCTATGGCCTTCGTTTCGGAGCTATACTGCTTTTTGTTCATCAATATTCATTTTGAAACAACGACCCGGGATGCTCCGACAATTTGATAGAACATATTTTCCACTAATTGAAAAAAAGTGAAAACTTTTCTCCATGTGTGACTTTGCGATCAACAAAAGATTTCCAAGTTACATTGATTTCATGAAAATACTCCATAGGATTGCTGCATTCAAGCGGCGAACATGAAAAATCTGAAAAAATCTATGATCCTGGAATCCTGAAAAAGGATATGTTTCTTTTGCGGAGTACTACAAGGGAAAAAATTGGCAACCGATTCAGCAAAGGTCGGGGTCAGCCTTGGTATTACATTTTCTTTCCTTAACTATGACAAATACGTTCTATTTTGCCAAAGCAAAATAGTATTTTTCTTATTTTTTCCTCAAATTTACAATGTCTAAACAGCAGATGAAAAATTAAAAATCAAATTTCTCAGAGGTTTTTCGCGCTAAGGACCTTGTTTGTCGTCACAAGACAATATGATATGAACAAATTGTTGGAATATACCAATTACTGTTGCTTAGGACTATATGTTTGTTGTAATAAGCAAGTACAGATTCATCAACGCTTCATTCTTACCATCTGCATATTCATACTGAGATTGATTCTTTCTCTGTTCTAGAATTAATCGAATCACAGTTATTCCTGATTAATGGCAACCAGGAGCAAAAGGCAAGCTCTAGAAACGATTTTGGATCATCACGGAACACGTACGGCATCTCTCATCAGATAAAAAATTCACAAACTGCTCGCGTCAGAAGGCCAAATGGAAGATTTCCTTGCAATCGTTGCAGTAAAGTTTATAAAGCTAGAAGGTCTTTGACTCGGCATCAGCGACTTGAATGCGGAATTGTCCCATCAGAAATTTGCCTCATTTGCGGCAGAGGATTCCATCACAAATTTACATTGAAAGCACACGTAGCTAGATGTAAAAAGAAGTTTGCGAATAGGATGTGGAAATAATTTCTTCATTACTAAATCAATATTTCCATAAATTTAAGTAAAAGGTTCGTACTTGCAATCGTTTTATTTAATCTCTGTCGTAGCCTCTGATCAAATAAATGTGTGTATCAGTTGATTGTATGTGTGTATCAAAAATAATAAATCAGAAACGTAAAAAACCATAATGTTATCTTCATTAATCTGTTGTATTGTACCAAATAATTACTAATAAAGAATTGATTGTGAATCAAAGGGCTCTGATCCTTAAAATTTTTGAACTTAATCCAAAATTTATCAGATTTCAATGAAAATATGCTATATTATGCTCAAAATGAATTCTCTATTTTCAATTCCTAATTCTGATAACATTTATAATTAATATGATTTCAGAACTACATCCTGTACATCATGTTGGAAGTTACTTAGTTCCAAGACTTCGGAGATCTTCCAAACGTCTACTTCGACGCTACGATTCATTAGCTTATCAAAACAATTTGCCAGTTTCTGATTTTATTTGCACCCAGTGTGGGAGATTGTACAAAAGGTATGACAGTTTAAAAAGACATCAACGTGTCGAGTGTGGAAACAAAGAGAGAAAACATGTATGCAAGCTTTGCAATAAAAAGTTTAATTATAAGTTTCTGCTGAGGAATCATCATCGTGCCTTACATGCGAGATAAATACTTGCGTCAGGTCTGTTACTGAACTCTTCCTGTTTCAATGATTACGTATATTTTTCATTATTACCTTTGTATACGGAGGAAAATATTCAATAACGCGTCATTTTTATGCTTAAGTATATTCTCTATCATTATTCATGTACGCGATTTCCATGAGGCGAATATTGTGTAAAAGTGGTTATCATTTAGAAATAAACGAATACAGAAAACGAAAGTAGACGATCCATTTCTAATCCCAGCCATTTACAGAGTAATTTACAAGGGTGATAGGGTTGTGCATCTATCAATATACACAAATTTTAGCATACTCTAACCCTATACCACGTTCATTTTGAAACGGAATTGAAGTTTTATCACTGAAACACTCCCAACTCTTTTTTTCAGATATATTAATGCATCTGGATCCATCGCAAAATACGCATTGGTTGCCAGTGATCCTGGGTAAAGCTAACAAGCCACAATATATTTGTGCAGAATGTGGAAAGGCTTATACTTGGATGGACAGTTTGAGACGACACCAGAAGTCCGAGTGCGGGAGAAAAGAGGGAAGATACGTGTGCGGATTGTGTAACAGAAAATTTTACCGAAGATACCGATTGCGCGATCACATGCTATTGAAACACGAATAAATTCTATATTTCTATTATCGCAAGTAAATATTAATTCATATTCACATTTCCAGTATGCTTATTATCTATTGACAATCATATTTTATGTTATACTATACTATATTGTCATTATGGAATAAAAAGAAAAAAAAACAGTGTGTGTAAAATATATGAACGGCTTCTTAAATTTTGCTGTTTTTCCTCTGACTGGTGAATTCAATCTTTGCATTATAGGTCAAAGAGCTCTCCATGTATTGCCGTTGGAATGGATTCAATAAAAAAAATGTATTGCGTAATAATTTTTCTAAAAAATTGTTATTATTTTCCAGGTAATATATCTACGGACCTCACAGACTATGTTCCTGCTTGGGCGTTGGAGCGTAAATCGAGATCCCAGACTTCCCAACTGTATAAGATGCAAGTAGCTCCGTCACCAGAGAAAAGAACTAGACAGAAGCCGTCCCTAAGATCATGTCAGACTTTTCCTGTGTCTGGATTATACGCCGACCATATAGATGCCAATTCTCTGATTCAGCAACAATTCATTTGTACTAATTGCGGAAAAAAATACAAGTGGTACGACAGCTTGAAAAGGCATCAAAGAGTCGACTGCGGAAATAAAGAAAAACAGTTTTCATGCAATATGTGCAATAAAAAATTCAAGTATCGTTACGAGCTGAGAAATCACATCGTCATGTATCATGGTCCTTGAAAATATGAATTCGGTATCAATTAAAGTTTTTGCTGTTTTTTGAAGTGAAAACCAATATAGCTACAGAAATCTTTGAATATGGAGTCCAACATTACTACATATTTATTTATTTTAACTAAATCATATCTCGCAGTGAAATCCAATGAGCTGTATTCATCTAACAAAGGAACATCACCAATTGTCCCCCTCCGATTTCAACGAAACTTTGGTAGATTTGGGGGGGGGGGGGGAGAGTGTTAGGCACGTATTTTTTATATCTGCTGAACTCCACCCTAAGGGGGTGAAATTAACCCCTGAAACTTGTAAAAAAACAACAACAAATTAGAACCGTCTGAAGATTTTTGGCTGTCAGGGTGGTAGTAGGGGTTTTCGCGGTCGCTGATTTCAAATCTGTAGTCATAATTGAAAAATTCAAAATGGCAAATGGAAATGAGTAGCTGAAAAGGTATTTTTGAGGATGACGAAAATATAACGTGATGAATTTTTTTCAAATAAAGATATAATTCCAATTCTAGAAATCGCTGTTGAATCTTCAAAACTGATGTTTTCAAGTGTTTTCTGAATATTATTGTGATATTTTCATGAAAATTAACGCCAACATTTTGGTAAATTATAATTTTGAACCTCGAATGTTCTATAAATATTTATGCAATATTGCATAAAAATACTGACCCATAAATATGTACGGTAAATATGTTTTTGCCGACATATCGAGGGTGATAAAAATTTATGATAAATAAGTTCCTATAAATATGTTGTGTTGATAACTACAACTGAAGGTCTATTTTGATGAACAATATGGATGATACTTCTGCCGATATCATATTCTGAATAAACAACCAAGCATATATAAAGCGGTTCAATCTGTTGGCATGCAGTATTTACAAGTGCGCAGTTGAGTTCATTTATTTCTTCAAAGAGTGTGGAAAAACATATAGAACGTTATTCAGCTTCTATTTGTAGTATTCAATGCTATGAAATTACCCGAATCTCCAGTCGCGGAATCCGAAAGGCAGCTGAGCAAAGACCTGGAAGTAATCATTAAAGATGCTATTATTCAACGTATGTAAACTGAAATTGAATGGAGTTTGGATTTTGAGCAACCAAATGCTGTGCACGAAGTGCAAACCGTAGAAGACCATGACGTCACAGAAGACTGGAATTTTCAAAGATATCTGAATCCGGATAGAGATACACCGAACCAAGTTTGCATGATCGATGATGAAGATTTGGATTATGACTACAAAAGACAAGCAATAGAATTTTGGAGATCCGGAAAAACGGGAAACAGGAAATTAGCGTCTGTTCAATCCAGATTCAGAAAAGTTCAGTCTGTGCATAACAATACGATGGATGCTTCAAATAGGAAATTGTCGATTCACGATATGGGTATTCGACGTTGGGCCATTTGAGCGCGACAATTGTTCCATATGGCACGAGCAAAATTTAAGGCATCCAAAACCTGGTTATTAGAATTCAAGAAAGGTCATGGAATCGAGTCACGAAAAATTACAAAATACATAACAAAAGATACATTAGCAAAGCAGGAATGTTTAGAAGAGCAGGCTGCGATCTTTATTCAGGAAGTAAAAACCCACAACGTCGATCTCGGAGTCGAAAATGTTTACAATTCCGATCAGAGCGGTTTCAATTTGGAGTTACATGCAGAGCGGACCTTGGCGTTGCGAGGACAAAAACAGTGGAATCAATAATACAATCAAAGTCATCAACAACCCACATCTACACCATCCAGCCCCTGATATCGGCCGATGGCAAATTATTGTCACCTCTATTAATTGTTTTAAAAGAAACTAGTGGAGGATTTGGCCCACAAGTGCAAGAGACTATGTTCAAACCAGAGAACGTATATCTTATGGCTTCGAAATCTGGGAAATTAACGACCGAACATTTCAAACATTGGTTTCAACACGTATATCTTCCACACACAGGTTCAAAAACCAGTTATATTATTGGATTCGTGGAGTGGCCAATGTCCGGGCATATTTAGAACGATTGACTTCAATGGACAAGACGTGAAACTTCTAACTATTGCCCCAGGAATAACTGGAATAATACAGCTACTCCATGTGTATGGATTTCGCATATGGAAAAATTATATCAAACATTTCTCCGATATTATAGTACTATATGATTACGATGTGAATCTCCATTTGAGAGACAATATCGTGAAGCTGCAAGGTCTCACGCACAATCAATTTTCATCTCCCAGATTTACAGATCTTTTCAGATATTCGTGGTATAAAAGTGGATACATAGACGCAAGACCACCGAAATTCGAAAATCAGATACAATATTCTTTCACCGAAAGTTCTCCAACTTGTGACATATGCGGTGACGTTGCTATTATTAAATGTGCATGGTGTAAGAAGTTGCTATGTTTGAAACACTTTTTTCATGATTATCACTATATTGTCAAGACTATCACCGTGACGAGCTACGCATGATGTAAGCTATATTGTAATGTCCGACCTACAAAATTGTATCCGTATACATAGAACCTTCAATTATACATGCGATTATTCATCTATTCTAGCACACCATTATATCATGAGAGTGAATAAAACAATTGCCACAAGTAAGTTATACATAAATTAGCAATGTATTCACCAGATCATAGTTATGTCTTTAGTCGTAAGATTATTTTCAATTTCTGGGGTCGTTTATCTATAAGTTCCCGATACGACCCCGAAAACCCCGATATACCGAATCCCAAGCAATTTGCACCATTTTTGGAAAAGTGAATCCGCCATTCTGAATTTCTAATTTATGACTACAGATTTGAAATCAGCGACCCCAAAAACCCCTAATACCACCTTGTCAGCCAAAAATCTTCAGACGGTTCGAATTTGTTGTTGTTTTATTGCAAGTTTCAGGGGTTGATTTAACCCCTTGAGGGTGGAGTTCAGCAGATATAAAAAAATCCGTGTCTAATACTTTCACCCCCT
This sequence comes from Phymatocera aterrima, assembly GCA_963170745.1. Lineage (NCBI taxonomy): Eukaryota > Metazoa > Arthropoda > Insecta > Hymenoptera > Tenthredinidae > Phymatocera > Phymatocera aterrima. The sequence goes on along the minus strand of OY720663.1, from coordinate 3,018,445 downwards.
CTACAATCTCCCAAAGTTTCGCTGAAATCGGAGGGGGACACTTGGCGATGTTCCCTTGTAAGTTGATACAATGAATTCAATGACTCGTAATACATCTTGTCATCCATTTTTTATACATATGTAAACTTATCAACAATTATCTCTAAAAAATATTTACATTATACTTTACGATAGTTTATTCAATATAATTCAAGTTTAACATGTTTGTACTCATATATCATGCTAATAAACAACTAGTATTATCATATTCTCGAAAACAACATTAACCATACTAGAGAAGTGAGCGATTGTTACATAAACGAGGGCAATAAAAAACAAGGGTATAAAAAATAATTTATTCAATTTAATCAAAATTCACAGGTCCTGAGTTAAACCAACCAAACTTTATTGAATTTATGCATAAGATGTTTCCTTTGCAATCTACAATATGACCAATACAATAAAAAATTATCCAATTATTGATAAAACTTGTTTAAGCTTTATGTTTTGCCTTAGTAATAATGATCATAATATCTTTACAGAAACGAAAAAAAGTTAAATAAATAATGATAAAATAATTCAACGACGCTTGTGGTGAATGGTATGTGTTGATCTCCTGTTTTGTGTTTCGTCCTAAACGTTATCTGTAATAGTTGTGCTTATCGACCAGAGAATATTGTATACAAAAGACGAGCAGTGTTTTCAATTACCTATTATAATGTTGACAAAATTTATTTATGTTTTTTTAGACCAGAAATATTCACCAGGATCTGCTGTTGAATGGTATTACCAATATCGCAGTTTGTACTTCCAATTACTTGCTGAAAAAAAAATGGCAGCTACATCGAAGACTTCCGGCGGTGATGAAAACACGTCAATATCTTGTGCTTCACAGCAAAGAAGACTACAGCGATCTAATTCAGCTTGTGTATTTCTAACCGAAAAAGAAATAGCAGATATGTCTCAATCGATTGAACCAACCCCACTCTCTTATCAAAATGATCAATTCAAAAGTTCTGAAATTAATTGCGCTACTGGGAATTTGAATTTTGTAACAAATAATATTCAAAACGCTGGGTACTCATGCCCTAGATGTGGAAATGCTTATGCCAGACCTCATTCCCTGAATAGACATATAAGATTTGAATGTGGGGTAGAGCCACAGTTTGAATGTCCAATTTGTCATAAAAAATCAAAACATAAACACAATTTAGTACTCCATATGCGGACTCATCAAAAACCATAAGAGATTTTTTTTGTTGGTAAATTAATTATTATGATAATAACATTTGCAGAAATGCAATTGAACAATATTACAATATTCGTTATTGTAATTTTTACCCACAATCCATGTGTTACATGTCGTAAAAAAATATTTCATGTACATTATGCATTTCATAATTAGTTATTTCAAACGATCTCTGAATAATAAATCCAAAATATAAATGAATAAATTTGTTCCACAAAGACTGAGATACTGCCATATTAATTAAGTTCAGTGCAAGGATATTTTGACTTATTATATCGTTATATTTTTTTCATAAATTCCGAATCTTGAATTTAAATGAGAAATCCAGTGTATATTAGTTCAAAAATTGATGCAATGATCGCTATAAATTATATATTATAATACATGCATATACAGAGTAAGTTTTCTCCGGGTCCAAGTGAGGGAGGAGCTTATCACCACAGATGCCCCACCCCTTGGTCAATCAGACTGTTCAGTAATCAGTTTGAACCTTTGATGTAAATACTCAATAATCGAGAAACCAGAATTGAATATCCTAGTCCGCCCATTGTTGTCATTTGGATGTCAACAATATCTTAGTCACCCAGACTAACAATCAGTATACGACTTACCATGAGAGTTAGATTCTGATGGCAGTGTGATTGCAGAGCAAGGGGCTGGACATCGGCGGTCATGAGCTCCTCCCTCAATCGGACCCGGTGAAAACGTACCCTGTATAGACTTGATATGTTAAGGGTGATAGCAATTAATTTATCATTTCACAACTATATAATATATTTGTTATGTTAACATAGTCGATTAGAGAAAAAATTATCAAAGGAATATAAGTTGTTTGTAAAGACATCGTTATACTGTCTTATGTGTAATAATAATAGAACTACGTGTATAGTTGAGTCAAAATTTCATCGTTCACTTATATTTTTACTATAGAGGGTGTATCACCTCAAGGCTTGAGAAATGGGAGGGGCTTTCTCGATGCGTAACTGGGCTCCTTTACCCAATCAACATTCAGATAAATTTCATAGACCAAAATTCTAACGAGAATAGAGAATGCCACTTTTTAATGTAGGAAAAATATGGCAACAACGACTTTGTATTCGAACCATTTCTGCGAGCGTCAAAGTAAACGAATACTCGCCAACCTGATTTAGTCGCTGTTGACATCTTTTTCCTTCACCAAAAAATTGTATCCTTTATTCTCATATATCGAGAATATCGTTGTATATATAATAAATATCGTTGGTTATTGATTGGCTAAAGGGTCGCAACTTCGCCTGAACGAAGTCCCTCCTATTCTCGACACTTGAGGTGATACACTCTGTACTATAAATATTCACTTATAGAAAAAGTCAATTTCACATACCCTGTATTTTATGTTACGTTATCGGATACATGTAATAAACCAGAGTAAGTAAATTAGGAGTTAGTCCGCTGATAGTACAAGCTGTGATTTAAAACGAGAATAAAAATAGAAAATGAAAACTAGAAAGTAGACGTAGATCTAGAAGTAGATCTATTAGAAATTACAGTATTTTTATTGAAATGATTGTAACATAATAATTGTTTTACGAAAAAATCTGCAAATAGCAAATTTAATTTGTATTGAATAAAAATATTGTGTACTTTAAAGTTCAATAAACATATATTTCCTGAAATCATGCAATCACAAGTTATACACTTTGTGAAATAATATTAGATCAATAAATTACAACCAAAATTTCCTCACGTTTAGTAAACAAGAAGTTTACAACATAACAATATAATTCCAATGTAAAATCCAAGAATTTCATATTGCAGCATGATTGGTGTTTTCGAAATTATAGATAATTCAGTGATATTTTTATAATTCATTGAATGTTTCAGTTTGGAAAAGAAGTAAAGATGCCGAGGATCGACCACCGTTTTCATGCCCACGCTGTGGACGTAGCTACTCTCATAAGTGCAACCTGACTCGACATTTGAGATTAGAATGTGGCGTTGGTCCAAGATTTCAATGTAATAATTGTAAAAAAAAATTCAAACATCGACATCATCTACAAGACCATCAGCGTACGCATTTATACCTAAAATCTCTATGTGGCTTGCAAGCTCGAGATCACACCTAAATTCATTCAAAAGTCTCGGTCAGCTAATGAGTTTATCGATTGCCAGTCAATCAAAGAACGTCAAGCAACTAGCAGCCAGTGTGTATACATTAATTTTAAATGAAAATTGGTTGTGTTGAAACAAATTTACAGTCTGATTCTTGTATGATATATATTATTTATCTACTTCATTATTGTTATTATTGGGCAAATCCTACTTTCGGCCTACTATGTTATTATGCCATAGCTATATAAAAATATTATTTGAACTGTGCCAAAGCTGATCGATTGTTGTATTTATTACGTAAATTAAATTATGTAGATACAAATTTAAGATAATAGATTAAATAAAAGAGTCTTGATTATAATGTAGGAGTATTTATTCATCCGATATTAATCAATACATTTAATACGATATACATTATACGGCCGGTTCCGTTTCTCAATTATATCAATTTACGAAGGGAAAATATGATTTTCTTAAGTCATTGTTCATATTAATACACACAATACATTTTGGATCGATAAAAATTATGAGCATTACTTCTCGTAGTATCTTTGGGTGGTAAATATCTCAGGAAAGTTTATTTTATTTTTCCAACTGGAAATTTCGTTGAATTTTGAATTCATGATAAATATTCGTTTCTCATCAATTCTTATCAGTCATTCAGTGATCATGTTCAAATTTCGAATCAGCATCGGCGGCTCGAATCGTTCGATTTTATCTGCCACATCGATTGTTGATAAAAACCAGACGGAAATCTCGAGTTTCCACTTTCCATCAGTCGTGAAATTGCTCTCTGTGCCAAACTCCCGGCGTAATTTTTTCTTGCAAAGAGAAAGTACCGGAATCCGAATGAAAGTGATTGTGATAACATTTTGAAATATTAAGTAAATAAAAATCAGGATCAAATAAATGTACAAAAAAGAAAAAGAAAAGCTCTAATAATGCGAAAACTATTGTTAGACAGGTTATGTTGATTGGGGGCTAGGTTTTAGATGATATAATCTGAAGATAAATGAAAAATGCATTTTCAAACGTGCCGTAACGTGGTATTATTCCTTAACAATAGAAAAATAGGTATAAATGTAGTTAAAAGTTTATTCAAGGAAGAAAAAAATTATTCGACCAAAAAATTCCTGTCCGATAAAGATCAACAAAATAAAAGAAATTGGGCTACTCTTCACTACGTTACTGCAGCCGGGGTTCTCGCTGCTGGTTTATCATATGCTGCTGTACCTTTGTACAGATTGTTTTGCCAGGTTTTTATTTTAGACAATATTATAGTTGAACTCCAATTGATTATTTATCATATATAACACTAATATTTCCGGAATTTCTAACCACATTATCTTCAATTTTTCATTACAATCCTCTGCTGGCGTTGTTAAATCTATAAATTTTCTATCCTTTGTCACTAGGCTTACAGTTACGGCGGAACAACAGCAGTTGGACACGATGCCCAAAAAATAGAGTCGATGAAGCCGGTGAAAAATCGATCATTTACAGTGAAGTTCAATGCAGACATCGGTGCTAGTATGAGATGGAATTTCAAACCACAACAAACTGAGATTGAAGTTGTACCCGGTGAAACTGCACTTGCATTTTATACTGCTGTGAATCCCTCAGACAAACCAGTCATTGGAATATCAACTTATAACGTCGTACCTTTCGAAGCTGGACAATATTTCAATAAAATTCAATGCTTCTGCTTTGAGGAACAGCAGCTCAATCCACATGAACAAGTAAATTGAAGAATAATCAGATAATTCTAGGGGTTTTTGTTTTTCAGTCAAAGAAAGTTGAAACCATTATTTGAGATTTTTATTCACTTTTTATACATTTTTCTTGCTTCTATTTTGTTTATTTATTTATTCTTCTTCTGTAAATGCAAATAATCTTCGATACACGTATCACTTTATAATTATTCCAATGTTCCTTTCACAGGTAGATATGCCCGTTTTCTTTTATCTCGATCCAGAGATTACGGAGGACCCGAAGCTTGAATATATTGATGAAATAATATTGTCTTATACGTTTTTTGAGGCCAAAGAAGGTCTAAATCTTCCTTTGCCAGGATACGCTCGCAGGCATTCGTAGTACAGTTGGAAAGAAAGGATAACTTGTCCATTAGGTAAATATATGTGTAAATTATTATTTCGAATGAGATAATCTAATAATAATATTAGTAACGCTGAGTATTGTACAGACAATATATATAAATGTTTGAGTATTTTCAACCAATTTCTTATCCTCCCTTCCTTTCATTATATTCAGAAATATCACGTACCCTAAATTTCCTTTAGGAGTGTATTTCATTTCTTCTCCGTTTTTATAGGATATGAATCTACCTTTCCTTTTTTTTCTGTGAGACTTTATATGTAGACAACATTTCTGGCATTTTATTTTATTTTTTTATTACTATATTATTTCAAATCGCGAGACCCTACTGTAGATTTCTAAATTACGAATAATTTACTATTCTGATTAAGCTTTTCGAGCCTTCGCTAAATCTTATTCGCTGTTAAACTATGAAGAGGTTTTTTTCAACTCTTATTTTTCTGAAAGTTATAATCTAAAATCTGAAAAGTGCGTTAACTGGATAAGCACGTCTAAGTCCGGCTACTTTCTCTTTATCGATGTACATAGCGTCGATTTTTATCGCTAAATCATGTTCCATTGAATTTCTAGTTCTCAATAAACGTTGATGTTGATTTTCCAACTCTTTTAACATTTTATACATTCGTTCCACGTGCCGGTTTATCTCATCTATCTCTTTTTGCAAGCTAAAAAGTAAATTGTCATATTATTGATATGTATATACATTATTGACTGTAATTGGTATTTAAATCTTGTACTTTGTACTAGGTAACGATATCAAAATAAACGATAGCAAAATAAAAGTATGAACCAGAAACTCATATTTGAATATTCATACATTTCCAATTATTTTCAAAGATAGAAAATATTTGAACTCTCATTTCTACAAACCTCAGGTGAGCATAATCTCTACATAATTCAAGTTCTGGTCGATGCAGTCGAGCCTCGAGTCTAGTGTGAGCTACTTTTAGGTGATAACTTTTATCGGCAATGGCTTTACGTGTTAATTCCATATTCTTTTCAACATCGAATATCTCCTGCTGTACCTGTAACGATGAAATAGAAAATGATCAACGGGATTGGTTCACGTAAAATTATTCGAATGAGTTTGATTGAATAATAAAGACATAGTTACTTTGTGCAGATGCTGTTTCAACATGCTTTTAGCTTCTAGGAGCTCAGAAGATCTGCGAGATAAAGCGTTATTCGTATGGCTCCAAGAATCCCACATTTCTTGCGCCACGTGATTTATTAAAGCTTCTGAATCACTGCGCAATTGACACGACTTTGTTCTTTCCGTTTGAGATTTTTGGACTATTCTATTTGCCGCTTCTGCCCATGTCTCTGGCTCAACAACACTGTAAATAAATTATTGCATTACAAGCCAGAACTATAGTTCAAAGATTTTTAATCGACACTCATTTATTTTCCAGTTCTAAATAACGGCACACAAACATAACGGAGCCTAAGTTTTTCATACCACCCATCAAACTTGTCAATTCCTCCACAATATTGCAGACCTCGACTGTAATTATTAAGCTGATGACAAACTGTATCTATACCAAGAGCACCCTCTTTGTTCTTTAAATCGAGTTCCAGTTGATTTTGCGACGCTCGGCCATTGCGCAACTGTGAACAGTGAATCGTGTATATTTTGTATCACATTCAATTGCCATATAATATAAATCACTGCATGATACAGAGAATATCAATCACACAGACTCCTACCTGGTTCTTGCACTTATCGAGGCAGATCTCTAGCCGCCTTTGGCTATTTCTCAAATTTTCTATTTCCTTCAATAACGAATGTTCAGTTTCGTCGTGAACAAGCTCCGTCCCTTTAATATGAGAATTTATTTTATTAATTAATAATTCCAATATCATTATTCATCGTCACCAGATTTTGATACAGAATTAACACAAAGGAAAAAACCTTTTCTAGATTGTCGGTGGTAAAGACATTCCTCTGCGATATGTAAAGGTCCTTCGATATCATGAACTGCTTTTTCTAACAGTTTTTTGCAATCGTATAATCGTTCATTTTCCATAATCAGCCTTTCAAGTTCCGCAGAAACTTCATTACGCCAGAACATCACATCTGTTATTCTTTCACCAATTTTTTTACCCGTATCTCTCTGACCCTGGTGTATCTTCTCCTCCGCCTCCCTGAAGAAAACATTCAAATATATTAAACTATATTGAAGTTTTGCTCAAATTCTTGAAATCCTTGTCAACATTCTATCATATTAACTCACCGAATAACTCGCACAGTATCATTTCTCAAACGTTCTGAGTAGTTTCTATTCAAATCTGCTTCGTTATAGAATTTTACTTGTTTTTGAAACCATTCGTTAGGCGTGTATTTCGTATAGATTGAGGATTGTAAAGCGTGTCCAGGATTTCGTTGATATCCTGCTACTAAATTTGGAAATTTTAAAGGTCGTGTCGCCATGTTATCTGTGATGTAATACGCATCTGTGGGCCGTTTCATTGTGTACTGCATTGATCTACACATGATAATTAATTCATTATAAATCATTGTACTATTTTCTTTTTCTTTTTATTGTTCATAACTCACATTCTTTTTGTATCTCTCCCAATACTTTGAACTGTGATAAATTGGACCTCAGCGTGTTCTATATATTCATAACACTATCTCATAGAACTTTTGAATTCAAACTTATATACATATACAAATATAATCTACCAAATACGATGCTCGAAGATTCTTCGTTTATAAAATAATAGATGATACGATTTCAGAGGAACTGAAGAGTAGCTCGAATGTATAGCAATTCGGTTTGTTAGATCAATATACTATGCATAGGAATTCAAGTAAACTAAGCCAAATCAATTTATTTATTTTATCACAGATGTTGTAATATTGCTATTACAAGTTTCAATTCTATGGAAAAGGTAACTCATGGAATCAAATTATAAAAACTTGTGAAAACTAATTACTGTGAACTATAGAAACTAGGGATGATTAGTGATTACACTATTCAACGATGAATAATATTTCAGAGCAGCAACTACAAAGTCGAAATTAGAAAAAGAGAGAATGAGCAAAATGTGGAATAACGTATTTATAGTAAATAAATTGAGACTACATGGCATAAAAATTGAAAAAAATAAATCATTCAATGAAGAATTATTGATAGAAATACCAAAATGAAGCTTTCAGTAATTTGTTGTAAGAAAATGAACAGCCTCTAAAATGTCTAGAGATTCATCTATGCATTTATTTACTTTTTTCCCCACTAAAAATTCTTCAAAATTTCTTACATCGGAACAACTTCAACGTTCTCACATCCTGGCTTTGTGTGTCAGGGAATAGGTTTTGATACCTGATGGTATTGGCTGTATTTAATCGGAACAGGAGGTACGGCGCGGGGCATTGCTGTGCCGACAACAGTCCAAGGTTGTAGCTGCTGTGAATAACATTCAAATAATAAAGAACTCATGAAAGACTCAAAACCGGGTTATTAAGATGAAATATTTGAATCATTAAAATTCCTTTCAATATCTTCTCAACTGCGGTAATTCAAACATGAAGATTCATAAATAATAAATATCTTCCCTAAGAATGAGAAATATGTTTTTTATTAATTATTTTATTTCATCAAACTTTCAATATTCAATAAATTAGAGGCATCCTATTTAATTATTTCACTGAACATCAGTGTGATGGATAGAAATTTATTATCATTAGAAATCCATTCAAATTTTCCCCGCCATCTTCAATAATCATAATTCAAGATGGCGGACGCAGCGACTGAGGTCCCCGAACGTAAATATATTTATTTTTGAATTTCTACTAGATAATTGTCGCGTAGAAATGAATACGCATGAAATATTTGGATTTCCAGATGCCGTTCATAACATAGAATATATATCAATCCGAGTGTCAATTCGTAAATTTTTCATTCAACCTATACAACTATTTGACATAGCATTCCTAGGTTAAGTATATTCTCAAAGTACACAGTAAATCATAATTTCTGCCTAAACTGAAGTTTCAAATCCATTTCCTGTGTGCTCTGAACAATCTTAATTTTTTTTCTCCTGTAATCGTTCACGTAGATTATTTTTATTTTTAATCTATAGTTTATGTTCCCGTTTCTCTTTACAGATTGCCCAGGAACGCAAAGTGAAAATGCAGGAAAGGCATCGGCCTGTGCTGGTTGTCCTAATCAGACCATATGCTCGTCGGGTGATGCAAATAAAATAGATCCAGGGATAAATCTAGTGCGAGAACGTTTGTCCTCGGTCAAAAACAAAATCCTTATTCTATCTGGCAAAGGAGGCGTTGGCAAGAGCACCATCACTTCTCTAGTTTCGAGAGCTTTGGCTGCAGATGATTCAGATCGTAACGTAAGCAATAAAAATTTCTCTAAGGATTAATACGCACTTAGAATTTTTATGTCAATCTGAACAGTTTATAGCTTTATGCACTTGTACAAACAATTACAAACTTGGTAACTAAAAGAAAACGAAATTTGAAAAGTAGTAATAGGTAATGCATAATATCTAGAGATAGAACGTGAAAGAAAAACTGAATATCTAATCTTCTAGTTGTTAAAACAATTCAAATAGATTTGAAATAAGATATGAATCTTGTTACTCACTTTTTTTCCTAATCCAAGAATATCTAAGTGATTCTCAATGTACATATCAGGGTACATGAGAATCTGTTTTGATAAGAAAAATAGTCTACTGGGCCGTGACGTTAAACAGGAAATACTGAAAATCTGGTTCATACTGTGTATATGTATGTTGTGTCAGGTTGTGTCAGGGTCTTATTGATTTCAGTGGATATAGCCACGTTCCAATTTGCCTGTATTATATTTTATTGGCGTAGAAATTTATGTGACCAACAAGGCTCCATAACTACAGGCAGATATTTGTTTATTGAGGAATTAACAACAGATCTTCAATTCAAAAAACTGCCTTGCACTGAACTCATCTTTTCCTCTTTTATTATTACAAATTATCTTAAATTAATTGAATAACTATTATTCATACTTTCTCAACCTAATTTATCTATATTGTTAATTATTATCCAATGATAATGTTTTTGTGCCCGGTTATTTATTCCGCAGGTTGCAGTCCTTGATATAGATATTTGCGGACCCTCTCAACCGAGAGTACTTGGTGTTTTAGGCGAACAGGTGCATCAAAGTGCTTCAGGATGGTCTCCAGTTGTAAGAATTGATATTGTCTCGTATTTCTCACTCAAACAATCCTGTCTTGAGTTTTCATTGAGATATACTGAGACAATTCTTTGAAACTATACAGTCAACCGCGCATGCGTTAGATAATGCACTCCTATTGATGGTTCGATTTTCATGCAGCCATTCATTCTGCTATGAGGCCGCACGTAAATCAAAACAGTGAATAGTAATGCATTTATTCAGCGCATGCGCAGTTGAGGGTATAGTTTCAAGAAATTGTCGTGGTATAACTTCTCTTGCTCCAATTCTGTATATTTTGTCATATATTAGCAGTACTAATACATATTTGTATGATGAATTTCTATTTTTACAGTATATAGAGGACAACTTATCCCTCATGTCAATCAGTTTTTTACTCGCTAGTCCGAGCGATGCTGTGATATGGAGAGGGCCAAAGAAAAATGGTATTTCTTTTGGAATTATATCATAGTAAAAATGTAATGAAAAAAAGGAAAGGGTTAAAGAGATGAAGAAAACGATCGCTTTGCTATTATTACAGAGTTGACCTAATCTTGTATTTAATTTTTTTTTTTGTGAGAAAGACTTCGAGATCTCCTAGATTTAAAAATCGTTGAATAAATTTATGAACGAATGTTTTTTTCTTTGTTCCAGGTATGATAAGACAGTTTTTGTCTGACGTTGACTGGGGAGTGTTAGACTATCTGATATTAGATACGCCGCCAGGTACTTCAGACGAACATTTATCCGCTGCATCGTATTTAAAAGCTGCAGGAATCACAGGAGCACTAGTTGTTACGACACCACAGGAAGTTGCTCTACTTGATGTCAGAAAAGAGATTGATTTTTGTAACAAAGTCAGGATACCGATTATTGGAATTATTGAAAATATGAGTGCATTTGTATGCCCTAAGTGCAAGGTAAGTTTGAACATATAAATCAGAGGCTGTAACTTACGATATTTGAGGAAAAAATTTAAATCATTTAAATTTATTCTTCAAAATTGGTTACTCATGATCGTTTTCTTTTTTCCTCAAAAACGTGTAAATTATGTTCGATGTATTTCAACAATTCTGCTGTTTGGTTAATTTAGAGTTCCGCTGAAATTTTCCCAGCATCTACTGGCGGGGGACGCCAATTAGCTAAGGATTTGAATATCGAATTTTTGGGTTCTATTCCACTTGATCCACTTCTGGCCAGATGTTGCGATGAAGGAAGAAATTTCCTCGCTGAAATGCCCGATTCACCAGTGGTTACTGCCCTAACTCCCATCATTCGGAGTAAGCTTCTAAAAAATGATTCTCTTGATATTCCACCATAAGTGATCTGCTATGAATAAATGAGTGAATAATTAAAAGCGGTCAACTTGAGATTTTTGTCATTTCATATGAATACAGAACGAGAGAAAAATTGTAATCGAATTCAAGTCAATTCAAATTCTACTATAATGTGTAAAAATTTATTCTGAATTTTATGATGGAAAAATGAAGGAAGAAAAAATAGAGAACCCATTTTTTTTTCTTTTGTTCAATGATTCATTTTCATTTTTGAATTTCTGTTCACAGGGATCATACAGAAATGTGAAAAGGTGGAAGAAAAGTCAACAGTTGATGAATAGAGGTACACATATATTTTTTTTATATAAACTGTATCTTGTAAAGAGAAAGTAGGTAAAATTACTTTCTTCCTACACGTGTGGAGCATGGTATAACAATAGTCGTATCCATATCCGTAAGAAGTTTGAACATAAGTATGCTGTGCTGACATCCACAATAGTGTCAGTAACTATTCCGTGAGAAACGTATACGTAAAAAGTTACGGAATTTAAACTTTTTACGGAATCGCTCCTATGGATAGCCAATCAAGGAGTCCATCCTCCCACTCGTCTTCTTTGGAAAGCGAGGAGAACTATATTCATAACTCACAAATTTCTTGTAAATCTATAGTATGTATGTACATACCTTGTACACACCATTTATATATGAATTATTAAGAATAATAATTATTATTATTGAATTTAGTTATTTATATATTTCATCTCCGTACCGTCTTATGTTGACGGGGAAAACTAATTTTATGAAATCTCTACGGATACAAATGCGGCTATTGTAACGTGTAACTATGTTGATATTTTCATACCTATAAGTTGATAATTGATTGTACAGAATGAATATTTGAATCTAAGAAAGAAAGAAAGATAGGGTAGTAAAGTGGTCGATTTTAATAAAAATAATATCTAAATATGTTTACTATACGTAAATCCATTGTTCAATGAATAAAATTAGCAGTACAGTTAGGAGTGAAATCCAAACAAAAATCCCTACACTCATTCAATGGAATAATCGTTGCATAAACAATTTGCAATACCGACGCGGCTACGGTACAGTTAATTTAAAGATTGCTTCCGTTTTACAAGTTTGATTACAATAGATGGCAGTTCTTAACGCCACGAGTGGCCGAAAGTCGTATTGTCGGCGGGTATTTTCGCGCGCGCTTTTTGCCCTTACGTATTATTGTATACACAACGCTCATGCTTCCATTTTTATTTTATTCGACTAAACGAGCATCTTTCCGATTGAAAATCAATGTTATAGTAAGAACGGGCTTTAAAAGCATAGCCCGTTGCATTAAATCACGCCAGAAGCTCTATTAGAAAAGAAAAAGCTTTTGCCTAATCGCACGTCCTTCACGTACTACAGGAGTGCGAATAGACCTATAGGTGTATTTTGACGTAAAAACGTCGATTTTTGACGCCTGCGCGCTGACGTCAATCCGCCTCTGTTAGGAACACTACGCCTATGGGCGTTGAGTTACACTCGCGTCCAGAGTTCCTACATACCTACATTCGCATACCTCTTCGCCATGATACGTTTCCATCGTAGATTGAAGTCGGGTTGGGGTTAAATTCGAGCCTATGAGAAGTAAGATTAGAGAGGAAGAACGCACTTTCTTGTCAAATCTCATAATTCATTGGCTCAAATTCAAACCGACTCTACGATGGAAACGTCTTCCATGCACGGAACGAATTCGATTAGAACTTGACGTCCGTTTTCTCCTTAAAAGTCTCCCGGGATTGGCAATTCCGAATTCAAACCGAGATCAAATGTTGATTCACGTCGGAGGCAACGGGCCTGAACGTTTGAACTCGAAAGCATGAATGCGTTTATATTTTCGTGTACCGAAAAAGTTAAAATTCGATATTAATTATTGAATTCATTACTGTACGACTCTTTGTTTCTTTTATTTTGAAATGTCAACATCTCTTGCGCGTAAAAGTCTCGATATAATCGACCGCGACGACGATGATATAAAAAGAGGTAAATTAAGTAGTTCTGACACGTGAATTAGTCTAACATAACCCTAAAAGAATGTGACATAACCGCATGTCTCACCGTCTCACAACTTCAACAATATGATGACTTTTACGAAAAAACCTATTTCATTATTGTAATAATATTACAGGAAAAACGAAGAAAGCCAACAAAAAATCTAAGGGAATTTTAAACCTTATTCCATCAAATCATAGGATCAGTACTAAACAGGGTAAAAAAGGTAGAGTAACAGACTATTGACATACGAAAATGTCGGAATTTTTATTTATTCCATATATTTGTTCATGAGTATGATAATTTATTTTTTCTGAAATAAAATAGAATGCGGTAAATATTTCGTTTCATAACATTTTTATTCAAATCTTTTGATTAGGATTTGTACGTAGTGGTCAATGATGTTTAAACTCAGTATAAATCCATTAATGAATATTCCTCACTTTATCGACAATGCAGGGGTGAAAATTATTGTCAGCCGCTCTAAAAAACCAACGATTGAAGAAGCGAAACTAAAATTGAAAACGAAGAGTGATAAAACGGAGAAAAATATTGAGAGGCTACTTTTGCTCAGTGGAAATCGAATAGACCCTGAAACTTCGGATAAGGTATCAAATTTGTACTTATCTCTTCCCCGTTAATAAGTGAAATTCTAAATTGGAATCCGAAAATTGGATGAATTTGTCGGTATTTTTATGTGAGAAGACTAACATGAGGTTTTTAGATTCTAAAATTGATGAGAAATCTCCTTGAAAACGATGATTTTTGATTATTTATTGAAATCACATCTTCCAAAGGTTTTGAATGTCCATACAAATATTATATATCTCTGTTCTATCTGCTTTGAAACTGAATATTTATTTTGTATGCTATTTCACAGCTGTTGAACAGAGCATTGAAGAAACGTTACGTTCCTAACGATCCAAAACCAGTCGAACAGGAGGCAACTGCATTTACCGAAGCAGACTTTAAACAATTTGAGAAGGATTATTATGTAGAATAACTTCAATTTGACTTCAAGCTTTTTTTTCATTCGTCATTCAGTTTGATTACCCTGAGTCTCTGTGAACGATGCTAAACAGCGATCGAGCCAATGGAAAAATTATCCTTATTCTAGCCACATCTGTTTTCATTTATTATACTCTATGGGTTATTGGGTTACCATTCATCGACGATAGCTGGCTCAGATCTATGTTCTATTCTCCAAATATAGCTCTAATATGTCCTGCTATTTCGGGACTCTGTTTTATTGGAGGCTTAGTATTATTCACAATGTATCATGTCAGGCCTTACATAACGTACCAAAATTCAAACTAGTTTTCCAAATTTACTTTTTCAAGTATCAAAATTGATGAAGATTTGTCTCTATTCAAAAGTGTTCCCTCCCTGCCTCTCTCATTTGCAAGTTGTCACAGAGTGAAAAAAGAAATTGAGCAAACGACATCCAACTTTCACCATCATGCATAGTTGAAAAGAAAGTTACGTAATTAGGTCAGATAAAGCATGTCTGTGTAAAAAATCTCCTTGAACTATACTGCCCTCTTCCCAAGAGATTGCAACATCATTATCATAGTCTTGGATTAGTCAGATGGTACACTTCTTACTAGAATAAGCAAACAGATTTAGCTAGTATTTTTCTCTATATTTTTATCATTGGTCGAGTTATTAGTTAGTATAATAATTTATAATTGTTGTGAAAAAATTGGAGCAGCGAGTCTGTCTTCAATCGCCGACTTAAATTTAAACGAAAATGAACGATTGGCTAGTTATTGGAATATCGGGAGTCACCTGCAGCGGAAAGACGTCTTTGGCAGATGAACTTCATACGAAGTTAAATAACTCCATAATTATAAATCAAGATGACTATTTTCTTCCAATGGATAGTCCTAAGCACACTTTTATACCTGAATTGAATTATATTAATTTTGATATTATGAGTAGTTTGGATATGGCGAGAATGTATAAAGATGTATCAGATGTGATTAATGGTACTGGAGATGAACCAAAGAACGGAATAAATTCAAACGGCAAATCTTCTCGGAGAAAAGTATTAATCATTGATGGATTTCTCATTTTTAGTTACAAACCGATATACGATTTATGCCATTTGAAATATTTCATCACACTAAGCAAAGAAATATGCTGGGAAAGAAGGAAACTCCGTACCTACGAACCACCAGATGTTCCTGGGTACTTTGATAAAATTGTATGGCCAGAATACTTGAAACACGAAGCGGAAATAACCAATGATTCCAATCTGAAGAAGATTAAATTCTTTGATGGATCGAAACCGAAGCAAGATATTTTCGACGATGTTTATAGCGAAATTGAAAGCCTCATTTTTAGTGAGTCAAATCAGGTGTGAAATTAACTTTCAAAAGTTCTTATAAAGCTATAATTAATCATAACTAGCATATAATGTCATGAAATGTAGGTAACGAGAAAGTTATCTTTCATTGTTCAAATTTAAATCTTCAAGTTTATTTGAAAAATGTAAATTAAATAGATTTAAAGAGACTCCACGTTTTTTTTTTTTTTACAAATTTATAGTAATATTTTTTAACATTCCTCAGAATTTATCTTCCTCTCTTATTCGATCCTTATAACTTATTGCTCCTAATATTTTGTGCATCATTTTATGGGAAAATAGTATCCAGCCAATCAAATCATTCAGATAGGAATTGCTAGTAAAAATTGATTGTGAAATTGATTTCTCTTCGTTAATCATGTTTTATTCTGTATTTTGATTTGGTATTTTTGCTCACTCGTTAAGTCATTATTATTCGATTATTAGCTATGAATCTTCTTCTTTTCCTTTTCAAACAATTCGTTTTTCTATTCAATTCATTGCAAACGTTATTCGATTTTGTAGATATTCATGTAATCCCAAAAAATATCTCCATCTGTAAAAACTTGAAACAATTTTACCTAAAATGAATTGTCAACTCTGCTCTATTGTATAAATTTATTTGTTATATTAGTTATTATATTTGAGAATTACAATACGAAAAATCAAAAGTACGGTAACTTTTTCATTAATCTTTTCAAAAATCGTAACTATGATATTATGGTGCTGCTCTAGTGATTGAAATTATCTACTCGTCTTGTTTTATTTATTATTTATTATTTATTATTATTAATTGATTAATTCATCCATAAGAAAACTCAAATTACAGATCAATCTTAGCTCTCTAATTTTATAGACAAAAAAAACCAATCTATGTGTTTAACTAGTATTTGCAATTAATTTCGAGGTTGAAAATCAATCTTTTTCAAATTATTATATTTAATTTCAATTCTTTTTAACCGGCTTTTTCTTCCTTTCTTTTTGTATTGATTGATAATTTCAAATTTCATTCACTTTGCAATTATAAAAATTCCTATTCTTATCAATATTATAGTGCGAAGGTATGAAAAGTGAATACTAATAATAAACAAAACTTATGTTCTTTATTTCTGTTTAATATACGAAGGTATTAGATTAGTTTAAATGAGCTGTTTTTTTCTCTCAATTCATCTCGACTCTCTTTACATTTGCCAATTACTTGAATTATTTTTTTTTTCATGGTTTTTTAATAAAGTTAACGCACAATAATGGTATGTTACATGGAGTAAGTATTATGTTTAGGCTGTCCTTGTGTATTGGTGATGTTGCTAGGCGCGGGACCTGCAGTTTGTTCATCCTGATCATTTTGCCCACAAGCTTTTCTAACGTACTGCGGTGTGACGATAACTTCTTCTTCCATTTCTAAAACTCTTTTATCAAGCTCCGCGCAAGTTGCCATCTCTTTTTCAAGCCTCGCCAACATACGCGGTGAATTATACTTCTCTGGGTCATCGTGAAACACTACCATGCCATCCTTTTGATTAATTGTTGCAAATATCTCACCATCCTCGATCTGAAATGATGATTTCAGCAAATTATTTGGAGAAAAAGATGGAAAATTGGTAATGAGAAAGATTAAAAAGTTCTTTCACCATGTTTAGAATATGTTGTTCAGCTTCAGCAGGACCAGGAAGTTGCGCTCTACTCGCGACGTCCGTAAGGCTCAGAGTTAAAAATGTCTTTGTAAGCCTTTGTATATTTTTTTTATACAAGTATCTCAATACCTGTTTAACTAATCCCCAATTACGATCTCTAATATATAATTCTTGGTATTTGTTCATTACTGTGCTAACTTCGTCGCAGCTGTTAGTTGAATATGCGTTAGCTACTTCGTGGTAACCCTGACTCAACGGTTTAATAAATCTGTTTACAACCTGACTTGCGTATTTTGGTATGGTTAGGATTTTACCGTGAAGAATAAGTGAGACCAATATATATTTCTTGTAAGCTTCAAGCATTATGTGACTCACAGCTAACGCCGGCGTTGTTATACATACTTCAAAGAAGTATAACGCTCGATCGTAATTCTTTAACGCTGTGTATATCATTCCACCGTAATAATAATATAGTAAGAAATATTTGGAATCGAATTGACCACCCTCTTGACTTATTCCAGTCATATCGGTATCCAAAAACTCTAACGCTGGCTTAAAACATTTTGATAATAAACATAACTGACATAAATCTGCATGGATCGACGTTAACTGACTATCAAATAATTGGATCTTTCTTATCGCTCGACGCAATAATTCTATCCCTCTTAACGGCACTTGGAGATCTACCAGAAGCTGTGTTAACAAATGACACAGCTCAGCGTCTGAAATTTACAAAAAGAACGATACATATTTTCATTTAATGCGTTTTGTGTTGGTGTTTTTTCAGATATGAGGAAGATTAGGTGGATTATATAATAAAGTTATTTACATGTGTCTGGAGCGAAGCGGACTTGTTCACCGTTACATCCTACAATAAATTCTTGGACCTGATTGAACAGCGGTTTATATGCGTCGATGGTATTCAATCCGTTTGAATTTGGTAAAGAAAATTTCACGCATAATACCGCCAATATACCCAATGAATGTTGTTGAAGGTCAAGCGTTTCTAGAACGTTATCTAAATGCTGTCCATTTCTCATAAGAACGTTTGTAGATTTGCTTATAACATCGCAGAGCTCTCTAAAGTTACCTGTAATAGTGTGAAAGATATTTTATTTGTTATTTTTTTTTTTGCGGGTCACATTGATTTTGGGTTTACTTATACTAGTTGGTAGGCTTTTTGTTGATAAATAATACAAAATTCATTGTCGTGAGTAATGAAATCATGATATCAAACATTTTGCTGATTGTCATTTTAAGGTTATGGTTGGTAAAAGACCCGGTTTCTGGAGTAAAAATGCATGCGCTGTTTTTATATGAAGGTAATAATTACCTTGTGTTGAGAGAGTTCTAACGTTATTTACAAATAGCTCGAGTGCCGACGCCATTAGTGATGATATTTACCTCTCATCACCAATTTTAAATAATTTATTTTATACTAATAAGTGAATTTTTTTCGAATTTGTTTTTCTTTATTTTTCAACGATTACTTTTTATCACGGAATGACGTTTTCAAACCGTACTCCCTGTGGCTACGGAGCTTAGAACCAAAACGCTACGAAGTGTAGTTTATCCTCTATCCGGGAACGGAAAATTCAGTAAGGACTAAACCCCAGAAACCACTACAAACGATGAAAATTATTTTAGTATTAAAATTCCGTTGTATGGTAACGTGGGGTTTGATATCCGTGTAATCAACTAACTTCAGAGCGTACAAGGTTTTTAATTTTCATTTCTTCAGTTTTCTTTGAAACAAAGAAAATGAGAGTTATACCTACCATGGACAATAAAGATTATTATTATCATCTTTATTCATTAACGTGTTTTTTATTGACGAATAATTTATTTGAACAAATCTGTTCTATTCATCATTTGAATTGAATCGATCGAAAACTCTATAATCGATCTCAGTATAGGGAGATTTTCAGTAGAGCGATGAATCGAATCCAGGTGGTAAAGTGGCGGTCCCAAACCACTTTGTGGTTATTTAGCTAACTACTAATTTCAAGCTTCTAGGCACTCGGCATGTGTACGCTTAACTTTTGTTTGTCAACTTGTTTGATATAGAACGAATCGAACGAATGAAAATAATAACACTGTGGTTACGCGGACAAATTGTAGATCAGAATCGGAACCTGTTTGAATAACTTCAATTTTAAGAGCTATGATTCATCGCTTCCGTGTTCATTATACCGTTGAGTGTAGAACTTCTACGCTCAACGATTATACGCAAATGTAAACTCTATGTAAAGGAAGCAAAAAAATAAAAGCCAAATTCATGCAGATACAGCGTAACATAAAAACGAAAATTATTAATATTGTTGGAATATCTAAAACCCAGGATCGGGTTGTTAAAGAACGATTTGAATATGCTATGTATGCGTATTGATACGATCGTGACGCGTTGAGATGCTGATTTGAAGTACGAGAAAGTCAATATACCTACGTCAATGGGATGCTTAGCTACGTCAAACAAAATACGAGATTTCAAACTTAAAAGCAGCGTGCTGATTACTAACTATTTTCATTATTATTGCTATTATGCGCAATAAACAGATTCATGTATATGAAGAAGAACATCATGATTAACCTAAACAAATCAATCTTGGGATAACTAACTTATACATTTGGCTCAATTGTATATACATCAGCGTCGTATGTTTTCAAGTTAAAACCTAGGCAACATGAATTATACACGCGTTCAGAGATTGGGGAGTACGCAGTTGCTTAGCAACGATTAAAAACGTGTTTATAATCTGAATACGCGAAGTATTATTCGATCGATTATTAGCAGTAAGGTGTATGACAAGTTTGTAAATGGAAGAAGATAACGTGAAGTCTAAGTTCATTTTTATTTTTGCCTAAGAATTCCAATCAAAATTTGGTAAGAAATGTCGAACGTAACGTATACAGAATTGTGGAAAACGGTGCAAGAAAATTTGGAACAAATCGCAGAATCAGATATGATATTGCAGAATGGGAAACCACAAAAGGATCGTGATAAAGCAAGAAAAAATGTGGCCGACCTTTACGTCCGATATATCGTAGCTTGTAACAAATTAAATGAATGTTACGACCAAGTGATCCAACCGCAGAAACGTATATTGATTAAAAAAT
Source organism: Phymatocera aterrima (assembly GCA_963170745.1). NCBI lineage: Eukaryota > Metazoa > Arthropoda > Insecta > Hymenoptera > Tenthredinidae > Phymatocera > Phymatocera aterrima. Next base: position 2,997,416 of record OY720663.1, on the reverse strand, counting down.
TATTAGATTCTTGTATCGGTAGAATTTTAGAATTAAAACACGAACTTGTTGATATCGATTTATCCGAGTATAATTATTTCGACGATATTTTGCTCAAGTACGAAATAACTCCTCAAGAAACGGAGATACAAGTACCTACGTACTTCCGCAGGGAACGAGAAAACGAAATTTATAATAGAAGAAAATTCATCGAAGATACTTTGAAAAATCTTGGATATTTACAAGAAAAACCGGAACCAAAAAAAATGACGGAAATCGAAGCTATTAGATTAATACAGGTCAATAAAAAATCATTCATCGTATTTTTTTTTTTTTTTTTTTTCAGAATATTCATAAATTTGAATAAATAGATGTCACCCGTAGACCATAAATCAGCTGGATACTTGAAAACAATGATAATATTTCAGTCCCACGAACGGGCTAGGCAAGGTCGCGTCCGTTTTCAATTTATGAAAGAAATACGTGAAATGAAAGAGCGCTCGATCGCTAAACAAGATGCAGAAGATGACAACGCGTCAATCGGTATATCAGCTGCATTAAAGATCCAAAAAGTATGGAGAGGGTATACGACGAGACGGAAAATCCGCATGCGTCGTATAGAAGAAATGCTGTTGATCGGTATGCAGGAAGTTATGATTGAATGAAACAAAACCTTTTATAAAATAAAATTGTACCTATACAAAAAAAGGGGGGGGGGGGGGGGGGGGGGTCGAAGAACTCATTGTCTTCACATACAACCGTATGTATCCTTTCATTTTCTCTCTCATTCAATACCCGATTATGAGAACAATTTCGTTTCTCTATTCACCGATTTTGTTTTTGTTTCGATTTTTCAAGATTGTATTATATCGCAGGTATGGTGCAACCGAGTCAAGTAATAACTGAAAATCTTCGTCAAGCTGAACGAACGCGGCAATACAGACATAATAGGCAATATGAATATGAAAAAATGTACGAAAAACTGTTAGTCGAAATAAAAGAAATGATAAAACATGAAAGAGGCGCTATCATCGAGGAAAATCTGCGCAAAGAAATCCGCGGTTGGATAACAAATTACTATCAACAAACAGGTAAAATACCGGATTTGCCATCAGCGGAAAGCGGAGGTTCGAGAATAATGTTTAGCCGACAGGTATGGATATTAATTTTGAAAAGATGAAAAATAGGATAAACACAATTAAAAAAATTGCCCACCTACTTACTCAATCTTTGAATGTATTACGTGATATTATATACTATAATGATTGCCGCGCGTGCAGGGTACAGAAAGTGAAATAAGTAAATCGACAGCTATGTCGTCGAAGGAATCTAAAAAATCAAAAAAATCCAAATCGAAGAGTAAGGACGGTAATGTTGACCTCGATCAGTCCGAAGACGAATCAGATCCAGGTTTTAAACCTGTACCGTCAAATTTTTTACCGGAAATAATACAGGCGAATTCAGATTATCATGATATTTGGAGAGATAAAGATGAGTCGAATAATCCTCGGCAAGAGACATACATCGATATGATTGAGGCCGAAAAAACACGCGAAGTTGAAGACGAGATTAGGATCGGCGTTGATCAAATGATGAGAGGTAAGTGATTGACAAAATTTGATCCAGATCGCTATTTTGTGGGTTTTTTTGTTATATTTTGTTTGTTGTTTGTTTCAAATCGATCTGCGTGGATTATTTCAATACGTATACGATGAGACATCGTTAATTTTAATTTCAGTTGACATTGTTTTCCGTCTTTCTTTGTTGCATTAACATTATTAACTTTAGCCCCATGACTTTCACGGATGTTATATTATTGCTACTTTTATTATTGGCGTCTGAACGTCATCATTATACACATTTATTACTTCTTTCCCTTCCCCTTCACCTTATTCCTCTTCTTCTCCTTCTTTTGATAATATCGTTCCATTATATAATCGCGTGAGATTATTGTGAATGTATTGTGGACGTATGATGTGATAGATTCTTGGTCAAAAATTATTTACCACGCGACTTAATCTTTTTGCGGTGTTGCTGATACATTATATGCGTATAGTTTGACCTTGAAGTCATAATGAATAATTTATTTGCATTTTGCGACGAAACGCTCGTGCTCGCGGGAAGTTACGTTACGTTACATTACATTACGTTACATCGTAGATGGGTGGGTACCTCATAATAATTACATCTACCAAATTACTATGTTATCTTATTCTATACTACATAAAAATGTACGTCAGACAAAAATGCGGCCTACAAATCTCTAAATATTCACGTACGACGTGTACAAATAGGTAATCAATTTGCAAATCAGTATTCCATCTAATTAATAATTATATGTGTAATCCATTCATTTCAGCTCGTTAATGAATCAATTATTTTCATCATTATCAGTTGGTACTGCATGGCGTGATATTTTACATTGCGTATTGAGTAACTATATGGGGGAATCAATGTCAAATTTTTATTTTCCAAACCTTACGACCTCCAATTTTCTCCTGTAATACTTTATAGTAAATTAAAATCAAACGATTCAACGATTCCTTTTCATTTGACAGCTGATCAAAGTTCTCGAATTTTCCAACATTTCGCGTTTTTAAATGAGCAGATCATTCCGAAAACCACTTGTTCGGCAAAAAAGTTGTCCGTATATGAAATTTGTTGGGATTTGACCGAATTTTTCAATATCGAGAGATAGACTTTTCATGGAAGAAAAACCAATTGAAATAAATAAATAAAACCACTTTTAGCCGAAGTTCGAAATTCGTGCGATTGTGCGAGAAATCAACATATGAAAGTAAATAAAAAATGAAAAGTCTCTATTTGCTGGAAAAAACCATTTTTGTGTTCGGACTCCGTAGAACGCATACATATAGGATTTGAAAAATTGTCAACAAATGTTAATCGTGAAATTCGGTGAAATCCCAACGAATTTGATACGGACAACTTTCTCCCTGAGCAAGTAGTTTTTGAGGTACACTAATTTGAAGATGTAAAATGTTGAACACTTCGGAATTGGTAAGATGAAAAGGAATCGTCGGATCGCAAAATCAGGCAATACGTGTCCACTAATTGTTGGTGTAGTAGATATAATATATATTACAAATCCAAAGAAGTTGGAAATGGTCGAGGTTTGAAAATGTAAATTTGACATGGAATGTCGCATGTATACCTCATTAATAAGCGTCGTCAAGCCCTCGAACTTTTATTCTTTTGATATTTTTGTAATACGTAGATTATGTGATACAAAACTTTACACGTGTCGATCTTTAATGCTTCCTTTTTCTATAACCGCGTTCGTGGATCTCTGTATGCCATCCTGCACAGCATTACATCATAGTATGGCTCTGCGTGTTGAATAAATTAAAATATACTATAGTAAAAACTTCGAAAGAAAACTGATCTCGATGTGCCCAGAGAGGGAAAGAATAGCGATTTTTAATTTGTCCCGTATATTTGAGACGATGAAAATGACAGTAATTATTAAAAGCTTAATCAATAATTATTATTATTGTTATTACTATTATAGACGATATAGAAGCTTTGCAAGCTGCTGTAGATAGAGACAGAGGTCATAAAGGTAAACGTGGTAAAAAATCGCAGAAGCGTGTGCGTCGTAGTGGTAAAAAAAATAAAAGAAAGAAAGAGAAAGATTTAACACCAGATCGTACGACCGAATCATTATTTGAAGAATTACTTACCAATGGAATTATTAAATTACATCCTGAAGTTAGATTGGAAGAATTTAAAGCTGAAAGATCATACGCCAATACAGATCTTAGAGAGATGGGAAAAGACCCTCTGCCGGTTTTAGGTATTCAGTCGATCAATAAAGTGATATAGTATAATTGCACAAAAATTATTCGTAATGAAAAAATCTTCGTTTTGCCAATGATTATAAAAGGGTAATTTCATACATTTAGGGGACATCAAACAAATTGTTACGGAGTACTGCATTCTTCCTTTAGGAAACGAAATCGTAAGACAACTTACGCCTTTGGTTAGATCAGTTTTGATCGCTGGACCACATGGAAGTGGTAAAAAAATGCTTGTCCATGCAGTTTGCACGGAGCTTGGTGCAACGTTGTTTGACATTACGCCGGGAAATATTGTGGGAAAATATCCCGGGAAATCGGGATTGATTATGCTGCTTCATCTGATATCGAAGGTCCGGTCCAAAATCTTGTTTCTTTTTTTTTCCCATTATCGCCCTCCTTTCGTCCGAATTTGTGTGATCGTATTTGCAGGTATCGAAGCTCTTACAACCGTCGATTATTTTTATGGACGGAGCTGAAAAACCATTTGTTAAAAAAGTACCAAAAACCGATAGAACCGATCCCAAACGACTAAAAAAAGATCTTCCCAAACTTATCAAAGGAATGACTTGCGAGGATCGTGTGATTTTAATAGGAACCTCGAACAGCCCATGGGATTGTGATCAAAAATTATTATACCAAACTTACGACAAAGTTATATTTGTCCCTCGAACTGATCTTGGTACCATGTCATCACTCTGGAAAGACTTGCTATACAAAGTGAGTTTATATCTTACGATGTTTGTATGTGCCTGAATATTTGATTATCATTCATTTCAAATAATTATTCGAAGATTATTATACACTCACGCGAATATAGAAACCGATCGTATGCATACCGTTTACGCATTAGATATAGTCACCGTGAAAGGAAACGTACAAGGTTTCATTTCTTTCATTTCTTTATTCGGGTTTCTGACACTCATTTCTTTCCTTCATTTTTCAAAGATACGTCGTCTCGTTCTCCCCTCTCCGCGAGACAATTAAGCTCAATCAGGATAGGTACCTATATTCTTCATCGAATTAATACAGCTGTTAGGCAGAATACGATTACAGGTAGAATAACTATATCAGGCCGTAGTGACGTCAAAAACGAGGAAATTTTTGTCCGGCAATTCCCCAAAGTCGTTTGTTGTTCAATTTCTTTTTCTTTTATTTCATTTTTTCCACGATGTAGAAAACCCTAATATTCATTCTTCTTGTTATTATATTTCTTTCTTTTTTGCGGTCACTTTTTCTTTCTCCTCTCCGTTTTCGTTTTCCGTTTCATTTTCATCCTCCTCGTAGCTCCTCGTATATCTTCTATTTTTCCCTACATACTTTTATTAGTACGCAGGTATAAGCCGGCAGTTTGATACGTCGGCGATGACGAAAATCTGCGACGGTTTCACAGTCGGAACTGTTCTACAGTCGATCAAAGAGGTATGAACACTTACAGATACCTACATATACATACACAACGGAGAAATACCTTAATATCATTTGTTTTCAACGATCATTCCCTCATCGACGAATATGTATCTATATATATATATACTATATACTATAATAGGACCTATTTATAGGTATATATACGTTGTTATTCTCCGTTTCGCGTTATATAGATACGTATACATAAATGCGTGTATGACTATCACACCTAGTATATAATCTATCGCATGTACGGAGTACTATGTATTTGTGTATCCTGTATAATACCTTATAAGTAAACACACACGCACACACACATGACACAGGTTATGACCACCAAAAGAATGGTACAGCTCAGAGTTCATCCGCTCACTCATGCCGAGCTTATAAATGCTCTGAGTGCCAAGGATCCTGTCTACAGAGAAGAGGAAGACGCGTTTTTAGGTGACTATTAGTGTTTTTGCTTTCACTTCTTTTTCTATCCGTCTCGTTATTCATGAATTTAGTAGAAAAAGAGAAGGAGAAAAAAGGGACAGAGAAAGAACAAAATTATTAACGGCCCAACAGAGATGAATGGGAGGTAATTATACATACTCGTTTTTCGATCAACAAGTCATGTGAATAGACTCTTCGCACGAATAGATATTTGTCTTTTTTCCCTCCCCCTATTTTTCCATAAAATCATTGATTTCGAGTTGTTCTCGAAAAAAATGTCAATTTCGATATTGTCATAACGCTCGTGTGTGCGTTCACGTGGACGTGTAGGTACGTATACCTATATATATATATATATATATATATATACACATTTGTTTCCTCGCATGTCCTGTAGCTTGGTATGCCAAGACTCCGACCTGTCGTCGAAAGCAGCGTGCGATTGAAATGGAGCTCGAAAAACTTGAGGAGGCTAATGAGAAAAAAAAGAAGAAGGGAAAGAAGTAGAGTCCCATTATCCTATACCACAATATTGTCAACAGCTGAAGAGGAAGGACGCGGCGTGGCTTTTATTTCATCGAATTCGTATAAGTGAGTAATTCCAGTTCTTTTCATTTCTCTTCCCATGTATATATACACATTCTTATAGTTATATCAGACATGACGGCTACAGACATGATAACTAAGGAGAGAGAGAGAGAGCCAGATACAGAGAAATGAACAAAAATTAATAAAATGAAACTCGTCATGATTATGATCCATCTGTACAGATAATTTTTGTTTCATGTCAATTTTTCGATACATTAGCTGTCATCTCTTGATGTGAACACGCTCACGATTCTATATTATTATTATTATTGTTATTTACCTACGTGTTAGTATTATTTTCCATATCATTCAAGACTACATTGCTTTTTTTTTGCCAATCTGTCCGATTTTTTTTTTATTGAAGAATCCTTCACCTATGTTATAGATTCGAATTTTCATGAAATCGAAATTATTCCACGCGCTCGCAGTCGTTGTTGGTCTCAATCTATACTGACAATAACGAATTCTTCGTGTAGCGGAAACCGGTGCAAAATGAGGTATACCCTAGTTTTTATTTTTTTTATTTATTTTTTTTTATTTTCATTTTCTTTGCAGAATATCTATAAACGCGTTAGGATTCTTATGAGTTGTAATTATATAGGTCCTAGAGTATATATGAGAACTATATATTATGATGATTTGAATCAATGCATTATTTCGTCACGATCAGATCTCTTATTTTTCTCTATACTACAGATCAGCTTACCATAATATAAATTCTATGTTAAATGGGATAATCTATAATAATCGGCAAATTTATGGTTGTATAAATTTATATACACGAAATTATATTGATATTGCAACAATTGCCACGAAATTGATTACCTGTATAATTCTTTTTGGACAATAATATCAATAATGATAATCGAAATGAAATATATACCAATGGTTAATTTCGCTCGCATATATAGACTTTGCAAAATAATAGTTACTTTCGTACCATGGGCGTAAAGATCAACTTTACGCCCGCAAAATATGCGTAAAAAGCGTACTCTACGCCTACTATGACGAAAATAACTGTTCATGGCAGTTCTGAGATTAGCTATATAAAGTTTCACTTTACCGACCGAATACAGGCGTCAGAAAGCCACTTTTTCATACCAATGCCGTAAAAAATATGCTTCAGAGTCAGCAATATATAAAAGTAATACATATATGTACATACAGCGAAAGAACAAGAGTCATTTGCGTCAGAGTCTTACATTATTATCTATAACGATGCATGAATAACGCAGTTTTCGATATTCTTCACGAATGGCAATAGATACATGCCATATATATCAGGTCCTTTTTTATATAAATCTGCGTATGCAGTTCAAAATATGCGAAATATAATAGCACTCGATGTGTTCCATGGCCGAATGCTGCAGCGTTGATGCCATTTAACTATCATACTATACCATAAGCAATCAATAGTCTATTTCAAGCACTATCATCGAGTTATATCAGATCTTTTCTCCGTGGTTTCATCCCGAATAAATCAAGTTGTGAAAAACTGAGATTTTTTTCTCTATTCCTTTGTCAATCGTGGATATTATACAGTGCGGCTGACCCCGCACATGGCAATATGCAGTGAAAATACTAACAATGTCACATCTTCCGCCGTTTTCGACAATTTGCGTTCCATAGTGGCACATTATTGTCTGTACCTATGTCTAATACATAGTCTGTACCTATGTCTAATACATAGTCTGCAATTACGCATTAACTACATACTGTCGCAACCTCATAGCATTCATCTAATTAATAAATTCTATATCACGTGCGATTGAACCTGGTGTCACCCCGTGTGATTAGTGATCAGTCGTATATCGCGAGACTGGGCACATGCCTCGCACGTTAAGATCATGGCTTTGGCAGACGCTTCTTATGTCATCCAATCCAATCATCTTTTCCCCCCTTCTTCTTCTCTTCTATTCCTCTCCTTCTCGCAATGTAGAATACATAGTATACTCATACCTATTTACAAAATATAAAACAAACCCCGTTGATTGACCGAGCCGCATAATCATTTCTTAGGTGTACAAATTTACATACGAGGTATACTAATAGATATTCAATTGAACAATGATTCATATGATTACAATGCTACTGTAATTGATGACATCATACGATGAGGATCGAGGAAAAGTAAGGAAAAAGAGAGACATTTAATAATTTGTATATACTTTTTTCATTCTTTGTATCACAATATTGTCGCATAAGTTACAATATAAATCGTGTAACATATAATTAAAAATCTCATGAGAATAAAATGCATTACGTTAAACCGGTAGTATGCATATACAGCCACCGCGTGGACAGTGTGTTGTGCATTGACTTATAATCGTCAATATAGTTATGCATATTGACAACCAGCTCTTCGTGTATATCATTTCGTGTATATCATCAACGTGTATCAACTCGAAGTATAAAAACATGTAATGTATGAAGATCATAGGAAATTATGCGATTTTATAGGTGTGTAGTACCTATCAATTCACTTGGCAACAACATCCGTCCGTTAATTTCAAGTCTTCTACGTGGTTATAGTATCTGAATGATTATAGTATCTAATATCTACAATCTACTCAAAAAATCTCCACCCTTGCAAGATTTAATCGTCTTATTATAATTCACGCAGGTATATGTATTCGTATATGACTGGACTATGTTCGCCGTATGCTACATACTGTCTCAATCACATAGCTAACTCTATTCGTAATTACATAAGGTTACTTAATACAAATGTCTTTCATTCTTATCATTTTCGGGAACGTCTGGCCTGGCCCGAGTCTGGTATGGTCTGATCTGATGATACAGATAATACGCCGTATCGGCGGAATTAGTAATGGCCACTCATTAATTACCTAATATGTATACATAACATACATAATCTCTGTATATACATATATTGTCGATAAGACACGATATGTCCACGGCAAGGTTTTATGGAGACTAAACATAGCTGTAAATAATAATAACAGTAATAATGGCTGTACTTCCGAAAGCCCCCTACCCCCTTGGATTTTGTTCCATCTTCGTATACAAAGTTTCACTTTCGTATGGGATTTCTCTGCACAAAAGCGCTTATGGCGCTTTTCACTATTTCAGCCTGAACCCCGCGTTTCCCTATGTTTCACTACATGGATAACCGTCTGGCTATTACATTGCAACGAACCTGAGTATTAATCACATTGTTGTACTATAGAACTGCAAAAATGATCAAGTTGTCCCCCCGTGAGAATATAAAAACTTAATGCAGATGGCGTGAAAAAAGCTCACCAAATTGTACTTTTCGGAGTCAATATCTAAGTTTCTTGGGTGAGATTTTTTCTGTCCAACACGAAAAATTTCGTTTCATTTCAACAACAGCTATTGTAAACTGCGCACTTTAGTACAGTCAATTCGGCTGGGGTAAAAGGCCAACTGTGCATCTTGGGTAGGCAACGATTTGGGGGGGGGGGGGGGGGGGGCGTAGAAGAGTCGGCCGTGAGCGTAAATTTTAGTTTCCGGGACTAGGGGTGTTGTCATTCAGCCGCCATCTTGAAAATAAGGGTAAATTAGTTTCTTCTATTTATTTTCATAACCGGGAGTCCGAGATAAATTCTGTGAATATCATTTTAGTAGATAATGTAATTATCGACAACTTTGATCTGCAACGTTTTCAGGTAACAATAATAACAAAAAAGTTATGGAGTATTGAACATAGAAGCTGGGAAGCATTTTTATCGTTGGATTGAAACTCGAGAGTGATCTCGCTTCAAAGTTTTTCATCCTCTCAATTCTCATCGTTTTCCCGCTCATAACGTTTTTGTTATTGATGTTACCCTGATAAGTTATGGAACTAAGTTACAGACAATTGTATTATCTATAAAAATGTTGTACACAAAATTTTTGTCAGACCCACGGTTACGGACAAAAATCAAAACACGGATCGCACCCTCAATTTGAAAATGGCGGCCAAATGATAACACCCCCAGTCCCGAAAACTCAGACTCAAGCTCACCGCTGCCTACCCAAAATGCACGGGCTTATACCGGATTGACTGTATACTACTAGGAAAATAGATAGAAATACTCAGTGAGTCTAATTGTAAGTTTGTCAAGCTGCTTTTGTATGAAAAAATGATCAGTGCAGCACTTCGCTGTGTGTTCGACTTATCAGCGCTGTGTTATTCCGTCGGACCATTATTTGAAAGATGTGCCAAAAAACCTTCCGTACACGTTTCGAGTACATATGATTCGAGCTTTTTACAAAATTTCAACAAAATCCAAGTGAGCACGCTTTCGGTATTATATCTCCAAATGTTTACTCGCGACAATAGATAACCATTATGTCTTATGCAAACTATGTCGTGATTGTCGATATTTTCATTCTTCATTTGATCGGTAATAAATAAAAGTCACTTCTAGCCATAAGGTTCAACATAGTGTTGAAAGCGCCTCTAAAGTCACTTCCAACTCCGTGTGAAATCTCGTGGCTGGAAGTGACTTGTGGCTACGGGCGAGTGCCGAATACGGGCCAATGAGAATAATTTAGGAAAGCTTTCGCTCAACAGAATCGAATTAAGTTTCATTGATGTTCATTCATGTAGATATCGGTGAATTATCATATGATACAGATCATCATGTACAGTGAGTGCAACATATTCTTGAAATTGAAAAAAATATGTTCTTGCAAAGCTACATTCGGCCTTAAAAATAAAGAGCAGGCTACAAAAATTTGACGAAAATAGCGCGAATTAAGCTACACACATCATTTAACAAATCGGCAACGCGATTTGCAGCCACTTTTACACCACACAATTTATTCGAATGAAACTTCGGGGACTGTTAGAGTATTTTATCAGAAAGTAGCCGGGTATTTTGTCTCTTCAAAATTTCAAAGAAATTCAAAGTCTTCAAAAAATTTCAGAATGTTAAGTTAGTTAGGTTGCAGAGAAGAATTTGGAACTTCTGACAGAACTTTTCAAAATTTTGAAGAGATATGACGCCGTCACATCCGGCGGGCCCCACCTTAATACATGAAAACTGCCTCAATTCCTAGAGTTTCATTCCCATCGGTCGTAAGGTATAGGAGCGGCTACAATTCGCGTCTTTGAAATGGGGAACAACGGTTGTTGAATTGCATCTAAAAGCTGTCCTCAATATGGGGCGAGCCGCTAATTGGCCTAATTGGTAGATTCCATTGATATAGGCATGTTGGTATATATGGTATATATATGTCGTGGTGGATTCGCAGTCTCCTATATATCAAACGAATATGAAAAGAACGAAATGGAACATTATTGCGTCTCGAAATTATCCGTCTATATTTGTAATTAGAGTCTATATTTTAAATGTAATGACAGCATACAGCTGCTGTTATTATATAGGCATATACAATATAATACATTTTTAATGAAGCATCTACGATACGTGGAGACGTATACACCATATTGGGTACGTATTTCATAGCTATGTCTTCAGGGAATGATGATAATGACAACGATGATGCAATGCGATCGTTAAATTATTGCTGGGGCTTCTACAATCGATCGGCGACGAGCACATAGGTAGGTATATACATACCTACACTATGCGGGGACGCGTAGAACAGAACCTGAGAGTAAATAATTGTGAGAATGTAGAAGGTGCCCGTAGGGAACACCTACGATATTGCTCGTTATCCAAAAATACATCGTCGGGGTTAACTATACTTATTATACGTATGTACCTGTTGCACGATAAGGTCAAATTATTGTTGTCATTATAGATATAAGCAGATGAATATTCTCGGAGGGAGTAGGAAAAATCACTGTGGACTTCGTGAAGGATTGTACATGAAAATTGTTTATTAGTTCAAATGAATGACCAGTTGAATTCATTCATTCATTCGTTTACATTATCATTTGCAAACTAAATTTACGTTCTATGTTACAAGCTAGTGATAATTATTGGGATAGATTTTTACTTTTTTTGTATGAAAAGTTAATATAAAAGCGTCGAACCGCTACAACGACGTAATCACATATTAGATTGAATAACGATTAATATTATTACCAACACTCATTCACTACAGTCCAACCTCTCAATAAGAACGCAAAAGCCCCTGTGGGGAAGAGTTTTTCCACAAAGTCGAGTACGCCCACCATACGCACGCTCCTCGTTCACTGACACTCTCCCCGTCTTTCTCTCTATTTTCTGTCTGTCTCTCTTTCTCTAACTTTTTGAAGTTGAGTCAAAGTGGGGAAAAGTGCGCCAGCGAGATTTTTATCTTGGTACTCGCCTCGTGCATTATGCACAAGAGGATATAACCATACAGGATGAAGAAGAAGAAGAAGCGTTCTCATTGCGGGCGGTCTTATTGGGGGGTCGCACTGTACTTCATTCTAGCGTGTTATGTATAGTGTACTTCTATACCAGTGAATTTTTGTGACATAATTTGCCAGGACAAACGATTATGCCAGTATGCAAAATTATATCTTCTTCATTCAACTTTGACCCAAAGCTATAGACATGAATTATCTTGCAATTTTTCCACATCAGGTTCGGAAGTTCGAATTTCACAAAAATCTGAAGATATGAAAATAGTGCATTCCTAAAACAAATGAAGCTCGGAATTCGTATTTTTTCCGAGAAGCAGTTCATACAGGATTTTTGGGCCTTTCAACGTATTTAAAAAAAAACAATAATACAATGAAAAATTCAAATTTTTCTAGATCCGCGAAGGCTTGTCTTCAAATAAAAATGCTTTTTTTTGAGAATTTTGGGGCACGAAATCGCCCCAATTGATTCAGTTGAAATTTTCACACAGAATCCTACGTTAAAATACATAATTTTTTGCGGCCCCCGACGAAGGCCAGACGTACTTGTAATCCCGGGTTATACTCAACGAACCACTCTCCGAAAAGCATACTGATATCGAGCTATAATTGTTTGAAAAATGAATCGTTTTCAATCCTTCAGATTTCCGCAAATTCGTAACTTCTGAAACAGATCTCAAAGAATTCCAGAATAATTCGTAGGTATTTCTTTAGGTCGAGATTATAGAAAGACAATTGACATTGAAAAATCAAGGGAGTGCGAATCGGCGATTGGTCGAAATTCTATGGAATACCCGAATATTTGCAAAAGAGTATAAGAGTGAAATGAATACGATGAAAATCGGAAGAAATGCCAAGGGAAAAATTATAATAATATACCTTTACCTATATGTCTTCTCTCGGCTTCATTCAAATTTTGAGCAATCAATTTATTTTCAAGCTATACATATTACACATGTGTGTAACATAAATTAGTACTTTTATCTTCCATACCGGATCAGAGAATTTAGTCGATTGCGTTTGGAGATCTATACCAAAGCGGGGAAAAATCTGAGAGCATTGTGTGGGACAGTTTTTGAAAGTGTAGAATCCTTCCGCGGCCAGCAATTATTACACATCACTTATCGAAACATTTTCTGCCATAAGTATCGTTCTAGAAATATTGAAACACGTAGTTTTGGTTAGACTTTTTTCGTGGGTCGCCTTGAACCTGTAGCACTGACGTCCATAATGAATATACAAATTTGAAAAAATTCATAGGTAATCCTCACTATAGTCTTCTCAGTACATAACGCGATTCGGTGAACTTTTATATTGTCTAAATTATAGTAGCTATGTGCAGTGATTAGCGTAATTGCTATATTGGATTCTGGTAGTTGGAGCTTTATGTATAGTAACCCATCAATCGGAAAAGAATTGAAACGGCTTGGGATTTTCAATACGGTATATGTCCTCAGAAGATTGTGAAGATGACACATGAATTTTTTCAAATCTTCAAATATGCTTATTAACGAAACTGCAAATCGGTTGAAGTTGACCCACGGCATCAGCCTAGCAAATACTCCGATTTTGAATATTTCTGGAGCAATATCTATGGCGGGGCATTTTTCCAAAATTTATGTGTATATGTTGCTGGTTGCGAAAGATTTTGCATTTTCAGAAACCGGCCCATAAAATGCTCTCAGATTTTTTTCCCGCTTAGATACAGATCTTTAAACCCAACCGACTACATTTTTGGATCCAATAGTAGTTTCATCACCCATTCTTCAGATTCGCGTTTATCGGATACATCTGTACCTACGGATGATTGTATTGTATAGGTATACATGCATAGGTATACATACGTATACATACCATGTTGAATGTACACATAGTGTACGTACATATGTGTGTGAGCGAGCGCGCGCGCGCGCGTGGGTGTGTGTGTGTATATATATATCCGTATGTGACGCACGGTCGCGACCGACGACCACGCGTAGTAGGAAAAAGAAAAGAAAAAACCAATCCGGATAACCGGGAAAGAATGATAACTATTACTGCATAGTGTCCGCGCGGAAGCCTATAACTTGTCGTTAACGAATAAATTATGTATATCAAATACATTATATTCATAAATTATGTATATATACCTGTAACTAAGTTAATGTCGTCTTGCTATTATGGTAATATATCTTATGCATATTGTTACACGAGGTAGCATTCGACGTATAACCGATCGATATGACACATACACATACCCATATAGGTATACGCGTGCATCGTACGATATTATATGCACATTATTACGTAGAGATAATGCTGTATGATAAAATAGTTCATCTGACGATCTTCGCTCCGTCCCCGCCCGCGGCGCATCTTTATCTGTCAGCTACTCTTAAATCTATGGTGTATCGGATATGAAGAAAAAAAACGAGGCGAAAAATGATAGATACCGAACCGTTTGATGACCACGAGTACATAAAGTTTAACAAATCACGCCATTTGACGTTGCGTCCGACTTCTCTCGTCCCAATCCCTTTGATTTGCTATACACACTACATTCATTCCTGCGATATCGATCACGTGGCGTTCCGCAGCATGCTATACATAACTTGTAGCGGTATTATAGCCATCGAGGAGGAACGCACGTTTCGATTCTCACGGAATATGCGAATGCACGCAACAGCTGATAAGAGAAAACCAATAAACGTAGCGGCGGAGGAGGGGTAGAATGAAATTTTGTTTTGATAAAAGAAAAAAAACCATATGCTCTTAGTTAGCTCGGGCGCCGAGCAGGGAAACTGACATGTGAACGACGCGTGCTATCCTCTGGCGACCGGCGCTATACGAAAGTCAATATCACGAATCGCTATTCGTCAGCCTCAGTTCTACCTGTACTACGTATTTTCGGTACCACCGCACCGCTAACCTCAGCTCTGAGCCTCAAAACTCTTTCCGTTTTTTTTTCCGATACCACTACGAAACGACGCGCGCGGTTCTCATTGTCAGAGAATCTAGTGTCCATGCCATGGTTTTACCGCAAAACGGTTATATGCCTGTGCCGGTACCTCTCTGCTGATCCTCGCACTTGCCAAACTACCACGCATGCGTATTGCTTTCACGAACTCTCATTGGTCGGTATCACATGGTCTGATGTCAGACCACAGGCCGGGCCCCAATTCAATAATAAAGCCATCCCCACGGAAAAGACGTTAGCTAGTCCTTACCGAGGCGCCGGGTCGCTCGTGTGGGGTAACTTCATTCATTTATTCGCAATTTGTACTTTGAGGTATAAATCATATTGACAATACTATAAATCTAAATATTATACAAGTTTCATAAAATTATAATACATATATATAACATAACTCTGGTTTTAATTCGTTATTATTATTATTATTATTATCAAGTTATATTGAAATATCGTTCAACTGTGCGAACCATTGTATCAAAAATATTTTACACACACAGCCACGTACATTATTACAAAAAATCTTCAAATACTTCACACAGAGGATTATATCGACGTTTCCGGTGAGTTTCCAATTTTCAACATACAAATATATCATCATTTTATATTACATCTTTCATTGTATGTATGTACACCTATATTGTCGTGACATCTCAAACTGTCTATGAAAGTCAATGTATTATTAGTTCTTTCTTTTCTCTCTTGTTTCATTGTAATCGCAAAAGAAAAAAACGTGGCAATGTCATCGATTCATATTTCATACGTGTAATTGTTTGCGCACTGCCTAAAATAAGATCGAACTAACCTTGGTCTTGGTTTTTGGGTTCCAGTTTCGTTCCGTTTCATTATATTCCGTGTGTCACTCGCGGTATACCTTTTATCGCAGAGAATCTAGCATACTACAACCTGATATGTACATTGTGTATGCCCATTAATCCCGAATGATTTTGTTCAGCAGCGGTCAATGTGAAATACGATAGTTATATATAGTACTGATATGCTGGTCGCCGTGTGTTTCAGCATTTGTAATAATGAAATCCCTCGTCAAGTTCCTCGGATATACTACCTACTCATTAAAGTGTTATTTATATTACGTGAATATTATTTACGGAAAGTTATTGCCCTTGATCCAATATTATCTGCATCAAATTTTGATACCTATGTCTGACGCGGAAGTAACGCATTGCAGATCAATTATCACGTACTAGAGAAACAGATTACGCTCAAAATAGTAGGGACAATTAGGTAAAGACGTGTGAGACGTAATGGAGAATTTTATATTATACCTCAGAGTTTCGCTTAATCGTACACACATTACCTAATTAGTGCTCGGAATTTGACTGTCATAAGATTCACGCCGTTAGGTATATTGAAACAGCAATACGGAGAAAAGATTTATTTTCAAGCTGTTTGACGCTAGAAGAAAATGAAGAGGAAATAGTTTTTAAATGATCTTAGAAAATACTGTAATTCGTGTATCTATACCTATGTATAGTCGGGCTAAATTAAAACCGTTATAAACAATCTCTGATCAAGCGGTTGCCGGTTGTGCCAGACACTACGCTACCTGTATAACTATTGCATATTCTCATTCCAGGAAATCTGCTGACAAATTATCATTATACTTTTTCACCGGGTGCTTTATTATCATTATTGTACCTATATATATCTTTCGAGATTTGTTTTTCAATTTCTTTCCTCTTCTCATCACCTTTTACTATTATTTTCTTCCATCATTTGCAACAGTCTCGGCGGAAGTTCCCCGTGCACTGTATATTATTTTAAGTTGAATAAGAAAAAAAATTGAATATAAAGTGATGAATTATAGGCATAAGCTATACATATTATACCTATTCCTACACCTACCTACGTTACATGCTATTTATCTCTGCGCAAGACGTATTCGATGAAGTCTATCCTGCGACTCTGCTGGTCGACCCTTATACATGCTCTTACCACTTGCCTCCACTATAGCTTATTACACGCGGTTGGAGCGTGACAAAACAAAATTTCCGTGGGCTTCAATTGTTGGTGCATACATTCTTTGACTTAAAAATGTCTTATACTTTTTTTTCTTTGTCTTCCGACTGATTTTGTAGCAGATCGTAACTATCTCGCGACTGATTCGATCATTTATCTATTCATTGGAGCTTTCTTGTTTCATTTGAAAGAAGTCGATTAAGGTTTACCTGGTTTACGCGATTACGTCACGTGTTACTAAAGCTTACTATATTTTGACACTGAAATGTATACAAGAAATAGAAGAAGAAGGAAAAGAAAAAGGATACATACACACGTACTGTAGGTAGAATTTGAGATGTGTATGAGAAAACAAATGCAAATAAGTGGGTATATGTATTTTAACTGCCTCGAGTAATATTACGACAAGGATAGTTCTGTTCATCCACATTTTTGTTTTTTCTTCATTTGTTTATTTTGACGCAGATGCAAATTTGTAAATTCTCAGTACCTAATCGTTTTACACCACGGGTTTAACGTAGCTACTAATAATAATGTGGCGTATTATTTTAACTTCTAACATGCGTAATATTTCATCCACAATTTTTCTCTTCTTTAATTTAATGTTTCCGTTTTTCTTCTCTACTCTACGGTTTGTCAAAAGATATTCTCTTTTTTTCCGGAAATCTCCAATGAAGCGCGAGAGTAATGCCGACGGATTACAGATATATAAAATGTTTTTTTTTTCACTCTATTGATTAATTTTTTTCAATTTTTTGCTACTAGAGTCCTTGAAAACGCATGTAGGAAACCAAACTCGTTGACCTATAGTAATTTGATTAAATTAAATTTACGTTGAATATACTATATGTATATAAAAAGAAAAGATAGATGTTCTTCGCAGATTTCACGTATCGATACACTCTCGATCTGTGTGTGTGTTTTTTTTTTTCTTTTTTGTTTGTCATATATTTTTTTGTGTTTGTTCAACGGGAGGTATTATCAAATTTATGTATACTTATACGCATATTACATTCATTATACTGGCTTGCCAGTATAACTTCACGTTGCATCACGGTAGTCGTTGGTATATTATGTATATATTGCAGATATAGATGATGTATTATGACCTTATTTAGAATGAAACTGATTTGATGTTCGCGAAGAAATTGAAAGGTGACCTCGAGTAGTATATCAAATTTATATTAACACTTGCAATTCGTTAGTTATAATACGTAACTTTTAATATATGCACATGCCTACGTATGAATATAAGTTCGTTGTGTTCGTTCATACTCGAGCAGAATAATGAATTACATAAACCAAATATAAGTTACCGTTAACGTAACGTATACCGCAGACTTACAAGTTCCTCAATTTTCAAACTCTAAGTTTGCGACTCGAAATCGTTAAATAACAAATACGAAGTCAATCGGAATTTTGACGAATGATTTTTTCTTTTCCTTTTTCACAACTTTCAATCTTCATTTATTTTCAACTTTACCCCTAAAAATGATCAATTTAATTTTCGTACTCCATTTGTATTTAATGAAAGATTACACGTGGTATCACTTACCGTTGAGTATGAAGATCGTAACGTTAATGCAACAAGATATGAGGAACTAAACTCCCTAATTCGGTATTGGAATATTGTAAAAATAGCAAAATATAGTATCTAATTGTCTAAATTGATTGAAACATATTTATCGGGCATTTCGAAATTTTCATAATGTCCAAATCCTGAAATATATATTTTTTCTTCAACATCATTTCGTTACCTTAACGTTACGAACTTCAACCACATACTTACCGGTGGTTTAATTTTTCTTTTCTCTTCTTATTCTTTCTGAAAGAAGAAGAAGAAAAAATGGAATACCTCCGCAAATTATCGTAGTCAGGAGTTCTCTCGAAATGTACATACCATTGCATACTTACTACACAGAGAGAATTTCTGAGGTCTGTACACTCGGAGCAGTGTTAAGGCCGCTGCGAGCCGAAAACGGCAATTGGTTCAACGGTTTCTAAAGTTTCTGATTGGCTAACAATGGTAAAAAGTTAACCACGTCGGGTGTCGCGGCCACCTTAACGCTGCTACGTGTGTACAGACGTTAGGAATTATTCACCCTGTATATGCATGGATACGTCATTGAAAAAGAATAACAATTTTGTTGATGGCCATGCGGCCCTGATCAAAATCTCAGCGGTTACAGTATGGAAAAAAAATCAGATGCGTAGATTTGCGTTTTGTTTTGGTTTTTTTTTTTTTTTTTTTTTTTCTAAGCCATCTTTCGTCTATCAATCACGAGTTACGTAAAAAGTAAGTGTGAATATTTTTCTACCCATACGTATGTATGTGCATGCATAATATATACCAAGTATACAACAATATATGTCGCTTTACGGCGTAGATTTAGGTTCAATATTAACATGGAAAAATGGCGTTTATTACAAAAATAAGTAAATAAAAATAAAAATAAAAAAAAAAAAAAAAAAAAAAGGAAAAAAACGAACAGAAAACGAAATATTCATCCAGGTACATAGCTATATATTCCTTCTAGTATACTGTGAACGAAGATTGTACGATAAGACGGGAGAGAATGTAAAAAGAATCTGAAAAAATTCATTGCATTTCAAATGAAAAATAAATAATCATATATCAGAGGTATAAATTTTTTTTTCTACTACGTATCCCTCTTTAAGGTACAAGAAGGATGTGGGGAATCGATACGTGGCGTATTTTGTTCACGGACCACGAATTGATAACTAAAAAATTGATAACTATCTGATTTACATCGCTGTTAGGTATATCAGCTGAGAGTTTCATCGACCATATGATTTTATTCTTTCTATTCCTCACTATGTATAATTTTTTTTTTTTTTTTTTTTTTTTTTGCTCTTTTACGTATATCCATACATTTGTCGTTAATTCACCTCTGTTATTCTCGAATCAATCCAATGACGCACCAAATATAATATATGTGGTGTATACATTGTACCTACAAAATAACTATGAATATGTTGGGGTACTGCGCAGATGTATGCTTATAGGTATGCGTGTATTGTAATTTGTAATGAAAATTTTCCTGGCAATTCGAAATATTTGATATTATTATAATAAACTATTATATCATGATGGCAAAGTTTTTGTATTTCTTTTCTCTCTTGCATTATAAAAATTATCATAATCATCAGCATCAATATACCTATGATCATGATCTCTGATGAATTAATCATGTATGTCTGTATCTGAAGAATAATCGTCGAATCAGTCACTCTTCGTTATGAAAAAAAAGCAATGAAATATTGCATAATATTTTCATGCGTGTACATGCATCATTTCATTACGTTCTGAATGTAATAAATATAATAGTGTATGCATATATACATATCATATACTTCGGCTATAGTATGTATATACATGCATTAAAACGTATTGGTAGTATACATGTGTTACTATAATTCATGCAAACGTTGCAAATACCATATTTCAATATAATGCCGCAGTAAAAATACTATGCATAGTATAGTATACTTTACAGTTATATTATGTATGTATATACATACAGTGATGTACGATTTGGATTTTATTCACATGGTGATGAGAGAACAATAAAAGACCAGAAATGAACGATAAAATCACACGACAACTTACTGTGATTTTACTTATTCAATTATGAGATAAATATATCTAATTTTATAATGATATATTAGAGAGAAAGTTGTTGTTGTTGGTTTTTTTTTTTTATGTTTCTTCACTGTATCTATATTTGTCAAAAATATATTATAATATGGTCGTACTTTTCTCACAAATGATACAGTATATTTGCAGGTTTCAGTATCATGTTATATTAAGTAACGTTATTAATGTAGCTATGATTTCTGGCGATGATTGTCAAGGTTGACAGACTCATTAGTCAGTTGAATCCGGTTAATATAGTATACTGTTATAATCGTGCGTGTCATGCACACGTACTATACGTATGCATATATATATATATATAGATATTATTATTTCAAGAGCATACAATAATTGACAGACCCACGTCAAACTTTAATTATGAATTTCAAGTACGTAGGTACAAGGACAAAATATTGTGATTCATAATGAATGACACAATATTTGGGTCGAATGAAAATATTCCTACCTCTAATATAATATACTTACCGAAATATTTACTTCAATCTCTGCAGATCTCCCATTATTCATCGTCATTTTTCTTCCTCCATAGTATTGGGAAAGAAAAGAAAAGAAAAAACTTCAATTAATCGGTTTTTTTCTTTGTTTCTGCAAAGTCAGAATAACACCTTCACATATACACTCAATAATCTTGACTTCGCGTACATACTAATATGCTCTCTGATATTGTCGTTCATATGTGTATATATTCAATTTACGGTGGAACGTTAATTTAATTTGAAATATCCTTCATCTGCTATCAGAAAGACAAGTAATAAGAAAAAAAGTTATACTTTATTATTATATAATGATTATTATCATAATGATAATAATCGTTTATATTTATTTATTTATGTATTATATCATTTGCTGTATTAAATTTGGTCACAATTGGTATACACATATATATATATATGTTTATATATATATATGTTTATATATATATATATAAGTCACTCTGGAGAATGAAACATGAAACGAGTAGATTATAGGGCGCATGCAACCAGTCATTGGAAAATTGCTTTATGCCTTCAATTGAGATAACTTAATGAACTATTGACCATAGGATCAAATGTTAACACTTACAGTGTTAAACGGAGTAATTGATCTTTAGAAAAGACTGCATATTTCGTACCATATAAATCAAGTTCAAATAATCTTTTTGAAAACCTTATATTAGATTACGTTTATACTAACGTACGTCGATCGAAGAGATCGTTCATGATACATTCTAAAGAACTCATGTAAATACGCCGTTTTTATAACACAAATTGTTCAATTTTCTCTGTTTCAGCCTTTTGTCCACAAGGCTATAACTGTTCGATAAATTGTGATTGAAGAAACAACATTCAAATATTATTATATTATTCATTTGTAAAAAAATAAATCATCAAAATGCCCGCAAGATTTGAAAGCGTTAACAGTCCTGTTGTAAGAGAATCGGTCGTTCCTAATGGAGGAGGATACAGTCATGACGAAGATATCGTTATCGCCGGTTTTTCAGGTATATACCTAGATAAGGTTTTTCTTTTCTCCGCGAAAATATGTAACACATTACAACGCTTATCTCAGTCGATAATATCATTGACGCTCAAATATGATTCCCAATAATTGATTGTCACAGGTCGGTTACCCGAGTCATCAAATATTGAAGAATTCAAACAGCAGCTATTCGACGGAATCGATTTAGTCACCGATGACGAACGCAGGTGGCCATCTGGTCTTCACGGTCTTCCCACAAGGACAGGAAAGCTTAAAGACCTAAAATCATTTGATGCTACTTTTTTTGGTGTACACGCAAAACAAGCGGATGTTATGGACCCCCAGCTTAGAATACTTCTTGAAATAACTCATGAAGCTATTGTAGACGCTGGTATCAATCCTACTGAAATTAGGGGAACAAAGACCGGGGTTTTTATCGGCGTTTCAGACTCTGAATCTGATGAGTTTTGGACCGCAGATCCTGACCTAGTAAATGGTTCGTTATTTTACATTTTGAAATTCTAGTTGAAACCTCCAATTCTTCACTTTACTTTATTCATGTTTATACTTATTACAGGATATGGATTGACGGGATGTTGCAGGGCGATGTTTCCCAATAGAATTTCTTATACATTTGACTTTAGCGGTCCAAGTTTTGCCGTTGATACTGCCTGCTCGTCTTCTTTGTATGCTCTTAATCAAGCTGTTGTAGCTATGCGTACAGGACAATGTGACGCAGCTATCGTTGGCGGAGTTAATTTAGTTTTAAAACCAACCAGCTCTCTACAATTCCATAGACTTAGCATGTTGTCTCCTGAGGGTATGTGCAAGGCTTTCGACGTTTCTGGAAATGGATATGTTAGATCTGAGGCAGCGGTTGTTTTATATCTCCAAAAATCAGCTGTTGCTAAACGAGTTTATGCTACAGTTGTACACTCAAAGACCAATACGGATGGTAACAAAGTTCAAGGAATTACTTTCCCCAGTGGAAATATGCAGAATAAACTGATGAGAGAAGTTTATAACGAGGCTGGCTTAAACCCTGCTGATGTTGCTTACGTCGAGGCACATGGCACTGGTACCAAAGTCGGTGATCCCCAAGAAGTTAATTCTATTGCTGATCTATTCTGCAAAGATCGTACCACTCCGCTTTTAATCGGATCAGTTAAATCTAACATGGGACATTCTGAGCCAGCCAGTGGCTTGTGTTCAATAGCTAAAGTCTTGATTGGTATGGAGGCAGGAATTATGCCTGGAAACTTACATTTCAAAAGTCCAAATTTGGATATACCTGCACTGAGCGATGGGAGATTGAAAGTGGTCGATAAAGCTACTCCATGGAATGGAGGACTCGTTGCTGTTAATTCTTTTGGATTCGGCGGAGCCAATGCTCATATTATACTCCGAAGTAATCCAAAACCCAAACTTTCACCCGTTTTAGATGTTAAATTACCTAAAATTGTCCCTGTTTCCGGAAGAACTCAAGAAGCCGTCAAGTCTTTCTTAGATAAAGTTAAAGAAAACGAGAAAGACGATGAGTTTGTTGCTCTGGTACAAGATTTACACTCCGTGAATATTCCTGGCCATGGATATCGTGGTTTTCAAATTCTTGGTGAAGAAAATATCCGCGATGTTGATGAATACATTGCTGACAAACGACCTATATGGTATGTTTTCTCGGGAATGGGTTCTCAGTGGCCAGGAATGGGACGTGAACTATTCAAAATCGATGTTTTTGCCCAGACAATGAGGCGCTGTGCTGAAGCATTGAAACCAGAGGGCATAGATCTCATAGATTTGATTTTAAATGGATCTGAAGAAACTTTCGACAATGTTTTGAACGCTTTTGTATCCATTGCTGCTATCCAAGTTGCTCTAGTTGACGTTTTAACGTCAATAGGCATCCACCCCGATGGTATAGTTGGTCATTCTGTCGGAGAACTTGGCTGTGCTTATGCTGATGGTACATTCACACCGGAGCAAACTGTCCTGGCCGCATTTTGGCGAGGAAAATCAATTCAGGAGTCTGAATTACCTGAAGGAGCAATGGCTGCAGTCGGACTGAGCTGGGAAGATGCTAAAAAACGTTGCCCCAAGGAAATTTCTCCGGCATGTCACAACAGCGCCGATTCTGTTACAGTTTCTGGGCCAGTGAAGGCAATCAAAGAATTTGTAGCGCAGTTGAAGAAGGAAGAAATATTTGCAAAGATTGTTAACAGCTCAGGATGCGCTTTTCATAGTAAATATATTTCCTCTGCTGGTCCCAAACTACGTGCTTCTCTGGAGAAAATCATTCCAACACCAAAACAGAGAACTCCAAGATGGATTTCTAGCTCTATACCTGAAGCTGCTTGGGGAACACCTGTGGCGCAGCTAAGCTCACCTGCTTATCATGTTAATAATCTACTTTCTCCAGTTTTATTCCAAGAAGCACTTGCCCATGCACCTGATAATGCAATTCTGATTGAAATAGCTCCTCACTGTCTTCTTCAAGCTATTTTACGAAGATCTCTTAAACCAACTGTGACTAACATTGGTCTACACAAACGTGACCATTCAAATAATCTTGCGTTTCTATTAAGCAATCTTGGAAAACTTTATAACGCGGGAGGGCAGCCCAAACTCGCGAAATTGTATCCAACAGTAAACTATCCAGTTGGTCGTGGAACTCCAATGATTAATTCATTGGTAGAATGGGATCATTCGATAGAATGGAGCGTCGCTGATTTTTCAGGAAAAGGTGGACGCACAGGAGAAAGCGTTATCGAAGTTGACTTGTCAAAAGAAAACGACACCTATTTATCCGGCCATACTATTGACGGTAGAATTTTATTCCCTGCTACAGGATACCTGACTCTCGTTTGGAAAACTTTTGCCAAACTGCAAGGCGAGGACTATGAAAAACTTCCTGTTATTTTAGAAGATGTTCAATTCCACAGAGCAACAATTATGCCTAAAGAAGGATCAGTCAAGTTTTTGGTAAACATTTTTGATGGTACGGGAGAATTTGAAATTTGTGAAGCTGGCTCTGTTGCCGTTTCTGGCAAAATAAGTCTTCCTGAAAACGTGGAAAGGGAACAGCTTAATCTGCCGATACCTGCCGTGAAGACTAATTCTGAACTCTTAGAGCTTAACACTAGTGACGTTTATAAGGACTTAAGATTACGTGGATACGATTATAATGGTATTTTCCGTGGGATTAAGTCCTCTGACAATTACGGAGTCGCTGGCAAACTCGCTTGGGATGATAACTGGGTTTCTTACATCGATACCATGCTCCAATTTAGTATTTTGGGTAAAAATACTCGTGACCTATACCTACCTACCCGTCTTCAAAGAGCAATCATCAATCCTGCTGTACACAAGCAAATCGTCAATGAACTTCCCGAGGATGAAGGAGTACCGGTTTACTCTCATACCGATATTGATGTTATTAAATCTGGTGGAATCGAACTTCGTGGTATGAAGGCTTCGCTTGCACCAAGAAAACAACAGACTCAAGCTGCTCCTAAACATGAACGCTACACTTTTGTACCATACGAAAATTCACAATCTGTTGTCGAAGATCCAGACAAAGCTAAACAGTACGCTCTCACTGTTCTTCTACAAGTGGTGAGAGAAAATCTTGGAGGACTTAAAATCAAAGCTGTCGAAGTTGCTGGGGAACGATCTGCAGAGGCTTTACTTGTACCGTTGGTTTTGGATATTTTATTATCAGAGCCAATGCTAACCGTATGTACCAACGAATATTTTCATAATCTTCAACTTGCATCTCTACAAAGTATAATCGTTGAAAATTATTTCTCTATTTATTAATTCCAGGTCGATTTACAAGTGGTTTCGACTTCTCCGGATAGTTATAACACATTCCTTGAACAATATGATACAAATTGCATAGCACGTGATGTCTCCACTTCTCCTGCTGGTCAAGATTTGCATTTGATAGTAGCAGCTGACATCTTATCTAACAAGAATTCAGCAGTTTTGAAAAATTCCGTTGCCGCACTTAAATCTGGCGGGTTCATTATCCTTGAAGAAACTGGCAAAATTGATTCAGCCTTGTTGAAAAATAGTGGATTAGTATTCGTCGCTAAACAACTTACTGTGGGAAAGAGCTATGTTCTTCTTAAAAAAATTGATCACCTCAATGAACAACCAATTGTTATTAGAATTACTGAGACTGACTTCTCATGGGTAGAGACGATCAAATCTGCTCTTGAAAAATCTGAACGTGAGGGACAAAAAGTTCTCCTTGTTGGTCAAGGGGAACGAGTGCTTGGTACGTCTATAAGGAATTAATTAAATACAGTGACATCATTTTGACACACAAAATGAATTGATTTTCTATTTTTTAGGTCTTGTTGGTCTCATGAATTGCATTCGCCAGGAAGCTGGAGGAAACAACGTTCGTTATGTATTTATTCAGGATACAACAGTCCCAGAATTTTCATTCAAGGTTTCAACCTTTGAGAATCAATTATCCAAAGATCTTGTATCTAATGTATTGAAAGGAGGACAATGGGGAAGTTACCGTCACTTGAGATTAGACCAGTTAAGCGACAGCTCTTCACTCCAGGTTGAACACGCATACATTAATACACTCGTTAGAGGTGATTTGAGCAGCTTAAGGTGGATCGAAGGACCTCTCAGCTATTATCAACCAGAAAAATACCCCCAGAATGAATTCTGCAATGTTTATTACGCGCCTCTAAACTTCAGGTGAATTTTTTGTGACAGTTTGAACAGAGAATATAAAAGTTAAGATAGAATTATAACACGAATCATCATTTTTACAGAGATATCATGCTAGCGACTGGAAAACTGACCGCTGATGCCCTCCCAGGTGATTTAGCTGGTCAAGATTGTATTCTCGGGCTAGAATTTGCTGGTCGTAACTCTAAGGGACAAAGAGTTATGGGAATGGTCGCAGCTCGCGGATTAGCAACTACGGTATTGGCTGATCCAGGATTCATGTGGGAAGTTCCAGCCAAATGGAGTTTAGAAGAGGCTGCAACGATTCCTGTTGTTTATTCTACAAGTTACTATGCTCTAGTAGTTCGTGGTCGTATGCGACCAGGAGAAAGTGTTCTTATTCATGCCGGTACTGGTGGCGTAGGTCAAGCCAGTATCTCGATAGCTTTACACGCCGGTTGCAAAGTATTCACAACTGTTGGATCACAAGAGAAGAGAGATTTCTTGAAAAAAACATTCCCTCAGTTGACCGATAGGAATATTGGTAATTCTCGCGATACCAGCTTCGAGCAATTGATTCTTTCTGAAACAAATGGGCGCGGTGTTGATTTAGTCCTGAATTCACTCGCTGAGGAAAAATTACAGGCTAGTGTTAGGTGCCTTGCTAAACACGGGAGATTCCTTGAGATCGGAAAATACGATTTATCTAAAAACACTCCACTCGGAATGGCCTTCTTCCTGAAGAATACAAGCTTCCACGGAATATTATTAGACGCATTATTCGACACCGATTCATTTGAGAAAAAAGAAGTTGTACGACTAGTCAACGAAGGTATCAAGAACGGAGCAGTACGTCCGCTTCCCTCTACCGTATTTTCCGAACAACAGATTGAACAAGGATTCAGGTACATGGCAACCGGCAAGCACATTGGTAAAGTTTTGCTTAAAATTCGTGACGAAGAAAGTAACAACGTGGTACAACCTATGCTTAAAACCGTCGCTGCTATTCCTAGAACATACATGAATCCAGATAAATCTTACGTTCTTATCGGAGGACTCGGCGGTTTTGGATTAGAACTTGCCAACTGGATGATTACTCGTGGCGCAAAACATATCGTACTTACTTCTCGTTCAGGAATACGTACCGGATATCAAGCTTTGTGTATTCGTAGATGGAGAGAAACTGGCATTAATATTGTGGTTTCTACTACAGATGCAACCACCGTTGCCGGAGCTGAGAAACTTATCAAAGAAACACAAAGTCTCGCTCCTGTTGGTGGTATTTTCAATTTGGCAGCTGTTCTTCGCGATGCTTTGATCGAGAATTTAAGTGAAGCTGATTTCAAAACTGTTACTTTACCGAAAATTGACGCCACAAAACACCTCGATACTGCGTCGAGAAAATTATGCCCTAGTTTGGACTACTTTGTTGTTTTTTCGTCTGTTTCTTGTGGACGCGGTAATGCCGGACAGGCAAATTACGGATTAGCCAATTCTGCCATGGAAAGAATCGTAGAAGAGAGACAAGCCAGTGGGTTACCTGGACTTGCTATTCAATGGGGCGCTATTGGAGACGTTGGTCTTATTCTAGGTGAATATTATATATAGATTTGTTCATCTTAGGGAATTATTTGCACAAAAGAATATCAAAATTTTTCTCTGATTTTAAATAAACTAAAACTAATTCTGTTTGTTGATATTCTCAGAAACAATGGGAGGAAATGATACCGAAGTCGGAGGTACTTTGCCTCAAAGAATGTCCAGCTGTTTATCAACGATGGATGTTTTCCTCCAACAGCCTCATCCGGTTTTAGCTTCTATGGTATTAGCAGAAAGGGGAAAAACCGGAGACTCTGCGAACCAAGTTGGACTTTTGGAAGCTGTGGGTAATATTCTTGGAATAAAAGATATCAAGACAGTGAACCCGAATAACACGCTGGCGGATTTGGGAATGGATTCTCTCATGGGCACAGAGATCAAGCAAACATTGGAGAGAAGTTACGACTTGGTACTTTCTGCGCAAGAAATTCGTAGTCTTACTTTTGGAAAGTTAATTGAATTCGCGAGCGGTTCTGGAGAATCTACTGAAACCGTTAATCCAGTACTAGCTAATTCACCAGCTGCAGAAGACGCGCCTGATAAATTATTGTATCAATTTTCTGGCAACGAAATCATGCCCAAAGAATCGCTCATTCAACTTGAATCACAGTCTAAAACCGGCTCCCCCATTTTCGTACTACATGCAATTGAAGGCGCAGTTTCATCCCTCAAAGGTCTTGCTATGGAACTGAACCGTCCAGTATGGGGCTTACAATGTACCTCAGATGCTCCCCTAAAATCTCTCATGGACTTAGCAGCGTTTTACATAAAACAAATCAAAACCGTCCAATCTAAGGGTCCGTATTCTCTTGTCGGATATTCTTTTGGCGCTTGCGTAGCTTTCGAAATGGCATTGCAGTTGGAATCCGCGGGTGAAAAGGCCATCCTTACACTCTTAGACGGTTCCCCAGCATACATCACATCTCACAGTCAAGCAATTGCTAGACAAGTTAATACTTCAGAGACTACAAATGCTGACAACGGTCTCGAACCTGCTCTTGCCTTCTTCGCTATGCAGTTCAAACCCGATCTAAACTTTGTCAAGGTAAGGTATTAATGATGTTTATCTAATTTCCAATAATTTATCATTAGATTTTCTTTGATTTTTTAAACTTTTATTATATCTTTACAATTTATGATTTTGTAGGCTTCCGCAGAATTGGAAACGCATTCGACACTTGAAAAGAAATTGAACAAATTTGTAGAAATTATCGGAGGAACGCAGTTCACCGACGAAGATCTGAAAATAGCTGCCGTATCTTTCTTCCGAAAATTAGAAGCTGCTAATATATACGAACCAGCAAGCAAATACAACGGACCAGTAACGCTAATAAAAGCTAGAGATAATTTTGCAACTTTAGATCAAGACTATGGTCTATCGACGGTACGAATTTAAAAAACTTGACAATATTTTTTTCAATTCCATTGATTATGTATGGTATAATAATTTAATTATTTTATTATTCCCATGTGTTTTCAGATCTGTAGCCAAAATGTGACGATCGCTGAACTTCCGGGAAATCACAGGAGTATTTTAACGGGGGAGAGTGTTAAACAAATAGCTGACATTCTACGGCTTTAGATTAATTATTAACTGACCACATCTCATTTGATTTTCAAAGAAATATAACATTT
This sequence comes from Phymatocera aterrima, assembly GCA_963170745.1. NCBI lineage: Eukaryota > Metazoa > Arthropoda > Insecta > Hymenoptera > Tenthredinidae > Phymatocera > Phymatocera aterrima. The sequence continues at coordinate 2,966,910 of OY720663.1, read as the reverse complement.
TCACCTTTTCTTTCCTGTTATAGGGTGATTCATTAGACGTAATCTAATTATTCATTTACCAATTGGTATATATCATTATTGTTGCTGTTACTACATCAATGCAGGAGGTGAAATGATGTGGAAACCGTTTGTAATGAATCATCCAGTATTATTTAAGGCATTCCTAGAAACTGAGAAATTCCAAAAATCTTATCTTTATCAAGCGAATTTTTTTTTTTTTTTTTTTTTTTTTTTTTGTTGCTACAATTCTGAAAGATCTCATAATATAACGATTGTATCGAAAAAACAAAAAAAATAAGTACAGACAAATTTCGCTTAATACAATACATATCTAGGAATATTATCTTTTGTATAAAATCTCTTCTCTTCTCTTTTCTTTTTCCACAATTCTGGAATTTCTCATCGGATATAATATCGCATCACTTTTTGTTTATTTTTCAATATTTTTCTCATTCACAATATTTTATAGGATCTATTTGTAGTTTAACATGTAACATACACACCTATATAATTGATATATAGGTATTCTATAAGTATATATACGTCTTTATTTAATAAGGATAAGGATAAAGCTTAAATTAAGTATCCTATACGATTTTTCAATAACTCTCAGTGGACAGAGGATGTTATTTTCAAGTTGTATGGGAAAAAGATGATGTACTATTTATTTTGCTAGCATAAATATTATCATACCTAAAATATATAATTAATAAATGTAATAATTTAATCATTCCAATTTAAGTTTGGCATTTGCATTACATATTTATTTTTTTTTTAAATGTCCATTATTTTTCGGGTATTATTATTATTATGTGTATTTATGTATGTATTCCACGTACTGTGGTACCTATATAGATTCACCCTGTTTAAGGATAATTGTTGAAAAGATTTTTTGATGTATATTATACCTAAATTATTATTATAGTGTGTACTACAATATGAAAGCCGTGGTGTAGACAATTCCCTAACATCACACAATTTGAAAGAATAAAAATGCTAATGATAATAATAATAAGAAACGGAGTGAAGGAAAAATTCATTCTTTATTGAATTCGATTGACAAAATCGTAGGTTTTCATTTCTCCCTAACAATTGTGCTCGATACTAAAATCGTCATATAAATAATATTGATGAATTATTCATTGTGAATAATCTACTATACCATACCTATATTGCAGATAAGCCGAAGAGGAAAAAATTTGCACAATGTATGTATCCTATAGTTGTATATACTCATATATTATATGTATGTAACCTATGTTTAGAAAACATGAATAAATTATAGAAATATAACTAGAAATAAAGAAAATAAGAAAAATGGTTATCATTGATTAGATTTACTCATTTCAAACTCAATTTTTTATTCATTACTATTATTATCGCTTGATGAATGATTTTGAAAAACGAAAAAAAATATATAATTCAAGAAATCACATAGTTATCTAATTATTACAAGAATGAACAGAAGAAAAGCCTTCGAACAAAACCATCCAACTATTTTGTGGAATTTAATTTTCAAAATATTATGACGGTTATTACCTAATTCTTTCGAAATCCTTCATATAGGCATAGGTAGTACATAATACATTACTTTTCTTACTTCTTCTATGTATTCAGTTCTGACGTCACTAAATTCAAGCACTAAGCAAAATGATATAGATATTCATGAGATATAATTATGAGGAAAAGAATAATACTTAAGTTTCTTATTGAACGGAATGTTGGGAGAAAAATGTACGTATAAGAGTCAGAATCACACGTTCCAAATATTCATACCCATATTAATAATGAAACTGTTCATATAATTAATAAATCGTAATATCTAGATGTTGTGTGTATGTATGTGATGCTGAATACTGAGCAGAAATTGATTTAACTGAATCTATTTTACAGTATTGATTCTACGTTTTTTTTTTTATACCCCGAAAGACTGGATCAGAAATTGCATATTCTGGATTGCAAGTGAAAGATACAGTCATAGCATAACGCGTTCCAGAAATCACTTTTTCCACTAGATGTAAATTCTCACTGCCTGATGTGAAGAGCGATACGCGACCTGGGAATCAATTGAAAACATGTATTAAGGAAGATTCGATGAAAATAAGAAAGTCGATGAAACAGGTGGTCAATATTTTGTTTTGTCCAATTAATAGTTGTTATGCATGCTTCTTCTAGAATTTTAAAACATATATAATTGTGATGTTTGAAATGATCTAATTTACCTTTTCGAGGCTCAATGGTCATGTTAGCATTATCTCTATCAACAAAGACAAATCTACCTCCTTGAAAATCTTTTCCGAAATCACTCAAGTATACCAACGATGTGTAATAAAACGATTTGTACGTTTCCTGCAACAGTTTAATTCGAGACGTTTAATTGAAAAGGATAACAAAAAAATACATAAAAAAGTAGTAAAAAATCTTCTTCAAACATTCCAAACGCTTTTGATCACATTTCAAACAACATATGACACCTATGGATGAATGAACTTTGATGAATTACGAAAACTAATTCATGTATGTTTTATGAAATTACTTTGTCCACATGCGGATGCCAATACTCATCGTGAATTGTTTTAGCTGGAGAATTAGTCATCCTTGAAAAAAACGTTGGATGAGTAAGATAAATGCTGTGTACATCAATACCAAAATGATGCGATATTGTATGCTGAATTTTGATCCTCACAGCTCTGAAATAAAGGTTTTATAAATTTCTTCAGTTTCCAAACTATGAAAATTATAGAGTGTACGGAAAATAGATGGACAAGTAAGATAGACAAATGAAGAATTTCTGAAAGAATAAGATAAAAGCACTCCATACTTGTAAATAGCAAAATCCACGTTGTTGAAGATCTTCTCAGCCATATCTGACTCATAAATATTTATAATTCCTGGTCCTTTACTGAGTGCACCGGAGTGCAAATCCAGTATACTTGCTCCTCCCGCAGAACCACCTAGATTAAATCCACTTTTGGCAACTCTCAATAATACGTCAGTCTCTGTAGCTGATACTAATTTATCAGTTACGACACGGCTACATTTCTGTGGTACACAGTTTGGATATTTATCTATATCCTCTTTGTAGTCTGATGAACATTCTACTACTTGGTGTCTATCCAATAATACATCCTTTTGTTGTGCTAAGGATATTTCTTTTACATTTTTACTGTTGTACCAAACAACAAAAAGTACACCAACTATGAGGATACAGCGTGACCATACTCGCTGGTATGGGAATGTTATTATTGGACCATATTTCCTGTGTAAGGATGAGAATCAGATTAAGACGTTTTCCCTTTTCTATCATAAATACATTTACCTATAGAATTAACTAGGTCACGGAATATTCATGTGATATGAGAAAAACATGATTCCAAAACGTACGTTGTATAACCTTCAGATGGAAAATGGGCATTATTTTTAATTGATTGGAATTTTATTATTATTCAATGGTATTATATAAAGAAGTATCAGAAGGTGTGAATGTCATTTCAGCGTAACGATGATTATTTTGTTACTTTAACCACGACAATAATTGAGTGAGCAGAAATAATAACAAGACTTCAAATGTCATGGAGACTTACGGCTTGACATTTGAATCGGCGATATCTTTGGGGTTAGATTCAATAACTTTTGATTCTTCGTCTAGTTTACCCTTTTTAGGATCTCTTTTCTTCAATTTTTTTACTTCTTGTGTCATTATGGAAAATTATCTTTTGTCTTATTACAAATCGCTGATATTCTTTCTCGGAATTAAAGTCGCATTCGTCTTCCATTCGTAATGGATTCAGTTTGAACTCTCATTCATGATGGCACCACGCTGCTCTAAATACCACGCGTGATAGGACAGTGTTATATAACGCTACCGTTACCCTTCTTCACTCAACGACGCTACACGGGTTGTCCAATATCATGCACCCGCCAGTGTTCAAATAAGCAAAGATGAATAGAGAGATTGCCAACAGCCTCCTCTGGGGCAAACCAATTTTCGTGCTACAGCGCGCTAGCGTCCCCACAAGGGGGGCCCGCTTACTAATGTCCACCTACACGCTATTGGTCGGTGGTCGCAGCGCCGACCAATAGCGTGTAAGCGGGCCTCTCCTGTAGCAGGGCTAGCGCGCTTTGGCACGAATATTGGTTTGCTCCGGGCGTAGCCATTGGCAATCTCTGCTCATCTCTGGCAATGCGCCGTATCCACGCGGTGTTTAACTCGGTAGGTCCGAGCGCTCCACTGCTGGAACATATTCAAGCACGCATGTAGCTAGGTGCACTGTATTTAATAAGGAGTCGGGTTATAGATCCGGATCAGGCCTCTCATTCCAACTTCTAAGAGTGATTTTTTGAATCAAAATCTTGGGTACCCGCTGTATAACTCTCCGGAATGGGCCGTTATTACTTCGATTTACTCAAATATACTGTAGCACATACAAGGCGAGCATCGGACGCCTGGGTCACGGAGTTGGTTCAAAATGCCAGAATTATTCTCTTTATTTAGGCCAAAAGATGAGATCCATAATATTCTGTTCATTCCAATAAGCCTTCGTTCTCTCGGCATGCCCCAATTTATAGTAATATCCAGTGGTACATGAATTGCCAATGAGAGAAATAATTTTTGTTTTGTACGTCGGCTTAGGATTGAATCTTCTTCATTAGAATATGGTATCATAGAACCCAAATGTGCGTTATCATGCTTAAAAACTACATTTCACTGGTATAGAAAGTTTTTAATATATTTTTTGACAGCATGCGCTGGCATAATTATTGACATTGGATGAGAATGATGAAAAAACAAATCGGAGCACTCAATGGAATTTGAATAGAATCTGAATATTATACTAGTTCAAGTTAATTCAGCCAGCCTTGGAGCCTTCGGTGAGCCTGAAATCATGTTCCGCCACAGTGAGTTAGCGCTTCGGAGTCCATGCTTTTGGCTTCGAAAGAATCTTCATAGTAACCAAACATCTTCAAATTCCCAAAATTCATTTACAAAGGTTTTAACCCTCGGCGTCGATTTTCACCATTGAGGAGAAAGCAATCTACTTAGCTATTGAATTGGCTGCTAATGTTACTCAGTGTCAAATGAATTCTCTAATAATATTCAGTGACTTTCTCAGTGTTCTAGGAAAACTTCTGAATAACAGTCTAGATTCCAAAATGCATCATCTGATGGGTGAAATCGAAAGTAAACTCCATTTATCATCTTCGAATGAATTCGAAATTCACATAGCCTGGATCCCTGGCAAGTTGGGAAATTGCAAGGCAAATTCGTTTGCTTAAAAAGGTTGTAGACGTGATGCATCAATTGGGGAAAAAATTCCAAACTCTGATTTGATTTTCTTGCACAAAAATATGATGCAGATTGACGAAACTAACGAATTTATTCAGCTTCACAGGGGTCAAAACTATTTAAAAGGTAGAAGCTAGATTGACTTAGTAGGTCCTCCTTTCAACCCTAAGTTCACCCATAGTTTACTGATTGCAATGAAAACAGAATAGAAATTATTCTGTTAAATAGAATTAAAAGTACAATAGCATACAAAACCTATTACAGAATAATAAAAAAAACATGAAACATATGCATTTGTTTCAATATTTTTTTTCTTTATATTTGCACGAGTCTGAAAAACAAGATATTATTATTTCATGTCTCAAATTGATTCACTTTGGTGATAGGTCTAATTCCAAATTTATTACCGTACTGTGTTATGATTGAGAAAAGGCGAATTAACGAAAATTAATACCTGATGTTTTCTATGATATAATAAATAAGACCAATGTTGCATACGTATGTACGAATGTATGTATGTACACACATGCAATTGAAGAGCTGGCTTATAATTTAATGAATTGGCAGCAGTTTGTGTACGATATTGAAATCATTAATACAATAAAATTACCTTTTATCGTAGGAAGTTACATTTTTCATACATTTCAAAACTTAATCCCAATGAAGAGATCTTCTGTTCAAAATAATGCTAAGGAATTATTAGCAAAAAAAAAGAAGAAAGAATAGGAACCTTCGTATTTTTTTTCAGTTTACAGACGGTAACAGGATAATATTAACGAATATGCGTTTGAAGGAAAGAAAAGAATCTATAATGTTAAAATGTCTACCTAGAGATAAGAAAATAATAGGACCGGTTATGTTGTGGAAAGCAAATGTTCAAAGCCTCAATACACTCAATTGTAAACTTATGACAAAATAAGTTTATTAGCTTTTCCCCCTGTACAATATGTGGGAAGCTAGAGAAGAGTGCCTAATCGCAATCAAGTATACCCACTGGTGACAACTGGATTCATTAATTTTCTTCAGCTGTCTTTTTAACACACAAATTTTGTACATTCCAAAGAAAAATTGTCTCATAATTCATTCGTTTGAAAAAAATATGATACAAAGTAGGTGTGAAGTTTATAGAAAGCAAAGATAAAGAATAAAGAGAAGAAAGAAGCCTCTTCAAGTTTGGAATTCGGTTCTTCGAAAAATTCGTGATTGATACACCTGGGCTTGAGTATAATAAAATAGGCACAACTCTTTATCTCTTGCCAAATATACAGGGTATATCACCTCAAGTGTCGAGAATAGGAGGGGCTTGGTCGGGGCAAAGTTGCATCCCTCTAGCCAATCAACGTCCAACGACATTTCGTAGGCGGATATTCTAACGAGAATAGAGGAAACAAGTTCTGATTGTAGGAAAAATATGGTAACAACGACTTACCATTCGAACCATTTTTATAAATGTCGAAATAAATCATTATTTGCCAACCTGATTTAGTCGCTGTCGAAATTTTCTTGCTACACCAAGAAATTGTATCCTCTATTCTCATGAGAATATCGATCTACAAAATGTGGTTGATTGTTCATTGGTTGAAGGGGCGCGACTTCGTCTCGACTAAGCCTCTGCTATTCTCGACACTTGAGGTGATACACTCTGCATATTGACAGAACTGATTGATAATTGGCTTTCAAATATCTACAATTTTCATGATATAATGTACCGATATTTTATTGTGTATTCCTATATTTCATACAGAGTGCTACCCATGACATTTTCACACAGAAATGCATAATTGTTTTCAAGAAAATTGATGATAGATCTTATGCACCATGAGGGAGAAAAGTCTTTCCCCTGTGGTACACACTATATTTTTTGTTAACACAAGTAGTAATTGGGTACATACTTGGGTACATGCACAAGTAGTAATTGGGTGCACACTTCCTGGACATTTTATTCCATTTTGATTTCATTATATATCTGTGACATCACCCTTTATCTCCCGAGGGAGTAGAAGTGTGCGTCTACTTTCACTCACGTGGCGTAGTTCAAAAAGTGGTATAAATTGCCCGTGTTATAAAATAGTATATTTCTATACGAGAGGCAAAACGGGCAGCTTGCACACTACAAATGTGTGAAGGCACGAACGAGGCTGAGGCGAGTTGAAGATGAGCCGAAGGGCGAGCAATGTATATACCCTTACACTCGAGTTGTGTGCAATTTGCCCTTTTTGCCTCGTGCATCCAACACTATTTTTTGTTACACCTCATACAGAGCCCCGCAATACCTGAAAATTGAGCGAGATGTCAACGCTCATTTGACAACAGGCTGACGAATAAACTCAAAAAGACGTTTGATGACGGCAGTAGAGATTTTGCACACCCCTCTTGCGGATAGTACCGGAATAAACCATTTCAAATACCTGTAACCGGTACACAAACAAAAGCTTTGCATGCAAGTGTAGCAAAAAAATAATTTACTCATTTCTTTGTTTTATACAATAAATTTATATGCATTTAAAAAATTCAGTCAAGATAAAAAGGGATAAACAAAAGTTGTTAGATTGATGTTGGAATGTACCAGTTTAATTAAAATCCGTGTGCACTAGTATATGTACATACTAGATAGAGTTATCCTGGTTCGGTGGATTTTTCTTCATCTCTTTTTTTGATTGGCTGTTACAACTACAATTTCATAAATGGCAGTAAATCTAACAATGAGTTATGTTTGTGTAGGTATTTATTCACCACCTACTTTATATTTCAATTCATAATAGTTTCATACAAAAATTTAATTTCAAAATTAAAATATCAGAAATTTGGTAACTTATACAGGTTTACATGTGTATATCTATAATGAGACACGAAATGTTATTACCTATACTGCATTCAATGCGAATGACACAACTCTGCGCATGGATGGGGAAAGTGGTGGAGATCCAAGAGAGATATTCAGGCCATAAACATTAATATCGTACTGGAAGGGGTAGAATGGGGTGAGATCCAATCAAAATGGACGAACTTGCGACTTGTGACAGGTCAATATCGCATTGAATAGATTATGTTTGTAGCTGTTCATCAAGTGGGAAAGAAATTTTGACAATCTGTTTATTCTTCTTTGTTTTCCATAGTAATATTGTTGCAATATTAATAAACCATCATAGGAATCGTGAAAGAATGTTTACTTACGTTGTATCCTAGATTTTTAAATATTTTTCCTAAGTCCCCAATCTTCTACAATCATTCATCAATTTTACAGTATTATTCTGATTACGATTACCCTGAATTATTATTATTCATTATTCATCTGATTGAAGATTGTTAAATAATACGATTACGATAATATAATTACATAAATTACCATTGCCAGGAATAACCATTGCCTGGTTGTATTTTTTCTTTATCTTCAATTTTAGGCATCTATTTTATGCTTCTTCTTCGTCATGTAATCACTATTTTGCAAGTTTTTCTTTTTCTTTATCTTTTTATTTCAGGTCGAATGTTATGTTCACATATGGAATAAACTTGACGATGGTTAGATTTTCAATTTTCATTCCATTTTACGTTATTCAAACCTTTGCAATCTCTACATTTCTTTATAGTAATTACGTAATAATTAATAATTATCAATATTATATTAATCCACTACAAAATTTTTTTTTTTTCCATTAATTCCTTTCATGATATATGATCATACATTGAAAGTTTTCACATTAGCTACAAGTAGACTCAGCATTTCTTTTCTAGTTGAACTACTTCGTCAGATTATCTGTGAGGGAGAGGATACTACTCCCTGGCAGTTCATGATCGTCAGGATAATATCTCGTTTTCGATATGGTAGGCAGTAAAGACGTGCCTAATTCTAACAAAAACGATGTACATAAATAAAAGCTATGTCGCAAAGTTATGGTTATATCAACTAATGTTCAAGTTTAAAAAGAAAACGAGTCCAAAACACGAAAAAAGATTGGAAACAAAAAGGTTATACAAAATTGTCTTATGTATAATTGACTGTCCTAATTCCGTATGTGAACAGAACTTTATTTCTCAGTTGTTATTGTTTTTATTCATTGATTTTTTCTATTAAAATACCTCATCACATCCATATAAATTCTTGATACCAAATAAATTTTATTTCAAATCTACTATATCATACCACTAACATCAGCATTTTACTTTCTTGTAAAGAATTTGCATAGTATCTATCATACTATCATATTGTAATTTAAAGTTCACACCTACATATTCGAAAATAATATACCTATAGGGTACATAGGTGATAACAATGATGAAATTCATCATCAAGTGATGCATGATAATGATAAATTATATCTATTCGTTATGGAGAGACGATAATATCTCTATGCGCGAGTATTGACCGACAGATATTAACAAATTTTCATTCAAATCATTTCAAGTACTACATATGAATAATCGTCATGTATACTTGGAGAGAAAATGTCAATAGGAACTCCATGAAATATCTGATGATACAATGCATACGCTCACTGCAATAAGTCATACAGAACTACTATGACAGCAATTTACCTTGCGTCAAAGAAGAAAAAAGCAATATTATCAAGTATATGCATCACCTGATGACATTATGATTAAAACTTGCATATCTACAAAATTCTATCTAATATACATGTATTCCTTGCCTATCAAGGTTTTGTTTCCTTTTTTTTTTTTTTATCAATAATAGCAATATTTGTATAGGGGACATAGTTGCTTTATAGTTCAGATATCAGAAGCTTTGTTTGATTTCGTTCGCTTGATATTACCTGCTACGCTTTTAAAACTGCTGTTCTTACTGTTATTCTTATTATTTTTTGAAATACAACACAACAAAGAATTTATTCACTTCATATCTATCTTAACACTTTCGTTTTCGTGTTTTTTTCTCAATCTTTTTCCTTTTTACAATCATAACAGTTACGACGTTATACTAGACTATCATATTAAGTTAGATTCAATTATTAATACACAATACGTATGTCAAACTTTTCTCTTACGTAATTTGGCCTGTGCCTCCTTGAGAAGAAGGTCAAATGAATTATTTTCTTGTAATTTGGAACCACCTCTACACCCTCCTAACGAGTTACTCGCGATTCCGTCTAGACAAATGACAATAAATAATAATTAGAAATTTGTATAATAAGCCTTCTATTAATAAAATAACTGAAGGGCAAGATGAATAGATAAATATCTCCAATTTATAAACTATTTTGAGCAATTTTCGATCTAGAATAGCAACTAAAATTGATTGGAAACGGAAATAGTATACTGTGATACAAGCGAGGACACAGGGACTTTGCAGGCGCCCGAACTATGTCCCCACGCGTATCACATCCTATTTTTCATGATAAATGCAGGCCCATAAAAAAAAAAAAATAAATTAAAAAAAAAATATATACATATATATGCAGGTATATAAAAGAGTATATTTCCATTGTTAGTTCGTTTGTTAGTCACAATATAAGAAATGATGGTATTTTCTTCTTCCTTTTATGGGTATATCCTCTTTGTACGATCGTACGAGGCAAGTACCAAAACAAATTATGGTATCTCTTCCTCTACCGTTCTAAACTCTTGTGTTAGAGCGAGTCGAGTATAACTAACGCCATTTCTCGGTATAAACGAATAGTTCGATAGTTGAAGAAATGGTCGTCGGAACGAATAGCTGATTGCTGTATTCGTTAATAACAGCATATGGCGCGAGTTGTGATATCACACTTATATACTCGTCTCGCTGTAACACAAGAGATGAGAACAGTAGAGGAAGAGATGCCGTGAGTGTGAAAAAGTAGTGTGACAAAGTTTTTGTGACAATCCTCAGAGAAGACTCATTTTGTCCGCCGTTTACGTATAGAGAGAGTGAAGGTTCCCATGCATGTACTATGAAAAATCACATCTGATTTCCACTCACCAAGGTCTGCGTATTTCACTTTACAGAAAGCTCGACGTCCACCAAAACAAAGATCATATCTAGGTTGGGAAGGGTCGTCATTACCATGTTCAACTGCTTCGTAGGCGTCATTTTTATACGCGAATGTGACAAAACCATAATTGTCTCTATAAAATTATAATAAAAAAAAAAAAAAAACGGTAATTATATCAATCAAAGCTATGGAATACAAATTTTGAAGAATGTTTTTTATGGTATGGAAAGATTTGAACATAAGAAATCCTCACCCATGTTCACGAAAATGAACACTGATATCAACCACAGGACCAAAAGCTTCAAATCTCCGACGTAGATCAGCTTTCAGAACACCCTCTTCTAATCGACCAACATAAATGACTCTTCGCTCTTCAACTTGCCTTTGTTTCTCCCTATCTGTCCATGTGTCGTAGGGTTTTCTTCTAAGACTCGAAGACGAAGACCTAAGAAATAACAAAAAATAAATAAATATATTATATTAGAGTGGTATTAGATGAAAATTAAAAACAAAGCAGGTTTGTCTTCAAGGAAAACTGAGATTGCCGATTATTATTATCTGTAAAAAAAAAGAAAGAAAACCACAAATTCAAAACAAGGAGATTATCAAAGCAATAATACATTAGATTTGCAAATACGCTATTATATAATGAAGTAAAACGTCAAAAACAATTTATAAGTTCATCGTTACTATTATCATGCGGTAAAACGGGACCCCCTGAGTTGAAACCTTGATAACTTCTGATTAAAAATCTTAGACCATCATGTGAAACAAATTGTGCAACTGTGGGATCTTTCACGTTGAGCTATTTTATGCACGAGGTTGTACAAAATTTCTAACCAAAGATATCGCTGTACATGTGTCAAACAACGTAGGTTTGGCAAACTTTGATCCATAGCTCAACTTTATCGCGTAACAGTGCTGTTAATAATATTAATAAAAATGTTAAATATTTCTCAGAGAATCCCTTGAATATGGTAAGTACAGCATAGTTATAAAAATCGGAATACGTTGAAAATTATTGTAGTTACGATGAATAATTCGCAGAGCGGTAATCTCGGACACTGGTAATGTCGGGCAAATGTGGTTTGGCTTAGAATGAGGTCAAAAAATATCTCAATTCAGCTGCGTTGCGAAGAAATTGATTGCAAGTACGGGTACGCTAGAAAAGTGATTTTTTTATTAATAAATTTGATATTCGCCTGTCATAGTTCTCCCACTAAAGTGGAGCGCATCACAGCTGCTATTACTTCTCAACCTATACTTACATTTCTATTGTTTCACGATTTTCATGATCATTGTTACAGTGGCCATGATATACCCCACTCCAGTAGGAGAACTACGGCGGGTTGCATATCAAAATTATTAATACAAAAATCATTTTTCAAACGTAAGCGTATTTGCAATCAATTTACATGCACCACAGCTACGTTGAGATTTTTTTTTTCTTCATTCTGAACCAAACCGCATTCGGCTGACGTTACCAGTGCCTGAGATCAATGCTCCACCGATTATTTATTATAACTACAATGATTTTGAACATATTCCGATTTTTATAACGATGCTGTACTTATCATCTTCAAGGGATTTTGTGAGAATTATTGCAAATTTTTATTGATATTATTAACGGCACTGTTACGTCTTAAAGTTGAGCTACGGATCAAAGTTTGCCGAACCCACATTTTTTGACATATGTACACACAGATCCCACAGTTCCCACAGTTCCAGAATCTGTTTCACATGATGCTCCAAGATTTTTCATTTAAAAGTTATTGAGGTACAAACTCAGGGGTTCCGATTTTATGGTACGATAGTAGGAGTATTTACATTTTAATCTGAAATGAAATCATAAGTAAGAAGAAATAAAACAACTATATTTGTCGGTGGAGTAGAATGGGTGTATTTGGTCTGAGGTAATAGATTCGTTGACTATATGAGACGGTGAATTATTAGTTGGATACAAAAACAAGATTAGCAAAAAACCCAGTCATGGCAATTGAAAATTGAATTCAGTCATTAATCTTTACCTCCTCCAGCTCCGATAGCTGTTACTGCTATCGGAGGAGTGTCTCCTGTGCCTATAATAACTTGTAGTATGCTTGCGCGTTTGCCGTCTTCGTTGACGTGACCTTTTACCTTTTCCAGAATTAGATGTAGACGAAGACCTACAATCCCCATTTTACTTTTACATATAAAAGAAAAAAATCGCAAATCTCTATCTAAAATTGAATAATGTTCTCTTTATGCAATATCTGGGGAGGGTACAATAGAAAGTAGAAAAATAAAGAAACATATACTTAAGATTCAATGATCCTTGACCAAGTACCTTGAGCAACTGGAGTATCTTGAAGAAGACCTAGACCTAGACCTTGACCTTGACCTTGACCTCAAAGATCTCGAGTGCGACCTAGATCGAGATAAAGATCTTGAAGTTGAACGAGATCTAGAACGAGATCGTGAAGACCAGCTACTACTAGAGCTGACCGAACTTCGCCTGTGACTTATTCTTCTACGTCTAGTTGCGTTCCGTCTATGCGATGTACTTCTGCTTCTACTTCTAGTTTTACTTCTACTCCTACTCCTACTCCTACTTCTACTCCTGCTCCTACTTCTACTTCGGCTTCTTGATTTCGAAACATTGGAACTGGAACTATTGCTGCTCCTTCTTCTTCTATACTGTCGGTTTTTTCTGTCTCTCAATTGACCAGTTCTAAAAACATAATAAGATGAAAGATTCGACGAAAATAATTACATATGTAAAACAGGAAATAATTCATTAAATAAATCAACATACCTTTTTTCATTATTAATTGTATTCGTTTTAGCCGAAGAATCAAAAACAGTTTCATGAGTTTGTATACCGATATCGCAAGTTGTGATTTTAGGTCTATTTTTTTCTTCTTCAATATCAGCTTTGGGTTTCAATACCGAAACAATTTCTCTTTCAGACCAAACGAGATTATCAGGATCATCTTTGATTGGTTCCGTAGTCGTAGAAGCATGATGAATATAAATAAGCGTCATAGGTTGAATAGGTGAATTAGTTCTGCTGGTATCACTACGATTTTTATCTCTTCTACTGCGATATTCAGCAAGATTTAATTTCCTCCTAGCAGGTTTTTTCATTTCCTCTGAGTCCTCCTGCGCCTGTTCTCCTTCTTCTACCATTTCTTGGACAATAATGTTCTGTACTTCACCGTTTGAACTATTCGTCGTAGTTACTATACTTTCGTTGGGATTGCTAGTTATAGTAGCCACCGATTGTCCAATCGGTGGTTTTTTGAGCACAGATACCATCTGCTTTCCCTTGGGATTACCATTTTCCATACCTACGATATAAGCGCCCGGGCCTGCTCTTCTACCATTTGTAACATCCATTATAGGTTTAGTTTTAGTTAAAACCCCTTTACGAAGTTGCAAAATGCTAGTAGCCAAAGCCGAACGTATTTTCATTTCATGAACAGGCGAAGGCGTTGGTTTAATTACAGTTTTATTTGTATTAATTTTATTTACAACACAATTATTATTCACTTGTTTGAGAAGACTATCGTGAGTTTGTTCTTTCTGGCGCTCGATACTGATTAATTCATTATTTTTACTATTCTTGGTCGAGGTTTTATTAACGACCGGTTGCAATTCTTCACTAGCGTCACTAACGTCACCAGATTCTAATCCACTATCTTTTTTAGAACCATGATCAGTCCAGCTGTCACGATAATATTTAGGAAATATTTTTTTACCGCTGCCTAGATGACAAGAATTGTCTATTAAATTACTAGAGCGTGTATTAGGAGCAACAACATGATAATTAAACTTTTTCGAATAATCGTCTTTCTTTACACTCGTACATTTATCACTGTCACCTAATTGTCTATCAAAACCGACGTTATTTTCAGAACTACTTAAAGCCAAACCAATGCTACTGCAGTAATCATGATCCAAATGAACTGAACCGTCCGCTCTACCATTTCCGTTTCCATTACAAGTTACCTGTGACAAGACATACGAATATATTGCAATAAAATAACAAGTGTTGATTTAAAAAAAAAAAAAAAAGCAAGCAAAAGACAAATCGAACGATGAAGGAAACTTACAATCTTTAATATTTTATTATGAGACAGCGTAGCCGCGGCGTCGTGCATTCTTGTACCACTGCTTCGAGTTGTAGATTTTCTCGTAGGTATAGCAGGAATCAAAGATATAACACGTTTTCGTCCAGAAGCCTAATGCCAAGCGAAATTATTCTCAAAATTAATGAAATTCCGTTTCTCAGACGACGATTTGATAAATTATATTTCCATATCTATTACATTTTTTTCAACCTATTCACCTTTATCCTATCGATAACTTCTTTAGGTAGAGAATCCATAATATTTTGATGAAGCGTAGAGTCTACTGTTTCAGCTGGTTTTTTTATGGGAGTTAAAATAGATTTGTTCGAAGTTACGACAGACTTATCACGATGAGTTTCGTTAGTTGAAACTGTCTTTGAATAGTTGCTGACCGATGTACGGGGAGTAACCGCTTCTGACGCTTCAAATTGTTCTAAAAGACTTTTTACATCCCCAGCTTCGAGTACTAGACAAAAACGAATAATAAACAAAAATACGTTTCATTCAAATTTGATAAATAATAAATTTGTAAAATCAATGGACAAAGGAAAGAACAAATTACAGACCTGGTACTTGTTCAGAAACAGTTTCCACATCTATACAGTCTTCCATATCAGTCTCCATAGTATTCTTCGTTTCAATTATTTCTTTTTTAATATGTTTTAATAAAAGTTTCGTCTTATTGTGTCCCTCGACATCTGGTTTGATCTTAGCAGGAGGCAGAGAGCAAGACTTTACATTTGATGCATCTATATCTGGTGGTTTTAGTTTCATACAAATCGAGTTTTTAGTTTTCATGACTGCGTCTGTATAATGATAGATAATGTGAAGCGTTAGAAATGTTGTAAGTAATTCTTAATATTAAAGCTGAACTGTTTCGAATTTTACATTTTATTTCATGACAAACCTGTCTCGTATGATTCTGAATCAATTCGCGAATTGGGCCTTTCAATTTTCACTTTAACAGGACTACGAGAATTCTGTTTTTCAAGAGCTGACTTTTCGGGAGAATGATCACCAAAGATATTTTCTGGCATATCGATGGCGACTTTTGGAGCCATGTTTATGTCCAGTCCAACCATATCCTTGACATCAATATCTTCCTCAGGATCTGAAGCCTATTCAGGAGTCAAGGATATATTATTTTTTTAAATGTGTATATCAATCATTTTTTTGCCTGTTAGATGGATATTTTCAAATAATCGAATAATTGAAGAATATAATTTACCTGTAAGGATCCTATATGCTCCTGCCAGTCTGTGAGCATTTTGGCAAAATCTTCTTTGATATGTTCCATTTTTGGGTAAACTGTTGCGACGCCAGAGTCTGGTAATACAGCCATGTCGCCATTGAGTCTAAATCAACGAACAGCACACATAATGTAACCCGATTGAAAAGGGTAAGAAAGAACAATAATACAGTTTTTTTTTTTTTTTTACATAAAACCATATAACACGGATCACAAATTTAATTGAGCACAGAAATTCCAAACATATTTCCTTCATCAAATTTCACTCCAATACGTAGAAGTAAAAATGAAAGGATAAAAAAAAAAAGCCTGGTACTTACTCTTGTTCAGTTTCCCAAAGAACTGCTGAAGAATCAATTCTGGATTCTAAGTTATAGTGGAAGTCATCTTGCATCAATTCCAAAAGCGAACTATGTGATTCTTCCAGCATGTCATGCTTTGAAAATTGAATTTATAAGTTTTGGAAAAAAAAAATAAGCCAATTTACTTCTATACATTCATTACAATATTATAAATATTGGATTAATCATTAAAGGGATTCAAGACGTCCTTGTGAAATCGATGAAAAGACATATTAAATCAGAAAAGAAAAAGAAACAAAAGCCTGGCAAGGACATATGTGGTATATTTTTTATGAAAAAATTGAGTACACATAGAAAAAAAAATATGGAATTCAGTTCGACTCTTCTGAACTCTATGATTTCATGATTATACTATATTAAACAGAATGAAAAGTATTCGAAAATAAAATGTGTTTAAATTATTGTAAACTCACCTGATCAAGTGGCAACGAGAAACCTGAGAAGTGTTCCTCGTCACGAAAGTTTAAAAATTCAGTTTCCATGACCCGTCCAGTCTTGTAAAAGCGATGCTGTGGTCTTTGGAAACGAATCTTAAATACAAGGTAATGAAAAATAGATTAAAATGAATAAAGAAAAATATTATATTTACTCAGAAAATAGCAGAATGAAAAGATAATTTCTACCCTACAACAAACGTCGAGGGTGCATAAAGAACCCACACATTTTTTCCTGTACGACACTTTTAAAGTCTTTGTTTCGCATTCTTTCTCACATTCTTTCTATTTATTTTATTGTCAGAGAATGGATTTACAAAATATAATTTTTCATGCACATACTTTGAGACGACTTTTGTTTTCTCTTTTTATTTTATTTTTTTCTCTATTTTTTTTACCATCCAGCCTAAGCCGAACCGGTTTTCCAATTGGCACCACAGTCGTCTATTCACGGTGGGAAATATTATTATATGTAGTTAGGTATTCCCGCGTAACAGTGTATAACAACGTTTGACGCTAGTAATCAAGCTTTAGAACGCCAAGTGAAAAGCCAGCTTAAATGATATTGTATTAAACTCTAAAAAAAAAAAAAATCAGGATGAACCGAGCCACGTATACCTTACCAGAGTTCAATATTTGGCGTTTGAAAAATATTCATTACATTACGTAGAGTAAAAACGTTATCGGATTCAGCAAACCCATGTGCATTGTTCTAAGGTTGATGAGATTAATAATGCTAATAATAATAATGATAATTGAAGAATTTTCTTAATAGAAACTCGAGGTATGTGAGAGAAAATAGAGCATTATAAGAAGAAAGTATCTAGGAAAAAAAAAACTGTTGGAAATAAAATTTTGGTACAAATAGTAGATGGGGCAAAAAACAAAAATTAAATAAATCAAAAATAAATACAAAATAGATGAGAACAATTGGGAACGAATATTTTTTTTCAACAATCATTAATCATCCTATGAATTAAGAATTGATATTCCACCACAAAATCGACGATATGGTATGTGTAAGGTATACCTGTACGTAAATGTAGGAATAAAACAAACTAATAACAGCGATTAACAGTTATGCCAACGAGCATCGTACCATACGCCGAAGGACACGCGTGTTTTGAGGTTATGTTCAGTTACGCGCGGTTTATCATAAATATCTAAATAAGAATAATAAATCGTATTCGTACATGGTTATCCAATTGATAGATAAAACATTAGACTGTGACGTCTCACGCTACTCATAAGACGTAGTTATCGAAAAATAACCCGAAAGATAAGAAACATCATCACATGGTGTCGGACAGCAGGTGAAAACTGTGCGGTTAAATTTTCATGTTTGATTATGTCGCATATTTTCATTTGTACAATTTTAATCTGACTACCAAGTATTATCAAAATTGAATTATCAACAAAATGTTACGTACTTGGAATATTGTATGATATTAGAACGAAGTAACTTCAAGTTTTATCGTTGGAACAATAATCACGCTTGTCGCAGACGCGGCATGCCTATTCGCAAAACGTGAGGAGAAAAAGAAAAAAGCCTATCCGCTTCTCTGAAGTATGTATTCCTTTCCTTTTTTCGCTTTTTCTTTTCCCCACTTACTCTCTCTCTCTCTCTCCAGTCTTACGCTAGTGATTCATCGGATAAAATACACCAGTGTAGAGCAAAAATTACAATACATTCGTCTAAAGAATCTCGAATTCACCGCTAGATTAGCAAATTTGTAAGCAAAATGCGTCGCGTTGGCTTTTAAAATATTTCAATGTATAACCTCGTATAAGGTTACTCATCGTCTATATAGATTCGTAAGGTTTGTTGATACACATGATATTCGCCTTTTGTTTTGTTGAACGTATTTGAACGACACACAACTAGTCAAGTATAGACTAGTTACTTATTGTTAGGCGAATGTAATATATAATAAGGAACTCGTATATTATAGCACCGCGGCTAGAACCGCATGGAAAACACACGCCACAAAGATCCACCGCCCCACAGCAGGCTGCAGCACTGTACCTACATATTTAGACCGCAATCTTTGTTATAAATAAACATGATCACGTAACACTAACAAACCATGTATTTTCACTAATCTTTTTAGTTTCAGCAGTTCCACTTTAGCCTATTATCAATCGTTACTTACTTGTTAATTCCTGATTGATAACTCGTATTCCATTCGTCACATGCGTCTCTACTCTGCGTGTGTGCGTCCGTGCGTCTCTCTCGCTACGCTACGGAGTGCGGTAGCGCGATCCACACAAATATATACACATAAATGCACACACGTATACACAATTCTGGCTAAATATACCTATCGCACACAAACGTTCGCTCAGGCGGCCGCTCGCAGACTGCCTCTTGCCCACATAAACGAACGCACACAATCGTGGGGTGGCGGAAATGGCCGAGCTACAGTACCGACTCCCCCGATAACGAAGTTAAATACCAAGGAGACCGAGCTCCGGTCGACGAATTTGACCAAGTTCGTAGCACAATAAAGGCGCATGCCGGTAGAATAAATCACCGAATATTTGGCGCATGCGCCGTACGCATTATAATAAAGCGAGTTCTTTCAATACCTGTCCCGATTTCTACATCTAACTAGTGAGGTTATGGCGATTTGAACACTGCGCGTTTGTAAGCGAATATGTTGAATGGTATAATTCATGATTTGTGAAAGCTACATGAATTATATAGTCTAAACCCTATTGGGTATCAATTTCTTTACTACTATCTGCTCAATATTCATTAACAAATCATCTGAAAGAATAGATGAGCTATCCATATTTCACTTCTGCCAAATTTCGAGAGAGTGTATCTATATTTTCATACTTGCACTTGTTAAATATCGTTCAAATCATAGACCTGTAGACCTGGACCGCGCAATCCCTATCTTACGAGGCTCAGAAAGTGGTCATGAAAAATATGAGAGAGACAGCTTGTGAGTGCCAAAGACTAGCGTCATCTTGAGACCACAAACAAGACCGTCTTGATCAAGCACGGTCTCAAGACCTGACTATGAATATAGCCCTTATTAAAGTGCGGATTGCGCGGTCCAGGTCTACAGGTCTATGATTCAAATGAACATTAGTCGCATTAATCATATGACCGGTTCAACCAAATCAAATAACCATAACCTCACTTAAATCGCTCACGTTGGTATTCAAGTTTGAAAATCGCGACGAGGGACGACAGACCACGCCCTCACTCGCACTTTCTGTGAGAGAAAAAGACACAGCTACAGCGCGTACTGCGCGAGCGCCAAATATTCGGTCATTCATTTTATCGGCAGGCGCCATTGTTGTA
This sequence comes from Phymatocera aterrima, assembly GCA_963170745.1. Classification (NCBI taxonomy): domain Eukaryota; kingdom Metazoa; phylum Arthropoda; class Insecta; order Hymenoptera; family Tenthredinidae; genus Phymatocera; species Phymatocera aterrima. Next base: position 2,946,223 of record OY720663.1, on the reverse strand, counting down.
CCGAAATCGTTTGCCATTTTTGCGCCGGGCTCTCGGCAGAGTTTGGTAACGGTTTTTTGGTCTCCATAGCAGAACTTTGCGACCCCGGCTGCCGAGCGTTCGAAAGGATCACATGACCCGAAAATATTCGCCAATTTCGCACTCATTCGGCATTCCCGGAATTTCATTTCGACCCAAGAAACGCGGTAAGCGGCAAACGGATAAATCGCTTCGAGGCAAAGCAGGCGAAACTGTAAAATATTGCATTATCAGACGATTCTAAACCTCATTTCTGAACTGTAGCTTCAACTGAGAATCAAATGAATATATTAAACTGTATAGATTATAGTATATAACTTAGCGGCGAATGTTTATTCTTTCTTTTTCGGAGAATCTCTATTATAGTATAAAAATTACAATAAGTTCAACTTACCATATTCGAAAATTAAATAAAAAAATTACGCTTAATATAAATTCGAATGAGGAAATGATATGTAACAATAACATACCTACAATAAATTTTGGATATTTTATTATTAGAAGAAAAACGAAACCTTTTTTTACTTACTGTATACAGGTTTGATATTTATTTTATCTGAAAAAAAAGAAAAAAGAAAAGAAAAATAACACGGGGCCGGTGCATATTCATCTATGTTTAAATACCATTACAATTGAGCCTGTAAAACAAACAATTAAATTTAAGAAGTATAAAATATTGATATATCCAAACGGTGTATTTGGCGTCCGTAGACAAAATTTCGATTTTTCAAATAAATATAGTTGAAAGTTTCATTTTTCGTCTTCAGTCTTGGCTAATTGTTGAGGAATCTTATTATTAAGCTAATATTTGGTACTAATTCGCGTGAGCAAATAGTACAAAATTCTGAAACTTAAAACTTGATAATAGAGAGTGAATGAGATAATGAAACCAGACGAGCAGTAAATAAAATTGAACAAACGACTTCGATCAGACACCTAACATCAGAATATTAATCTGTATGAAGCTACGCTTGGTTTTTCATTCTTTTAATTATCAATAACGATACTATAGGTATATGATGATAATCAGAATTGAACTACAATAAGAATCTGAATATGGATTTAAGTCTCTCATGAAGATATTTTTCAAGACACTCAATTTGGGACAGTAATAATAGGTTATCAAACATAGTCTCAAATCAAGATTTTTCATCTCGTCTGAGTATACATCTAAACTATTCCAAAAAGAGGTAATACCAATATTACATGAAAATAATATATACGAAATTAATCTGTATTCAGAATTCAAAATCGGATACATTCAATTTCACATTTTTATTTTTAATTTATTCTTAGTATTAAGAATGACTATAAAAATATCAATATAATAATAATATATATGTATATATAGGCATGTGTATATATATATACACATCAACCATATATGCCACGCTCTATCATCTATTTTCATTTTGTAATCTTTCTCATTATTATAATAATATTATAAGAGCCAGAGATGTGTATTGTGGTACAAAAAATACCAATATACTATACCTATACGATCGAATTATTATTACTTGAGGACTAATCATGATAATAATGATAACAGTGCTACGAGTGCATATTATTTTCTCTATGCCCTCAATATACAGATGCATAGTTATTGATAACAAGTATACTATAATATAATGAATTGTATGTATATTGGCACAGACGAGCTTTTTTAATTTTCTTTTTTATAGGTATATAAAAACTAAGGAAGACGAAAAGAGTCACAAAACAATAGCACGTGTAATATTGACAATAATAATACAGAGACAGAAAAATGACAATAATATTGCAAAGAATTCAGTTATTTAAATTATTCAAGACAACAAAATTTAGCAAATTCCGATACAACAGAAATTTCAATCTTCGAATTTATTTCTATGATATTAGGTGATTTTTAATCATCCGACCGAGTTGGTAGTGGTTGGTTAAACCACCAATCAAAATCTGTGTACAACGGGTTGTGAACCAATGACATGCACTTGGTAACACCAACCACGCTGCAGCTGCTCTGATTGAAAATCACCTAAAGTCTGTGCTCTTTATTCTCTCCCACTCATGACATATAAAAAACAAAAGAAAAAAGATTATTACAGAACGAATTGCTAGCCTCTTTATTCCCTCATTTATTTATTCATGTATAAATGTTCGAAATTTCAATAATATTACATCATTATTTTAGTAAGCAATCATTCTTGTTATATATAATGTAATTTATATGAATATGTATTTTATGTCATGGTGATAAAAATAGAATTTCTAGAAATCTGTTCTGAACTTTTTTGGATTTTTCTTTTTCCTTTATGAGGGACAAACTATTTTCAAAATCACGAAGCGTATGAATTTTTTGTTTTCTTACTTATATAGGATAAATTTTACATTAAACTATAATTGTATCATTATATTATATCATACTATACTATACTGTAATTACATAAAGCTGGAGCTAGCGGCCAGAGATAGCGGCCAAATGTGGTAAACTTCCTTCAAATAGGACGACCAGCTTTATACCTAGAATTCTATAGAAGTATTTGCTTTTTATAATATTCATCAGTTTTTAGATTTTTGGGCTTCGTTGCCTCATTTCCATCGACGACTGCACGCCGCTAACTCTGGCCACTAGGTCTAGCCTCATTCTAATTACCACTATCTTAAAAATTAATATGCATTCAGATACTTTTTTTTTTCTTTATAAAACCTTAACTGCGATAGAGTTTTGTTTGTTTGTTTAATTTTTAGTCTACCCAACCAATTTCATAATTATCGTGAATTTTCTCGTCTACTTAGATACCTACATATAAAATGGTGTTAAAAAATGAATAAATCTTCTTTTTCACCGACGGCAACTATATTTCTATGAAATATTACTGTATCTCAATGTTAAAGCATGTTTTAAAGGTAAAAATCTTTGCAAAGAATTGGCAAAATAATGGTCCAGCATAATCATTTGAACAATTAATTATCGCTTAATCAGATTCATTGATGACAAAAGAAAAAACAAGTCATTTCTTAAATATTTTAAATCAAATCGAAACAACAATTTTTTTTATTGAAACGAGATTTAAGAACTCCCCAATTCCCTATCACTGATAATAAATAATCTGAAACACGTTTTCAGAGAATTTCTACCTAATAAGATTTTTAAATTAAAGAAACAAAATTTTTCTATCGTAGATATTGCAAAAACCTTGTCGATTCAAAATGATTCAAAGTATTATAACGGAAAAAATGTAAAAAAAAAGAAAGTGAAACTACCGAGCTTTTAAATTCAATAATTTTGGATGTCGTTAATATAACCTTATTAAAATTCCAAATATGTCTAATATTATTTACTATAGGCAAATAAAGAAGATTAAGATAATGAGTTTAAATGATGAACGAATGAATTGTATGTTGAATATTGTAATATTCAAACGAAAATTTAAAAGTTACATGGCTGAAGATGGTACTCTGGTCTTTGAAGATAAAAAAGAAAAAGTGACGCATTTTTCCACGAATTAATGAAACTTTTACATAATGCTGCACCACTTTTTAACAGCTCCTGATTCTTCTTGAACTCCGACTTTCTCATCATCACTTCCAATACCGCTGATATCTAACTTTTCAGCTTTGAATTTATATGCTCCAACATTAGGCGTTGAAACTTGAATAGGTCTGCGAAGGCCTTGAAGAATTCCGATCGAAGTATTTAACAAGCTGGTTTCAGATTCTGTTTTGACTTTCTTAGCTTCGCTACAAACCTCTGGTTCAAGTTTGCGCTTTTTATCCGTGGGAGTGCCATTGCAAGTTAATGTGGTGTCGAGTCCTGTACGATGGCGGAGTATTTTGTGATCACGATTATCCTCGTCGGGTAAAGAAAGGGAAGACATATTTACGAACAAAGAACTATTTGGAGATAATCTGCTTCTTAATGTAACGTGACGCATTCGATTGATAGAATGTCTTCCAGATATATTTCTCAGTGTCCTACCAAACGACGAATCCTTGGACGCAGGTTCGGAAATCGAGCGTTCGTCATTAGTGACATCAAATAATTGAAAATTATCTTTCAGACAATCGTTTAATCTTACATGAACATCTTTAAGCATAACCGATGCATCGAAAGATATGAAAGATACATCTTCTTTCGGCACTTTGCTCTGTACTTCCTTGGGGATCGTTTTTTCTAATTCAATCTGTGCCAGTTCTGAAGTTTCGGACATTTCTGATGTCGTAGATTCAACCACGTCGACAGAGCAGCTTTCTGTATCAGCTAGATCGTCGCTTTGGTCATCTTTTTCCTCTGCGATATGACCGTTTTCTTTTTGAGGCTCAGAGATTTCTTGTACATCATTTTCTGCCGTTTGGGGCTCATCAGAACTATTTAATTCCGCTTTAAGATCAACTTTCAGAGGACTATCTTCCATTGTAAGTTTCAATTTCACTTCATGTTCTTCAGATTCTTCTTTAGAATCATTATTCTCCAAAAGTCCAGAAATAATTTCTGTGTTAGGCTGTAATTCAAGCTCATTATTTACGTTTTCGTTACTTTCAGCTACTGGTTCTTCAGTTTCTATAATCTTTTCTTGAACTTCTTTGACTTCTTCTTCCAGATCATTAATTTCAGTTTCAATTTCATCAACCTTTTTATCGTTGTCAAGAACAATATTTTCGCTGGATTCAACTACAGTATCAACTTTTTTGGATTTTATAATAACAATTGTGTCTTCGATAACACTATCTTGAATTAAATTATCACTTCTCTGAGATTCGATCTCGCTTTCAAATTCTTCTGATTTAGGTTGCATTATGAATGTTTTATGTTTAAATACTTTAGATGGAATCCCAGTTGTGTTTTTGGCAGTTTCTTTTTCGTTAGAAACCGGTTTATTTGTTGTAATTGATTTTGGCAATCGACTTAACGATGATTTAACTACAGGACTCCGTAACTTACTCTGTAATGCAAAACCTTTAATAATAAGTAAAATTCATGGCGTTTCTCTAGAATAATATTAAATCATATGAAGAAAGTTGACGCCTGCGTTTTGTTTGCACAGTTGTTACAATACACCATCTTTTTCATCGATCATTAAAACATTAAAACACAGTCTGTATCGAATTTAGGATAAAGTTTGAAGTAATTTTAGTTCAAATTTTTCGATTTCAGTAATAGTTATGTTTTTTTTGTGTTTTCATTTTTACCTGAATATGAAATATGTGGATTTTAATGCTGATAAAATAAGTGGAAAGCTTAGAGCCAAATAATTTCTAGAATCGAATGATCAAACACTACGAAGTCTCTAAAGGCTGTCACGCTCTGACTGAAGCAAACTACGTAGCTTATTAGAGAAATAATATTATTCGTGGATATAGATAAGGAGAGATATTACCGAAGTTTTAAGATAAGAGTAAACGCGCAAGACCGATCGGTGACAGAAATAAAATAGTATCTCCAATAAATAAAGTTGATTAATTTGATATAGTATTCTCAGTGTCATGTAATTTCACGGTGTTCTTGAGTTTTCAAATGAAAATTTATTGAAATTTATTGAAAACAGTTTAGTCTGGCTCAAGCTACTAAGTTATTTCTGTATGGAGTATATCAGGTAACAATTAGAAAACGTGTCATTCTATACGCCCTTGATGTTCGCCTGGAGTGTTTCATAGCTCGCAACAAACTAACTAGCTACTTTTGAGTTCTATAATAGGTACTGCACAAATTTTTGTCATATTAATGGTAGAAATGAAATGACGAACCTTGAAATTTTTGCTCGAACCAGCAGTTTTCAAGTTTTTGTGTACATTAGCAGAAGTAGCCGTTGTTTTACATCTGGAACACAAAGTGGAATGGAGGGGAATTTTAAATATTAATAAAATTATCATATTCAATTAATTATTTTCTAATTAAAAAAACCAATCAATCCTGAATATTAGATTGTTTAATATTCTTTATCTATTTGATTTGATTTCTTTGAGGAGATGAGAGGTCATAATAAAATAAAAAATCCAAGATAAAAATCCAAACCAAAGTTTCTCGAACGAAATTTAATATTCAAACTGTTATTTCATGACTCGCATGCAGTCCATAGGAGAAAGTAGCAAATTATAACAAATTTTGCTCGTATCAATCCTGCGTGCCAAAAATAATTTTTTTCTATCTTTTTGTTTCGCTTTTTATGTACGTAGATAGATACGAGTTTTGAATGAAAAAAGACAAAAAATCAAAGAGAAATATTCGGGGTAATTTTGAAAATAGACAGTGGTTTGAGGGTTGGATATTCAATTATCTACTTTCTAAAAGATGTTTGCTACAAACCTGTTAGTATTCTCGTATTCATTGTGGTCGGAACGCGCCGCGATAAAATTTCCAGTAATATTATCTTGTTTCGACGATGAAGATGTATTTTTCAATCTTCGAACGTATCTATTCCTCTCATCACCTTCGGGTGCCGCCTTCTTTGGCGTTTTACCCATTATGTTAGGTTATAAGTAATAAGGCAGAATATGTAGGTTTCTATATATGTTATATTGTGTATCGTTGCCCTTAACAAACAACGACTCTACGTATCTCTTTATTTCCCGTTTATATCAGGTACGGTATTATTATTGTTTATAGTTAATAATTGTGATAAATCACACGAAATACTATACAATAAAACAATATTCAGATTGAAGATTATAGAAAAAAAAATAAGAAAAGAAAAAAAAAAGTTATTAAAAGTACCTCTTTTCAGAGTTGGCGTCTCCCTCTTTTATAAACATTCACAAATTACATACACAAGAACTTAAACTCTTTTCATTCAAGTATCATGTAGTTTATTCATACGACGCGATTAATGAAAAAAAAACCGTTAGTTTACGGAAAACGGAAAATAATATGTATGTAGTGTAGTACAACGTAGCGTACTGCGTTGTTAATTGAAGTGAACCGCAAAGCGACGCTATCTCCACACACTATTTTTTCTTTTAATTTCCGGTAATTTTATAACGTTGTGTGTAACTACGCGTGCACACGATATTCTAGTAGAGCATGCCCTTCCTATCGCATCGTATGGATACCTACTATACTGTATGCATTTCTGTATTTACTTATGTATGTAAGGGCAACTACACAACGAGCTTTGTTGGACTGAGAAACGTTTCTCAATGAACCGTTTTATGGGAGAAAACTTTTTCTTACGCACGCGTCGCTTCAATTTTACAACCCGTAGAAAGAATGTTATTAAATCATAATACTATAGGTAATTTATACTGCATATAGTATGTATCCATGAATAGATTTTTGAATCGTAGAACAATGGGATTTTGTGTTACGTAACCAAACTATTTAGCTCATGGTATTTGTCACAAGAGTGAGGGAGATAGAAACAGAACCGAGTATGTATGTATTGTAAAGTTTGTTACTCGCCGACCGGCCGGCAAAAAGATGCTACATACCCCATACAAACAATTTTCAACGTCGCATGCGGCAACGCTGTACGAATTGTGATTGGTTGTTTCGAGACTTTAACGTAGTGCGCGTGACGTGCGATTTTCTAAATTGGCGCAACATTTGAAAAATCCTATTAGCACATGGAGAGATAAATGAATTAGAAGCTGATAAAATTCTCGTAATGATTTTTATTATGCAAATTTATTATCTTATTTCATCATTGTCATTATCAATTAATGTGTGTTCCTTATTTTTATTTTATGTATTATATAAGTATTCCATTACTATTGTTTTCACTGGTGAATTTCAGGTTCGCTTAATTCAAGTAATATAAATAATTATGACCACTGATATAATAATTATACGATTAGAGGGCGGAAGAGGATGAGAGAATATTTTTTTTTTATAATTGTTCTTGTTTTCTTCTTTCTCCGATTACGTATGAATTGGAAATGAAGTATTATTAGAATACGCTTGGGACGCATTTCTTTTCTTCATCTTTTTGTTGAAACTTCATTCTTATACACATAATATAATGAATAATTATACGGAAATTAAGATATATCGATAATAATACGTATATAATTAGAAAGATTGAGTTTTCTGTCTTTTTTTTGATTATATATAGGTATGGGTAAACTAATATATTTATAGTTATCAAGTATCACTCATTCAATTTTTCGTTTTTGTTTAATTGCGTTATTTATATATCGGTATCATAATGCCCAAACATAAGAGATGATACATTGCGAGTTACTTAAAAATTTTCAATTATCAATGTCAATTCTCTCCGCGTACTAGAGATATAATTAGGTAATTAATTGATCAATCAAATAATGATGGAACAGAAAATCCAATTCATCATACATAATTTGAATTTTAAATCTAGCTATCCTATGATGGATTTCCAAGAATCTCGTACCTTCATTTATCAATTCATTTATTTAATTTCAATAATATTATTAATATATGTTTCATTATTAATGAACAGAAAATAATCCCTCATAATAAAGTTGAGAAAAAGAAGCAGAAAAATTAGCATCTTTTATCATTTATCAATACTATAATTGTTATTCGTCATATACAAATAATTAATATGTCTTTTACATTTGCGTATTAAAATTATCCATCATTTATTCAATATTTATTCATCATAATAAGTTTCTTGCTGCTTATGCTGCTGCTGCTACCGCTGCACTTTCGCACATTCGTGATTTTTTTTAGTACTATTTGCAATATTTATTTCATTTGTTTTTTTTTTCGCATTATTCAGTAACATTATTTATAGATAGTAGTAGAAAGGTTCCTTAGCTCAACTTTGACACACTGCCTTCGAAATTTTCTATTCCTATAAAATTTTTGCAAATTGTTATGCATACTATGAAAATACTCATACAAGGTGTTCCGTCAACATAGATTTTTTTCCGTTTCTTTTTTGGTAAATCAACATAATAAAATATTTGTGGAGCACCTAGTATAATATTAATTTTACTACTTAATATAAATAATAATTTTACTTGCTATTAATAATGATGATAATAATAATATTAGTAATAGCAATAATTACGTTAAAATCATCATACGTGTTTAAATATAATAATAAATTAGCTAAAATAATCCTGAATTTATTTATTGTTTGATCAATATAATATGAAGAGAATCATCTGAGCTATAAATTGTATTCTCGATACGGACAATATTAACTAATTATGTATAGTTTGTTATTTTGTACAATTTTTTTATTTTCTCCAAAAATACAATTTTTTTGTCATTTTCTTTTTTTTTTTTTTTCTTTTTATTGATAACCAGCTACCTTTTTTGCCCATTGAATGAAATAATCATACTAAAATACTGATACATATATAATGATAATATATCTGAATTATTATTTTACAACTATAGTATAGAAAAAGAAAAAAATGTACAAGTTTATTCAGTTATTTCTGTTGTTGTTTATTTTCGATTTCTTTCCTCAAGATAAATATCCAATCATCAATTTACAATAACAAGTAAGATCGAAAAACTAGCTTTCTCAATGATAGTTATTAATCTTGTGTTTTTTCTTTTCGTTTTTCTTAGGCATGATATTGTTTTATGGCACAAAGATTATGTTCTTTAAAATTCATATATTTCATTTATTTCCATTCTTGGAACTGCGTGTTGTTATTGCTACCCAGTCCTAAAATGTACATAGCATTTGTCTTCAAGCGAGAATAATGAAAATAAAAATAACAACAATAATAATAATAATAATCCAAAATTAAATGGTGTATGTTTGTATATTCGTGTTCTTATACACATAGTTGTATATATATCAAGCGATACTGCGCAGCTTAGAAAATTTCAGCCATTATTATTCATCAATAATATGTATTTCCATAATTTATAATATAAGTATGGTATGAACAGAGTACGATGTTTATAAAACTAGTATCTTGCCGATACTCTTTAAAAATCAGGAGCATCTATCTATCTGTCTTCCTATTATCTACCTATAATTCATATGTCCCACATATCAATGTAGAATAGTATTTGTTTCGTAATCAAATATGTTCGCAGATTGAATCTGATGCTAATAAGCATAATTATGAAGCTGATAAGCATGATAATTATGAAGAAATATGACTATTCTGAGTACCATAAATATAACGGAAGCAATTTAAAATTGATTTGAATTTTACTTTCAATATCAATTGAACACGATCAAAATGGAGAAAAATAAACAAGCTTTACTACAATTTTTAATAATTCTTGTTTATTATTCATTTTTCAGTTTTGTTCTTTAATATGCTAGATTACGTAATATCATTAAAATATCATTACAGCTGAGGGCAGGGGTGTGGGGGATCGAGGATTGACATATTTGCATTTGCGATGTTTTTGCTTTTGAATTATTATTTCTTTTGTCTTATTTTATATTATAGTTTTAATCCGATATATCAAGATTTTCAATTTCGTAAAGGTAAAACAGAATACTCTTGTAATTATCCATCATCATTTTTATCCTTTTTATTTTTTCATGGGGTAAAGGGGTAAGGATTCTGAGATTTACGTAGATATGGCCACTTTTTCATCTCTTTGTACTTAAATATTCGCGCGGGGGTTCGTCGTCTACAAAGCAATTGTGTGAAATTGCAGAATTTACGAAATGTTTATTATTTTCAAATTGAAATGACTTTAAACTAACTTTACATTAGCTGAATATATTACGCTATTATATTATTGGTTCATTGTTCTAAATAAAATTCTCAATATCATTCAGGTGAGCGTTCAAAATAGTAAACAGATAAAAATTGATTTTTCACTTAGCTGGTTGAGTAATATTAATTATATTCATTCATTCTCAATATTTATTTCTGCAATAAAAACTGAACTTGCTGTTTACAGCAATTAACCCATTGACAGTAAGTGACACGCGTAATGGGCAGAAAAAAGTTGTGCCACTTTTGTGTTAACCCTCCGTGTGAACGATTGGTTTTTAGACCTTCGGTGTGAATACTGAACTTTTGAGGGACATTCCAATCTTTCAAATAGTTTCGGGCTTCAAAAAAATCGGGAAAAATCAGGCACTTCTCAGAGTGTTTAAAACATTATCCAAAAGTCAGTCAAGTGAAATGTCAAACAGATTTTTCAATAAAAATTTAAATTTGTATAAAAATGTGGCTCCCGCAAAGGCAGAGTGTTCACACGGAGGGTTAATAATATGTATATACCTATTTAATGGGAAGGTGAAATAAGCAGCAGGTAAGTTTTGCAAACTTGCCTCTAGACGCATAATATCCTGATAAAATGTGCCTATTATCTAAATTAGAGATTATTATTGTTGTCTCTTACGTTTCCATTTTGTCTATCACGTTTCTTCATTCATTTATATTCTTAGTAGCAGTATGACTGTCTCTAATATCCATCGTAATCGAATAATTCTTTTTTCCTCCTCGCTGTTTGTAAGTATTCTCATCTAATTGATTCACGTTCGTTCCATCTCTTGTTTCCACAAAGATTAACTGGTTAATTATATTGCAGTTAGCGCAATGATTAGTTGTAATGTCAATTACAATTTATGAATTGAGGAAAACAATTAAACCGATACATCTAAAATGAAAAATCTTAGTTTTGATTGTATGCTGACGCTACGCGTCATTTAAGCCAAAAAGGGGTTTAAGAACACCATTCTTCGTGAAATATCGAACAGATCTGTACGAAAACATCTCTGTTTAAGGCAAAAACAAAGCCGAGATATGTTATGGCAAATTTCGTAGTATTTATTGACTGCAAAATGTCTGAAGCCATGACAATTCTTAGCTGCTCCAATGCCAATATTGGTAATAGGCCAGTCCAATTGAACGATTTTTTGGCTTTAAATCGAAGTTATAATTTCCCGGGGTTAGACAAATTCATGGCGCTCGGGGCAGGGAGGAGGGGCCCACCGTACAATTACTCAGGCGATCATTTCCACAAGCGAGCTCGGTGAAATATGTGTAGAATAAAGAAATTTTGAAATTGAGTAATTTAAAAAATGTTGAAGAGAAAATAGATGGTTTCTCCCTGATTTATCCCTGAATTTTCCAGACTTACAAAATCGCCTGACATTTCCCGGTTCACCCGGTGTGTCGCCACGCTGATATCAATGATCAAATCTTAACAGATTGAAAAAAGAAACATTTTTTTCAGGTAGATATAGTTGAAAAAATAATTGATAATCAACTAATCATTGGAAGATAAAATTGAAATATTACTTTTCATATAATTATACTTATTTATCGATAGAATATTCAAATATACATCTATCATAAGTAATGTTTTATTTTTATGCGTAATCCAATTGAATTCAAATAAGGAAATATCGATTATGAAACTATACATTTGAGTTACGTCAGTTTTACTTGAGCGATTGAAACTATCGATGCAAATTATAGAATGCCATTCTCTAAAATATTGAAATGCAAGCTTGATCCCAGCCGCACCAATATAATTTGACGATGAATTCATTATTACCTAATCAATACATAATTTCGGAGATGTATTAACATTTAGGAAGCAAATAAAATATTTCCATTGAATGATCTGCGGACGGAAGGAGCAGACAAAAAATGAATAAATAACATAACGTATATTATAATAATATTTCTATGGCATTACTTCACATCATAATTTGAAATAAAACACGCAAGAAATTAAAGAAGAAATAGTGATAATAGTAAAAATGTTACGAAATTGAGAATGAAAAGATTATGAAACGTTTTTTTTCTACAACACTTAGTTGAATGAAAAAATAAAAAGTAAATAAAAATACTGTTGGAAGAATGAACGACCGCGATTATGAATTATTTAATTTTCGTTAATTTTACACTCGCTTTCTTCTCTCTCTCTTATGCGTATACTTGGCGAGATCATATTTAACCGATTGAAGGCCGCGCACATTGAATTGCTTGCGTGGTGTCTAATATATCGTCAAGGAAATGTTTGGGCTTCAATCAATCAGATATTATTTCGCCAAGTATGCCCTATAGTCAGAAATCCGTATTTCCCGTACTTTACCATCAATTACACAGTGCTTAAATAAACGTATAACGAAAATAAAAAATACGAAATATTACATACATTATGAACCTAGGAACCATTCTATCATACACAATGCTCTTCTTTTACTTTTCGTAATTATAATTCATTCGCAAGCCCAGCTTACGGATGTGAAAAATTCATTTTTCGTGTCATTTTATTCATTTTTTTTAAATCTATATCCCGATTTTTTTTTCTCTGGTATAATTTTAGGTTTCGAATCTACATTTTTTTTCTTATATTTCATTAATCGATCGATTATGCCTCGTCTTTGCTTGTATATTTTATAAGACATACATATGTATATCTACAATACGCATATAATACGTTTATGTATAGTATGACCTATCATTATTATTATTATTGTTATTATTAATAATAGTATTAGTATTCTGTATATTTATATGCATTGATTTATTACTTTTATCTTTAGTTTTATGAATGTATAGTATGCAAGGTAATAATTAAATTACTCTTATTATACGGAATATGAAATAATGTAACTTCTTAACATGATTTGTAAATCCCTCGTTTATTTAAGTATTATATGTTTGCATCTAAGAGTAGGCCTAAAAATGCTATATCTTTTTCTACATTACCACGCCAGAAACTGTTGCAACAATACAAAAGGATACACCTTCCCAAGAAAGAACGATATCACCCAAGATTCAGAGGTAGCTCATCATATTTTTGGATTTTCCATTTGATTAACCTAGGGAGATACAATTTGCGCTATCAATTATTGTATAACTCGACTGGGATACCTAGCACAAAAGTTCCAGGGACAAAATTTTGTACAGAATTGAACTCTACAAGGAAAAGTCCCAAAAACCTATACAACAAATCCAACTGTTCAATAGATGAAACTATAGTGGAAAGTGAAATCATCCGTATTTTTTACTATTGAATGCTTTGAAATATTGAATTGGCTCTCAATTTTTTCTTGATTGGTTTAATCCTGTACAAAACTAGGTCCTTGAAACTTTTGTAGTAGTTTTCCCAGTTGAGTTATACAACGATTGTGTAGAGCGCAAGTTGTATTTCCCCATATCAACCAAATAGAGAACATTGAAAATTGTTGAGTCACCTCTGAATCCTAGGGCGACATTGTTCCACCAGTGGGAAGTGCATTATTTTTCATTAGTCTAACAGTTTTTCGAGTGGCACCAAGAAAAAACAATACTCCTTTTTTTTTGGGCTCACCCTGTGACACCTGTGTATTATTTTGGTATTCATGACTTTGACTATTACAGTATTTTAACTGGAAAAATTAGAAAATATTAAAAGACAAATACAATAGATAAAAAAAAATTTAACAAAATTGTGTTATCAAATAGTTTTATCTTAATTTCGAGAACATTCACTGCGATGTTTACTCTTACTTTTTCATGAATCTACAGTATACTGAAGATTTTTCACGAATCTTTTTTTTTCTACTCATAAATAATCACAAATTGTAATTTCTTTTCATGGTTTATTATCGAAAATTTCGATCATCTGGATTATTCACAAACACTCGAAAACGTGATTGAATTGAAAGTTGAGAAGATGACTTCTTTTTTGTTGTTTATTTTTTGTTTATTTGAGTTGAAGTCAATATTAAAGTTTAAGGTAATAAGTATTTTATAATTCATTGTATTAGGTATTATAATATAGAAGAAAAAAGAAATGAAAAAAAATAATGAGGAAAATGAAAAATTATTATTTGCTAATTGTTTTGTTTTTTTCATTTTTAATTAATAAAGTACCTAAAATTAGTATAAGAATAAAACTGGAAGGAGAAATAGAAAAAAAATCGTTTGGTTTATTTGCACAAACGTCTTTTTTTTGTGTTTACCTAATTTGCGCTATTATATTACGTATATTAATCTGGCTATGTGATATACCTATGTATAGCACGTATTAAAAGATACCTATGGTATAGTAATATTTTATTACGAGGCAAAAACAAAATTAACAATAAAATCTTATTTATCAAATCATTTTGAGAATTTCACCTATTATTTATAAATTTTAGACAAATGAATATTATTATTATTATATTTGATTCCGTTATCAATTTACAGAGTGGTGCCGCTGCAGATTAGTATGCCTATTTCAATTGTAATTATTTTTTATGCCATCAATCAGCATCAATGATCAAATTCAAAATATTTATCCCAATATACCTATATAATTTCATTTACTCAATAATACTTTGAAGTGTGTTTCCCTCTTGCTTTGTTGCTTTGTTTGATTTCTCGTTAAAATATTCAATTCATATTATGAGCAGAAGCTTCAATGTGACAAGACAAAACAAAACTAATAATAATAATCTGCATCATATTTTGTGTACTATATTCCCAATGATTTAGAAATAAAAAAGTGTACACTCATGTAGAAAGAAAACCGTTTTTATTATAGAAAACATAAATTTCATCGATTATTCATGTAGCAGCGGAAGTTTTTTCTTTCCTGTGTTTTCTTATCCACTTTTTTTTGTTTTCCCCTGTTCTTCATCTATTGGAGTGGTAAATCTGTGTTTTTTTTTGCCTATTTCTTTTTTGTTTTCATTATTTGTTTTTGCTTTCGAGCTAGCAGATTCGCCAGCTGTACCTGGGAGCATAGATGGCAGGGCAGGGTGTGTGTCTCATAATATGTTAAATAATATGATATAAGTGCGTTTTGTGTGGTGGGACAGATGGATGGATGCTCCTTACGTAACTATTCTACGTTTTTTTCTTTCTTTAGTTTATTTTTTATCTTTTTGTTTGATGTTGTTCAATTTTTTATCTCAGTCGGTTGACCATCGGCAAGGCGAGTCTATCAACTTTCGTCTGCATAATATTACGTGCCATCAAGATATGACGCGCGTACGCACCCACACCCACACCCACACCCACGCACATACACACACATGCACACAAATGCACCGCCGCTCCTTCGTACCATCGTTCCGACTCCTCCCCACGTGAGACACTTTCACGTAAGTATGTAGCGTTGTATTATCTAAAAATATGAAGAAAAATAATACTAGATAAAAATTAAATAAAAAATAATACAAATTAATGAAGAAAAGAATCAATTCTATGCAATATTTTCTAATTCCAAGTGAAGTTTAATTTTACTTATGTGGACAAAATAAGCAAAAAAGAAAAAAAAGATCAAATAGGAATATCTGTCATTCTACGGTAAGAAATGAGTTTTGAGATTGTATTTCTTTAAGGAATAATATGCGAAATCTAATCATTAATAATGAATACCTGCATGCAGATGTGCTAGAGTTTATCCTGAAATAGAAATAGATTGTTGGTGGCCGCGACGGCGACAACATTTTCAGAAGGATGCCACGCGGTATGTAGAATTTTTTTATTAAAATCTAAACAATCTACGCTAATTTCATCCTTTTTACGTTTACCACCTGTGCAGACCTAGGAATCGAAGAATAAAAATAATATATTAACACGAAATATTCGAAGTATGACTTCAAAGTAAAATAAAGTACGAGATAGCTAGAAAAACCAGACTTCAGGATTTCTTAAAACAGCAATTTGGCCTCTGTGAGACAGAAAAACTATCAATTGAACAAAAAAACAATAGTTTAAAAACAAACCTTCCGTGGTTTGAGCAGTGTTTTAGGCTTTGCAATATCACGTGCAGCTTCCAAAGTTAAATCACGTTTGGTAGAGCGATCAAATACTCTAAAAAAATTATTATACGATCCAGTCATAATAGCAGAGTCATTTCCGCTCCAGCAACATTCAAATTTATCAAAAATACAATCATTTTCATATAACGAGCAAAGTTTTGATCTGAGATAATCATGGACCTGGAAAAAGAGAGAGAATTGATGTTAAACATGAGCGCCAAGTAAAAAAATATAAATGATTAAAAAAACACGAAAAATAAATACCAACAATTATGAAAAAAGAACGAAACTTACGTGATAACTTTCAATGGGTTTAGTTTCCATGTGTAAATCCCAAACTTTAACACTTAGATAATCTCTGCTGATCATATACCTTCCAGAATTACTAAGCTTAACATCGCTGATACTAGATATAATTTCCGAAAAAAAACTTCTATTTGTTGGATCTTCAGGTTCTTCAAAAAGTTTACTATGTCGATCGCAAAGGGCAGCTGCTCTCATATCACAAAGTCTAATTGTACCTTTGCTACTGCTATAAACTAATAAGTTGCATTCAACCGGATGGAATTCGGCCGCTGTGATAACTTCTGTTAATTCTTCCATATTCGTTGGTTTAATATCAACGATATCTATTTTTGAAAATTAATAATCTTGTTAAGAAATTAAACTCTGTGAACAATTTTTCTTCTTTTTCTATTCTTTCACTAATTGGCAAAAGCAAATACTGATTAGTTTGTCTATGAATGATTCATTGTATTCGGACATTTGTTATTCAATTATTAATTTTTTTCTGTAAAAGGATACTGAAACTTTGATCGGTGATTTCTAGGTGCCAAAGATTGATTCTAAGATCATCTGCGCTGAGATATGTTTCCTGATCGCTATTTACGCTGATACTATTTATGTGATAGGTGTGCGCATTGGCAAATATTCTTCTTGGGGATGCCTCGACCATTAATTCCATTGGTTTTATGGTGGGTACCTAACAATGATGTGCGTGGAAGAAAGAACGAAAGAAGCATTCATTATTCACCCTGTTCACACGAAGAGAATACAATAATCTTTATTATTCATTATAATTGGTCATCGAAATCTTGAAGATCTTTGCCAAGTAAATAAGAATTTTTCTTTTCCAAGATAAAATCAGACACTCAGATAGAAAAATATATAATTCTACGAATCATTTGCGATGCTTATCATAAGATAACATACAGATTCTAAACTTCGTCAATCAATCATCTACGTAATACAAGTATTTCATATACGAAGGACAAATTCTTCTCTGCCTGAGCTCTCTCTCTCTGTGATTTTTGTTCCAACTCCAAATAGAGAGACCAGTGTGTTTCCAGTTTTGAGATAAAAAAAAAGTAGGAAAACTGACTCAACGATGAAGGAAGAAGAATTATGTTCGTATTCAAATAAGATGATGATTATCACAAAATAAGTCATATTACAATAATATCATGTACATAATTGACCCCTCCTCTGATCTTTTGTATGTGTTCATACAATATCTGAACCTATGATATGATATATCTCACAAGTTGAAATATTAACAATTTAAATATTGAAACATGCTATTATTGTTTCAAATATCGAAAAAAGTTATTTACAAATTGTAAATTCAAATAAAAAATCGCCACGATTAACATACAAGTTTGTGTCACGCAAAATTTGAATAGAAACCTGACAGTCACCTGTAGCCCCCCCCCCCCCCCCCCCCGCCCTCTCTCGTTGAATGAAGAACTGTCTGATGGTTTCAAGTTGGGTGTTTTGGACTGACTTTGGATTCCATGTACTAGTTACCAGAATTACTCTTGGAGAAGAGAATTTTTGTACAATTTCAATACAGAGGTGAAAATAAAACATTCGAATAAATCTACGTTCTCTTTCTTTCCCTTTAAAAAAAAACAAGAAAATTTACTGAAATCGTTAATAGTTAACTTATTTTTTGTAACTCTATCTATATTTCACTTGGCAAAGTTATCTCCGAACTGATTTCTCGTTGGGTGAATGGAATGTAACTTTATTTTTACAGTCGTGAGTGATGATTTGACCAATATGATACAAGGTATCGGTCAAAGGATAATTTATAATAAAAATAATATGTTTAAAAATTTTTTAAATGCTTACCCTAAGAGCAGTGATACATGCTGGATCTCTAATAGCTCCACTTTCTTCCTTAGTGTTATATCCCTCAACTCTTTTATCGCGTTCACTGACTTTCCATAATTTGATAGTTTTGTCATTAGTAGAAAGCAGAAAATGTGCCGGATTCTTCCTCTTCAGCCATCTAATTTTATTGATTTTTTCTTCTATCTCTAATGACTTTAAGTAATCAAATTCTGGTTCATGACTTTGGAAGGTGCTGTACACGTTGTACTCGCCCCTACGTGGTATACTGTTTTTACTCTATTGAAAGAAAAAACAAACCAAAGTCAGAAATAGAAGACATTGAAGTTATTTACAATTGATGAAATGAAATTTTTTCAAATAAAAAAATTGAGAAAAACCAAACACAGCTTCAAAATATGATGTATTAAGAGAATCACACTTAATAATATATTAGAAGCTAAAAACTTTTTTTTCAATATGTCAACATACAAGAGACCTTGAATGTCAACACCTATAGTGAAGCGACGATCTCAGTGCTTATGTGAAGATAACAGTATCTCTTACGGTCCTATTTAACACAAGTGTCACGAAAGAGACAATAAAGAATGAAGATGAAGTTAGCACGCGTACTGAGCCTCCCGCCTGCGGTATACCTCTTAACGGGACTGTACCCAAGCACAGCGTGCCGCTCGGCCAGCCTGCGGTGCAGCAAATCGTCATACCTACATTGAGTGAAACAAGTACACACATGGCAAGTGTGTATGATATGAGATGATAATTCTAGAAAATTTATTGTTATTTATGTTTTTTTGTGGAATATTCCCACTTTTTGAAATAAAAATCAAACCCTGCTTCATGAATTAGGAGTATCTTTGAATCCACTATACCATTTCCAGCAGTATAGGAAATTTCATCTGAAAATTTCTCCGAAGTCTCAGTGACAAGTGCAGGTATTCAGATATATTCCATTGTCAGTGGTGACGGGGTTTTTTGATTATTTGAAAATTGAAAATACGCGTTTTTCATTAAAAATCATGTTCAATTCGCTGCTGTTTCCAGTAGCATGAGATTTTTAGATACAGTTTTTTTTTTATTTGCTTCGTTATTAGTCCAGGAAATATATAGTTCGATTTGTCACGGGACTGGGGTTGTTGATTTTTTGAAAAACGAAAATACGTTTTTCTTATCGAAAATTAGGTTCAATCCGCAGCCATTTCCAGTTGCATGGGACCTTCAGATGGATTTTCTTTTATAGGCTTATAAGTTGAGAAATCGGAATATATTTGATTTTTGGTAGCGACGAAATGTTTGGATTTTTGAAAAACTGATAAAGTCTGTTTCGGATCGAAGATCATGAGTGATCATGATCATGAAGATATTCTTGGTGAGATCTAGATTTTTTGATTATCAAAATTGCGAGAAATTCTGTTCCTTGATCCATAATGGACTTGATCGGTTTCTCAAAAATCCAACAATCACGACCCTACTGAAAATTAAACAATTTTGAATTCCTTAAGTCATCATGACGCCTATTAAAAATATTCAGTTGAAAATTCTTATGCTTCTGGAAACAGCAGCGGATTGAACATAATTATTGATGAAAAACACATATCATCGTTTTTGGAAGGATCAAAAAACCCTGTCCCTACTGAAAATCGAATATATCTGAATTCCTGCCCTCGCCATAGAGCATTTGAAGAAAATTTCAGACGAAATTCCCTACGCTGCTGGAAATGGCAGTGGATTTAAAATTACTCCTAATTCAAGAAGCAAAGTTCTATTATTCTTTCAAAAAACGAAAATATCCCACAAAAAGACGCGATTAGCAATAAATTTTCTAGAACTATCATTTCATATCATACACACTTGCCGTGCGTCTGTACTTGTTTCATTCAGTATAGGTATGTCGCTTTGCTGCGCCGCACGCCATTCGAGCGACACTAGGAGCGGCGTGATGTGTATGGATACAGTCCCATCAGAAAGTACGGCGTGCGTGCGACCACCCAGCATGCGTGCTAATTTCGGCATCATCAATAAAGAACGAATAACATGCGCAATAAATGTAACATCTTTTTATGTCTAAGGGCTTTTTGAAATACGAAACTATACCTGGATTGCATAGTATGTATAGTGCAAAGAGCTGTACTTTATCCATTTGGCCGAATTTCAGAGATTATATTTAACAAAATTACCCTGACTATGATTATTATGCTCATTTATAAATTCTATGTGCAAAAATTACATACAATTTTGTGAAAATTGATTATAGAGGCTAATAATCTATCGTCTTATACCAAGACATTACATTGGAAGTTCGTAAGTATTCCATAATTAACATACAATAACGAAAGAGAGAGAGGATATGCTAAGAGAATGAATAATAAAGAAAAAAAGAAAATTAATATTCAACTCACAATAGGATCTCTCTGAAAAATGACGACTCTTCCTCCCTTGTCGCCCGTTGCAAGAAGATCGCCATCGTGATTGAACTCGACGCAAGATATTATGTCCGCTGTAATAACAAAAGTATGACAAATTTATTCAAAAAATTTTTGAAGTAAAATTTTGGTTCTATCTCTGAAAGATTCAAATCGTGGACTTGATTACAGAGAAAAACAATTCTAATTCTAATAATAATATTGATAAAAAAAAAGTTTAAAATTATCAATTAACAATGAGAATAGTTTGACTTGAAGTATTGAAATCACTAATGGTTTTCATACAAAGTAGAATACAAATAGCATAAAGATATGACGGGCGCATTATACGTACTATTAAACCAACTTTTCGAGCATAAAAAGATGCAAAAACAATAGAATATGTATAAATAAGAATGTTGATACAAACAATCAATCTAATAAATGAATAAAATATGACGAAGATAAAGCTCACCTTCCGTAACATCATCTTCGAGCGTTCCCTTGACTTGAGAGAAGCACCACTGTATATCACCATTGCCTGTAATACAGAGTATGAGAAAAACCACCTTGCATAATGCAGAACGAAAGAGACGAAAAATATTTTCATAATTTCAATATGTAAAGATGATAAAAGGATGTATGTGTGTATGTAAGTATGTATCTATAATGTATCTATTATGTATGGAATTTATAAATCAACAATTGATGTTACGTGTATGTTTTTTAGGATAAAAAATGAAGAGAAAAGGTGGTATGTAATTAATAATTGATAAACATAATGATGAAAGTGAAGAAAAAAAGGATGATAAAAAGAGCACAACAATGATATCCTACTTGACGGTTCTCCGCTATCCATTTTTTTTTTTTTTTTTGTTTGTACTATGCCGACGAAAACATCAGTTTTTTTTTATTGTTATATATATATATTATTTATCAAAGTTGGAAAGATGGTTTCTCTTTCTTTTTAAGGATTAAGAACTTCACACACGATAAATTTTTTTTCTTTGTTTGTTGTTGTGGTTTTTTTTTTTTTTTTTTTCGTTTAACGTTTGATTAGTATCGAACAAAAATAATGTTTACAGAATATTATATTTTTTGAGGAAGAATTAGAATAAAAACAAAATAAATAAATACAATCTGGGTCACTGAGGTATCATAGGATAATCAGTAGTCATCAACTCTTATTAATCTTTAATATGTACTCAATTATAAAAAAAATTATAAAAATATTATTAATAATAATAATAATAATAATAATAATGAAGAGATTCGGAATAAAGACAATTGTAAATAGAAACCGAAGACACGGACAAAAAGAAGTAAAAGATAAGGAAAGAGAAGGAAACAGAGACAACGACGTAATAATAACAGTAGCCGTCCGTCCGCAGTATCCCGTGTAATATAGAAAGTTGAAGCTTTTCAGCTTGTGGAGATTGTAGGAAGCCTGAAGGCGCCTTGAATCGTAAATCCCTGGGAAAGGTTTGTTCTTTCGGAAAGAGTCTTACTTACCGGCCATTTCGGACACCGGATTTACTCACGCGCATAAAATAATTTGTTATATTATAATCGTACCTAAACAATCGCGGGATAAAAAATTGTAAAACTGTTAAAAAACAAGCCGATGTTAACGGATCCCTGTCACATATTAAACGTATATGGATAAATCCAACGCGGGTTTTTCAATGGCGGCGGAACTCACGAGTGCATAACAAGCAGTCACTACTATTGCCGTACTATTCGTATATTCGCAGTGAGAGAGTGACGTCACGCGCCACCTTGCGGCTTTTTAGTCGGTGGTAGCTGATCCGAGGGAATAAGCCCAGTTTCTGTCTGCTGCTGCCACGGTAAAATCTACCCATCGACGCCATCTTGTTCATCATATTTTAACCGAAGATTACCCGAACATTATCGAACTTGTACGATCTTTCGCCGCGCGTATATTGAAATCATAAAGAAAATAATAGTAAATGAGGTTAATTAATTATTCAATCAATTATCTTTGATAAATTATTTCATCCAATAATATAGGAATTTTATAAACGTATTAAAATCATGATACTACGATAAACAAGAAAACAAACCTAAGAGTTGTGTCAATTTTTGATGCAATTCTTCGAGAGACGAAAATAACGGACCACTATTATTTCTTGGCACAGATCCTCTTTTTATACCAAGCGAAAAACTTTCCATTGTTAAATTACTATATTCACACAGTATGCAGTAACTTTTGATTTCAATATTATTTTATTGTTATCATTATATTCGGTCAAGTCATATTGTATTATGAAATTTATGTATCTAGTATAGGTATATGGTAGAAAAAAATGCACCTTGTACTATTGTATTATATACGCCTAGCGATTGTAATAAATTTAATAAAAAAGAACAAATTTACAATTCAGACTCGTATACGGAAACGATTTATCTTCACGTTTATTGGTTTTTATTCATGTTTCACAAATGAGAAAAAAAGAACAGACAAAAATATATAAAAATAATCGAAGCGCCCGGGTGTACCGTTGAAATGAAATATTAACATGAGGCTATAAGATCGCGCGATATCTCATTTCTGTCGATTGGTATATTATGATACCCGTGTACACTGCGGTTGCCAAAGAAATTAGCAAATCGATGATAATTAACGGTGGAACGCTCTAATAAGCGTTAGAGGGCGAATTGCGGCGGCGTTGAAATTTTGTATACCTGATGTATGTATGTATATACGTACATTATTCATTTGCCAGAAATTTTATTAATACACAAATTCATATGTATACCTATATATGTATGTTGTATCTGGGTATACTATCTCTTTTATGTGTTCTATTTGAAACGAGGTATTTTTATTTATTCATTTTTTCAATTCTATTCAATAAATATGACGAACTAAAAACCACCATGAAGTTCGCCGTTATAATATTGCCTGTTGTTCTGTTTGTTTTGATTTCTTTATTTCGAGGAAATATAAAAGTAATTCTGTATATGCGGAGTGTTAATAACAGATATAGGTATACACACCTATACCTATGTATGTATGTAGACATGATAGATGTATAAATATTATTGATATACTCACGATGAGAGTTTTTTTCTGCTTCGAGATTGTCAAAAATTTTTCTATTTTTAATCACTGCTGCAGGATAATCGAATGGGTTATTATCACTTATTTCAATACTAGGAGAACTAAGCTCCCTTGGGCCATACTGTATATGATTTCTACTTCTAGTGTTCATCTTCCCGAATAAGAATCCACACTGATTGTAATATAAATCTCGTATCCCGTAATTCATATTTATATAATATACATAACTTGACCGCAGAGGCAGGTACATACAGAGGTACACAATGCATAACTCCGAACGCCATCTTATAAACAAATTTTCAAATTTATATAGATATGTATATACATACATAGGTATATTTATGCGACAGATTCATAATGCTGGTTCAATATCGGCTTGTATGTAGGTATTATGTGTACCAAATTGAGACAGAAAAAAAAGATAGCGGGGAATGGCATAACTTAATACGCCTAGAAAGAGGCAACCCAACGTACGGTTAAGTCAAGTATCGTGTTTTCTATTCAGTACAGGCGTTAAGAAAAAACCGAACACCTATAATTAAATGAAATATTTTGAAAATCGTAAAATAGCTAGAGGATGAAAATATAGTGATCACTGACACGTAGGTACGACTTTTTTCTAAGAATGTAGAGAAAATGCAAATTCTGTTTGTCATTTCTTATAAAATTAACTTACCGCTCCTTTTATTAACGGCAGTGTTGATCATAGAGCCGAGTTTAGTGAGGCTCGACTGCCTCATAATTCCTGAAGGATTCTTCATTTGCTTAGTATTTTGAATTGGCAATGACGCGGTCTTGGATCTCGCTATAATAGCGCCACCGTTTCTACAATTAACGTTATTTCCGCTATTGGGGGGCCGCTGTGGTGGTGCCCCCCATAGACCGACAACGCCGGCGTGACGCGTTTTGAACGCTGATTTCTCCCTCGTTGGGAGATATGTTGATACTCGGGCGAGTATAACTTGTGAAAACGGTTTTTCTCACACCGTTTTAAATTATCAATATTCTTTTCTTCAATATAGAAAAAAACCGAAGAGGGAAAAAAAAATAAAACTATTATTACTACGTAATAATTATAATGTAACGGTATGTATCGGATCGATTGAACTAGTAAGTTCAATGAATCATGATCTGAGTGATTTTTCGCAAGTTCAGACTTCTTTCATATTCATATTCTGTTGTTTTTTATTCATTTTGAAATATAAAAAAAAAAGCGTCAGTCAGCAATGAGGATCACTTTGACTTGAGAGTCATGATTTTTGCAAATTGCGAATAGATACATATGGATGTATATAATATCGCGGTATGAAAAGTTAGGCTTTTGGCTCGGGACCAAGACAATATTTATCAAGAGCAACATGTTGGTCGACATTAGACAGAAGCAGCCTGACAGAAGAGAAGTCTATATAGTATAAAATAGGTAAAACAAAAGCAGATGAAAAAGAATAACGCCCGGTTCCACAATCCGAGTTTAACCGAGGTTTAAGACCTAACTTGGTTTAAAGCCGAATTCCGCCAATGGCAGGCAATCTTTAGCGGTTTAACCGAGGTTTAAATGTTAACCTTGGATTGTGGAACTGTCGCTAAAAAGAATATGAATTTATACTAGAATCCCATTGCTTTCTTTGTTTATTGATTAATTGAGGAAACTTTTTTTTATTATATATAGAAAATTGATACATAGTAAATATCATACCATCATGTGGATATTGTTATATTTACCTCATGCATGTTGCGTAGATAGGTGTTAGGTAATAAGTAAATTAATACTATCCAGGCGACGTATTTCCTCCCGATATTCTTCCTTCCTTTCCTCTTTCGGTTTTTCAATTTTTTTTTTTTTTCTCAAGAATTTAGAAAGATGATTTCCTGAAGCTCCAGCTCCCTACAATTAGTACTGTATAACGGATTTCTCCTTTCAAACTGCGAAGTAACCGAAAAACAAACAGTACAAAAAAGAATACATGAAAAAGTGCATCTTCGTGTCCGCACCACAACAGAATATTATATATTGTATACAATATACGATGTATACATGATATATTATATAAAATATATGTTATATTATTTCATATTTCGAACAGCAACTCAATCAATTTATACTTTCTTTTTTTTTGTGGTTTCTTATATCACTGATCTGTAACCTATGCTAGGAGATCTGCAACCGTACACGTGAAAATATCCTTTTGATATGGGTATAATTATATCCTCTTAAAATACACATAGATTGCATGAGATTTCTGTTTGTAGCGTTAACGCAACGTAATCACGTAAGAATAATCTTGGCTGAAGCTTTCCAATAAAAAGAAATCCTTTTTTGTTTTTTTTTTTTTCTCCCAAAATCACGACAAGATGAACATTTAAAAAATTGTTTAGTTTCTTTTTCCTAATTGAAAAATTTCGGCAGAGATTGTCTTTGGGTGTTTTTTTTTTTTTTTTTTTCCATCAACTTATGAGCCTCGTCGGATTCTGTAGAAAATGTATGATATTCTGTATAACAGGGAGGACAATCACCATCTAAGATAATTATATTACAGTTTGAAACAGTATATTGTCATTACAGCAGACGTAGTGTATATATTGTAAGATGGGGCGACCGGTTACAGCTGGTTCAACCGTTGAGTGTAGAAGGGTATAGAGGTGCGGACGGCGTGGTGGGGGTATGCTTATGTACTTTTCCTTATATACAAGAGCTTTGCCTCCCTACTCGGAGATGGCGCCCACAAATTTTGCTCCATTTTACGCACACATGAGAGACCGTCGTGTATATGAGACCCGACACATGCGACCGGCTCACCGATGAGCCGAGCTACCCTCCCAACCGCTTGGTGCGCCACCGGCGTGCTCAGTTGGCCGCCCACCACATGGAGCGCCACGGTCGCTTACCAACACATGCAACAATTACGCGTAAACGCCATACAATACATCCAATCTTTTCACCGACGACGGTGCTTTAAATTCGTCACTGCTAACTGCTTGGAAAAATCTAATGTAAGATGATTCTACTCCGGCGCGGCGCGGCGGCCCGCGTTCAAAATTGGCATGCGGATCAATTGAAAAATCGATAACTCGGTTATTATTGATCCTGCAACTAAATTTTTTGTCTCATTTTACGCGGAAAAACTTCAAGTTTTTCATTGTAAAATGAAAAGACGCAAAAAATATTAACATTTTAATTTTTTATTTGCCAAAAACTGGAAAATTCCCAATTTCCGCTCCATAATATTGCAGCTGGAATTATCAAAAATCCCCCGCAGTGGTGAATTGCGATAACGATGCAGATTGCAATAATGCGCACGACTCGAAGTCTCGCAGGTTCACTACCATGAATTGATGAAGAAAATGTAGTAACATGCATTGTCGAATAATTCGTTCATAATGATTATCTTGAAGAATGATGTCGGGATGCTTGTATCACTTGAGCCCCCTCGCCTCTCACAATAGAATTATTATAAACAATAATAACTGTTAATAGTACATGAGGGATTTCACGTGGAGCGGGTCACTATAATAGGGCTTCGTCACCTTTGATTTCACTTCTCTTTTAGTCATTTTTTGTGCACAATTTTTTTTATGGTAAAATTTTACAGATTATCTTCAAAATTTCAATTTATCGTAAAATAAATCTTCAAAAATATAATTATATCGCGCGTATGCTACGGTCAATGAAAATCTAATTTGGACGTTACCATATACATATTGAAATCTAAATGTTTTTCGCTTTTCATTCCGTTTCATTATTCAATATAAATAAAATACTCGCAATATGTGATGATAATCCTTTTCTATACCTGCAGCGTTCAAACAATGTATTGTGTTTTCGAAAATACTGAAATCAATGCAATTGGTAACAACATTGTAAGGGGATTGGGGATGGGTGGTCGATCAAGCGTGAGACGTTGCTCAGAGTAGTCACCACATTATTGTTTCTCCTCAATCGCAGACTATTCGTTACAGTGGCAAGACGTCTATCTCTGATTTTATTGGCAATTTTTGTATACTGAATACTGATATACTCTGTTCTCATTCCATTTGATTCTCTTCTCATTTCCTTATTTAATTTATTTCTCCATTTTATTGTTCATTGATCATTATTCATTAATTATAATGTCTAAGCGTAAGTGCTACTACAAAGGGTGTCAGGGAATTTCCGAAGGTGTTAGTGCTAGTTTCTTCAGATTTCCCGTTAACGATAAAGATAGGTATGTAAACATTCTTACGTATGAAAGTATAAAACTTGTAATAGATAAAGTAATCGATACATTAGCGTTGTATAAGTTCGAATGATTTTCTCTTAGAAACTGTGGCATATTTACAGATCAATGTAACTATTATCGGGTATAATTGCTGCTAAATTTGCGCAGCAGAATATGGCTAGTTATATGTTGAAAAACGTAGGTTTTGCCGACTTTTGTACGGCGCTCAATTTTACCCCACCCCAGTTCCGTCGGAAATGCCGATAAAATTTTCAAATATTTCACACCCAATCCTTAGAATCTTGCAAATACAACGCTATGTGAAAAATTGCAATATGTTCGAAATTATGGCAGGTACGAACAATAATCGGACAAATCGTGAAACCCTCGTGCACCGATTTTTCGACCCGTATGTTCATAGATATTTTTCTTATAACAGGTGTTTGGAATGGATACTTCGTAGCGGCAGTGATGACGGGCTCCACGATCTTCCTACTTCGAGGCTTAGGGAAAAACGTATCTGTGATCTTCATTTTTCGTTGGATGCTTTTCAAAACTCTTCTCGAAAAAAGTTAAATAGAAATGCGCTTCCTTTGATGGTAGATTCAGCTCGAGAAATTGAGAATAGGTTTGACGAATTAATTAATGCGACAGATTTGCCACCAAATACTTCCGACAATCAAGGACCTTCGGATACGACCTCTTCCAAGACAATACTCGACACCGACGCCACTAAAGACGCAACAATGATTACGGACGAAACTGCCACAGCAACGACGACGACAGGATGGACAAGCAAAGAACGTAATTTGAATTCTCGCAGCAGACTTACAATCAACAATCAGAACAAAAGACGGATTCGTAATTTGAAATTGAAACTTAGGCGTAGCACTAATTCCCAAAGTAGGGTGAATAGAAAAAATGTTGCATTTCCTACAGGTTTAGAAGGCGCTCCTCTAACTTTTGTAAAATGTCAGCTTCGTGTAGGGAAAAAAGTTGGTCAGTGGTCGGAAGAAGAGAAAGAGTTAGGTCTAGCGTTGTTCTATAGGTCTCCAAAATCGTACAGAGCTATGTTAAGAATGGGTTTCAAATTGCCGAGTGTTCGTATAATTAGGTACTGGGTTAACTCTTTGAATCTTAAGCCAGGGATTTCGAGTGAGCTGTTTAGTAAACTAGCAAGTGCGGTAGCGACGATGGATACGCGGGAAAAACAATGCGTTCTAATGTTTGATGAGATGACGATAAAGAAGTGGTTAAATTATAATAGGAAATTCGATTGCATAGAAGGTTTTGAGGATCTCGGAGAGTTAGGTAGACGTGATAAATTAGCTTCACACGCGTTAGTATTCATGGTTAGAGGTTTGACATATAGTTGGAAAATGCCGGTGGCTTATTATTTATCAGCAGGTCCAGTCACCGCGGCGAAATTACTTCAACTGTTTAAAAGCATGATAGATTCTTTGAGTAAGTTAGGGTTACAAGTTAGAGCTTTCGCTTGCGATCAGGGTGGGCCGAATCAAAAATTATTTCGTATGTTAGGAATCAATGAGGAAAATCCTTTTATTGTTGTGGGGGGGGAGGGAAGGAGAATATATGGGCTTTTCGATTTTCCGCATTTGATAAAATCCTTGCGTAACAATTTATTAAAACATGATTTCGTGATAGGAGAAGACGTAATTACTTGGAGGGCATTGAAATATTTGTATGAGATAGATTCTAGAGGGGTAGCTCGATCGGTGCCTAAGCTTTCGCCTCGACATGTAAATCCAGGTCCTTTCGATAAAATGAATGTTAAACTCGCGACTCAGGTATTTAGTCATTCGGTTCACGCAGGGCTTTTGACATTAGCTTCTATGACTGTACAGGACAGTAAGACTCAGGACGAATTAATTAATTCAGGTAACTTTATTGGACAGATTAACAGTATATTCGACGCGATGAATAGTAAATTTTTATTTGACAAAAATCCGAATCGCAGACCATTGAATACGGACAATACGCGATCTACCGAAATTTTGCGAGACGCCTTAGACTGGCTCCCTCGGCTGCAAATCCATAATCCCACCGCAGGAAATCCGCCAACTTTTCAAAATTTGATACTGAGTATCACGTCAGTTTTAAAATTATGGGAGGACTTGCAATCCGAGGGTTTGAAGTACCTACTGACATCACGACTTCAACAGGACCCGGTGGAAAATTTATTTTCTATCGCAAGACAACGCGTTTCCTACGGCACGAATCCCACTGCGACACAATTCCGACAAAATTTACAGCAAACTATTAGTAACCGACTGTTGATCCCACCGAAAACAGCTAATTGCGAAAACGACAATGACACGATTTTACCACTTCCGATAGAGGCCGAAACTGAGCGACAGAACACCTACAATACGAACGAAAATCAAACGGACGAACTCGACGACGTGCAGGGAAATAGTTTGGATACAGGAGTAGAGGAGTTAGATGATTCTTTTGAGGTAGAGGTGGGTAATAATAATCAAGTTAGTTTAGAGGATAACGCGATCTATTATTTTTCAGATTTCTCCGTGAAAAAAACGCTCGCAAAATTTAATTGCAGTAGATGTAGGGAAATACTTCTCGATAGTCGTAGGGATGGCATATCAAGTGAGCAGGTTCTTCAATTTTTCAAGGCGTTTCCAACGCAAAATCGGGCTCCCTTAGGTAATCTCGTTGCAGCTTCTGAAAAATATTGGCAGGTCGCGTCAGTTCATTTGCGGCTTTTTCAAAAATACTATTCGGAAATAGGTCACGTATACAATGTCGTTGAGTTGTTAGTTAAAAGAATTACGAGTCAGGATAAGAATTGGTTCAGGGATAGTTGTCGCAATCATAGGATTTTTTTGCTCCGCAGTCTGTTGATTTCTCGACTAGTTAGAGGGTTACAGTGGTATTCGAATGAAGCTCGCGAGTCTAGGAAACGTAGTGCTGCAGAAAGTTTGGGTTGTAATTCATCTATAAAGAAATTTAGGGGTAATTGAATTCATTCCATTTTTTCGATTAGAAATCGTGAGAGGCGAGGGGACTCACGTGAAACAAGCACCCCGACATCATCCTTTTCTTAAATCATTCTCATTACATTATCATCAATTAATATGGTAGTAGGCCTACTGGGGATCCCGCCATGTAAAATAATGGGAAACGAATTTGTCGCAGTACCTCATGGGTGATTCGGAAAACTGCGAGTCGTGCGAATTATTGCAATCTGCATCGTTATCGCAATTCATCACTGCGGGGAATTTTTGATAATTCCAGCTGCAATATTATGGAGCGGAAATTGGGAATTTTCCAGTTTTTGGCGAATAAAAAATTAAAATGTTAATATTTTTTGCGTCTTTTCATTTTACAATGAAAAACTTGAAGTTTTTCCGCGTAAAATGAGACAAAAAATTTAGTTGCAGGATCAATAATAACCGAGTTATCGATTTTTCAATTGATCCGCATGCCAATTTTCAACGCGGGCTGCCGCGCCGCGCCGGAGTAGAATCATCTTACATTAGATTTTTCCAAGCAGTTAGCAGTGACGAATTTAAAGCACCGTCGTCGGTGAAAAGATTGGGATGTATTGTATGGCGTTTACGCGTAATTGTCGCATGTGTTGGTAAGCAACCGTGGCGCTCCATGTGGCGGGCACGCTTTCGTGCAATTATATTATTGTCAGGAAAGCGTGTGAGCAACGTCGCGGTAGGTGGACGGGGGACGATACCACCCATCCCCAATCCCCTTACAATGTTGTTACCAATTGCATTGATTTCAGTATTTTCGAAAACACAATACATTGTTTGAACGCTGCAGGTATAGAAAAGGATTATCATCACATATTGCGAGTATTTTATTTATATTGAATAATGAAACGGAATGAAAAGCGAAAAACATTTAGATTTCAATATGTATATGGTAACGTCCAAATTAGATTTTCATTGACCGTAGCATACGCGCGATATAATTATATTTTTGAAGATTTATTTTACGATAAATTGAAATTTTGAAGAT
This sequence comes from Phymatocera aterrima, assembly GCA_963170745.1. Taxonomy (NCBI): domain Eukaryota; kingdom Metazoa; phylum Arthropoda; class Insecta; order Hymenoptera; family Tenthredinidae; genus Phymatocera; species Phymatocera aterrima. Next base: position 2,913,795 of record OY720663.1, on the reverse strand, counting down.
AATCTGTAAAATTTTACCATAAAAAAAATTGTGCACAAAAAATGACTAAAAGAGAAGTGAAATCAAAGGTGACGAAGCCCTATTATAGTGACCCGCTCCACGTGAAATCCCTCATGTACTATTAACAGTTATTATTGTTTATAATAATTCTATTGTGAGAGGCGAGGGGGCTCAAGTGATACAAGCATCCCGACATCATTCTTCAAGATAATCATTATGAACGAATTATTCGACAATGCATGTTACTACATTTTCTTCATCAATTCATGGTAGTGAACCTGCGAGACTTCGAGTCGTGCGCATTATTGCAATCTGCATCGTTATCGCAATTCACCACTGCGGGGGATTTTTGATAATTCCAGCTGCAATATTATGGAGCGGAAATTGGGAATTTTCCAGTTTTTGGCAAATAAAAAATTAAAATGTTAATATTTTTTGCGTCTTTTCATTTTACAATGAAAAACTTGAAGTTTTTCCGCGTAAAATGAGACAAAAAATTTAGTTGCAGGATCAATAATAACCGAGTTATCGATTTTTCAATTGATCCGCATGCCAATTTTGAACGCGGGCCGCCGCGCCGCGCCGGAGTAGAATCATCTTACATTAGATTTTTCCAAGCAGTTAGCAGTGACGAATTTAAAGCACCGTCGTCGGTGAAAAGATTGGATGTATTGTATGGCGTTTACGCGTAATTGTTGCATGTGTTGGTAAGCGACCGTGGCGCTCCATGTGGTGGGCGGCCAACTGAGCACGCCGGTGGCGCACCAAGCGGTTGGGAGGGTAGCTCGGCTCATCGGTGAGCCGGTCGCATGTGTCGGGTCTCATATACACGACGGTCTCTCATGTGTGCGTAAAATGGAGCAAAATTTGTGGGCGCCATCTCCGAGTAGGGAGGCAAAGCTCTTGTATATAAGGAAAAGTACATAAGCATACCCCCACCACGCCGTCCGCACCTCTATACCCTTCTACACTCAACGGTTCAACCTGCTTCAGACGATTCGACAAAGAACACACACCTGCCCCCGCGGTAGTTTCGGAAAATTTCACCCAATTAACAATGAAAATATTTTATACACTATGTTTAAAAGTCTCTTATTGTTGCGTTTGAGAAACAATAATTAACAAATGTTTGAAGTTCGTAGGATGTACAATATACCTATATAGTATATCAATGGCAAAAACTGCGGTGAATAAATTCTATTCAGTAGATCGAGACATTTTTCACCGATGCTACCTATTTTCTCGATGTTATCGAACATCCATGCCTCTCTATGCCTATAGAAACTATCATAATAATTATCAAATATTCGTATTCACGGATGAGATAACGTGAAATATTATCAGTAATCCACAGCACTATAAAAATTTTAGAGAATGAAAACAAGAGGATAAAAATATAAAGAAAAAAAAATGAAAAAAGTATTTATGATCACAATATATATGGATACACGTATGTATATACATACGTAGGTACATTAGAGTATAGGTATAGTACATGGAGTATTCGTCGATGATGAGAAACGAGTTTGGTGACGCAATTCAATAAAAATTTGTTATAGTTAAATCCAGTTGAATTCGGATTCAATAAAGTCAATTGCTATGACGACAAAGCGGCGGTACGAAACCCAATATCTCTATCTCTCTCTCTGTCTCTGTCTCTCTTTCTCTCTCCCTCCCTCTCTCTCTCTCTCTCTCTCTCTCTAGATATGTATATATATATAAAACCCCAAATGTCATTCTTTCTACCAATTTCTATCCCCCAGCAATGAATTTGAAAAAAAGTCCGTTGCGGCACGTGTTCCCATTAAAATCAAAAATTGTAAATTTAACATATTTTTTTTCTCAATTATTTGGAACCGCTTTAGGGGGCGTTTCGATTAAAATTCGTCCGACCCCCAAATAAGGACCACCCTAATATATATATATATATATATATGTCTCTGTTTCTCTCGCACATACACTTGTTATTCCCATCGTGTTTTTCTCACCACACGCGAGACGAAGATAATATAAAATCGCATCTGAAATCTGAATCATCTCGTATGTAGATATACGATGACGGCGTAAACACTCAATGATAGTATACTATGGTGGAGAGGCAGTAAGAAAATAATAATCACGCTAATACGATATTAATTACCGCGATAATGAAGATATCTTGGATACCGATTATAATTGTCAACATTATATTATGAGCGATTATATTTTTGGCATAGTGATGTTCATGATCATAAATTTACAGTGATCTGAAACTGAATGATTCGGACGAAAAATACAGTTAATGCGGTCTCTCAGATACTCACGTAATGTCTATGCTTACCAGATTTACAAACGTCTCATTGTCAGATCGGTATTATAATTTTCAGATTAATGCAGCAGCTGTAATCGTGTATATGATAAAATGTGTAATGTTCTACACGTGCGTTTTCGATCGTTCTAGTTTAATGAGGTTCGATCAGTATATGTACTATTGATATAGATCATAATGTACATACATAAGAATATGAAAATTACACAAACCGACTACGTAGGTATATTACATAATGTTAATTTCTCACATGAATTAAATTTCTAGGATAATTGCTACTGCACAGTAGATGACTATCTCGATGGGTAACCGCAGATGACCGTAAGAGGAAAAAAAATGGTTAGTTGTAAAAATAATAAGACCAAGAAAAAAAGAAATGATGATAATCATTCGAACTCGGGCACATAATGCTATAGTTTCACTTGGTTGTTTCTATTTCATTTGAGTTAACTTGATTTGGCTCCTATATTGTATTTACCTAACCAAGGTATAAGGTACATGCAACCATCATACACAGGTATACAGAGGCTAGAACATATCTAATTATGAGATGAGTGACTAGTAACTTAATTATCAATTAAATGGCTTAATAATAAAGAACCTATAAAATGTAGACCTATATCAAGCTGGACACGTATTTTGAGAGCCATTAATTCGACGAGAATTTAGTGAAACGCGAGGCAGAACTCTCTATCTCGATCCGTTGATTAGTAAGTACGTAATTTGTAGCCAGAGGGTAGTTTACCGCCCTCGGGGGTCGAATTCGTGATTTGTGCGATACGCATTGTCTGCAGAGCCTTTAACTAGCCTCTAATTTTTATTCAAGCAGTTTCTTGGAAGATATCGTTTCTTCTCGACTCTCTGGGGTGGGAATTTCAGTTTCATCAACCTGGAACTGCCGCAGGTTCTAAGCAAAACTTTAATTTTTTTCGTAGGTATCTGACATCGAGTATTTCGGGAACCTTTATAATTAGCCCTTAGTTCTGATGTAAGGTGTTTTTTTTTTTCAAAATATGGCGTTGGTTTTTTTTTTTTTTTTTTTTTTTTGCGTGGCGGTGACAGCAGGACTTCAAGCTGGGACGGCCACTTATTTTGGATGTGAAAAATGAAGCAATAAATTCGGGGATAGGGTATTTAATTAGCATCTAATTATGCCCTATAGTAAATTTTGATTTTCGTATGTGGCGGTTCTGTGCGTTACCGTCCGAAACTCCAGCCTCACGTTTTATAAAACTCACAGATACATATTGCGGGAATATATTGTAATTATTATGTTGTATACGAAGGAATCATCATCGTCATTAAGAAACAATGCAATACAATATAACATACACACTTGATATGCACGTGTACGTCCCGTATACATTCGCGAATTGTGAGGGTCAGTAATATTGCAATCGTCCAATGCCACACGTAGATACGGCTGGTATCACACTTGCTACGGTGTGTATGCATGCACACACGTTTGTACTTGGAGATCAAGTAACAGTTTGGAATCGTAATCAGAAATAAACGCAATCCGCGACATGCATACCTGTATGAATATAAAGTACTGTTATATGTGTATGTATTATGTGTTAAAATTTCGAATATTATAATGCGGTTGAAACGCTGCATGCAAAAATCTAATCGTAAAGCACGCGTGTTTAAACACTCAATTTGTTCTCTTTTATAATGACTCGGTCAAGGCAATCCGCGTACCTATACCTAATATACGAGTATAGGTATAATATTACATATATAACATGCAAGTGCGCTGATATTTCAGAATTCAGACCGTGTCACATCAGTCCAATATTGCGAGAGAACGAAAATCAAATTAAAGAATGAAAAAAGGAATAACTTGAAACTCGAGAACGTGACCTTTACAAAATGAAACCTACGTATGTACCTATAAACGAACGTATAGTCTAATTTCAACATATGTATAGGCTCAATATCACTCTCTTTCTTTTTTTGCGTATCTGATCTCCATTCTCTTTCACCATTTCCTTACTTCACATCATTATTTCGTATTATATGAGTATCTACGCGGGATCAAATATATCTCTAAAAAGAGATGAAGGTGGGTAGGTAGGTTGGATAGAGATATACCTTAGGACCACGAGAACCGCGGCCGTGGCCCTTCCTTTATATTGATTCTACGCGAGCGAATATAAAGAGACATATAGCAGCATCAGTGCGCAGCGTAAATGCACGTATTCATACACACACGCAATATCATAATCTGTCTATACAATTATAGTTATGTATGCATGTAGTACAGAGCAGACTAAATGTTCCTATATCATAGTAAATTGAGAGAGAAACTCCGAAATAAAAAAACTAATTAGATTCATATCGTGATATAACGAATCGGGGAAGATTAGAGTGGCAACGATTATATCGTCATGTATAGGTTGCGGGAATTTTGAGTTTATTAATCCCATCAGGTATACGAATCCCACATCCGTTCCATCGACGCGTTTCGGTGCCTCAATTTGATATACCTATATGAGCGTCGGAAATATCGAAAATCCTTCAACCTGTGCACACGTTCGCGGCGATGGATATATAGTATACATATATAGGTATATACCCTATATACCTATGTATATAACACCTGTAATTGGACGTAATTGGATCGCAGTTTTTCGATCCGTATTCCGTATGCATATATACATTTGATTTATATACTGCGTATGGTATATTAGAGTTACGTGCAGAAAGTTGACAGAGATTCTCGAACATTTGTACACACCGCAATATGTCGATTTTTATTTTGAATATCCGCGACAGGCTTCTCTGTTTTTCGTGTCTAAAGAATGAAGAAAATACTCGCACACAAAAATGAAGCTGTAATTGAATCTGGGAGAAAAAAAAACAGAGACAGAAAACCCATAACAAGGTATACGCAGCGGTTCGATAAGAATTTCGCGATCATCAAATATCCACATGCAGATGACCTGCGGCAGGGAATGATCTGATACCTCGGATGATGAAGGTTTACCTCTCGGTTTACCTATGATGAGGATCAACGTGAATATTAATTATTGTACTGCAATAACGTTCTATATTTTATCGTACCACCACAGAGAAATAACGTTGCTAATCGAATATAGTTGTATACCTGAGTTATCACTTACGTTTTCGTTAATTATCGACAATAACCTATAGATAATCGAAATAAAGAATTTCTAGGTCTCTTGTATTTTCAACACGATGCCTTTTTCATTTGTTTTTCGTTCTTTTTCTTTTTTTATTCCCTAAATAAACTCGTACGTATTATTATAACGCGGAGTATAAAAATATATTTCTAGCTTATAGCTTCACATCGTAGTACTATGGTATATAATACATACACGGAGAAAGAATTCCCAACGTCCGAACACTCGGATTGGCGTTTAGGCGGCCGTGAAACCTGCGTCGTTAATTTTTTGCCGTTTTTAGCCAATCAGAAAATCGGAAACCACTGAAACTATTGCCGTTTCGGGCTCGCGGCCACCTCAACGTTCCTCCGAGTGTTCGGGCGTAAGGAATCCACCCTGTATAGTACCGGGAGTTTTTGTGGATAGGCTCCATAGGAAACTGAAACAAAAGACAATCATAGGCTTTTGCAATGTGTAAGACAGAGAAAGAGATACAAGATACCTCTCTCTCTGTCTTCCGCATTGCGAATAGCCTATGATCATGTTTTGTTTCAGTTTTCTATGGAGCCCATCAACGAAAACTTCCAGTATATACTTATAGCTGTGAACGAGTAACATGTGAACATCTGCTTTAAGGCCATAAGATTATCCCGTAGATTGGTAATAGTAATAAAACGGAGAGATGCCGGAGATTTTCTGCGCGTGCGATATACTAATTTGAGTAAATGTATAATATAAAATATAGGTATACATTATACGTAGTATATAGTACTACACACATTCGTCGTCTTATTTGCCCAACTCGGTAACTGTAATAAGAGACCGTAAGATTGTCGGTAGAAATAAGATCGACACCTGCAGGATATGTAATTTTATGTAAAGAACCACAAAGAACTAAACATAGTAGGTATCCCATATTTCGTTTGGAAGAAGAATGATTGTACGATGTGAATGTTACAGGTATAAAGCAAACTAAAATATTCAAGCCTTCAGACAAAAATGGAAAAAAAAACCAAGTATAGCCGTACGTCGTCGTCCTGTAAGCGATTATTGATCACCATAATATCTTATTAGTTTTAATTTTTCTTCAAATTTTCTCTCTTATAGGTAAAAACATAATTATAACTTCTTCTGTGCCGTGGGATAATTGGATCCGCGATAATATGAGAACGAAATAAAAAGTCAACTAATCTTTGAGGGAAGAAAAAAAATAATAAAATACTATGGTACCGCATTTAAAAGTTATTAGAAGATTTTGGCTAATAAAATCTGCTCTATTATGTATCAATATGCTCTTACTTATAGTAACTTGTATTTCATGAATATTGATGTAAAATTTGCTAAAACTATATTAGGAAATACTTATATTATCAACAAAATAAGTATTGTCGACTGATGCGCATAAAATAGGTATATGTGATGTGAGTTACTCACTTGTTTAACGTCGGCAAAGTGCACTCTATTGTCACAATGTAGCCGAAAGGTAAAAATAAGGGTGATAAAATCCAGGCACAACGATTCACAAATTACATGTTGTTCGAATTGGCGAGCTTGGAAATCTCGATGTAGCGTAGTCGCATAAAATGTGACACAAATGTTAAAATAAACAACCGTTAATTACCTATCCGCGTAGGAATCAGACCTCACTCATCCAGGTGAGTCCGGTTTAGGTTTAGGTTTGGGTTTATGTCCCACATCGAAGGCTCTCACAGATTACTTCGCCATGAGTACATGGAATACCGATCAACTGTCGAGATATGAGACTTTAACACATGTATCAAAAATATTGACACGTTTAATGAAATCTCAGAGCTACATATTCACTAGTAAACTACAAAAACCGAGGAACAAAACACCCGTTCCACCGTAACTTATGTTTACTACTGAATGACAGAACTGGATAGAAAACAGCACAGACCCAAACTTTACCGTGCAACAGTTGCTCGACCTGATCGGAACGCCATCTATCGTCGATAAACTCAACCGTTTTGCAGAATCTCCGAAATTGCGGGTAATTTGATTCTGTATTTCACAATATCAAACATGAAAATAGCTTAATAATTGTTGGTTTGAAGGCAAATAATAACTTGAAATATTATAACAAATTTTACAAAGATTACAAATTTTTGTACTCAGGAATTAAATTTTCTAAAGAAATAAATTAAGAAATAGGTAAGTTTGATTTATTTATTTTATTTTGTTAATATATTATTATTATTTTGTTAATATAATAAATAAATCAAACTTACCTATTTCTTAATTTATTTCTTTAGAAAATTTAATTCCTGAGTACAAAAATTTGTATTCATAATTTTATTTTCTTTACTAAATTTGTCATAAACTTGAATTTAGATCATGAGAATGCTGTTTATTTATCTATTGTCTCTTATTTTACCACTTCTTTCTACATAATCGAATTTTCGCTTGATTATCTTTCGAGAGATAAGAATTATGTCTCAAATTATCGGTTCTAAGAATATGGGCGAAATGAGTTTCTACTAAACAAACTTGCTCGTATAAATCTTCCGTCGACATTTCAACAACATCTGCGCATTCGTTCAACAGCCATTGAAAACTAACAGGTAATTCAGATTCACAAGATTCAAAATTCTTTGGTTTTACTCGACTGAAGACGCAGTGATACATCCAGTAATCCTCACTCGGTATGAAAAGCTGTTCCAAAACACCTGAAACATGTGCGTCGGAAGATTCGTTGCTACTTTCAAACGGATTTTGTTCTTCAACTTCAGAAAAAGATCTCCCAGAATACTTTGAACAGAGCATTATCTTTCGCGGTTTCTTATAAACTGCCGGTTCCATTCTTGCACTCGCTGAATTTGGTTTAACAAATTTACCGCTAAAATCTCTAGTCAACTTCTTCTTCTTATGAGATTTTAATAAATTTTGTGAATTTATTTCATTGAAAAACTCGTTGTTGTTCGTTATAAGATTATCGGGAAATTTTAGATTGTACTTTTCGTAAAACGTTTGATTTTCCATATCAATTTTGCTTTCAAATTCCATCACAGGTTCATCATTGCTATCCCAATTTTGTATGGAATCAATCGCCAACTTTCCATCACATGTAATATCTTCAAATCCAAAATCAAAATTGTCTGAAATAGATTCATCGAGATCGACATAAATCGTGGAGTTTCTTTCACCTCCAGGATCTTTGTTTTTACGATCGTTTCTCATTCTTTTTTGAACCGTGTCATAGTATGATTGATTCTCGGTATTCAGTTTGAATAATACAAGAGAATTTTTCCTTTCCGGAGAAATATATTCATCTTTATCCCCGTTTTCACTCTGGTTTGCTACTATAACAGACTTATTCCATTCCCCCAAGCTCGGCATTTTTGATTTTTCAAATTGCGGAACTAACTTATCCAAAAAATGTAGACTGGAATTCACTATTTCGAGTTTGATGCCGTATTCAGCAGCAAATTTAATCAACCTGCAATAAAATTAACGGTCATTCAGTTCAAAGCTTGATTCTATGCTTAAACTTCTGAAAATAAGACGAAATTACAATAAAAACCAATATTTTACTCACTTTTTTGGCTTTGTTAAGTAATGTACTTTAGCGTCATCGAAAGTACTCCTTAATATATGTGGAAGATCGTACATAGGGCTCTCCAATAGCTGTTCCAAGTATGAATATTGTGGAGTAAGAGAAGGTGGAAATATCTCACGGTCTTCCAAATTCTGAGGACTTTCTCCGATCATAGTAACACATTGTTCTATAGCGTTAGTCAAATCTCTAGGAATTGTATTTTTACAATTTTTAACCACTGGTTTCTCTTCTCTTCTAGATAACGCAGACTTTATAAACCTCACGTATAATTCAGTGTTACCAAACCCATCAGAATCATTTTTAAATTTAGTTGGAAAATGTTTACGCATCAGAATATTACGACGGCATTCTATATGTCTCTGCCACTCTCTGAAGCTAAATAATTTCATATGTTGATCATCATCAACGCTTGCCTTGCTGAAAATAAAACAAGATTCATAAATTTCTGCCTCTTATATAATATGAAATAACAACTTGACAATAATTTCTAAATTTGTAATCATTTTCTAAGTTATAAATTATTACATGCCAAATTTAATATCCGTTAATTTTTTTCATCAGCATTTACATTTGGGTAATTTCACATCCGGATCAAAATACTTTTCGTATCTTTTCTCGTAAAGATCAGCACCGAAAGTGATAATATTTTTTTTTACCACAGCATAGGGCATTCTTGGTGTAGTAAAGTAAACCCCCCAGCACCCATTTTTTTTAAGTACAATTCCTCCAGATTCTTGATTATTTTGAAGATGCATAGAGTCTATATTAAGCTTCAGAGCATGCTCGGGACAAGAACCTTGCGTAATTTGCTCTACAATATTCCGGGAAAGTCCTAGCTTCGAGATTGTCTCTCCGTGACCAGAGAGTGAACACCCAGCAAAGTTATTAGCAAATGTTCCACAACCGAGAAGCGGAGAATCTCCGATTCGCCCAACCATTTTTCCACTTGAACCACCTGTTGTTGTACCTGCCGCTATTGAATGACCATCACAAACTACGCAGCCTGTAGTTTCCCAGCCGTCTATCATTTATGATTATATTTGAATTATATTAAGAACGAACAACAATTTTAGATCCTGTAAAATCATGATCGAACGGTTTTGTAATCACTTTTCAATAAATCGGCATGTTCAAGATCTTCAGCATCGTATTTTAGCACAGGGTTACAATTTTTAGACGAATTTTCAAGAGCAACGATAGCTTCTGGAGAAACCATGTTGCCCTTTGATATCCAACTCGTATTTGCACATCTTGATAAATTCTTAGCTCCTTCGCCAACCATAATAGTATTTGGATAATTTTTCAAAATAAATTTAGCTAAACTTATGGGATGCTCAATGTCAGAAACAGCTGCGACTGAACCAATCTCTAGTCTATCCCCATCCATTATACTCGCATCCATCTGAACCTCACCTTTGCGGAATAGATCATGCTGACCATTATTTTATTTTATTTAATTCATAAAATTTAATCGAGTTTGATAAATGAGAAGAACGAAGAGTTAAAATGGTTTCCAAATGGCTCTATGATCTCTACCTAACTGATTTAAAACTGATCCATATCCGCAGTTATATAACTCGTCACATTCTAGCCACCATAAAGCAGCTTCGACCGCATCGACAGCGTTTCCACCATCAATGAGTTTCTTGTACCCAATAGAAGCTGCTTTTTTACAGCCGTCAAGATGTTCGCATAAAACTAAATCGCTACACGGGCCACAGCCTCCATGTACGATTACACAAATATTTCCAGATTTATTTGGGTTTGATTTATGTGATTTGGGAATAGGTTTGTCATATTTGTAGAGTTTTGAAGTCTGCATGTTGACTGTTTCATCAGTTATTGATATTTTAGAGTCAATATTTTGAAAATTTGTTAAGAGTCATACTTTTAAGTCAAACTTGTGTCCAAATTTATCCAAATATTAAATGAACAGAATTTTACAGACGGGCCGGGATTTTTGAGACTTATCAAAAGATGACTGTCAATATTTCCATAGCTTGTTTGATGATATCAATAATCTAATAAATTATCTTACGCGCCATGGCCTACCTATTAATTTTCTCAGCTATCCTGCTAGTTTCATATTCTGTAATTCCATCCATTCCAAGTAGCATTTTAAAAATAACTATGATAAAAGCCATTGCTCTTCCTTCATAATTTGGAATCAAAGGTTCTAGTTTATTAAAAGTCATTTTCGGAGGTAGAACTGCGATGAGTCTTTCTGCATAGGTCGAAATTTTCTCTAAATTAAAAATCAATTATACATGGTATGAATGTGATTAAGATTTCAGAGGAATGTTTACTTCTCAATCTAGTTTCAGAAACTCACTTGGTAAATTTAAATCTTTGCAATATCGATAAATCAATGGCATAAGATTAGGACAATTTATTTCATTAATGAACAAAAATTTTGCGATCTCTGCACACATTTTTCTCATCCCTCTATGTGTAATCTCATTATTTTGTGTTAACAACTTTACATCGTTATCGCTCAAGGCCATTTCAGCTGGTAATAAATGGTCCAGTCTGTAATAAGACAAGTGACCTTCCCTTGCATACCTAAAGAACAAAAACAAATTCTCTTTGTTTTAAAAGCAACAAATATTCATTTCATACCAATGTCAATAACCGACGAGTGAAAATTGTTGTCTAGACTACTTGAATTCTGGATTCCTAATTTATTTATATGATATCTCACCTGAGCATATCTCCCAAATGAATACTTTCGTTATGAATTCTGAGAGCTAAATAAAGAATAGCCCAAAGTTTTATTGGCGTTATATTATTCGGACCTGTTCTGTATCTTGTCGTGACATGTTTCAGACGATAATTCAATCGCTCAGCCATGGGTAACTTTTTAGAAATTTCGGTCATTCTTTTTAACTCATCTTTCGCATGATTGCTATACCTAAGCCTACAAAAATAAAAACGGAGTTTATTCAGCAAAGATACGATCGATTTTAGTTACAAAAATGAAAAGTTTTTCAGTAAATTATGCATTTTACCTTTTCTGAACTCAACAAATAAATAGAAATAGATAAAAGGTCTTAAAAACGATTCTTTCTCGATCTGATCATACTAGTTGATAAATCAATGGATTTATTTCAAAAGAAACCTCAAAATTGTATAATATACAAAAAAACTGAAAGAATAATTTATTTTCTTCTCGCTTATGAGAACAAAAAATTCACTTTGGCTTGCCTTCGTTCGCACATCGAAGACTGGCTATCTCCAGATCGGACGCTATACAAGCTTTGGCTTGCAAAACAGCTAGTATCGCTCTCAGAAGTTTGCGACGAAGCAAATCTGTTGTAATCTTCGTTGATCATCTTTCTCTAGATGCAAATGAATGAGAAGCGTATAATAGTTTGTTTTTCCTATTCATTATTGTTTATCAAGTTCGAAATTGATGAGAAGACAAGGCATAAGCACACACACACCTTGTATTTATTAAGTTCTCTGACAGAACTAGCCTCGCTGATTTGACTTGAGACAATGGAAGAATTACCCGTGCCTTTCTTGCGTTTTCGTTTACGTGATTTCAACTTTCCATAAATAATATCGGCATCTCTGTGGTGAACAAAAGAAAGAGACAAGAGTACAAAGATCTGAGGCGGAAAGTGAGAAATTTGTATAAAAATATGCAAAGTATTGCACATAAAAGCTGTTTAATTATTATACAAACGCACTTTCTGTGAAAACTACGGGCTAGTTTTGGCAGAGCTTTCATTTCCGTTGAAGTGAACGCTACTTCTATTTTTCCCAAATAAGATGCCCATAATTGAAGTACGGTAAATTTTATCTCTGGTGTTACGCCAAGCTCTATAAGCTCTTCGGTAAGACCAATCAATATGAAATTATATTGCTCCCAAGTGGTCCATTGAATGCTAAGATCTGAGTAGCGTAAATAATCAATTTGTATCAACAAAAACAATAAATGTTATCATTGTTACTATGTATTATAAGATTTCTTACCCGGTTTGTCAGAATTATTTTTAGGTATTTTTCGTTTTGTTACCCGAGTTCCTTCTAGGTGTAGTTCCAATATTTCCTCTCTCTTGTCCTATGACAGAATTGATTGTTTTCCATAATCAACAACTTTATTCGTGGTTTTTATCGGTTAAGATAGGATAGGTTAGGTTATGTTTATGCGAGTTAGTATTTTTCTTTTTTGTCTGATCGCAAATCTAAATTTTGTATTCCATAGTCTCAGGATAAATAAAAAGGGTATCAATGGAGATCTATTTTGATTCATTGGAAATTGACGCATGGTTTGTTAATAGGCTCAATAAAATGAAGCTAGGTTAGGTGAGGTTAGAAATAGGTATTACTTCATTCTGTGTTTGACATTCGGTACAAAAATAGTATCCAGCTTCCTTGTAAAATTCCGTACCACCGCAAACTTTACATCTGTTCAGATCCATGATATTAGTTTTCTCATTAACAAATAATAAAGATTGCAATTCTATTTAAATCAACGGAAACGAACAATTCGAAAGCACCACGAGGTATGTATGATGTTGCATTACATACGTCAAACCTAGCAGACGAATCTTATAACGTTTTCGATTGGGATGCTCTGTGCTCTTTACGCGGCAGTTACTGCAGTTACGACCTATTTTATGAGCAGCGCCGCTGCTGCGTAAAATCACTGAACTGATGCTAGTAACAACTAGTAAGTTACTAAACTGCTGCTGCTGCTCACTGCTCATGAAATGTTACTTGCCTGCGGCGGCCATCTTTGAAGCCCAAATAAGGCGCGTAATTTGAGAACGAATATTATACCATTCTATACGCGTTGATTGAAAAATATATTATTCTTCAGTCAACGTTCTGCGTGGGTGAGTCTGTGCATTATTTGTTGCGAGTAGTGGTTACTGGTTGGTGCTGTGTGAAAAAAAAATTCGCTGTATACATACACATATAAAATCAGTACGTACAGAAAATGTTGTCATGAATTATTTCGTGAACCGTACAAATAAATAATCAAATCGAGAGGAAGGTAAGTGAATTTTTGTTATTTTATTTTATACAAACTCCTGAAATTATTTCGCCAAGAATATGGTATTACCGCAGCTGTCAATAAGTATCCACGCAATTTGAGAAAGAAAATTTTCTCACAATCCGATATTCATTTTTACTTTTTCCTATGGCCTTCACGATCCAATATCAAAATCCTGGTCAAGTGTATGTAACTGAAAATAAGAAGATAATGAGAGGTGAAAAGTAGTTACTTTTGGTTAAGATAAAAGTTAACCCTCACCGTTTACAAGCTAATACTTCATATGAAATGATGAAATAAAAATATTTGTGGGAATATTAGGGTTAAATACGTATACACGCACAGAGTCCCAGAGCACTTCTTAAAAGTACGTACCCATTGTACCCGTACGTCTTTCTGCCACGGTAGGATTTTTTTTTGAAGGGAAATCTGTTACACAAAATAATTATTCTCACCTAACCTACTGTAACTGTATATTCTCTGTAATACAGATTTACAATTATGCATAGCTTACCTGTGAAAACTCTTTTCCGATGTTTTACCCGTTCACGTTAAACAAATAACGCAGACTCCCATTGCAACTCACAATATAATAATCAATTAACGCTCTGAAAAGATTGCTCGCGAATTGTAAGCTAAATCAAATTCCCGCACTTTTGGGCTTCAAAGATGGCGCCCTTTCTCGGTCCAATTGGGATCCACGGCCGAAGCCGATCCGCCGTCCAGTTAGTATATAGGTAGGTATGTCAGTGCTGAAAATAGTCTGCTGCCGTTTTCGACATCCAGTTTCATACTCTGCACGCGAAGATGTCGCCACTGGTCTTTAGTGTCCAGAGGCAAACGAGGAATGCGGAGTTTCAATCATGGTGGAATCTGGTGGAATTCACCATGGTTTCAATTGAAAAAACCGTGAGGAATGGATGACAATTTAGTGGATTTGCGTTGTTGAAACTTTTGACACGGGAATAAAAAGTAGGTATATAATCAACCTATACAAAACTGTTCGTAAGAAGAATCAATCATCATCAATTTATAGTCCACAATGATTAGTTCCTTTATCCATATTCATCCAGCGTCATTACATGATTTATTTCCTAAATTAAATCGCGTTACTTGTTTCTATTTTTGCAGGTTGCAAAGAAAAATAAGCAAAGAAGAGATACCAAAATGGCTTTTCTTAGGCTACTATATTCCTCGCAGGGACGTAACTGCGTTCAAAAGTTGCCCCGCTGTGTATCGTTTCTATTGAACGATTATCCAAAGCCTCAAATATGCGATGCTAAAATGACAGCGGTGACGGATATTATGCAGCGAAGATGTTACAGAAATTTTGGACATAAAAAAGATCCTGTTTCAATTTTCCAGGTACTTTGGTTGTTCTTTCTGGGTGCTGGCATAACAGGAGCTGTAATCGATTGGGACCGGTAAGAGAATATTATTTTGGAATATTTTTGTCTAGCTGAATCGCAAATAACTTTGCATTCATATTTCTCTTTTATGATTTTTCCTTTTTACAGAATAAAATTTCCTAAGTTGCCTTCTTGGCCAAAAGTGGATGCCGCAGAAGCATTGACTCGAAATAACGAAAGTAATGATGTAAAGCAAAGCGGAGAGCCTGAGGAACACAACAAAAAAAAAAAAGCTAAACGAGAAAAAGTTGGATTCAGAGATCGTAAGGTCAGAGAGAAGAAGAGATTCGATTTTGCCTAAGAAATAATAAAAGTATAGAATAAATGAATGGGTTATAATTTGAATTCGAGTTGTTTTGTTTGTTTTTCTTTTATCATTTTTTGTTGTTTTATTTGGATATTTCGAGTTTCAAACTGCTCTGAATATCAGATTTTACATTATAAATTACAGATAATAGAATACGAGAATAGAATGCGCGCCTATTCAACTCCGGATAAAATATTTCGATACTTTGCAACAGTAAGAATAACTAGTCAGGAAGGCACTGAAGTTTACATGACTCCTGACGATTTTCTAAGAGCAATTACACCCGGCATGAAACAACCGGATGGTAAAATCCATAAAAAGTTTAAGAAAATATCAATAATCATTAATAAATAATTAAAAAAAAAAAGCCCGAGCTCATATCGAGTGACAATTAATTATACTTGTATCATACAATCTTCGGAAAATTTAAATTTCATAGGATTCTACTTCAAAATATTCTATTTCATTTAAATCTGAAGCATTTGTTTTTTCTTATTGCAAATCATTATTCTCATTAGCTTTTAATTACTTTACTCCAAGCATTGAGAATGAAAAAAACAACAATAATTTGGCGTATGATTGTCATTCGATTTGCAAAAGAAGATTGCATTTTATAATTAACTACTGACAATGCGTTGGCGTTGAGGTATACTAAACCATTTTTCAACCTATTGACAATTCTGCTATGTAACAAGCTAACGGTGTGCGGATAAATGCGTTCACGTGTTTTATTTTCTCTGGAATGATAATAACAAACATAATGCAGTAATCCACATTGTTTCAACCAGTGCGTGTACATGGCCACTTCTGATTTGGTATCATTCTTTCTGACGTATTTGCCTTGAGAAATGTATCAGAATTATTAGAATTCAGTTTCGCCCATCTCCAATTGAAACATGAATATTTCAAATTCTCAGCTCATTCTGATTTCAACATTCTCATATCAAAAAAGTTGACCTGACAGAATTTTAGTGTTATTCTATCGCCTCTTAACGAACAAATTCATTCAGATTTTTCGTAAGTAGATAGCAGCCTGTTTCAAATCATTAATTTCAATGCCTCGAGTCTTCGGGTTATAAGCAATTTTTACGAAAACATCAGTTGAAATTGTATGAAAAAAGGGCGAAAATTATTCTTAGCCCTCAACGGATGTACATATAAATGAAGCAAAATGCATTAAAAGTGTGTAACACAACGAATTAATTGGCTGTATTGATTGATTTTGTACATTGAAATTTTGTCACACTTCTAATATTCTTTATCTCATTTACATGTAAAAGGGGCCACAACTTTCAAACGATTCATAATCCCACATCTGTATTGTTCTCAAGATCTTTGTTGAAGTGACTTGTGAGCCTGAGACATGAAGAATCAAAATTAGTATTCTTAAACATTTTTTGTCTACTCATTGCTGTCAGAGAATAAAAAATTTCTTATTTTGTCAAAAAAGTGATCAAATATAATGAAAATTTTATATGAATAACTTTTTGATACAATCATTACTTTTCTGATGCGTTTCTTAGGGTGGGATGCATACATATACTACGTCAGAAAACAAGATATACCAAATCTGACTCGCTTTCAAATCATTTTGTACATTGAGTCATTTCGCTTCATTGCCTTTTTACAATAAATAAAGAGGAAATTTGTATATAATGTACGAATACAATATAATGTAAATCATTCAACAATATCTATCTACCTTTTTCTTCTACTCATGCTAATTCAATACTTTTTTGGCGAAACCCCAGAGATTCTATAACTATTCTCAAGTTATCTGTGAATTTGATTTTTCTTCTCAATTTCCATACTTCACTTTACCTTTCAATATACAATTCACCGAATTGATCCACATGCGAATGTCAAATTGGAAATATCAATTATAGATTATTCAGACCTCGAATGATGATCCCATTTCTTAAACTACCGCGTCTATTCACCCACAGAGTTTTTCAATAATTGTATGAATGATTGATGGAGGCAAAGTTTGTTTAACTTCAATAACAATGGGAATAGACAATCACTTTCTACGAAAAATACAAGCCAAATGTGTAATATTATTGGCAAACAGATTATTGAATACGAAAACCGTATGCGGCATTTTTCAACACCTGATAAAGTATTTCGGTATTTTGCAACTCTTCAAGTTACAAATCCAGCCAACGATGCCCACGAGGTTTTTATGACCCCTGATGATTTCCTACGGTCAATGACACCCGGCCTTAAGCAACCTGATGGTAATTTACAGTCTCTTCGTATAAATAAATTTCATAGTAAATACAATAAATCACTGTATTATTTGCGTTCAGTTACTCCGTTACAAACTCAACGCACATGTGCACAAAGGTGATAATGCTTTTTCGTAAATAAACAGTGCTCTGAAATAATTTTGGTAAAAAGGATTTACTTTTCAACTATAAACTTACAAATTATAAATGCATACTGCATGTATGTAAACAGCTTGAGCTTTTGCATGAGTATTATCTAATCATTGCCATGATTAATGGATTATTCATTTCGGACAGAATTCTTTGGAAATCATTTTCCAATCTTTTTTTAGGACTCGGTTTAGATCAGTACAAGCGCTACGATCCTAAGGTATGTTGAATATCACCAAAAAGAAGGGACCGGTCATTGTAGAATTACATTTTTGGCAAATATTGACCAAACTTCAAATTAGTTGAAAAATCTTATACTAAATTCTTACTAGAATATCCACACGAAATTGGAACTGGAATTAGACGAGGACAGTATTTTTTATAAATTGGGAAGTGCCGGACTGATCACTTTCTCTGATTATATATTTCTACTAACTGTATTATCAAGTAAGTGGAGATTCTCTTAATTGTTCAATTTGAAGAACACAATTGAATGATTTGTGGAATAAATTACCTAATAAATGTATTATTCTACTTTCAGCCTCGAGACGCCATTTTGAAATAGCTTTTCGTATGTTTGATTTAAACGGAGATGGGGACGTTGATTCAGAGGAATTTGGGAAAGTAGCGACTCTAATTCGGCAGCAAACTAGCATTGGAAATCGTCACAGAGATCACGCAAATACTGGCAATACATTTAAGGTGAAAAATTTAACACAAAAAACAATTTATGAATTATAATTTTCAGCTCCAAATAAAGATTCACGTTTCGTTTTTATACTGGATAGTATGTTTTCCTTTTGGTACACAGGGTGTAAACTCTGCGCTGACGACATATTTCTTCGGTCCTAATATGAAGCAAAAGTTAACGATAGAAAAGTTTTTAGACTTTCAACAACAGCTTCAAAAAGAGATATTGAGCCTTGAGGTATTTATTGACAAATTGTAAAGATACTATCAAATTTATCTAATGATTAATCAAGTTTATAGTCGACCAATTCTTTTTTTTTCACAGTTTGAGCGTAGAAATCCTGATGAAAATGGAAATATATCTGAAGTTGATTTTACTGAATTATTATTAGCATATGCAGGATACCCGGAGAAGAAGAAGGCTCGAATGTTAAAACGAGTTAAAAAACAGTAAGATCTATTTTCATTTTCCCACTATTTTTTATTCTACATAATTTTATATCGTATTGTTTTTTAATATTTCAGTTTTAGGGATAATCCAAAAGGTGTGAGCAAGGAAGATTATTTAAAATTTTTCCATTTCTTGAATAATATCAACGACGTTGATACAGCTTTGACTTTCTACCACATTGCTGGAGCATCAATAGATCAAGGTAAGCATTAATATGTGTATACTATGAATTCATGTAGCATTGAATTGAATGAAAAAACTCGAAACCTTTTTAGTACAGTAATAATAATATATGATGCTGCAACTAGCAAATAATTATTTGTTCTGTTTTTTTCAGCCACTTTGAAGCACGTAGCAAAGACCGTTGCTCACGTAGATTTGAGCGACCATGTCATACAAGTTGTTTACACGATATTTGATGAAAACAGTAAGTTATTGGTACAAAGAGAAAAGAAAAATGGTTGTTAATAGTCTGAAATGAAAAACATGGACAAATCCACCCGCAGACTATAATTATTAATTGAGTTTTATTTGCTAGTCACTGAGTTTTCTCTTGAGTAATTATATATTTTTTTCCTCTTTGCAGTGGATGGTCAACTGAGTAACCGTGAATTTGTAGCAGTGATGAAAAATAGACTTTTACGCGGCTTGGAGAAACCAAAAGACACTGGTTTCGTAAAATTAATTCAATCGATTATGAAATGTGCTAAAAATACACATCCTGTGCTATTTGAGAAATAGAGTTAATGATTACCATAGAAATATGAAATATGTTACTTATAGGAGTTTGTGATTCTATGCACTATGCACTACCATTAGGAATTTGACAAGCATAAAGTCAAATGAAAAAAGTACCGGAGAAAGAATGAGCGGATTGATAATATAAGATAGAATTCGGTTCTAGTTTAATTATATTTATCATTATGTACGAAAAATATCTAACGTTTGATTCAATTATGATCTATTTATTAAATAACCAATCATGAAGTCATTGATTAGAGAATACTTTGCATTTTATGAAGAAACATAATAATCACTGGGTCATGTATAATATCACTATTATTATTAGAAAATAAAAAATATAAACTATTATTGTATAACGAATCTTTAATTACATCTTTTCAAAGATCCTACAATGTGAATATCTAACTGTGGTTCAAGTATTTTCTAGAAAATAGTTTTTACAATATCATGGTTAACTTTCGATCGACCGAAGCCTTTCACAGAATCAATACCAAGTAGAGCATATCGTAGTGAAAAAAGTTGATCGATATCTGGTGAGGAAAAATACTTCACGCTCGATACAGATTTCATTTGTGATCCATAGCGTTGAGTGTAGCGTTGAGTGTAGAAGGGTTCTACACTCAACGAGTGTAGAAGGGTATAGAGGCGTTGAGTGAAGAAGGGTATTCACTCAACGATAGAGGTGCGGACTGCGTGGTGGGGGTATGCTTATGTACTTTTCCTTATGTACAAGAACTTTGCCTCCCTACTCGGAGATGGCGCTGACAAATTTAGCTCCATTTACGCACGCATGAGAGACCGTCGTGTATATGCGACGCAACACATGCGACCGGCTCACCATTGAGCCCGGGCTTCCCGCCCAACCATTTGCCGTGCCACCGGCGTGGTCAGTTAGCCGCCAGCTACGTGGAGGCCACGGTCGCTTACCACCATGCAACAATTACGCGTAAACGCCATACAATACATCCAATCTTTTCACCGACGACGGTGCTTTAAATTCGTCAACTGCTGAATCTAATGCAAAAGGATTCTTCTCCGGCGCGGCGCGGCGGCCCGCGTTGCAAATTGGCATGCGGATCAATTGAAAAATCGATAACTCGGTTAACATTGATCCTGCAACAAAATTTCTTGAAAGAAAATTGATAAAAATAAAAAAAACTCGGGAAGCTCGGCTCATCAGTGAGCCGGTCGCATGGTCGCGTCTCATATACACGACGGTCTCTCATGTGTACGTAAAATGGAGCTAAATTTGTCAGCGCCATCTCCGAGTAGGGAGGCAAAGTTCTTGTATATACGGAAAAGTACATACATAAGCATACCCCCGCCGTTGAGTACAGTCGTTGAGTGTAGAAGGGTTCTACACTCAACGGTACAGTACACTCTGTACTAGATCAATCCTTTCCAATATGCATGTCGTTATATTAAAGCTTGTTTGTACGTATTTATTAATTGTCACTATTTATGTCAACGGAAGATCTATCAGAGAAGATAATTTAGAGGATGAAGCTCTTTCAGGTAGTTTTACGAGATAATTAATCTTTATATCCTTTTGGTGTACTTGATAATTTCCAAACAGGAATGAAAACATTGGAGAAGGAAGCGGCTCTTGAAATGCCAAGGAATGTGTTTGCACGGCTTTTGCATCAAGGACAATTCTTTCAGTGAGTTTTGATTGAATTGTTTATATTTTTTCATATGATATATTTTGAATGCTGAAACTATATTTTTGGTTTTTCAAATTACAGAGATATATTTGCAGAGCAACCAGCTCCAGATAAAATCCAATTTGGACATGTATGCGAGAATCCACGCGAATGGGAACAACGATTTGAAGAAAAAGATTTAAAAAGCAATCGTCATCAGGGAAAAGTAAAGATTCTTTTGTTAATGCATTATTTCAAGGAAAAATAATGAAAAGATAACTCAATATTGGTAAACTGTTCATATCAAAATCCGCAGGTCAGATGGGGAAACAAGAACGGCGGCTACGGAGAACATTATTGGGATTTGAATCATGGAGGAGTCAACGATGATGAGGCCGAACAAAAATAATTATTCAGTTGTATATAGAATCCTGAACTTCCAATTAATAATAAAGCAAATTTCTCTCAAAGTATTTTCAGTCATTTTATAACTCATTGGTCACTTTATTATTGAGCGCTTCTGCGAGAAATTAAAATGAAGAATTTATTTATATGAGAAGACAAATTACAGTCATAATCTATCTCTGCGTATTCTCCTTTTTGACATGGTTATTTGTTTTGGAAATAACTGCAGGTGAAATGAGCGTTTTATAAATAAAGTTAAATTTATAAATTCTGTATTCCATTCCATCAGGAGAAGAAAGATTCATGGTTGTTGAATAATTCTGAGGTGTAGATTCCAGGATATGAACCATCATGTTTATTTTCTGCTCACGAGGTCTTACGTCTGGAAAAAGTTAGGACGTAACTAAAATTCCTGAATATTGAAATGAAATATTACAGTAATTAAAAGAAAAAAGAAGTTTTATTGATACTGAGAAGATGATCAAATTCGGTGGAATTGTAACTACAATAAGCTACTGACCATGTATCACGAATTTCTTGGGGACAATAAGATTTTCATGATTATTAACCGCAACATCATAAGTTACCGAAGTCTTGAAAATGTGCATAAATTCCTTTGCCGGTAAATCGTGGTAGTCACCCATGAGCCAGTGGATTAGTCGTAGTCCGATATTGGTATCTAATTTTGAGGGGCAAAGTGAGAAAAATATTAGAAAATCATGAAAAATGTTATGTTTCTAGAAGATGATTACCGATATGACGAGACCAGAATGAGCACTCTTTAGAATGAAGCGTTTTTTGGAACATTTCGTTCACACAATTCCATAGTTGAACGTTTCTCGCAGGAATTGGTATTTTAATATTCAATGGACAGGTGCTTGATATTCCATTAGTTAAGTCAACACAGGTGCATGCTTCTCGATCCCACTCTACGGCAATGTAATCTGTCGTCGTCTTCTTTGAAGTTGAATTTATCTATCAAAGAATTGAAACCGTAGGATTCAAGATATTCTGTCTAGAACGATCACGCTGATAGATGAATAAGAGAATTATTAATGAATATAGAGCAAAAGCAAAGCTTCTGAAACTAACTTGAATAATGAAATCGCCGACACCAGACTCAAAAACAATCCAAAAAGATCGTTTAATGGGTGCAATACACGTTATTGTAATTGATAAATCTGCTTGATAAGAATTATCTTTTACAAGGATAGTATTCTGATTCAAAAATAAGCGTCGCGGCACTTTTCTAGTCTTCAAATCAGTCCATCGGCTAATCTTCAAAGACACTGAAATATTATATCATCAAATTGACTAATCTTCGGGAACAAATTGAAAATATAAAAATAAACTCTTGAAGGATGAAGGATATAAACCAGGAACTGTTGGTTGTTCTTCGGTAATTGAAATATCATATTCTGTAGCTTCTTTATATGGTACAGGAATATCTAGAATCTCGTTGCATACTTGATAGAGCATTCTATCAATATTATAATCATTTGTTATCCCTAGGAAACTTGTACAGCCTTCTAAAACGAATACATGATTTCGTGCGAAGTTTGGAGCAATGGAAGAACCGCATAATATAACATAGGCTAAAATAAAGTTAATGAAATTAAAAATATTATACAGCAATGATAAATCTTGTACTTTCTCTAAATAATTTTACCTTTAGCACCAGCTATTTTTCTTGCGTGGTATCGAATTTTTAAACTACCAGCACTACGAGCTTTCAGATTAACGATTGTTTGCGGTATCACCGCAGTAAACAGATTCATCTGATTTGCAATGAATTCAACAACATAACTAACAGGAAATTCTGTCGTATTGGTGAATGATATTTGTCGAGTGATAGCTTTTGTTAACGGACAGCAAAACTCAATCTATAAAACAATCCCACAAGTTGAGTATATTAACAATCATTCTGATACTTCAGTATCGTTATTTTTATACCTTTGTGCTCGGTAAATAAGTTGGTAATGTTTGAAATAGATGAGTGACCAAAATTAGCATCTGGACGGAATTAGTTCTAATAATTTGACCTGGTGTTATTATGAAACCAAGTCGGATTCTCTGCCATGCAGATGTTAAGCACACAGCATTATGGTGAAGCTACAAAATTCGTGAGAATTTGAATACCAGGCAAAAAACTAGGGGGAAATGATAACTGCATTTGATATATTGAAGAACGAAAAATGTTTTCGGACTCGCTTGCCTCTTCTACATTCCTCGGCACGATATAAATGTTTTTGAAATAATCGTCGATCAAGTATGGACAATGCGCAGCAGTTACGGCGATCAGTACCAAGCTATCAGCTAAATCTCTGTCGAAATTCGATACAGTTCGCGATTGAAGCGAATCTCTCTTTTCATAAGGGTTTAGGTATATTTGATCGTTTTTCAACCAACCCTCGAGTTGTTGCTGATCGAAATGATGCTGCAACCAGCTCAAGAGCATAGTTTCTTCATTTGTGGCTTTGGTTATATACTTCGGGTTTTCTTCAACGCTTATTTTCTTAGCTACATCCTCGAGTATACTGAAAAAAAATAAAAGACCAACAATTCATCTTCTATTCCATGGTGCGTTTCAATGGACACAACTACTATAAAGGTATTTTTAGTACCTTAAGACGCTTGATACAGAACTGCAAAAATTACTTGGATCACTTTGATCGCTGAAACTGTTGATACTGTCTTGTATATTTTTCAGTCTAATTCGTTTGAGAACTAAATTCTTGAAAGTTTGTAAAGTTAAATCGAGCCAACACTGTTTACTTCGAGATTGGAACATCTCCTTAGACATTTTATCATTTTGTATAGATTTACCAAATTCTAACGAAGGATAATTTGCTGCCTACAAAATACCATGATTTTACCATATAAAAATTGTAGTTAATACTAGAAACATTTTCCTACTTTCACCACTTCCATAGGTGAATAAAACATTCAAGCTCACCGAAGATTTATTCTGAGTATCGATTAATAAATAATCATTGTAACTGAGAAGAAACTTCGACTGTACATGTGGTAGAAATGCTCCTTGAACAGCCAAAAAATTTAAAATATTGTCGTAGAGTTTGAGAACACACCTAACTCTCTGAGCAGGTTCTACAGGTGGGTGAGAACTGGAAAAACCAAAAAAGAATACCGCTGAGATACTTCGTCAGAGAAAAACTTGTAACAAAACATTTCAAATACATATTGCATAGAATATTAGGGAACAGATTTATCTAATTTATATTCTAGTATTTCTAAATTCCGTAAAGAAACTTACGTATCGCCAATGTACCTGAGAACATCAGCCCCAGCGAGCGTAATAAGTAGATCAATAAAAGACTGGCTCACTGTGTGTGCTCCATTCTTCTCAGTGGATCTAGACGTCATTATACATAGGCCTGATAATACCGAAGTTATACCATTCACAAAGGATGGATAAAAATTGAACTTAAATCCACCGGAGTACATCCATTGTTCAGCAGCGATGAGAGTTCTCTGCATGTAATTATCTACAGCAAAATTTGGATACACAGCTCTAAACAATTTCAAAGATTGATCAAGAATTGGCGGAAGGGAGTCTGACGCTTTAGATTTAAGCGAGACTCCCTCAAAATTGTCGTCATCGTAGACTTCGGATTTTTCATCCTCATTTTCTTCTAATTTCCAATCAGTGCACAATGGAGTTTTTAGCGACCTTTGGCTTATGCCACTTACTCTGGGATGCATAGCGAATTTGTTTGATACAGTATCATGCTGTAGAACAAAAAATGTGATAAATCAGTAGCAGTCTGATTTTAAACTCGTGTATTAAGTATATTCTTACTCGCTTTCGTGGTGAAATTGAATCCTGTTTTGTTAGAGAGGAACTGTCTTCACCGCGTGACGTTATAGACGAAGAGCAAATTCTTTCGTGACGTTTTCCAGTACCTTCAGCTTCGGTAGTGCTTCGCAGAAGCCCGTAAGTAGTCAAAATACAGTTATCAGCGATAACATAAATGTTTATAATGCATCCGACGACGTCTGTGACATGAAACTCAATGTACGTACGCAAAGCTACTGGAAATGAGCTTCGAAATATTACGGATACTTCGAGTTCTTCGCTGCTGTAAACACGGGTATAATTCAAATTCAGAAGATATTGTAATAGTAAAAATAATCTATTACGCCTTCACACACCTGTTTTCGCCAGTGATAAAATTGCTCCCAAGAAACTTTGCCTGTATACAATCATTGCTGTAGGTTCCGACGTATTTTTCAGGTTTTATTACAACGGCTTTAATCTCAGTTGGATCTTGGCACCGGTTTATTTTCAATGTTAATTTTTGTTCAGCTTCAACAGCTAGCGGTACAGGAGCAAAGTAAAGTTCTGTTTTGTTGCAGACAATACAGTTTACAAGATTGGTTCCAGTTAGTAGAAGGCTGTTGAACATATTGCCGTCTAACTCTCCTCTAACGAATATCGGAGCTTCGATTTTGAAAATTCCTTGTTCTGCTGGCATGAACTCAATCAGAAAAAAAATCTCTTCTCTCTGTTGCATAGTACAGACGATAGAAAGAGGTGTAATTGTCGGTTCAACGCCAGACAACCACGTAATTGAAAATGGACTTTTGGGGCCGCAGAAATCATCGATGCGTACAATGAACGAAACTTCTTGATTACTTTCATTGCAGACTCGTAATTCATCTTTCATCTGCGTGCAGAATCGAGTGATCGAACGTACAATTATTCTCAAGTATAATGCTGGTGAAATAAGTGAATAAAGAAATAAATGAATAAAATGTAAGGGATACAATAAACAACTGCACCTTGTTTGACACGATGTCAAAATTAAATATATGTTTACTGAACGATATAACGTGGCCAGAAACGGTACAGTCAATGAAAACTGTTGGTATTGTCGGTGGTAATTCACTAATCTCAATTCCAGAGTAATCAACATAGTGCAATTCACGTGGTTTCAAGAAATCAGCTGGCTTCATAGTTTTGGGATTTCCCATCAAGACTGGGCCAAGTATTTCGTTTATTACAATCGGTAAATAGAAAGAGTAGCTTGTTAAGTCCGTCGGAATAAAATGTAGATAAATTGATACAGAGGTGTCTGGCCATATGGTGACTCCTTCGGTATCTAAAAATAAAATAGATACAAAAGAAAGTACGAATACTTGTACAACTATTTCTAGGGTTTAAACAAAGTTTAAATACCTAATGCAGGATCGCTTCTGCATGGTGAAAGAGAGGCATGATATTCAGGGTATTCCTCGAGAGGAAACTGCACTCTAAAAACGGTTTGCCCAGTGTTACTAGCGTTCAAAAAATGAGTAGCAAGGGCATCAGCGCTTATTCTTTGCAATGAAATAGTTTCCGGTGAGATTTTGAGCATCGGATATGATACTTGACCGATTATTTTGAGTTCTATGTTCAAGGATTGTTGTACCTTGACATCAACGGTGATTGAGAATTTGAAACAAGCGTCGAATCTGAGCCGTACCTTTATAAATGAATAAAAAAAAATTGATATAGTAAAAATCTAAGTTCAGATTATGTTTGGATACTAACTTCTATATTAACAATACCGCGTGGTGGAATGATTCCGTGATGCGGATACACTTCGCATCCATAAATCAATGAGGATTGATCAACTTGAAACATAACTTCCGTAAATTCAGCATTATGAAGAACTCCGATAGCTGTAGTCATTATGTTCAAAGGTATTTTATCCAGGTCAAGAGTACTATTTATGAAAACAACGTTTGGCTTCTTTAGTATTGTATTTAATTTGAGGTTTGTCCAAGCACCAGACTCGCTAATCAATACCACTTCGTGACTCGAAATAATTGGCTCGTGACATATTTCAGCAAATAGGGATCGATTGCCTCTTACTTCTCCGGACATTGGATATATTGAAAAACTTGCATTCAATCGCAAGTCCCAACTGTACTAAATATTTGGCAATGTTATAACGAGACATATTTTTATTTCTATTTTGAATGAAAAATCTTACGTGAAACTGATCGTCGCGTCCAGCTTATTTTTTATTTCAATGCTTGAAGCGAGAGGCTGATAAGCTTCCAGAGGCATATGTTTTTGGCCGAAAGTAATTTCTCGTGATTTAAGATTTAAAGACTTGAGAACGACGGTTGCTGTAACAGTCATTGCAAAGGAATGATTATTGTTGATAACGTAATCAATGTATGTATTGAATTTTCCAATTCTTTGCGCTCCGTATTCAACAATTTTAGTGATTCGTGATCCAGGTTGAAGAATGATTGAAGATCCATTTATGAAAGTTACTTCCTTCGATACTCGGCTGAATAAATGTAACATGACTGGAAAATCGTTAAAATTTTCCATGTGCAGAGTACGATAGTTCATACTTTTTGGCGCTACCTGAATCGAGAAACGAATTCCTCAATCTGGGTACTTGTATGGAATAGTAATTCATGTGTAAGAGTATAATGAGAAAACAATTTACTGACCAGCCCATAAGCTAGAACAGTCGGAGCGATCTTTACATTGAAAATTTGCAACGGCGATAGTGGAATTAACACTTCATCTTTGGCTATATTTCCTACTTTCAAATCCATAGATTTCCTCAACAATTCCTGCGTAATTGACTGCTCTTTGATTTTAGGTAATTTAGCAGTGAGCAAATCTTTACAATCTGTTATAGCGCTGGTAATTGGAATCAGACGTTTCAGTGCCGTTGCTTCTTTTTCTTTTCTCCTTAATCGTAGATAATTCGACCAATAAAGACGGTGGTAAGATTTGAAAGCTGCTTCTTCCGGCGATAAAGCATATTCACAATCCAGGCTTCGAGGTAAAGCCAGCAGATTGTTTCCAACTTTCAATTTCTTGTCGACAGAAACTTTCAGAAGATTATCATCTTTCATCGTTAAAATTCTTTGACGATTCTTCTTGGGAACCAACGGAAGAGTATCTTGTGTTGAACCAAAAGGGAAAATAACTTACTTTAATATCTAATCGTTTAATAATTCGATCGAGATATTGCTCGATACTTCTCTCAACTAACCAGGAGGTTTTTTCCCTTCATCTTCAGCAGACCGCGGAATAATTAGTGTGTACCAACCCAATATGCAACAAGATTTAGCCATCATACTCGAAGCTTTCAAACTTGTTAGATCACAAGTTTGAATAAGTACGTTGAATGTTAGTTTGAAAGGAATTGTAACTGTGATAAAGATAAAATCTCACACATATTATAGTTATAATAGATCAGGTAGTGATAAATAACGCACCATTATAGTTTCCAGTTACAGTCATTAAAACTTGAACACTCTTTCGTGCTACTATTTTCCCGGCCGTAGGCTCACAATGAGCGGCAATATTTGGAACGAAATTATATACTACGGAGGCTGAATTAGATGGATTTATTATTGTAAGCTCTCTACGTGAGACTTCTCCGATCGTCATATTCCCAAAGTGTAATGCATTCGGCACAAAATCTAGGCGAGTTTCTTCCGTCTCACCGTATAAACACAATCGAACTGTTTCGCCAGGTGATTCCGGAGGCTCGCTATCAGACATCTCTAAAGATTCTGCAGAGTCTGGTTCTACTGTGAACAGAAGAAGTAACTAAAATAACGATTTTTCAGTGATTGATAGATCAATTGATAAATTTATAATACTGCTATGTACATAGTTGCACGTTTTTCAGTGGTTCATCTGCTCGATCTTCAAGGCTCATTTCTTTTCCTGAACGAATATATAGCCGAATAAATGACGAAATTTAGTTTTTAATATTACAATAATGCTACCACGTCATATGATGGGCTACGTACTGACGATATCTTTTATCTCAGTGCAATGAACTCTGAATATGCGTACAAATACCATAAAATCTTGTCTATCACGTTTTCGAAACTCCTCCGTTTCTTTTATAACTTTACCGGTTGGCGAGAATCTAGATAAACAGGTAGATTCATTCAACTACAGATAAAAGGACCCAAAAACAAATACTCTGCAATTATTATTCCTGCTTAATATTCTTACGTGATATTAAAGACGCGACCTTCAAATGGGTCCATTCTTCCCTCCAGTGGATATATGGTAAAGACTTGAAACGCTGGATGTTTTTTTAGATTGATTTGCTGTGGAATGAATCCTCATAAGATAGTGTTATAGATTGAGTTGAAAGAAGATAATATAGTAGCTACGATGGATAATTTTTATTAACTTTAAAGGGTATTAAGTCGTTATCTATTTCACCAAGAACAACAAAGTTAGAAACTTGCGCTGACAAGCTTCTTAAAATTATTGTATCGTGTTTTGTGGTGTTTGTGAATGTCAGCGGGAAATCTATCAGCGTAAAATCCCCAGTTGTATTTGGATGGTGCCCTATTAAGCGTGGAATAATAATATTCACGTTTACAGGCACTCGCATATTTGGAGTTGATTTTATCCTGTGTAGGGATCCAATTAAACAGACTTATTATTATCATTAAAAAATTTTTCGCACATTAAATCTTCAAAAAGAAACCCTCTTGAGTAACTTAACGATTCTGATTCTCACTCACCAAAACTCGCCAAAAAAAGTTCCTTCCTCCACGCCAATCAGTTCGACTCTGAGTATTATTCTTGAACGTGCTCGTAGAATTCCTCTCAACGGTTTTACCGATAGATCCATCTCGTTGGGTCCTAAATCAATGGCAAATCTTGAAAACAAAAATGCAATGACAATGAAAATCAGGTCAACAAGTAATCACATATAATTATACTGCTCTATTTACCTGGTACTTTTTCCTCCGTCGTTCCTCAACGTTAACATTCTGATCCCTGAGGTAGAGCCGATGTCTACAAGACCGAAATCCAACGATGTTGGTTCGATGGATAAATTAGCTTTTGCCAAAGTGCAAATAACATGGTAATCGATATATTTGCGATTGATATAAATCGGAATCATGGCATGTAAGACGGAGGTTCTTTTATAAGAGTAATGTACCCATCTCAGAATCCTTAATCCCGGACTTAGAAGAACGCCAGCTCTCAATGTCTTGACTTGAAACGCCTTAACTATCTTATTTAGAAGAAGTTCTAGCATATAGTCAATTAGTTATAAATTTACTTACTATGGAATTCGGTGATCCGATTCTAACATGCGCTGCGTGCTTGCCTATATTTTGGATGATAAACAATTGGCGAAAGGTCATACCCTCGCAAGCGTCTTTGAATTCCATAAAACTTGGTGATATTCTTACACAGTCGTATTCTATTGAATTATCATCGACGCTTATTGATGGATCGGTTGTTCTAAAATCACCTTCTCTCCCTGCTATACTTTTAGAACATTGAACAGTTCTACACACCTTCTCAGCTACCATGATCTGTGAAAAAGAGGGAAATATACTCTGATGTTCTGTACGTACAGAAATTTATCATATGCAGAAGACTCACATTGACATCGTCGCCTCTTTCGCTCTTGTGCATTTTGAGTATTTCAATTTTCTATAATTTTTCCTCTGGAAATGTTTTCCTACAAAACAGAAATTAATGTGAATAGTGAAAACTGTCAGGAAATAGATGAAGATAGATTCTCTGATATAACAATTCCACAGCTTACTCAACACGTCTCAAACAGTAGAATATCCATTTTTTTTTTCTCCTGCAGTAGTAATGTCGATACTCTAATCAAATAGAATTAAAAATTTTCAGTCAATCTATTACGTAAATTAAATACAATGGCAGCTATCAAAGAGGAACCAAAAAGAAAAGAGGAAACTGTTATGTACACAGTAAGAAAAGCGATTGTCTCTTTAAATTTTCATAGATTTATTTCAGAGATTCATTAAAACTTCGATGAAACTAATGAATATGTTTTATTGTGCAGCAACTCCAGCCATGGAGTTCAGTGAGAGCACTTCCCTGCATGGAACAGATATCTGGACCACCGATCCCTGTGAGAACCGGTGAATATTATAGAACGCCAAGACCACATCCATGGCGTCCAACTTTAGGATATGAAAATGTAGAAGTGATGCCCTTGTCAGTAGTTCAGCGCTATATTAGAGAGACTAATTATCATAAGTATTTGATCAGTTTTTTATAAAACATACATCAAATATTTATTCAGGCCTACGCAGCCCCTGACAAATCAACTAGTAGATCCATGCTATACTCCAAATGGAATGGCAACTGAGCCGCTAAGATTTCCAAACTTAGTAACAGGTTTTGAAAGAAATCCTGCACATGCAGCTCGTACTGCGCTATACACAAGATATACACCTTATGAATGGATTCAAAATCAAATAAGATTTTACAATGAGGCTGATGCGAACAGACATTTCTCCGAAAAACTTCGTACAGATACTGTGCAAATTATGCGGTTAATATACAAATATTATAACATTGTATTAGGAACTAATTATGATTTTTTACAACTGAATTAACTGATTTTGTATTAGAGTTGCGGACGAGAAAGTTCATGGTGGGCAGCGAGACACTGGTAGAAAACTTGGGGAGAGAATAACTGACATAACATTCTGGAGAAATGAACTTGCTTCGGAGTTGGAACGTTTAATAATGGAAAATGATAGAATGCAGGAGTGTCGCCGGGTTTTACAAAAAGCAATTCAAGACCTTGATGGGCAGCTCCATATCGCACAAGAGTGTCTTTACTATAGGGAATCGAGAAAAGGTAATTACGATATATTGCTTTCAAACGAAAATTCCAAATTATCAAATTTTATCAACGCATTCACAATATTCATTGATTAAAAATGATAGAGAATAACTTTTATCAACAGGAATGGAGCTGGTTCACGATCAGACTGAACAAGCCTTATTGAAAGAGGTTGAAACAGTGAGAAATGGCCAGAAAAAACTTGAACAATTTACGGACAAATGTATTGAGCAGGTATTACAAGAAGCTAGAATAAAGCTTGGACTGTCTGAAAATGAAGTTTCGTTTTTGTGTTATTTCAACAGTTAAGAAACGGCAGAGCCTCTCAAAACCAATTGGAAATAGATATAAAGAATAAAGAAAGTGCACTTGGGATAGATACCATGAGTCATCAGCTGAATAACTTCAGTCGAGGTCTGCAGTATTATGGTGGAATAGAAAAATATGATCCATGGTAAGAAGTCAGGATTCAACGTACCGTTTCAGCGTGACATAAAGTATTTCTTGATACGTAAGATCATGATTAACAGCTTCGAGCTTCTAAAGTTATGTAAACATTTCTGTTCTTCTCTTGAAACGCAGTATCACAGATGCTGAATCTTGGGCCGAAGTTTCCGATAGTACAGTGAAAAGGTCCCAAACGGAGCGGTCTAAATCCTGTCAGCTAAGAAGTGAAATTGAAATAACGATCAATGGTGTAGCGCAGGAAATGTGGGATGCATGGAGTAATACAAATAACGCGTTGGCGCGCAGATCTGCAGAAGTGTTAGAAGCGAAGGGCAAGCTCCAAATATATTTACAGAAGGTATAAGGAAAATGGAGCTTGAATTACGATTATTAATTTATTTAAATTCATAGCTAGTATTTATTGATTATTTTCTTTCTCTAGATCCAAAAAGAGATCTTCGAAATTGAGAAAAATCTTGAACTGATGGGTAAGGCAATAGCTGACAAAAGTTCAGCGTTAAAAGTAGCTCATACTCGCTTAGAAGCAAGAACACATCGGCCTGAGCTTGAATTATGCCGTGATTATGCGCAGCGGAGGTTTGTACCTGAATAATTACCTTTATTCACAACCCTACACAGAACTTGTGAAAATATTTCTGAAATTTAATATTCAATATTCCAACTACTGCATTTCTAGCTTGATCAATGAAGTGGAAGCAATAAATGGTATGATTGGGGGTATGCATATGAAAATGCAACAGAGCGAAGCGCAGCACCAGCAACTTCTAAGAACAAGAGCTAACTTGGAGTCTGACCTGAAAGCTAAGGTCGATGCATTGTTCGTAGATAGAGAAAAATGTATGGGGATGAGACGCAGCTACCCGATATCCTCAACAGTCAAATACTAGATGATTATACCCTGGTTTGTTATATCCATGTATTTCTTGGTTTTAGAGTATTCATTTTTTTTTTATTTCATCCTGTGCTCATTTCGAAGCTTATGGAATTTGATATGTTATGTTTTACACGTATTTTATAATTTATGTTATTTTCTATAAAAACTGTAAGCCAATGACAATAAATAAACTGCAAT
Source organism: Phymatocera aterrima (assembly GCA_963170745.1). NCBI lineage: Eukaryota > Metazoa > Arthropoda > Insecta > Hymenoptera > Tenthredinidae > Phymatocera > Phymatocera aterrima. Next base: position 2,879,576 of record OY720663.1, on the reverse strand, counting down.
TTATTGCGAAGAAATTGTTCACAAACTATGTATAACGATATACTGTAATCAATATCCTGTATATGCTCTGATAATAGATCCTGAAGGTAGATATTGTTCGAGTATATGTGCATAGTCTGTGATGTACAATTTTCATGGTAACTAAATTGTCCATTAGTCATGTATATCCATTAAATGAAGTGAATTACATAGCGCGATCATTATTTATGTCCATTAGTTTGACAATAAAGATAAATAGCCTGATATAGGATCATGGGAGATTGAAAGCAAATTCTTCGAGTGATTGATACGCATTTAATAGAAGGGGGTTGAAAGGTTTATGGACGGAATGATGATCAAGTGATGAAAAGATGCTCGCATATTTTTATTTGGAAGTTAGTCCTGAGCATGGTCACGTTAAGAGGATTTCTATCTCTTGGAGCAGTGTTAATTACAACAATTGCGTCTTCATCTGAATGCCAAAGTGTTTTGAATGTTGAGGAAACGAGTGTAAAGAGATTTCCGAAATTTATAATGAAGACTATTGAAAATTCCGTTTCTAAAGATATGATAAGATATACACCACGTTGCGGCTTTATTCTAGCAAGACTCTTGGAACAATTATTGGACCTCTACATGCCAGAAAGTAATCTATTGTATATGATGACTGAAAATGCTATTAACAACGATTGTTTTGCTGATGTTTGCAGAGAATTTCCCAAAAGAATGAGAAACGTAATTACGATGATACCGGGTGCAAGAAATTTCGAATTACGCCAAAGAATTTACCAAAAACCAACAACGTATTTTTCACTGGATATTGATTTATCCCTAGTACTGAAGCCTCTGATTAATTTCGGGAAGATAGGTAGTACATGGAATCCCAGAGGGTTGTATATCAGTATTGCAGAAAGCAAAGGAGAAGCTATTAACATAATGACAAAACTGTGGAAGAATTACGCATACAAAGTCATAGTACTGGTTTCACATGAAAATAATTTAGGTATGAAATAAACGATAATATTTCATGTGCAGATAAATTGGCTGTTTGCTTTTGGATCAAAATTTGTTTAGACGCGGTGAAAGCTTACACATGGCGCCCCTACTATCCAAAGAATACCTGCGGCCCTCCAACAATAAGGAATATCATCAGGCTTGGGAAATTCAACGAAGTACTACAATTTGAAAGAGAAACTAGTCTCACGCCTGGAGCAATGCCTGAGAATTTTGGGAATTGTCCACTCAATATTAGCTACAACATTTGGAAACCCTTTGTTTCTGCACAGTCCAGACGTCAGGGATCAGGCATTGAAGTTCAGCTCATAGAAATGGTTTGCAAGAGCATTGGGATTAGCCCAAACCCGGACTATCATGATTTCTCAACAGCTAAGGATGCTAGTGACGCGTGGGCTGGCAGCTGGATCCCATTGGCAACAGATGTTGAATATTATGAAATTTCAGTACCATATATTCAGGTGCAACGGGATTTGAAACTTCTTTTTCTAACTAGAAAGTTCAGACGTTCAATAATTTCGTTCCTTGATAGGATTCGTTGTGCTGGTTTGTTCCTCGACATGACGAATTCCACTTGTTGGATCTAGCTGATGGATTCCTCATTTCGCTTTGGGTACCCACAGCTCTGGTGATCATTATGGTTACGGTGTCACTAATTCTGTCTGGTGAAAAAAATCATTGGATTCTTCTGATCTGGGGAAGTCTCCTGGAACAAGCAGATTACAAAGTGCCTAAAAAAATACGAGGCATTTGGGCAAGCTGGTTACTTTTATGTCTCCATTTATCGGTCGTATACAGAACTGGTCTAGTCAGCCGACTAACGGATCCGTTGAGCAAAGACGAGATAAAAGACCAATCAGATTTGCTTGAATCAGGATTACAACTGAGTAAACTGAATTATGAGTTGAAGAATTAGTAGAATTAATACAAAAACGGTTAAAAATGAAACATTAGCAGAGATTAGAAATCTTTTTGTCATCATCAACGATAAATATATTCCACAGGTTTTCTAGACGAGGCAAAATTATGGTTTGACGAAGAAGATGAAACACAAAAGAAGATTCTAGATCATCACGTCCCTTGTGAGACAGTGATACAATGTTATGAAGAAATTCCTGGGGGTAGAGCGGTTTTCACAAATAAAATGTTGGTAGATTATTTAAACAGCGAAAAAAGTAATAAGATCGGTTCAATGGCTGAGAAGGTACGTCAATTGCCGACAAGTTTACAATATAAAATAGCAATGATTTTCGCCAAGGGTCATGCAATGCTTCCACAGTTCAATGAATTCTTACAATTCACAATAGAAGCAGGTTTCATTGAACATTGGTTAAAACAAATTGAAGAAACACAAACAAGAAAAAATATGCATAATATAAATTTTACAAAAGATCATCGTTTATCTTTTAATCATCTAAGTCCAGCGTTTCAGCTTCTCGCTGTAGGTTTGATTATATCATTTGCCATATTTTTCGTAGAAATATTTTTTAACTCATTATCAAAGACCAAATTTTATATTTACTTTAAGGAATTAACAATGAAATATTGGAATAATAATAATGAAAAAAGTAAAATTTAAATCTTTCATATTTTTCTATCTACCAAAATGGAAAAACAAAAAGTATTTGGTAATGAAACGGTTTGGACTTTTCCATTTCTTTTATTAATAAATTTATTCCAACCATTTATTCATCATTATGAAATATATATACGGTATATTTATATACCTATATAATATCATATAACAAACTTATTTTAATAGGCACATTATTATTATTATTATTATTATCATTATTATTATGATATGGTAGAGCTATTTATAATATTCAAGGTCAATAATAACGATATCAACTAATGTCTAATAATCTCTAACAATTAGGCTTGGTGTAGTAGTATTGTGTGGTATGTAATAAGGTGCTAACTATAATACAATTACATCAGATATCTCAGATCATATCACAAATTTTTTTTTTTCATTTTTTTCCTTCACTTCAATTCTATGCTGCAAACCATTTTGATTAAATACCTTGTACCTTGAGGAAAGGAGAGGGGGCAAACGTGTTTATTACCATCATCATTACTATCATCATCATCATAATCAATTACTAATTTTTTTAAAACGAATAGAGAAAAAAATATTGTAAAATGAAAAGAGAAAAAAAAGACTAACTGAAACAATTGTTTAAGGACGGTGTAAAAATATCATACTACTGGTTGTAATTCTATTCTCTTTTTCAATTGAGATATTAGTTAATCAAAAGGAAAGAAGAAAACGAAAAAACAGTTTTTCGAATTATATTGCAGATTTACAACGAGGCGAAATCAAAAGTTTACGCTTCAGTGCTCTCAGGTCAAATAAATAAACTAGGACTTGGATAAATTATTTATAACTTGAGCATTATCTATATTTAAAATCATCCTCTACCTTTAGATTATAGTTTTTTTCAATTCTTTTTATAACGGAATTAATAATTTAAGATCTATCGATCAACGATTTAAAAATAATAAATTAATCCTCGGAAAAAAAAATCGAGAATAATAATATAATTTATATTACGAAAGCAATCTCGTTTATCATCACTTTAGGTATTGATTTATAAATTGAAGCAAAAAAATTTATATTTTCCATTCTGAAAAATAACAAGTCTAATGCCTGAAAACAAATATTAGGTAATGCTTTTATGCTATGATAGTCGGCTCCTTTATCAGTACGACAAAGTTTCAAGTCTAGATATTGAAAAAAAAGATATAAAAATGTTTTGAATAGAAAGACATAATTTATGGAATAGGTCGAAAATAATAATCCCGGACAAGACTCTGATGCAAAGACTCCGTCTTAAAAATTTAAGTACGCAGCTGAGTGTAACAAAATTTGATAACTTTTTATAATCTGCTGTATGTACAAGGAAAAATTGAATAGAGCCATAGGAGATACAGGGAGAAAGAGGCGGAGAGTAAAACTATTATCTTTCAGAGAAAAAAAGAAAAACATAACGAAAATTGCAAACAATTTCAAAAAAACAGGTAATAATAGAATGATAATTTATACAGCTTATTTCTGTTTGTTCTCGTCTTATATTATATCACCGAATGTAATAATATTAATAGCTACTCAATATTTCTAGTCCATTTGAAAGTTGAAATACTTTCATATATTTGGTTGGCTGCCTTATCATTGTCATATTCTTCTTTGAGATAATAAATTTTCACATTCTCTTGTGGATGACATTCTAGAACATCCCATTTTTCAAATAATTTAAACGAATTCTTTATCGGATCAACACAGAGACTTTCTCCTGCAGGAAACAAAAAAATAAATGCATTAACAATCATCATGAGACATGTAGTGAAAAAAAACTCTGTGCATACATTATGAGATAGACGATATTCTTACCGTAATTAACTATACCACGATCCAAGCTAGTCTTAATTTCCCCAAGTACTTCGTAGAGCAAATCTTTCTCAGTTAACGATCTTCCTACTAATTTCTTCAATGTAAAAGCACTCATAGCATAAGTGTCTATAAAAGGCCGCAGTAATGTATGGAGAAATTCCATTCGCCTTGAATATTCAGGATCTAGATTCAACTGCAAGTGATGAAATAAGGGTGAAGTGAATCCCTTTGTTGTAAAAAACACTTGGGACAAATTAAAAGAAAAACAACAACGAAAAACACACAGAAATAATACAATAGAGTACCTTATATTCAATTTTTCTTGCTCTATTATTATGAGAATATTCTTCGTCAGAGCTATCATCAAAATTACGAGCGTATCTCCTGCTCCAAAGTTCCTCCTCCGTATAAACATCCTGAAAATATCAAGATTCAAATGAAGATGAAAAAATATGAATGTAATGTGCATAAAAATGAGAATAAATTGGACCTCTTTCAGTGTAATTATGCCCGTCGTAGTAAGATTGTTTATAGTTTCGATAAGTGAAGTTTCCAAATCTTGACATGGTCGGCAAAATATAAATTCATATTTAAGAATATCGCAAACTTTTAAAGCTTTCGAAACTAAAGTATCTTGAAGTACAGTTATATTATTATTTGAAATTGCTTGAGGATCATTTATTTGAGAATGTAAAGTTCCATATAATGCGGTAACTGAAAGAAGAAAAGAGAAACAATTGATACCAAAATTTCATTATCTTTTGTTCACAATGATTTTTCAGCAATTAATTTCACTCACCAACGACGCTATCCAAAACATAATGCATCAACATACTGTTACTATAATAAGAGAGTTCGATAACATTTGGCAAGATAGATACTGGCCTAATAGCAACAATAACTTCGCTTCTAATTGGTTGGCCTTCTATAGTATCTGTAACTTCTTGTCTTTGTTGTTTGACGAGTCCAGGACCTAATATATCGAGCTAGAAGAAAAACCGATGATAATAAGACCTTGTGAAAATGATCTCATTCATTACGAAAAAACACACAACTATTAAGCTTGTTCTTACAGCATGATTAATTATATCGATGCTTTCTCCGCAGAAGGCAATATTCCTATGACATAATTCCAGTTCCTGTCTAATAGAATCAAAAGATTCAACAAGTCTATTCAGTGTACATCCGTCTCTGAATTTATTCAAAAGTAAAAATGCCACGACGTTTGTAGACATTATCGGCGTAGATTTAGCGCAATCTATGAAACAAAACATTGTTTTCTATTAATTAAAATTCATAAAACGGAACAAGAGCAGAGGTGAATCAGCGTCAACTCACCATGTATAACATGTTTAGCTATATTATCGACAAGTTGACGATGTTCCTCAACAACGACATCAGTCCCATAAAGTGAAGAACTAGAAACTGTAGATTTCAGAGGTCTGTCTACTGCCGGAACGATAGATTTGCTTTGCTGTGCTTGAAAAGACCTCAGCATTTCCTAATGGAAAATGAAAAAAAAAAAAAAAAAAGAGAATTACAATAATAATCACGTAAATCCGTGACGAATATCCTAATTTGAAAAATCATTGAATTATTATTATTCACATACCCTTAACGAGAAAGGCTGGCTAAAGTCAACTTTAACTATGCCATAATTTCCCATTAAAGTTGCCCAAATAGCGCCAATGGCTGTTCCAAAAGTTTCCATTTTTTTTGGCTGCCCTAGTTGTTCTCTGACAAAATTTCCGTCGACTAATCTTTCATAGTTCATAGAAACAGGAACTATCAATGCATCTTCAATAGTTCCATCCATATATGCGTCGAGTATAACGCTCAGGATACCGACCTTTGGCATACAGGGTTTTCCTGTTCTCGTACGGCCGCCTTCGATGAAAAATTCTATATTATGCCCAGCTCTCAAGCTTTCAACAAGATATGTGTGAAGAACTGCGCGATAAAGCATGTCTTTGCGTCCAAGAACTGGATCTATTCTCCTCTTTATGTAGAATGCTCCTAAGCCGCTCAAAAGCCATCTGAAAATAATTAAAACAGCAAAATATCATAACTTTGCATCATCGTATACAGTTCTTCAAGTTTTTCTATCTTTTTATGATCTTCAAATACAGTTTAGGGAATAAAAAATCACGGAGATTACCTTTCCCAGTTCCTAGAATAAGAGTAGCGTGTAAAAAGAAATTTTGTTTTATACAGACAATGAAATAGGGCGTTTAATTTACTCACCCAAAGAAAGGTATCTTCAAATTATCACCAGCAGCAATTAGCGGATTTCTTATATCGTTACTCAATAGAATAAAGCTGATCATAACATAATCAAGATGACTACGATGTAGGGGTAAAAATATAAGAGGTAATCCACTGTCGTTAGCTTTTTTGAGCATATCAATTTGCACGGGTTGTACAATAGCAGATTGAATGAAGCATGGTAATAACTTATAAAGGATCCAAGCAGTTATCCTAAGTAAAGTATCGCTCAAGCTACTCTGCATCTGGAAAAGTATCGTTTTAGCTCTGGCCTCCGCCTTAGCCAACGCGTTTAATACGCTGCCTCCTTCATCCTTGACCGTTTCATCTGCTGCCTGTTTAATAGCATCTTTAAGTCGCTCGTCTGTGAGTACCTAATGAAAATAAAATTATTAGAATGTAAATAAAATCTTCGAATTATTGATATCTATCTTTCATCGGCAAACTCTTACCGTCTGCGTTACTTTTGGATAGTGGTATTTTCTGAAACTATAAACATCCGATATGTGGCAAAATATTTTCGACAAAAGACTTGGACCCGGATCAACGATCAATATATTTTTTCCAGTTGTTTGATATTGTTTTTGAACGTGGCTCACCAATGAGTTCTGCTCAAATAAAAAGACAAATTTATGTGATTAGATATGTATATGTATATATGTACAAACATCATCGTGTGTCTGAAATTCAAAAACCAATAGTAGTTTTCTTTCTATATGATTTTAATGCAGGGTATCACCCTGGATTGGATAATCGGAAATTAATTGCCGATAGAAATGAGCTAAACTTCAATAAATTTCGTATTAAAGTACTGACGATAAGCCACGAGATTGAACGTGTGATACTCACAACTCTTTCGGGATAACTGTGTACAACAACAATTCGTAACCATCGTGAAATAAAGCTTCTGGATTCATCGTGCATAGTAGTTGATGATTTATAAATATTGTATAATAATGTTGTACGATATGCGTAGACGAATAATTTTGTTATTTATTAAAATAAATAGTTTTTAAACAAGACGAAACATAGCTCCAAACCGAAAACTCTGCCCCACCGACACACGCGCGCATCTGAGTTTAATGTTTATTTTTAACTCGTTACATTTGCGTTACTATAATACTACACAACGCGCACGCGTCTCTTGTTTTATGTGACTTGGATGGATCTAGTATCTAACTGAAATTCAGTTCAAAAGTTCACGCGCGTAAGTAAAAGTCTGATGAGCATAGCACGCTAATTTCAAGCAATTATACTATATCACATTCGCAAATTTTAGGTGAAATAATCCGAAGGATTTATTGATTAATGATTTCGCCGATAGGTGGATATAACATGGGCAGTTGATTGTACACGTAATATATGTATATATAACTATATATTCGACGTGATCGCGGATCAGACACATAGATAAGATTCGTTATGAAGTATATGTCTTTTCAATTCTTACTGACAGTTCAATAATTCGTAGAGGGTATACGTTTGTTTATATCAATGCTTTCACTGTTGAAATGAAAATGGAAAATCCGTGAAAATTCTAAGGATTTATGTCTTATGAGAGCAATAGAAAGATTATCAGCCTCTGAAACGTGGATAATGAAGAGTTAACGGTGCAGAAAAGTAGCCGCGAACTCTGTCTGAAACTCGTGACTAGAGAGATCCAATAATACTGCGCATACGGTGCCGAAGCGTAGACAGTTGCGTAGATGGGTGAGTAGGTAGGTATAGATATGTCAGATCGTAAATTGCATAACTCGTAAAGTTATTCACCGAAGAAAACACGAACAGGACAGAAAAAAAACAACAAAGAAAGAGACCGAGTAAATGTTAAACAAAAAATGATAAAACGTGAACACTCTGTGCAGTATGCAAGAGAAAATTAACTCACACGTAAATTATAATATTGAATATGCGTGTTTTTTTTTCTTCCGTTTCTTAGATCAAGGACGTATTTGAAAACAGGCAGGCGTCATATCGTGTATATGAATATGTAATTAACATAATTACAATATAACTGTATTAATTAATATTCACCTGGAGATAGAGAGGAGATTAAAGAGGAAATAAAAATAAAAATCGTATAACGTATAGGTTTATGTGTGAAACGTAGTATACTATTTGGAAATCATTCGTAGAGATGTCGACTCCTGTCTTATTTTAGAACGATATTTTCATTGTATTATACCTAGTCTTACATTAGCAGACTTGGCCGCGCCTAATTCAAACGGACGGATGGTATATATCCAGCTAGCTAGACTGGTTCATAATCGCTAATTGTTAATTACGGACGCTTCAAAGCTTGCGATTATAGTTCTCTGAGAATTTATCTAGGAATTCAACTGTGCGAGAGGTTATTATCGTGTTCGTAAAATGAATCGTCACTTTATTTTTTTTTCCTTCATTCATTTATCTCACGTGAATGAGGAAATAAACTTTCCAATTATTGTAGAACTATGAGTATGTCATCGTAGAAAACATGAAATTACGAAAATATACAGCGTGTTCATTTCAATAGTTTTCACCCCAATATTTCGCAGATATGTGTAGATGCGGTATTGGTGGGAGGGGGGCACAATTTCTCAGCAGTCGAGGGTTTCCAATGATTCCAGATATGAGATACCCCAACTTGGGAATCTCAAATAGCACCTGACCTCGTGAGAAACATCAAATTGGAGATTGGAAGCGTGGGGGTTGAAATTCCGGAAGACCACAAAGTAGACGGGCCGAAATCTCAAATTTTGAAGGTACGAATTCCGGAGTAGCGAAGATCGAGAAAACGAAATTTCCATTTCACATGTATTACTAAATTGAATGACTGTTTCATCGGAAGGCTATACAGCCGAACGCGCTTATCTGGAACTGTATTTCCAGATAGTTTACAATCCGAACGAACAAAGCGTAGATCGACAAGATTTGGGAAATTAATATTTGCGAAATTGAAAATTCAGGAGCGGCTGACGTTTCTATTAGCCAATGAGCGGGACAAAAAAACTTCGATCAGCCCAGAAATGTCGGAAGACCAGAATTCCGAGAGGCCAAAATTCCGAAAAAAAATGACAATTCATCGATTAATACTCAGTAAAAGACAATAAATATTTTTCTAATGCGTCTCCTGGGTTTTTGCTTCTTTCGGCCCTTCTATTCTAACGGGTTTCAGAACTCTGACCTTCCGAGTTTTTGGTTTTTCGATCCAATGAATTCGGGATTCGTTAACTTTCGTAATAAGGATGATTCTGAATTGCGAATAACACGACTTTTAAAGCGTTCGGTATCTTGACCAATCAGATATTTCACCGCTCGCAGTCTTGCCCATTCTGAAGAATAATTTCCGGTGTGTATTTATTTCTATGTTTTGGCGTTCTGAATTTGTTGTTTCTGCGTGATAACCTTTCGTTATTATGGCCTTTCTACATTTTGCACCTTCGGTAATTCGACTCTCGGAATCTCGGCCCGTCTATTCTTTGGTCTTCCGGAATCTTCACCCCCACCCAATTGGGGCTCTAAAAAAATGCTATCTTTTGATGCACGAAAATTGGAAATCGGTTGATTCGTTTCAGAGTTATTTCTCAATAAGTATTGTCGTAGTCTTGAAAATGGAAAACTAGTCCTCCCCAAAAGCACGTGCTCTAACGATAAACTAAATCCGAACTTCATCTCGTTTATTTCTAACAATGATAAACTGTGTTGCAGACAGCATAGTAGAGTGTATTTCCAAACTTGACTTTCACATTTTGAAAATCTTACTCTTGTTGAACAGCCCTGTACGCCCTGCTTATACTCCATTTTTGTTTTTCAGATCTTCAATGACATCCTGCTTTGTCCCGTGTACAGTACTTACTGAATATTAACTCGAAAAGTAATGGACCTGTTTCTAATTCTCTTGTGGTGAAAAATAGCATTCTTTTAGACATTCAATTTGACGTATTATTGTACGAGATGTACGGGTCACCATGTAAGAATTCGGAGTTAGGGTGACTGGGAGAAATTGGGTGAATGGCTGAGAATCCCCAGCGACTAAGAAATTGTGCCCTTTCGATACATTTAAATCTCCCGTAAACCGTATCTGATTGTTACCTCTAGTTTCCGAGATATAAGGATGGGAATGATGTAAATGAACACCCGGTACATAATATAGTATAATCAATGAATTTGTTAATCATGTTTCCATGAGTGAAATCAGGTCAACGGTTGTGACGGAATATATATTTATTTATCACAAATATTCTCTAGTATATTCTACGATTCATTGGTGTGTAAGAAGAGGAGAGAAAAAGATCTAATATCGTATATCATATCGATATACAATTAAAAATACGATATAGTATTCAACGCTGATTTAAAATTATTATAATAACATGCATATTTGAATCTGATATCCACTGACCTTTGAGGAAGGGGTACACTGACCACAGCATCGATGTAAAAATGGTATAATTTGATTCGGTACTGAAGGTGATAAAGGTTCCGATTCTTTTATACGATAAAGATTATTATCTCTTATTTTTCTCGCTTGTTCTCTGCCCTGGCTTTTTCTTTTCTGATATTGTTGACCGGCTTTTCGTAATCCTGAAAATAACGTATAATCTGAATGTCTTGTCGACTTCTGCTGCAAAATATCACAAAATTTGGTCAAACCCACAAAAAAAAAAAGAAAAAGAAAAAAAAAAAGAAAAATGCAGTAATAATATTACATGAATGGACAATAAACGACAATAAATTTGAAAAATTCGTCGAGATTTGTTAAATCGTCACATCGGAAAAGTTTATACAAAACCACGAACGAGCTGAACTATACCCGCGCATGTAAACATATTGCGTTGCTCGCCCAGTAGCTTCTGACCTTATTGAAACATTATACGTACGATGCTGTGCTATGATACTGCGCGTGTATTACGAACGAGGCTATTCTGTTGTCCTCCATTTTTCAACTAATCTAACAAAAATTATTAGTACTAGTAGATAATATTACACATAATACGTACATCAAATCGCGTGGCATTATATAGATATATATATATATAGGAGGAGCACGGTGAAACGTAACGCGCCTTACAATTAGCGGCATGCAATAACGCGCGTAAATCTTCTCTGTATGAATGAGATGATCGAAATGTACAAAGCGTCTCCCGAGTCGTTGTTGTTATTATTTTTAGTATTGTAAAATCATTATTTAAGCAATCATGAAGCAATGCAGCTAATTATATGATAGGCGTCTTCGACTTACGAGCAATTATCGCTGGCAGTTCATCATTGCATTGCATTGTATATTATTCACGCGCTGGTATCGTGTATTATAATATTATATGTAATGTAATGCGATACATAATGTAGTACATACTATGTATGTATATACAAAGCGGGGAGTTCGACGCATGGATGCAGCTATATCACCGCAAGATCGTATATTTATGTGTCACTCGCTGCACGACACGTGCTCGCCGCGGGGTTCTACATAGCGTATAAGCGATAGCACATGGTGATCGATATTTACGTTTAGCATGATGCATATGATAATTGAGTTCACATCGCAGACAGATTTTTTTCTGCTCCCTTATTTTTCCTCTAATCTGCCTTTGTTTCGCAAAAACCTTCTTTTTTTCTCGTATCCACGAAAAAACATCGAGAATGAAACTAGAAGCAGACGCGCGGGAAGGGAGAGCGCTGACAATTGATATTCAGAGGTCGCTCGACGAATTCGAACGTTTTCCATTCGATTAACATGTGCCAAAATAAGTTTTCATTTTTATTTCTTTATTTTTTCAAGCTCCGTATAAACTCAACCGGTGTTTTGTTATGAGATCCTGCGAGACATCGTGTTTCAGGGGAATGAATTTTCTAACCAATCTGTTGTCCAAATCTCAAGATTTAACGGTTTGCCCATTTCACGAGTTCTGATATCTGGGCCGTTGAATGTATATACAGTCTCGGCTGGACGGACTTTATCTATAGTTCGCAAATTCAATTCTCTATAGAGTATCATGACGCACATAATTCTGCAGTAGTACAATGGACAAAAATCGGCTGAGTTGTGCAGAGAATAAAAAATGATGATCATTTTCCCATCGGGCCATTCGAATCCTCCCTCCACGAGGATTTCTCACTCGTTTCCTTATACTGAAAGCGTTTCAGATGCCAGCGAGCGGGGGAGGGAGGAATTTCAATTCGAAAGAAAATCATACATTTGTCATTAAAAAATCATCACATCTGTAATAATAAAGCATCGCTCATATCTTACATGAAAATAGTATAAATTATATTTTCGTATTACACAACCCGTAGAGTAGTGTCCGCATAGCGTGACATCGAGATGAACATAATCAATTGATCAAACAAAACGAAACAAAAATTACCAGTAAGTGGGCTAAGAAATAGAACATGGGGGAAAAAAGAAGAAGCAATAATATGCTACTATATAACTTAAATTACTACATATATATATTAATATGCCTCTAGTGTAGGCTTATTTCTTCGATGAATATAGCTATACAATAATGTATTTAAACGCTCGATCTCTTTAGCATATTGTATGAATATTTTGCGCAGTATATTCCGTTACATTGCGTGTAGTTTGCAAATCAGAGATCAATGAGCGTTCGTGAGCGATATCCATGTTACTATTATTCGTGTTTAATCATTCATTTATCTTTTTAATTTTCAATTAGGTGTACAAATACATGAATTTCACCCGAAGAGAAGTTACCCTCAACTGACAAATTCAATTGAAGATCATTTTATACTTTGACGTTTTCTCCTGACTATCCATTCCCTATTCATCTCTGCATTTCAAAACCTAAATTCCAATTATACGTCTTTCGGCACTCGCCGTCAATTTTGAGATCTTTCAATTCTTTTGGTAAGCTATTACAGGTATATGAACGCGGTTTCAGTTACATTCTGCAAGAACAACTGTGGTTTTCCCTCGGCCATTTTGCTGTGCTGTATTTCCTTCAATTTGCCACAATTGAGGTATAAATTCAGCTATTCTCTGAGGACAAGATTAAGTTATCATGTATAAACGATCTCGATATTATTTCTATATCCCCGCATCCTCTGGTAATAACTCATTCATGTAAATCATAACTAGGAGAGGCTCCACGATTGTTTCCTGCGGCATTTACCACATTTTAAACACCTTTGTCATTTTTTGTATTTAAAGACTTCACGTTCTGGGTGTTACTGGACCGATGATTTGATAGGCGGAAGCCGTTTCGAAAACGAGAATCGTAAATTTTCGCAGACGACTCGATCAATTTCGATGTAACTTCGAGAATTCATTGAGTATGATGGCAGAAAGTTGCCAAGAATTTTACTTTTTCAACACATTGATCAGATCCGAGGAAAAATGAATATTCCCTATGTTAGCTAGGTTAGATTGCCAGCGGCGACTCCAATGGCCTCTCAAGTCTTCCTCACATACCTGTGTGATAGAGATTCTCTATTAACAATTCATCGTGAATAGTGTCAAAAGTCTTAGCTAAACCCAAAGATATAGCAATTACCGGAATATTTGCCTCTAATCTTTACACACAGCGGCGAGTTCATCATTTCTCGATTTGCCCTATTGAAGCCGCAATGTTCATCAGATGGCCAAAGAATTTGTTATTCTCAACCTAATCACTTTTCCGAATATATAATATATAAGCCACGTTCGAAAACGAGGATATTATGATTGCAATAATAATAATAATTGTTATTGAATGATTTGAAGACCATTAATCGAATTCGAATTCGGTGCACGATTTATTACAGATCGACTATATCCATACATATTTCACACTCGACATATATACCACTATACAGTGTGTCCGCTAACTCACGCACCACAGCATACCATCGGATTCCTTGTTGAAAAATAAGATGAAAATATGTTTTACAAAAATGACGTGGATACTAACTAGCCTGCGGGCTCTGTCAAATTTTGAATTGAACAAAATTTTCAGTTGCTTCGATAAAAAGATCACTTGACTGTGAGACAAACAAAATTGTGTTTGATTCAACGAAACTTTTTTCGCCCCATATGGTAACTTTACAGTGTTTTGCATGAAGTCGACTGAAGCGTAATAGAAAAATAGAGATCATAATAAACGTGGAAAATAAATCTTCAATTCTGTTTCATATTTATTTTATAATCTTATATTAAATTTATTTTAATCATTTCGTTTATATGATAGTTGATATCACGTTTAAATTTATCTATCTATTTTTTCACTGGTTTTACTGAATTTTGTACACTCTACAATCTAGCCAGAGTCATGTTATGATGTTGTTGATAATGCCGTTCGAGACTTATCGTATTATTAAGATATATTAAGCTGGCAAGGCCAATACAGCACAACGTATTGGGATTAATTTATTAATTTGTCGCTCATTAATCGCTATTTAATTGCGCAA
The DNA here is from genome assembly GCA_963170745.1 of Phymatocera aterrima. NCBI lineage: Eukaryota > Metazoa > Arthropoda > Insecta > Hymenoptera > Tenthredinidae > Phymatocera > Phymatocera aterrima. The sequence continues at coordinate 2,864,533 of OY720663.1, read as the reverse complement.
ACAAAAATGTTTTCGCTATTGTCGTTTTCGAAAAAAACGTGGCAGATCCAGCTTAATATCAAGCTGGCATGGCCAACCCAAAAAAACTGAAATAATGCAACGGAGAAAAAAAATTGAGCACATGAGATTTATTTGCTAATTAATCGCTGCCGATAGCGACATAAGACGCTTTTCTGAAATCATCCCCTAACCGGATATTCCACCCTTCCGCGGGTGAACCGCAGCAATTTCCAAAATATGCAAGATTTTCGAATTTCATTGATATGAGAATTATTCGCTAATTAATCGCTGCCGACTAAAGTCAGTCAAACTCTCAGAGAGCGAACCCCCAGCTGGACATTCCATCCCTTAGGCCGGAAGTACATCCCGCACAGAAGACGATTGAATATTCCCAATATTGATGATCTGGGAATTATTCGCCGCTTAATCGCTGCCCTTCGCAGCCAACCAACTATTTCAGAGCTACCCCCCGACCGAACATTGCATCTTATTATCCCAACATACAGCACGCACCTAGGATACTCAAAATTTGCAGTATCTACGTGGCGTGTTGTAACGTACGCCTTGGTAGTGAAATATCTGATGAGCGGGTTACTCAGAAAAAGGTTGACCGTTCCTGGTCGTTAGCAATTAATTAGCGAATAATTTATCAATATTAGGAATATTCAATCGCCTTATGTGCGAGATGCACTTCGGGCCTAAGCGATGGAATGTCCGGCCAGGGGGTGGCGCGCAGAGAGTTTGATTGGCTCCAGTCGGTAGCGATTAATTAGCGAATAATTCTCATATCAATGAAATTCGAAAATCTTGCATATTTTGGAAATTGCTCCGGTTCGCCCGCGGAAAGCTGGAATATCCGGTTAGGGGATGAGTTCAGAAAAGCGTCTTAGGTCACTATCGGCAGTGATTAATTAGCGAATAAATCTCATGTACTCAATTTTTGTTTTCCGTTGCATTATTTCAGTTTTTTGGGTTGGCCATGCCAGCTTAATATTAAACTGGATCTGCCACGTTTTTTTAACGACAGAAGCGACAAAATTTTTGTTTGCGCAATTAAATGGCGATTAATAAGCGACAAATTACTAAATCCCAATACGTTGTGCTGTATTGGTCTTGCCAGCTTAATATGTCTGTATTATTAGAGGATTCGGTTCTACACAGAATGCAGTATCAATAAATCTCTACCTCCGATATCAGTCATATAAGAATTTAAAAAATCAAATCTTGTCGATGAAGAAGATAAAATTCTACCTGGTATTATTTTCCCTCGTCTGCTTCAACGTTACAAACTTCAACCACAATAATATCTACACTAAGGAACAAAAATGGAACAGATGTAACGAAGTATTCGTTTCAACAGCCGCAATTGACTATAACTGAATTCCAATTGATGTAACTAAAAATCTGTCATCAATGTGTGATACTGTCACACCAATAGATATCTAGCTGTGCTAATCGAAGTCTATTATATTTTTTTCTCGGTGTTGTCCCCTCAGCATAGATAAACGGAAGGATAAAAATGGATATTTTGTTCATAGCTTCAATTTACAGGCAATATGTAGTACAGTACAGTGTAACTCACCATCGAAAGATAGCCGTGGGGTAGCGTCTATGGTCTCGGCGTTGGCCATTTCCGTGCGAGATTCCCATTTCGCATAAACTTCTTGTAATCGTGTAGACAGGACATCGACCATATTGTTAGCTCTAACAAACAAAACAAACAAAATAAGGGTTTTTCATGAATTATTCAAGTTTCAAAATTTCTTTCGACCAAAGAATCGTGTATCAATAGTGCGGCAAAAAATGTAATTTCGAATTCACGTAGGTGTCTGTATGTGAACTATTTAAACATAATAATATGCAGTGTAACATTGTACGTGGACAGCTTTTTTCAAATTAAAAAATTCTAAATCAACTCTGATTTTGATGATATTTTATTACATCTATCTTTCGCCGATAGACTTTTTAGGAATACAAATTTATATATAAAATAAAATGGTAATCAAATAATGATCAATCATGCAATTGATTATCCTACAATAATTAATAATCTTATAATCCTGACAAAGCTGTACCACAGACATCTCCGGATATGTAATATATTGCATGGATGATGATAATAAACAATAATAATAACTAATGCCAAAAACCAGCTGATGAATGATAACCTTATAACCTTGATTTCACGCCCAACACTGTGATATTATGATTTTGATTATTATGTACATAGATATACAATATTATATATCAAGGTATAGGTATGTACCTACAATAAGGTATAATCTGACTCATCAGTATTTTTCCTATAGTTCTCGAGATATATCTTATATATCTCGAGAACTCATATCTTCTCCGTCTTCGCTCGGTGGGCTAAGAATATCGAAAATGAATTGAAAAAAAGGGAAGAAAGAGAAAGAGAAAGAAACGAAAAGCAGATTAAGTAGAGAGAAATACGAGTACATAGGTATATATAGTATATAGTTACATCAAGGTCATTCGGAGATTTGGAATGCAACAATTATTACCGTATATCTGCCATGTATATACCTACACAGTACATACGTAGTATAAGTACTACATAAATATCTAACTGTTCGACTCATCACGAAGAGCTGCGATCGCGAGAGTTTACCGTTTGTTGGAAGCCGAGTGAGTGGCATGATCTGAGCATTGGCGTAACTCACCATTTACCAGTCACGTGCAAAATAATACGGAGATGAGATACGGGGCAGGGCAGGTCTCAGGAATTTTCGACTTGAACTTCAAGCTTGAAAAATATTGATAAAATCCTTCTACATTCTCATTTCTCACGCGTAATTATATGCTTCGGAGCATTTTCTTCGTAAACAGTGTTCCACGCAAAAGAAACATTTGTTTGTTCTTTGTGCCATTTTGATTAATGACTTTCATGCTCCGCATACGACCAAAGATCGTGAAAAATATCGCATTGGCAACAGTTTGGTCTTCCGTTTCGTAGATTTCATTGTCAAAGCCGTGCATATCGTAGCTTACGTTGTCCAGCCCGTCAACTAATGTGTAAAAATGAATGCAACCAACAAGAATTACAAAGTACGGAAAAATAATGCCACCAACAAGAACTACAAAGTATGCAAAAATAATGCCACCAACAAGAACTACAAAGTATGCTGAAAAAATTACGCCAACTGAAAGTTGGGAGGCCTGGACGTCGCAAATTGAATTGACAACTTGGAGTACCACCAAAACAGCGTAATAAAAGTGTACAATGCCAGTTCACAGACGAAATAATTACTCGGTTCTTTCGTACCATCGAAAGACCAATGTATCATTATCCATTGTGAAACATGCATTACATAAAGCAGATTGTTGCCAACCTCCCTTACCCTAAAGAATGCCAGTGAAATACAATTGAAACTGAGCTTCCCAGTCGTGGTAGAGCCTGTTCCGAATGTGCCACAGTAGAATCCATGATTTTGGAAACTGGCGCGTTCGGAACCTTGCATGTTTACGGCGGCCTAGCTCACTCGCCACTCGCCAGTGGGAACCCATTGATGCATGAAATGAGATTTTATTCGGTTCTGCATAAGGAATGAGAATAATTTTCTGAACTGTGGATGTGAAGCATGGCCATAGCCCAGCAGAATCGAAAAATGAAGATCACACTACTGAATCAAAATATGATGGCATGATCAAAGTGGAGTACGTATCTTATTTTGAAAGAGAGCGTGTGCTGGAGAAGGGTATCACAAACTTTCAATTTCTAGGATCTCTGATTTTTTCAGGGGTTTCACACCACGAATATACATTTTTCAGCTCAGATTACGATCTCCAATTGGCGTGTGCACAACTTCTGATGGGTCGAAATTGTTGTGCACACGTTTGTTTCCCCAATATACTCAGTTGAAATCGGAGGGAATCATGACGGATAAACAGGATTTAACCTTCGTGATCCATATTTTCTCCATTTCACTCAGTTGTAGAGGAATCTAATTTTTTAAATGTAGATGGGCTCTAGATGGATCCTCATCGAATAATTGAAAGATATCAGATTACACACTCTTGGATTTCGATGAATAATCCAGTTATTCGGAGGTCATGACATGCCATGTGTCTCACGCAGCGCGGAAAGATTCACACGTATTAGGGAAATATTTGGTTCAAAATATTGGCGAAATATTTTATTGGAAATATTTGGTACGAAATATCGCTGAGATGATTCAAACAAAGAATTTTCCAAATACAGTAGAACCTCGATATCCGAACCTCCGTTATCCGAACCCTCCGTTATCCGAACCACGATCACTTTAACCGAACTCTCTATTATCCGAACCACACTTGCTTTCATTCATTTATTTTTTGTTGTGCACGCATTTTTCGTGTTTCATTACATAGTATGTATCTATTTGATCGACGGTGCGAAATTTTGAAATTTATATGCACGTCAGGGAACGCGTGCAATTACAATGTTGCAAACAAAGCGTTTCGTCAAACGTGTTCAAGCTTGATTCGCCTGTCAGGGCATGAGTGGGCTCGCATTATTTGTTGCTTAGACATTTGATACAGTACAACCTCGATTATCCGAACCAATTGGAACCGGGTCTAGTCCGGATAATCGAAAATTCGGATAATCGAACAGTAATGTTATGTATGTGTGTGCTGCATATTTCTTGAATATTTCCCAGCGCTGAAGATCGTGTCACCTAACATTACTGTTCGATTATCCGAACTAGGCCCGGTCCCAGTTGGTTCCGATAATCGAGGTTGTACTGTATTCGAAATGAAATGGTGATGTAATCTTTCAGTAATATTTCAAACCAAATGTTTCGTGTGAAACATTCTGCCGAACAACAAAATATTTCTGAGACATTCGATGTTTCTGATGAAATATTCTGTGCTGTGGGGGGTAGTGTGCATAATACTATAATTACATACATTGGCCGGGTTCGTCCACGGCACGCAGACTGCGGTTGCAAATTTTCGAAGCCACATCTCCGTGCAATTTTTTGTCCTCTTTCCTCCTCTTTATAGAGCTGCATAGCGGAATTTGAAAACTTGTTTTTGTCATACAGAATAGATTTTATACTTCACGTGTGGTCTGAGCGGGACCCAACTATATAGGGTGTTTTTTTTTTCTCGAATCAAATCGATTTAGCGGTTGAGACTTGAAGATTAATTACTCTCAAGAATACGGACCCGATATAGTTGGTGATAATGGTTAAACCATTCTTTCGAAACATATAAATACTTTGAATATTGATTTCCAGGTGGCTTTCGAGTCTCCCCCTGGCTTTCCGTTCGAAATTCCGTGGCTTTTTCTAGCTCGCCCGGTTTTTCAGGTCTGTAACAAGCCTTCTGAAGTTTATAACGTTAAGGGGCATCTGGAGTCAGCGCTGGCAATCTAACCTAACTAACATAGGAGAAAATTATTTTTCATCGAATCTAAATAATATTTTGAAAAGGCAAAATACTCAGCCACTTTCTGCCATCGCGCCTGATGACTTCTCAACGTTTCATCGAAATTGATCGAGTCGTTTGCGAGAAAGTACTATTCTCACTCTCGAAACGATCTCTGTATATTTAAGATAGCGAGTCCAAATTCCCCTCAAGGGGCATTTGGACTCGCTATCTTCCCCTCGAGGGGCATCCAAAGAGCTTATATACGGCTCTTTGGGGGTATCTGGACTCGCTATCTTGAATATACAGAAACCGTTTTGAAAACGAGAAGCGTAGATTTACGCAAACGACTCGATCGATTTTGATGAAACTTCGAGAATTCGTTGAGTATGATGGCAGAAAGTGGCTCAATATTTTAGTTTTTAAAAACACTGATTAGATTTGACGAAAAATGAATATTTCCTATGTTAGCTAGGTTAGATTGCCAGCGGTGACTCCAAATTTCCAACAACGCACGAAAACGCACAGAACGTAGAATATCAGCCGATATTATCTTCGGTCGTCACTTTGTTGCATTGAAGTTATGAATTTTAGCCATTTTTTCAGACACAGATCCGTGAACCTAGATTCAATTTTGATTTAATTAATTCATACGAGTATGCAGACGGCATTACTTATTATTTTCATACGTGCACCTTTTTCATTATAAGTTATCATTGCATGAGCTATTACGACGACGTAGTAGAACTTTGAGTTAAATCCTTTGAGAAAAATAGGAACAATCTTCGTTTGAAACGAAATTACGTAATAAATCAGGTGAGAATTCCGAATGTTAAACGTATTTGAAATTGGTAGACGTATACGCAGACATTTTGCAGATTAATCACGAATCACGATATGTGAAAATTCGTTATCAAGAGAAAAGAGAAGCAAACAAGCGAACAATCAAAATTTATACACACTTATGTAGAATTTTATTGACGATGATGATTCGAAAACCTATTGTTAATAATAATGAAGAAAAACCATCGAGGCCGAGAATAACCACTCGAGATGAATAATCGGAATACATATTTATACGGATGAAGATATATCAGTAGATGCAGCACAGCGCCTAATTATGATAATGATAACGCATAAAGGAGCGATCTGAGCATAGAGAAATTTGATGATATATAATTTATTGTATACTATACCTATATGTATACGTACATAGTATAGTATTGTACATGGATCATATACAACGTGATATATTCATAAAATTGACACGAGAAAATGCATCGAATAGAACAACAGCTGCATTCATTGTTCACACTTTGATCACTGCTGCAGTGTTTATTATCTTGTACTGTAAAACGATTCCATAGCCATTCAATATTACTCCCTTTTTCATCCGATAGAAATAAAAACATGATTGTACGAAAAAAAGTAATAAAAATCAAATTGATTATGATAATCGACTACTGATTCAATGATGCGCATTATTATTATTATTATTATTATTGACAATATTCCATTGGATCTCACTACATATTGATGTTGCAAAAACGATAATGACAAATATTGGAATCTATAATACTACAAAATAATAAGTCAATGCAATATACGTATATTATCCCGATAAGATATTGGTACGTATATCATCATCACATTATACCTATATTGAATTATAATTATTGTCCGAACCGTCGTTTTTTTGACTTTCGATTCTGCATGCGATCGAGGAACGTATGCTGCTGAGATAAATTCTACAGTAGAAGAAAAATTTCGTTTGTTCGTTCAATTTTTTCAACACGTCGCATTGTTGTTTATGATATTATATTATACACAATAGTATAATATAGAGTATAGAAGCAGAAAGCTATAAAACCGAGAAAGGAACGCTTTCATTTACGTGATATACATTATAGTTCGCGATGAAGAAAATGAAAGTTTTACGCTTCTTATGTATCCACAGTTGGGATATATTCACTTGTATACCGTATTATTATTGTACATGCACCAAAAATAGTACAAAATTTCTGACGAAATTGCATTTCTCAATATTTTTCATAATTTTCATTATGCTTAGATATTATTTAGTATGTATAGCTTCTGAAATTGGTGAGACTGAAATTATGAAATATTACATATTATAGAGTAAAGTGATCGATGCCATGGATGAATAAATAGACGAATAACTGAAGACATTATTATTATATCGATGAAACTGATGCGAAACATGATATTCAGTGTTCGTGATTAGTTTCCTCTGTACAACTTATTTCATACGCTGCGCATACATATATTATAGATATATGAGGGAGCTCGTATGGGTTATACGATTCCGATATTTCCTATGTAAACGAATGCATATATGGAGTAAATACGATGATAACTATAAAATATATCATACCAACGTATGTATACCTCATATACTAATTCCCGCGCATAGTTACCGCACGCATGAAAACCGCATATAGATGAAATTCGATCGTACTATATCCTCTGCATCTACTATACCTATACGCCTATATGCATGCAGGTAGGTATATTATTCAGATCAAAGATATTACTTAGAGAAAATGGAAATAAGTAAAGAATCAAGCAAAAATCGTGTATCATAGCATAAACCAATCGTGCAACCATATTCGGTATTATGCAATTGAATTCTTCATCAATTGCGTAAACTCAATGACAATCGTATAATATACACACATATGCATATAGGCACTGTATGATGTGCAGCGCAACGCGTAAGTCCGATGATTCGGATCTCTGTAACATTTCAATATTTCATTTGATACTTCCATTTTCACTTCAATTCTTAATCCTCTAAATCCTTCTTGTTAATGTATTTATTGAAATTGTCAATTAGACCTCGGCCAATGATACTATTAAATCGCTATGAAATTTTTGAATGCATCTTTAATCGCTAAGAAATGATTAATACGAATGAAATATTTGCTGATCACATACCACTTCGCGCGCACGGTTACAGCATATAATAATAATAATCATCAATGTTAAATTGAATGAAAAAAAATCAATTACGATTATTTTGCTGATAACGTATTTCGGTAGCATTCATTGAATTTTTTTCCATTCCGCTTCGGTTAGCTCTTCTAAAATATCCAGACATTAACATGTGCCTGAAAAAATCATGCGACGATATCACGCGGCGTGTGATGGTTCACTGCTAACAGACGATACATAAGGAGTAAGAATGAGAAAAAAAAAATAGTGCTGCAGAAAATCGTAATAATAATAATAATATTCATACCAAGAAGGAGAAGAAGCGGGAGACTAATTTAGACCGAATTATCTCAAATTTTTGATAGCCGTTTTGATAAGGCTCTGCAGCAATCTGCTTGACCGTGAAGAATAATATAATACATATTCACATATATGTGGATATAGGTACAACGTGATGATTGCGTTATTATGGTGGGTCAAAAAAAGGTCGCGAGATTCGAGAATCTCCATGTCACACGACGTTCTCATTAGCATGTATGGCTCACAATATATACCTATGCATACCGTGATGCATTAGTCGTATAATTGAAGCGCACAAATCATATACAGACATATATATATATATACTATATACTATATACCATTTACATCTTCCTTTGTATTTTCTCAAAAGAGTTTGGATTGTTTGTTTTTTGCAATACCGAAAGAGATTGGCAAGATTATATAATAAGGATAAAAAAAATCGAGAACCATCATAATATGCATATTTGTTGGACCTTCTTACTCAATCATGATCGGCTTAAGTAATAGATAATTGTAACGTAATTCTATCACGTACAAACGCGTGTTTTATTGGCTCAACGAGGAAAGAGGAGAGGCAGTAGTAAACGATTGCAGTTTCAATAGAGATGTGGCGACGTTGAAAAGAAGAAGGCCAACAATAAGAAGAACTTTATAACTAACACAGCACGCTACTACTTGGTCTGCCGTTTGAGGCTCGCGCTCTTTAAAAGTCTATACTAATATTCATACGTATAATATTCGTATAGGTATTGATTCATGCTACACGTAGTACGTATCCATTTTTATCTAAAAATTTATTCTAAATTAATAACCAGAATGAAATGAGATCGCACGGAACATCATTCAACTGCTTCGAATTGATGATAACATTATTTATCTCGACGTCTTGATTCAGCCATTGTTACAGCGCGTATGAAATTAAGGAGGTCTGCGTACAAGCGCACCACCCACCTATACATATAATCTGACATTGACGATATCCCTGAAAGGTAGACGAGATTCGATATCTCGATGATATATTTTCTCTATGTCAGGTAGATGAACGAATTTCCCCCGAAAATAGTTGAGCAGTAATAACATATAATAATCTGCAGATTGCAGTAATCATCTGAACATCTTTGATTTTATAATAAAAAAATGAGGAAAAATATATAACGACGATTCTACATATTTTATCATCTATATTATCATGATTCTGAAAAATAAATGCAAAAGAAATGAAATAATAATGATAATAATAATGCAATTCAGACAATAATACCTAATAATGATGAAATTCACTCACCTCCAATTGAAAAAATAGTATAGAGCTCCGCAGAATAAGAAAATCTCAACCAAACCATCCATTTTACTAGTTTTTTTCCCCTTCTTTCGTTGTCTCTCTTTACACTTTCACATCAAAATTGAAAAAATAATGATATTTGCTCATTCGTTATTCATTTTTTTTTCTCACTTTCTTATATGACAATAACAACAATGGAAAGATTAACGATCCAGAGATATTTTATACACAGAAGCGTTTGAACACCGTTCAGTGACAATAAAAGAAGAAAAAAATCAGTTGTCGTTTATCGAGATTATTGAAAAGATATTAGCCACCGAATGACCCGATAATTGAGCTACAAGTTCGCAAATCTCTCAATATCCATAATATTTATTGATAGTATATATATATTACTACCGTAACTATACCATGTTATAACACGTCGGTGGAATGAACCAGATACATAGGTATATAAGGTATTAATGCATCAATTGAATTTTAGAAATATAGGTATGAATACCGCTTCAATGAGCTAACAATAGGTACTCTTATCTGTTTTCAACCATAATATAATGTAATATATACATTTTGAGAAAATTATTAACTAGCTATACTCATGTCATTAGTAAAACACATCTGTTAAGACCGCTGCTATGTGTATGTATCGGTATATAATATATACCTATATTGGAAATAAGAATATAATCTCGTAGTAAACACACGACGCGCTCGCTACGACCGTTTGATCGCGACTGAATTCATTCAGCCCAGTCTGCTATGAGCGACGGACTAATACGTATACGTTAGGTATACTATACATGCATAAGGCTTATACTAACGAAACGCACAACAGCGACACGCGGTCTGTCAGGGTTGTCGTCCTAGCAAAGTAGCAGAGTATTCACAGTATTCATAGGTATGTAATTCCTCACGCGACACGTCGTAGATAGATGTAGGTTGCACGCGAGAAAAAAGAGAAGAAATATCAGATAGGAATAAGTCACAGAGTTTTTCTGGAAAGAATTTCAATCTTTGTTTCCATTCGACCGGAGGCCATGGAAGCTGCATTTTCATACTGACTTTCAATGCTAGCGTCAAGCGTCAAAATCGTCATTTGTCCGATCACGTGACTTTTGTTTTGACATCGCTAGCCAATTGCATCGCCAAATAGAGGTCACGTGATCAGACAGATGACGATTTTCACGTTTGCCACTAGCGTCAAAAGTCTGTACGAAAGGGCAGCCGACGGCATGAAGCGAGCTCATTCGAATGACGGGCTGGAGGGGGGGACAACTTCGACTATATCGACAACTATTTCCCATTTTATACCGTCGAAATTGACTTCAGAATATCATGTGTAATTCTCCAGTAGCACAAAGCCGCTGGTATACCTACATGATATATTATATCAGGCACAGAACTTCTTTGACTAAAAGACGATCGAGTATGACGTCAGGTCCCCTTTTTTGGGTGATAATGAAGAATTTCGCGGACATCCATGAAATCCTAGATGAGCAATGTCTTCTTTCAGCCGTCCTACGGATTTTGACAAGTCAGAGTGTCTGGTGCTACCTGGGTATTCGGTTACTATTATTCACCAATTTTCCAAGCAAAAACTAATATTAAACAAAAATTGAGTTTGTTATTACACGATTATGAATCTTGATTTTGCATCGTTATTCAGCAGCTTGTAGAAGTTCCAAATACTAGACTACATGCTTCTAGGTACAGACTTTCGTAATTATTATTGTAGAGGTCAAAATTCTTTCAATTGTATTTTTAAATACGTGTCGTGTAGATATACTATAGTCCAGCTATAGATAGATACATGTATCACCAAATGCATTCATGCATGCATACTATACATAAAGGTATGTATGTATGTGTGCATACAATTGTGCCACGGGCATGGTAACCTGTCTACAATAGACGTGTAAAGTTTAAACGCTGGCTCAATGTATCCGGTACATTCGGAAGGGGCGAAGCAGGGCAAAGCGCTGCTTGTCTGCATGCAAGGTATGAGTATAGCAGACGTAGTATATTAGTACATTCGTGCACCATCTATATATACGTAGCATAAGCCTGCAGCGAGCACGAGTAGGCAGTCCACCGGGTCCTAGTATCATAGCATTAACAGTTAACTATGAATTTAGACTATAACTTCATCGGACGGTCTCATAATTATCTCTTACTAATTCTTGACATGAATCGCCCTTTCTAACTTTCTCAGTTTTTGTTGATAATTATTTTTTCATGTTCATTTTTTTTCAGACGCATGATATGCAGTTTATAGGATGAGGTCAGGGCTGATCAATTAGACTTTCATATTAGGTATACCCATTAGTAGGGTATGTATGTACCGGTGATTGAGAGAGAAATTCTACTAGAAATTGATGAATTAAAAGATGATGTAACGACTGCTTTGTTGACTTCCATATTTCAAAAAGTTGAAAAGATTTTCATTGGTAAGGAAATGTATATGCATGTATACTACCCGTAATATGCCCGGAGAGAAACAAATCCCTTTGTTGGAACTTAAAAAAGAGTAGCGTAGAGTCATAACCTCGCAGGATAGAATCCGTTATAAATATTACCCTATACATTACTCTGCAGAAGTTTACTTACGTGTTATGTATAGGAAATTCGGTTATTTTCTAACTAAATTTGCCACCTCTATTTATCTATTCGTTCAACTATTGTCCAAGGTTAGTAATAAAACACGTGATGAAGCTAAATCCACAATAAACTATAACACATTTTTATAATATCTACCGTATGTTCTCCCGCGAGTAGCGACTGATTCAAGATTTCGAGACTCGAGACTTTAGAGGAGGGATAATCGCCGATATTTTTATTTGTGATGAAAGAAATCTTCCGCGATTTACCATCGAGTGGCGCAGCCTGGATGCCAGGGAACGAACTTCTTGAACGCGAAATATACATCGCGAAATGGAACGCGGGAAAAATCAAAAACATGTTCAGCGATGGGTATTGGAGACTTTGGAGTTGTATGTATGATTCGAAACATAGATAACGATATATTTCATTCTTTTTCTTATGAATATGACGAGTGGATGAAGAATACAAATAATTGATAAGAATTTAGTTTTATACAGTAACAGCAAACCCGATCTTGTCATAGCAGTGTTCGAACTTCGATGAATAAAAATAATTGGGATATTTATTTTCTTTTTTTTTTTATTTGTATTAAATTTAGGTATGTGTATAGGTATGTATGGCGTGTATTTTTGTTAACTCAACGGCATTTATTTATTGTTTACTCTAAATTATAATACACGAATACATTATAGTACAGAGAATAAAGATAAATAATCCGAATCAGAAAATGTGTTTCCTCTCTTTCTGTTATAGCATGTATGAAGTAGCATTAATTTATCGAATACGATGATTCAATTTTATCCGAATGCCATTAGTTATTAATTAATGATGGAACAATAATTCCATTTTTTTTTTACGCTTGCATATAACAATATTGGAATGTAGGCAAATCAAGTAACAAAAAGATAAAATGATAAAATAATAAGCCAAAGCTCGAACGATGTACCTTACGAGCGATTTATACACAGCGTATTAATTATTAGATGGAGACTGGATTTAGTTATTAACAATTTACAACAATACTGAATTACAGAATAGTATATTACAATGTACATATGTATGACCGCCCTCCTTAGATAGAAAAGATAAAAAACCCGTCTCTCAATCTGAATGATCGGCTTTTAGAAAATTGTTAAATACTTCTGATTTGAACAAAAAAGATGAACAATCACCTCCAATGGGAGGATTATATAATAACCGCGATGTTATTAGCAGCTTTTTGTTTATTTATCGGACGATAAAACACTTTTTGGGCCTTGGTGTCAAAAGCTGCGTTTAGGTTTCTATATAATCCTCAAATTCAAAAGTCATCTTTTGTCAAAAGACAACATCGTAGAATAGAGACGAATTTCAGAACCATAATTTGTCGGAACAAAAAATTTCTTCTCTTCCTTCAGAGTTTTAATCATTAATTTCCCTAGAAGCTAAAATGAAATATAGTATGTATGTACGACTTCTAATTATTCTCTAAAACCCTAAATTTAATAATATATAATATGTATATTTAATATTATGACAGAAGAAAACATTTACAATATTGTCTTAGTATTTTTTTTCCTGTGGCTATAAGTATAATTCTTTTTTCTCCAAATTTACCAATTCTATGTCGACGATTCTTATGTTTCTTTTCATTTTTTCTCTTTATTCATTATTATTATTATCATTACTATTATTCGCACGCTTCTGTAAGGTACCTAAAAATGGATACCTTAAATTGAATTACTTCCAATATTTTTAGACAAATTAAAAAAAAAAAGAAAAATGGAAAGCCTGTAGTACATTATAATATCCCGGGTATAATTTCATTGTGATCTTTTTGTTGCACATGAAAATCGTTAAGATGTTAATAATACTTTTTTAGGTTCAAACGATTACAAATTGCTGTGATAACTGTGAACACGTATTTTTTTCAACATTTTACATCATCAGCAGAGAAGTTTTGTTAAATTTTTGCGCGTTCAGAAGACATAACCGATGAAATAGTTGGCTCCATTTTATATATTATAATAATATAACAATATGAGTAGAATAGAATCTTGTTTACTTTCTTCTTCATTTTATTTTATTTTGACTTCAGCCAATAGCCAATCCTTCAATTTTTCTCAATCAGATGTTAGACGAAAAAAATGGCTTAATAATTAAATAACGAGAAATAAATTTAATGACGCGAGTCTCTTGGGTAAAATTCAGCTAATGTAGAAGCAGGTATGCGCTTCAACATCTCTTTAGGGAAAATACGAAGCAGCTGCCATCCGATATCGAGAGATTCGAATACAGAACGATTTTCATAATTTCCTTGAGATATGAAATTCTTTTCAAATTTAGTGAGGAACTCGAGGTATAGCAAATCATCGGGTGTCAGAGCTTCCTCACCGACAACAGCCTTCATTGCCTGAACGTCTTTTCCAATGGCGTAACAAGCATACTGTAAGATAAGAAAACAAAAAAAATGAAGTTAAAACCGATTATGAGGAATTATAGCAAAAAATTTGTACAGGAAAAATGAAATTTCTGGCATTTCTTTCCATCAATATTTAATTGATCAATTATTCAACTTACCAATTGATTAGAAACGTCAGAGTGATCCTTTCGCGTCATTCCTTCACCGATAGCAGATTTCATAAGACGAGAAAGAGACGGGAGTACATTTACAGGTGGATAAATTTGTCTGTTTTGTAGTTGACGATCGACGTAAATTTGTCCTTCAGTAATATATCCAGTTAAATCGGGAATAGGATGAGTAATATCATCGTTAGGCATCGTAAGAATAGGAATTTGTGTAATGGAACCATTACGGCCTTCAACACGTCCGGCGCGTTCGTAAATAGTAGCTAAATCGGTGTACATGTAACCAGGGAAACCACGACGTCCAGGAACCTCTTCACGAGCGGCAGAAACTTCTCTCAAAGCCTCGGCGTATGAAGACATATCAGTTAAAATAACAAGAACATGTTTCTCGCATTGATAAGCCAAAAATTCGGCAGCAGTAAGAGCAAGACGTGGAGTGATGATACGCTCGATAGTCGGATCGTTGGCCAAGTTCAAGAACAAGCACACGTTTTCCATAGAACCATTTTCCTCAAAATCTTGCTTGAAGAAACGTGCCGTTTCCATGTTTACACCCATAGCTGCGAATACTATGGCAAAGTTATCCTCGTGGGAGTCGAGCACAGATTTTCCAGGAAGTTTGACTAAACCAGCTTGACGACAGATCTGCGCGGCAATCTGTTTTCGAAAAATTAAATATTTGAGAACCGATTTCGTCAATTTTAAGTGACGAATTTGTCATATTCGAACAAAATAGACAGAAAAATTATGATAATTCGAAAATATTCCTCATAATTGGACATCGTAGATAAATTTGTTCAATTACGTCATTATGGCAAAGACCAGCAGCAGAGAAAATTGGGATTTTCTGTCCTCTAGCGATGGAATTCATAACATCAATAGCAGAGATACCAGTCTGGATCATTTCCTCAGGATAGATACGAGACCAAGGATTAATAGGTTGTCCCTGAATGTCGAGGTAGTCCTCAGCAAGAATTGGAGGTCCTTTGTCGATGGGTTTACCAGATCCGTTGAAAACACGGCCAAGCATATCCTCGGACACGGGAGTACGGAGAATATCACCGGTAAATTCGCACATGGTGTTCTTAGCGTCAATTCCCGAGGTACCCTCAAATACTTGGACAACCGCCTTCGAACCTGACACTTCAAGGACTTGACCTGATCGAAGGGATCCATCAGCGAGTCTGAGTTGAACAATTTCGGCAAACTTAGGGAATTTTACTTCATCCAAAATTACCAATGGACCATTCACACCAGATACTGTTTTGTAAGCTGTAAGAAAAAAGATTAATTAGGTCAATAGATGTCAGGAAGCTATTTGATAGAGTATGTTTTATTCTTTTCTTTTTCTATTTGTTCAGGAATTTGCGGAATCGACTGCGTGCAGGTAGAAATGATCGAGAATTTTGTGAAGATTTTTTTCCGACAAGAAATAAAAAGTTCACGATAAGTTAAAAAAAAAATAATCAAATTTGTTACAAGTGTGTATGTGATGTATCACGTGAGCGTAAGCTAAAGCATACGCCACTGTATTATAGGGTTACGCCCACTTATTTAGAGACGATTTTTAGGAGGAAGATATTATTTTTGGATTGAAAGATATCACAGAAATATATTCTCAATTCTATGACGATGATTTTTAACAACGGAAAATATCTGTGGCGGATTGTTCGACGCGAGTTTCGAAACCGTAGCTATACCCCCGAGTTGAAAATTGGATAGTTCGTATGATTTATATTTTTCGGATACAAGGAATTATTTAAATAAAGTGATAACAATATTTTGTATATTTCATTTGAAAATTGAAAGCATCTAAATATATTGTGTACAGAGATCAAAACTAGAATCTGAAATTGCTCAAATATCTTAGGAGAAAAAGTCGCAGAAACGAAATATCGTCGTCTGCAGTCACATGACATTCCTTCCCATACATAAGAATGCACACATCATAGAACGTAGAAAGAGCGTCAACATAACGCGGAGTAATGAATGTTTTGAAAAGTCTAGCCGAAAATTCAAAAATTCATTCCCAATCGATTATAATCTCTGAAAATGTATTCAGTCATACACATCATAAAAAGATTGCGAGTAGAAATCAGCTGACCTCTGTGCCAGACATTGATTGAGGCTGAAAGTACTACGCCCACTTTGCAAGAGCCGTGTGTAATCCATTGCATATATTTTACACTGTATGTATTGTTGAAAATAATGAATATTGTACTTACTGAGTCGCGGTTGAGAAATGAAGTCTCGTGATACGGCCAAAACATGTTCCTGAAGGGCTTGACGAGGCCCAAGAGTATTGGAGTGCGCCATTGTATCAGGTTCTATGAAACCCACTCACTCTCAACTCAGCAAGTCGGCTAAAACGAAGAGCAGAAATCTCGAACTACCCGACAAGCACTGCGTCGACGAACTGTGGGCACGTGCGATCACGTGACCAGAATATGCCACACTAATCAAACGACACACGAAATGTCGCGGAAATCGTAGATGTAACGTTTATTATTTTGAAAAAAAAATTGCAATTCGAAAGTTTCTTCGGAAAATTTGAAAATGTTGTGTTCAAATGAAGAGGATAGATGTTTGATTGAATTTAGTTTTACATTTTTTTTTATCTATTAATTTGACTAAATAGCGCCTTATTCAAAACTGAATATTCATCCAATCGCTGTCAAATTAATTAAGGTGATATTAGAGACGCATGATATCCCAATTGCTGCTTATTGTTAAATGCTGTGAGTCTTTATTGAAACCCACTGATCTATGTTATAGAGATCAAGTGCGTATCCCCCATCCAGTGTATTATAGAGATCAGTGTTGGAAACCGAACAAACAATACGCAGCTAACAATTGAACGGAGATTTAACTCCAAATTTACCGATTAATATCTTCGACAGGTATGATGAATAAACGGCCGAGACAGTATGTACGATCAATTGTAAAATAATACAGATTCTGCGTAATGCTAAAAAAATTACTTCCCATACCGGGAATCGAACCCGAGCCTCCTGGGTGAAAGCCAGGTATCCTAGCCACTAGACCATATGGGAGTGATGTTAACTTACCGATTGCTTATTTATAAAAACCGTTTAATTATTAATAACATTAAATGTACTGAAGCCCAGGTACGAGCATTGCTGTCACTTCGGAGACATTTGATTCTGTTTGCCTAATGTGGGTATATTTCTACCTACCTGGACTAGGTACCCGTAGCGGTCCGAAAATTACGAGAGTAGGGACATTCAATAATGAGTAACAATTACGTATTCAACGATCTACAACAATTGCGGATTCATGCGTCTTTGATGGCACCTTAAATTCGCCTAATTTTCCCTAATCCAAATTATATTCTACCGATCAATAATAAATTTAAAACGTATTCATTATGTGATAAGATAATTGAGGATTCGATTCCGATTTCATCTCCAATATTATAATTTTAGTAGTCTAATTGTGAAAGATATTCATTATTACAATTGAATATATAGAACATACTGCTGAGGTTTTCTTACATTACGTCTATGATGGATCTACATCACGAATTACATAAGTATGCCTATATCGTATTAATAATTTCTTGATTCTGCAAGATATCAGCTACCTAACTACCTAAGCATATAATCAAAATAACAATAATCAGAATAGTCGTAATAATTCTCCTGCATAAAATCGACGATACAATTTTCTTTCGTCTTATCCCGGTACAAGCGCATAAATAGAGAGCTTCTCATATAGTTCACACGTGTGTGTGTTGAATTAAACCTGACCGATTTGCCAATATTTTTATACCACATACACGTATGCGAGCCCTAGTTTATCCATCGAGTAATCTAGTGACGTCATGAACCTCATCCAGGGCCGAGCTAGTCGCTTGCACCCCGACTTTTCATGTGCTTTAAAAAAGTTCTTTCGTAATTGCAGGTATGGGTGATATTTAAGCGGCGTAAGTATCATTTCAATATTCTTCAACAATTTTATCCGCTCGCTACTTTAACAACAATAAAAGATAGTAACTGGAAATAAAAGATCCTATTTCATGGAGCCCTCACTTACATTCTAGCGACGGAACTGTGAATTAAAGCTGCTTCGCTCTCCCCTCTCCGTTACCTCTCCTTGACATGTTTCTGATTTCGTTGCGAGTCGGGAATTGGGATCAACCACGGATTCAGATCGCGGGGAACCAGTGCGAAACTTGCCGTTGGACGGGACGGGCGAAGATTCGCTCGGTGGACATCACGGCTACGTTGTTTTATATTATAAGTGTTATTTTTTTTATATCTAATTAACATTAAAGTATTGTTATAATTGTATCTCTGTATCTTAAATCAAATCCGCGATCATGGCTGCTGCCTTGAAACGGGCGGCTCTTTTAACTAGAACATTGACCGCGTCCTGGCCAGCGAGATGTCAAGCGTCGAAAAGTTATTTTACCTATTCCCCAGAACCGGGAATGCCAATTCCTGATAAACAGCCCGTATGGACCTCAACTGCCGACGAAGCTTTCGAAAAAGCATGCATTCGATCAGGTATTATTAGTACTATTATCATTGTTATTGGAAATTTGTTACCATTAATAGAAAGAGCATATACACGTATTAGATATTTCCTCTTGGGGCGGAGAATTTCATAAAAATGGACTCAAAATGATTGTTTTCCAAGTGAATGTGGCAATCAGAATTCCATGTCTTTTTATGGCTTTTATGCCACCGATCGATCGTAGCAAAACTATAACGGTGATAAGGAATTGCGGTGTGATATTATTTCGAAATAGTTAAGAGAAGACACGGGAACAAAAGACACCTGTTAAATTACGCTTGAACATAAGTATATAATGATATTCCTAGTTTTTCGAATATATAAATAGTACGTATGTATATACATACATGTATATACGTACATGCAACTTGAATATCGAATGCAGACGCAGGAATGTGGCTTAGATCCAAAACGATAGAAAATATACCCTATAACAAATACCGCGAGGACGAGCCTTCCCCCCAAGATGATTTTCAATTCATGTAAAATAAACACTTTCTGTTGCTAATTTAACGCTACGTCCACCTGCGCGATTTGTCAAAATGGCGCAAGCATGTGTATATACACCTATACTACACAAGTGAAGATGACAATTGACTAAGTTGGTACCTGTACGTAATTGATTCCATATTAATCCGGATGTATCGAGCTTGCCGCAATGTAATATGCATTCAGTACTATACATAATACATATTCAAGTATCTATACCGATGTGAGTATGTTACATGTATATACAAGAAGATTTCCACTAGCATGATGATTGAAAGTGAACAAGAATGGCACTCTGGCCTCAGAGACGCAGTCCACGTACACAATCCATAATATAGATCGAATAATTACGTAATGAAGAATTATTGAATTTGCGCGATGAATTATTTTCATTCTGCAAGCTTGTACGCGTCGTAGTTGCACGTGATTATTGTCTGTGTGTGTAATGAGGAAGCACGTGAGAACACATCTATATAGGTTATCCAGACATGACGGATCTGATGACCTAAGTTCGTTTAAACGAAGACTTTAGAACTGGTTGATAATACGCTATCCGCACGGTGTCGATAAACTAGATGATTGTCTACATTTATCGTAATTATGTAGTACATACATGCATATATACATATAAACATACAACATGCATACAGATATTTACAAATGTGTAGGTAGTCCCGTATTATTTCTGAGTTTGAATGGATCCGGAATAATTGTATATGTATATTTACGTATATTTCCATTACATGTGTCTATATTTATTCACAACAAAAACAGCAGTTTCTTCGGAGAATCGGATAATAAAAATAGAGAATGGAAAAATAGGTGCTATGTAAATATTTTGCGTAATCTCATATCAGCAACGTATGCTATTAGGCAATAATTCTGCGTTTTTCATAAAGCTTCGTTTCCAATAAAAACAGAATGAAGTTTTGACTTTTTATTATATGTTTTAGAATCGTGTGAAGCCCTTAACTTGGTAAATAATCACGTGGTCAATGCAGGCCTTGTTTTAGATTCTAAAACTTCATATTCAACATGAATGTATTTCCTTGCAGCAGGTGTCCGGATTACCGACAAAATATTACCCAGTATCTATTATTCAAAAAAATGTTATGATGAAAAAGATTGATCGCTCACGATTCATGTGCCCTAATATTCGACTACATCACATAGCCAGCCAAACTGATAACGTTTTTAATATGCTGACACGTATCTATTTATTGGTGTTATATAATCCTGCATCTATCAATTTTTCAAAGTTATTACCTAAAGTTAAGCCAGAGGATTACGGTTCATATGTTATACAAGTTACCTGTCAGAATCTTCTGCTACTATAGAATACAATAACGAAAACTTAAGTCTCCTTCCTTCTTTCAAATGGAAGTCATCTCTTCAGCTACTTTAGTTAATTGGATGAAATTTCAATAAACCATTGGGACACAATCTTCGATCTAAATCGCGTGACTTAATTATCACACCAATTAATTATAGTTAATGTAAATGAATAAAAGTATTACAACATTTGAGGATAATAAAGAATTCATCGCATGGTTATATGTAGTTAAATTGAATTATTAAATAAATTATCGAGTCATAGGAAAAAAAATGTGAAATAAAAACGAGTCTTATGACGTTCTGGTAGCTAAGGCTGCCCTCTTCAGAAATAACAAAAGTTGAAATATGACAACAAATACACAAGTGTATCTTATCGCTTGTACGGTTATGATTCTTTTCGTCTCGTGTTCTGATTTTCTATCAGTTCACTTTTGCCTTTCATTCAAATTAATCAACTTTGGTTTGACGTACTCATGTATTTGTTTTTGTAATTGACTTTTTTCATTTCTGAAGAAGGCCGCAGAAATGTAAAAAAACATGTTTTTATCATACAAGTTTTTTCCCACGATTTGGATACATCGCTGATTGCTTGAATACCATAGTAACAACAAAATTTTTCTTTCAGATGATCTTGTTTTTGCTCAGGGTGCAGCGGCCACCCCGTTAGAATTGCTGAGAGCATTAACGGACTATGGAGTCTGCCAAAATTTGGAAAATATTAAAATAGTTCATATGCATTTGGAGGGAGAAGCTCCTTTTGCGAAACCAGAAGTCGCAAGTTTGTATATTGTACATGAATAATGGAATATAAAGAGTAAAAAATGTGTAATCAGAAAATAGAGATGTTTGAATAATATTGTAAGCAAGGAAAAACAATTCATTTTCCTTATTTTTCCCACAGAACACTTTAGATCTATGAGCGTCTTTATGGGCGGTAATGTTCGAGCAGCAGTAAACGAGGGAAGAGCTGATAGTATCCCAATATTTCTCCATGAGATCCCAAAATTGTTCAAACAAAAAATATTACAGCCTCGTGTAGCTCTACTTCATGTTAGTGCTCCAGATTCTCGAGGCTACTGCTCGCTGGGTACCAGCGTCGATTCTGTTCGATCGGCTTTAGTAAATTCTGAGATAATCATTGGTAAACGATACATTGAAAATTATTTTCTCACTCTAATCTTGTACAAGAGAATATTTACGATTATACAATTTTACAGCTCAGGTCAATAAGCACATGCCGAGAACATTCGGAGATGCTCTAATCCATCAAAGTCACTTTGACTATGCTGTGGAACATAATACTGAACTACCTGCACATGGAGGAAAGCCACCAACTCCAGTTGAGTCTCAAATAGGAAAAATTATCGCTGAAAATCTGGTCCAGGATGGAGCCACTCTACAAATGGGTATTGGAAGTATCCCTGATGCAGTTTTATCCGCCCTTGGCGGACATAAAGATCTGGGAGTTCACAGCGAAATGTTTAGTGATGGTGTGGTAGATCTAGTCAACAAAGGATGTGTTACTAATAATAAAAAAGTAAGACATCAAGGAAGAATCGTCGGATCTTTTTGCGTCGGAACTCAAAAACTTTATGATTTTATGCACAACAATCCATTCATCGGTGAGTATCTTGTCGGTTTCTTTTTCCTTGTCAGTATTGTGTGTGAAACATAAAAGAAATCCGAAGTTTGTTATAAACAATAATGAAACTAATACTAGCGTGAATTTTTGCTTCACAGAAATGTTGGTAGTCGATTACGTCAACGATCCTCACACAATTTCTCTTCAACCAAAAATGACTGCTATTAATTCTTGCATTGAGGTAGATATCACAGGACAAGTATGTTCCGATAGTATTGGAACCAAAATGTATTCCGGATTTGGAGGACAAGTTGATTTTATCAGAGGAGCTGCGATGGGCAAAGATGGCTTGGGAAAAGCTATTATTGCTTTACCATCGGTTACAAACAAAGGAGTGAGCAAAATACAGCCTGTATTAAAGCTAGGTAAGATTTATCACTTGCATACCTTATAGAGAAACTTAAAACAAAAAATTATCAAATATGATAAAATAAATATTGTCCACTCTTTCCAGGTGCTGGTGTGGTAACTTCCAGAGCCCACGTTCGCTACATCGTAACTGAGCATGGAATTGCAAGTTTGTTTGGAAAAACTTTGCGCCAGAGAGCGCACGCGCTTATCCAAATCGCTCATCCTGATCATAGAGAATCTTTGGAAAAATCAGCCTTTGAGCGTTTGAAATGTATGCCGTGTCCTTAAGGCAATATCAAATTTTCACCAATCCAGTATAAATATAAATTATGATATTTGTTCCTTTGCAAATACGCTTCATTAGCTGCGTCATCTCATACTACAAGGAACAATGATTATATTTTTTTAAACCATCCCAATGATTATTATTATCATTACCAACGAGTCTGGAAAATGGATATAATTAAACTTTCTCACTTATACTAGAAAATGATGTTTATTTGAGGTTTATTCTTTTCAAGCATGAAATATCTAAGTACCATACGTCAGATCTTGAGTTAAATTGAAAAATCATATGAAAGTCCTTAAAAAAAAAGAAGAAAACATTTTTGGAAATGCGGCAGTTGAATATAATGTTGGAATTAGATACGATTCGATTGTGATTGTAACTAATTTTATTATTTATACCCTAGTACCTACATTTATGTGAAGTGCATTTAATTTAACGGAAAGATTATCATGTTGGATGAAAAGTTTATAAGGCTATCTATCTACCATTTAAATGTTATTATCGTGTCATTTCTAATTATTTACACAGATAATAAATCAATGACGATAACCATGTAGCCTTTTTCATGTTTTTCGGTCTCTGTTATGATTTGTTACTTCAGACTACAATACTATTTGTAAATAGAATTTGCTTCTCTTGTCATATAATTTGTGATACTATTACCTCATAGTAAGACACAATTCGTACAAAGAAACAAAACTAAGGTATCAATATCACGCAATTTGTAAAGAAATATAATATATAAAATAATTAATAGAAATTACCATTGAATTTTCATTTATCATTTATTATCATTTTCCTATTTGTTCCTAGTAGTTTAATTCAATCACATAAAATGATTAAACAATCAATGTAAAGTTTAAAAGTCTATTCCCTCCGGCAAGGTACCTTCCTCTCGTCTTTTATCAACGTTTTGAAAATACTCCGCGAAGTCAACATATGGTTTTATTTTAGCGTCTCTGTTCAAAGGCTTCCCCCCCGGAGGATACATATCAGAAGTCGTTGACGTTTCTGTTGTTGAAGTATCACAGGTTTGTTCCGTAGCGTTTGTTCCACTACTTGAATAATAGTCGTTATCCATTAGCATTGGCACAGGAACAGTTTGTACAACGGGATTAAAACGGACAGATTGATTTGTTGGGCTTTTTAGCGCGTGGGGTAAGGGGAAGTTGAAATTTCTAACTAGCAATGTTATATCATCTCTTTTTCCAGTCGTTAAAGTATTATGAGATGTACTCATATTCACATCGTGATGGATCCGCACAATTTTGTCTACCACAGCCTGCGCCACACCCGTCAATGTCGATTGTACCCTGAACTGTAAATAGAATAATATGTTTTAATCATTCTTATACACTTCTGATTTAACATTCTTTCACTTCAGTACTAACACGTACTTGCTCTACAGCCATTTGAGCTAATTCTTTGTTAACTTGATCCGTTCCAGTTGCTTCTTCCAAAGATTTATAAAGCCCTCGTGACATTAGAAGTAAAAATCTGCACGAATCATCAAGCTCTATACCGCCATGGATTTCCGGCTCTGCTATTATCGGCTCTGTACCTGACGAAGCTAATTCATCGAACTCTCTGTAGCCACCTTTGACTAAATAGTTACCAAGGCATCTGGTGTTCTCTTGATTTCCCAAATGAGAGCCTGTGTAAAACAAATTGGAGTTATTTCGTGATGAATAATAAGACTTTTACGTTTGAAGAGCCCAAGTTTGCATTGTAGATACCTTGCTTCACAGAATCAACATCTAGACCAAGTTGCGAGAGCCTTAGGAGTTCATCTTCGTTTCGTAAGTCATGATCCACGCTCAATTGCACAACCCTTAATACTTGATTACTATCAGTTCTGCATAACAGGGCTCTACTATCTCCGACATTAGCAACGTATAATCGACCCCCATAGACTAAAGCTACAACTGCGCTTGTTCCGGCTGATAATTCGCAGTTCAATGAATTCAATTTATCCACCTGGAAAAACCGAACGCTCTTTACTATCACAAAATCAAGCAGATTCAATTAAAGAACATTTATATTCGCAAAACTATATCAGCTATATTCTTCCTTACCAGATGAGGAAATTTCTGATATGTTTCATAGGAATTTAGGCCATCGGGTATATCGAATTGAAGACTTGCACGTTCTGCTAGAATATCTCCTATGGAATCTAGGTACCCTCGTTCAACAGTGATAAAGGCTTGCCTGAAAAAACGAGCGATATTTTTTTTCCTATTGGTCTTTGGACATTAAGTTGGAAAAAAAATATTCTCTTTGACGGTCTTTGAATATTGAATCGAAAAAAATGTTTTTCTTTTCCTATTCTCGAAGATCAAATTGAAAAAACAATTTTCTTCATCAGTTTTTGAACAGTACATTCAGCAAAGAAGCATTATGAAGAGTATTGGAAAATTAATTCTTGGTTTCACAATGTGAAAAACGAGTTATCGAGCTAGTTTTTCGTTGGATGAAATTACTACGTCGCTGTAATACTACCTAAGTACTTCTTTCACTTCTTCATCAGTTGTTTTACCGCTAAGCTGTCCGAGTAAAATTTCAGCTGCCATACGCTGCAGAGCGAAAGTCGCAGCCTTTGTGCCTTCGTGGCCATCAAATACTCCGTATAAAAATGTTGAGTCGTCGTATCGACAGTGAAAACTACGGTCCTCAAATGGGTGCTCTTCTTGCCGCCCACCATCCTCTCTGTATATTTGATTTGTTGAAAAGCCTACACCTAAAATGAACCGAATTATGTTTATTCTAATGACAAATGATCATTGTAAAAAGTAATAAATTGAATGAGAAGGAAAGGTATCTTGTTTTCACTTGTCATACGCTGAGATAGGTTATGTTTTACATTGTGTAATGTTCAAAAGTAATTTCCACCTACCAGATTGCTTACAGACGGGCAAGTCGTCCGTCCAACTGTGTTGTGGTTCTTGATAAGTTAATAAACTCGGCCTCTCCGCTCTCGTAGGCATCTCAATAATTCTTCGATATCTATTTATCCGTATTTGATTATTTATTTACGCATAAACATCACCGTCCCGTACTCTTCCATTTTTCATTCCAATGTTTCTCGCGCTTGCGTCCTATATATTTCTCCAATTCGTTCAAATCTTCCCGCGCCAAAATTTGTCCTGTTCAATATGTCATGTGATTCTTGATTCTTTGCATTTGGAAAAGTTTGAGAGATTAATAATAATAATTAGCCACTTTCTTGTATTCATTTTAATTGCTTTATCATTATCGTCCAAATTATACAGCATTATACAGTATTTCGTTATTTTAACATCGTGTCTACTTCTCGCACAACGCCGTAACCGTCTAATTTGTCAATCCGTCTAGCCAAGTCGTCCGAAACGTAGGCTTTGAATCCGTCTTTATCGATGCCTTCCATAAATCTGGAAAATAATGATATAGTTGTAAATAAATTCTGGATTGAATAATTGATTAATTATCTTCCCCTTTTCTGTCCAACTTTGAGAAATTAGCTAACCAGTGAAACAAATAAATGAGAAAAATGAATTTTCTTATGATTTCTTCATGTTTTTGTATACAGTTTTGTGTTCCCATCGCCCTAACAAAAATCTCAACCAAAAATAAGAATGTATATATACATAATCACGAATTCTATACTCACTTTTCTAAATCGTGAAGCCTTTCTATTTCTTTCTTGATTCTCTCAACGTGCTCTTTTCTAGAGCCGTTGAGAAAACTGACTAATTCTTCGGTGCCCATCTCAGCCAACGGAATATCTATGAAGAAACGAAACAGTGGATTGAAGAGTTTGAAATAATACTACCTAATTTTACCTGGTGGAGAAGTATCCGACGTCAACATAGCAGCTATATCGGGCGTTGAGGTAGGGAATTCTGCAGCGCTTTTACCAGCTTTGTAAATTTGTTCCAGAGGCGTTTGTTCAGTATAAGGCGTTGGTCCTCGCGATATCATTTCGTTATAGGTCAGACTTTGGGCGGTGATATATGCGCTTTCATCAACCGAGGAACATTTGCTCATCGCGCTCGATTTACTTTGTTGAGAATTTATTGGAGCGGGAAGTTCCTAGAACAAAATATTTTAGAGCTTTTTTCTGGAACAGAATTCCACAGAGTATAAGTATGGAAGCTAATCTGAAACGAAACGTACTTCGGTCTGTTTACTAGTTCCTTCCTCTCCTTCTTTCTCTTCAAATTCAGCTCTGTCTGCATTTTCATCATTTTCGTTATTCCTAATGCCAGAATCTTTCCTCCTATCCTTTGAAGATCCCTGATTTTCAAGCGCTGTTCCAAGATTTGCATATTGTTCGATTAGATCGTCCTGGACCGCCTGTATGCAGACGTTAACATCCCCTGTGTATTCCCCCTCCGTGTTTTTTAAATCTAGTAAAAACCTTAGGCACCAATGGAGCTGTGCTATGCCTGTTGGTCAAAGATAAATACCAAGAATTGTTGAGAAACGTATCTCTCAACTTCTACGAGGAGAATTTATGGTGTGATGCGGTATATCATTGAAGTTACTATTCATACATTACCAATGTATTTTTTATCCTGATGAAAAAGCATCCAAATAACACCAAAAGCGTGGTCGTGATAGAGCCAATAAGGCGGTAAAAGAGCGTTCATTACAGATCCTGGGGAAGGATTGCTCGGGACACGAAACGAATACACCAGGGGCTGAATATCCACTTCTTCTTTATTCTTTTCTTTCGGAGCTCTTTTTGAAGCGCTAGATAAAATTAACATAACTTTATGCGCCTCTAAGACAACGCAGTGAAATTCGATTAGGTTTGAAAATATCTTACTTGCTTCTGCTAGCACCTGAATTTGATTTTCTGGAAATATCATTTAATCGACTTTTAGACCGAGGCACGGTTTTTGATGCATATGTTACAGAATTAGTCGAGGTTTTAGAACCTCTGACAGAACTCATTGTTCAGCTGATTTGAAAACTTTCATCGACAGAATAGATATACTTGGGATTGAACTTCATCACTAAAATTTATTCACTAGCTTTGACAGCGACTAAACATACTTTTCGATACTGACGCCTGATGCTAGCGCCAAAGCATCGAAACAGTCATGTGACTATATAATTGACCAACAATTTGTGAAAACAATTGATGTCACTAAACTTTGATACCAATAAATAGTCTTGGATTCATGCTTGAAGTTAGGCAAATCCAAATTGATGTGATATTCGAAATAAAAAAAAAAAAACAACTCTGATTTTTCCTTTAGAATCTGAATTTAGGTTCGAATCAAAACACAGAAGCATGCGCACACTCATGCAACATAAAATATATTAAAGACGAAACAAAATACTGTGGAAGGATTGAGCCGAAATCATTGTGCTCTGCTTTTCTTTAGTCATTTCATGCATACATGATATAATACAATTGACATAGGTCTTGTCACAATGGATGGATAGTGTTCAATTAAGAACTTCAATTGGTTAATTAATTATATCGGAGATTTGGATATCTTCACTATTTTCTTTTTCATCATCGGAGTCCTCCTCGTTAGGTGGCGGAGTTACGATACTTCCTGAATGTTTAAGATTTGACAGAACTTGCATTAGCTGTCCTATATTCTGTGGGTACCCATCCTCCTGCCGTAATGCCCTGAAATATGCTTCGGTGTGTCTTACATGCTCGAGAGTAATATCCTTGTATCCATGCTGCGCCAACATTATCACTGTGCTTATCGCTATGCTGCACATTCGTACCTAATTTTTAAAGTTAAGGATATATAATTATTCGTTTTGTATTCGGTGAGGAGGGACTAGATTTTTAGTTACTATAACTCACCATGTTATTTCTCTCCTCGTCTTTTGAAAACCTGTGGAAATTTGGACATGGAATTTGCGTATCGAGAACATCGTTTATTGATGCTGGTTTAGTTGCGTTCCCTGTTACTATTGGTCTTTTGCTATGAGACTATAAAAGCGTGAAAAATGGTGAATGTTTATTATTGTTTCGAAAATTCTTTGTATGGTTCCCCAAAATTTGCGTTTCCAGGTATAAAATATGCTGATATCTTTTTCCCAGAGTCTGCTCGCTCACTTTATCATCTCCTTCTTTGATGTTGGTCTTTGATGGATCCCTATGAGGGGAGGTAATATTTTTAATAAATCCTCCAGGCCGCGGAGCAACGAAGAAGAGTTCCGGGTGTTTATCTTTGAGAAGCGCGCCGGCGGCGCTTAATTTTTTTCCAGTGCTATTCAGGCTCGTTTCCCCATGACCACTCTTATCTCTGGCGGAAAGCTTGCTGGATGTTTGGAGAGGATGATCTTTAAAACTAGAGTACGATGTCTTCGAGTCAGGCATTATTTAGATCCTTGGAAGCCACCTGACTAACACCGATTCACAATTATTAGGTATTTTATGAAATCACCGTAAATTGGTATGTCGATAAATATTTACTGATATTTCGAATTTTCGTCACTCTTTGTATACTGTGAATTTATTCTTTTCATTATAATCGTTAGCGGAGAGATCGTTACGAATTTCCGCAAATACTTTGTTCACATTTCTCTCCTTGATTTTGAACCTCAAGTTTTTTTGGATTAGTTATTTTTATTTGAATAGCAGAAAACTGAATCTGTATTATTCTTTGGCATTTGTTACTCTGATATTACTACTTCATTATCTAATGTACAGAGTGTACCCGATGACCTCAATTCATGATTCATAAAATGATTGATAACCAATTTTCACTACTCTTCTTATCAATTCTAAACTGTAGAGATCATTCAGATCTAGAGGTAGAATTATTTCTGGCAAAGATGCAATTTTCGTGGAGATTTCAAGCTCGATTGATCAAGATTGATAAAGTTCGCAGAGTCGAGAAGAGCTAGATCTCCTATTTAAAAACACATCAGGCACTCACATGTTTATGACAAAAAACATGCTACGATTTTTATAAAACAAACGATGTAGCTGACAGATCATCCATATAAAAAATTAAAAAATTCGAATTTCTTGGCGCAAATCAATTACTCAAAATTCACGTAAGTATATATTAATAAATAGAAGCAAAAAAATCATCTCGAATAACATAATACAATTGAAAATCTTATGAAAAATAAACTTATTTCATATTTTCAGAGTGTGAGCTAACATGACAGTCGCAGCTTAAACCCACGCCCCATCAACTCGAAATATTCTGAACAACTTTATAGATGTAATTAAATCTCCGTTTACTCAATCAATCTAGAAAAAGATGGCTGGCCGTCCATCTAGTCGGGGTGGTCGATGTTCAGCAGCTGGACCATCCCGGGCTCCTCGAAATCCTGGCTTAACGCGAGCAGCTCAATTGAGGGAAGCAAAATCTGCAGCTTTTGTAAAAGAACAAATGGCAAAAGAGGAAGCTTTAGCAGACAGAGGCCAAGCGGCTTGTGAATTACCACGTAAGCCGCGGGTCCCTCGGTTTACAAAGGGTCCTCCACCAGCGGAACCTCGTAGAATACAAATGACAAAGCCTACAATGACCAAGGCGATGTTAGCACGGATGAAACATGCAGCAGAGTTTACTAAAAATCTTGAGAAACAAAGACCGGAGGCTATTTTTCAGAAGAAAGCTGTCGGAAGACCACCTGTAGCTGGAGATGCTAAACGTGGGTGCGAACTCAGGCACAGACCTCCACCAGCTGCTCCTCAGCGCCCTGAACGTCGTCCCGAACAATGGCAGCCCCAAGGCGCGCTCCAGGAAGCTGCTGCCTGTAGTCCAGCTATTCAAAGACTACAAAAAATGGCCGCTTTAAGGACAAACAAAGACGGAGCTTGTGCCGCAGCTGGTCCATCGTCGGCCCCTGGAGCGTGCCCTAAGAAGTCACCTCATAGATCGATTCCACCGCCTCAGGCACAGTCTACCATGAAGCGAAACAGAATGCTGGAAAATAGCAGGGTGTTCCAAGAGCAAACTTCCATTTCAGAAAAAACTTGTGAACTTGCACAGTCGATGAATGCCGAGGTTGTTCAAGCTGAACCTGTCGGCGAGGGACCTGTACAAAATATTGTAATACCTCCAGGGGTAGTTAGCGAATATAGAACTACGATTGTAGCGTTGCCAACACAGCGAGGGAACAATTCATCATCGTCATCTGCTGCAAACCGATCTATCTTATTAATAGCAGATTCTTTGGATGAACAGGATGCTCTTGAGGCTGCAGCGGTTAATGGTAGACTTTCCGAACTCCAAAGTGCTAGGAGAGATTTTGTTCTCGCTATAGCTAGTGTTGGAAATAATGTTATCAATCTTTCTGATCATGCTCCGGCTGCTCCTGAACGAGGCTTATACCATCTTCCCGAAGCTGAGCATGATATGTTCAGAGTAGAATATGACCGAAACCATCCTAATATAATTGCTGCTAGGGAATTTGCAATGCGGTCAAGAGCAGCGATGCAGGAAAGAGAAAATGAAATGAGAATTGATAGAGAATTTGCTCGAGCAGCGAGACAAGAAGGAGGACTAAGACTCGATATACCAATCGAGCAGGAAATCATGGAGGGGGATATTTCCTTTGAAGAAGATGAAAGCGGTATGATTCTTCCATGCGCTTCAAGAATCAAAGCTTCCATGCCACCCATTCCAAGGAAACACGTTGCCGCAGTCACGGAGGGTATTGGACCCGATGAATTGGAGAGATTCTTTAATCCAGCAAAATATGCTATGCCATGTGATGCTAACAATTTTGAAGGACCACCGCTGGGTCGAGAAGGACTACATCCTGATCTTTGGGAACTTGAAGATCCTTGGTATAGGGAATGCCCACAGCCGGAGGTACCGGACCTCATCAACTTTAACGATTTTTGATAATCGATATACATTACTATACCTGTACCCTGCATTTATATACCGTGCCGCATATGAACCAATTTTAGTGAAATATTGTTTTTGTTATTTCGTTACGATATTTATTTCAATAGAGTTTTACAACGAAAATTATATGAACTTTATAGAACTTGGAATTCATGGAAATGTCTACTTTTAAACATAGAACGAATTAATTTTACTGTTTATCGATTATTCATTTACTTCTTTATCTGATGCACTAGAAAATGTCGCTTAATTTTCTCGCGCAAACTGGAACTGAAGTTTGCTCATTCATGCTGCACGAGATTTGACTGTTTGCTGAGAACTTTCCAACTAGAATATACTCTTGGGTTTTCGATCCTTTACGATTTTGGAGACTTTTATCAACTTGCTCTTTCATCGCAGCTCGAATCGTTGGCAAACCCTTAATCGTCGATGAAAGTCGTTCTTTGACAACCTTGAACACGGAAATGGAAATTTAAAATCAAACTCGCTTCATATATCTTTCAAACTCAATTATTTACCTGCACTCTTCTAGCAGAAACTACCGGCGTCTGGCGAGGCACGTAAGGTGGCTTTGACAGCCACCAAACCTACTCGGAAGTGAAAAGGATTAGTTATTGAATAAAATTTAAGCAGAATCTTGAAAATTGAATGATGATTGTATCGATTTGTCACAATTATGAAATTATATGATAGATAAATTTCCGCTTACTCTTTCCATAAGAGTATCTTCGTCGTCACATTCTTCAAGATCACTTTCATTACCATCAACGAAAACCATATCTGCTATGTCATCATCGGAATCTTGTTGATCATTGTATCCGCTCAGTATAGAGGAATCTGAATCTGGAAATAATGAAAATTGAAGAATATGGAGTAATAAATATAAGTTATGCAAGTCTGCAGGCAAGATTGCTTTATAGGAAATCAATGTTTAGAACAAATAGACACTGGATTAAATAATAAATCAAAAATACACACTTTCCCTATCGTCGTCTGAGTAATAAATAATGTTTTTCTCTGTTTCGAAACCACTGCTACAAACTTTAGAGAATTCGAGATTCTGTTGAGCAGATAAAGATTTTTCTGCGTCGGATGAACAGCAGCAAGACATATCAATGGATGTGTATTGTGTCGAATAATCTTCTGTATTATTTATATATTTCTCTGAATTTATTTCTTTTGAGTTCAAGACACACGCTTAGTTTACTGTCTTAGTTTTTAGAGCCTTCGATCGCGCCATTATTATTGATTCAGAAACACTATAACTCTACTGGTAATTTCTCCTCAGAGTTTTGAAGTTAGAAAAGGGAAATTGATTGAAAATTTTGTTCAAAATGTATCACCATTCAAATTTTAAATTTAACCGCCTCGCGGTTAAATTATTTCGAAAAATTGCTGCCAGAGGCGTAACGATCTGGCGTCACACGTCATGATATTCGGTTTCAGGTTATGTTATCTAATACGTAAACAATAATTTGAATACGTAAATTTTAACTGTCAGAAAAGAGATAAAATACAGATTTGAGCAGAATATCTGTATGTACGTACGTAGATACGTAGTATAAGAACTCGAACCTAGTGGATAACAATGATCTTGTGTTTAAAAATGTGAGGAAAACAAAGTAAGAACTACGACGAAGATGTGTTGGAATAAATAATAATTTACAATAATGAAACTCCGGGAATGAAAATCGCACAGCACGCATTTTCAAACGAAAATGGAATATGACTCTTCCTCGAGCTGCGACGAACGTTTACGTGATTTGGAGGCATGTAACGATGTTCACAGAGAACGAAATCGAAATTTCATTCAAAAACCTCAAGAGACTAATTGCGATCTTCCATCATCTTGGCGACCTTCAGAAGATCTAACGACCCAACCAAAGGTAGCTTTTAACATAAACAAATCGTTGTCGAAGCAGGTTATGGAGTATTATAAGAAATATTCACAAAATTCAAATTTGGATCAATATTTTTCACTGCCTGAAACCAGCGGAGAGACTCATGGAGTCAAATATTATTACAGCATCTACGAATTGAATCCTAGACCGAGCTCAAGTAGGCAAGATTGTGTCGGTCAGGATTATAACTTAGGTAGTTACATGCCTAGAGAAAGAAGGCGTTGGGCAAGGCCTCCTTTGATTGGCCAATCTTCTAGTACCGCTGATAATTCTGATATTTATAATCGCCCTTTAGCCGGGCCTCGGTCTTTGTCACCGGAAACTAAGTTTAACACTCCTGAAACAATTCCTGAAGAAAAAAATGAGAGTAGAGAAACTATAGGGGGAGATATTCCAGAAAGGAAATCTAACGCCTCGCCTACGTCCAGCATCGCTTCTCACAAGCCTCTAGAATGGGATAGCGGTGCCGATGTTGGATACTTTAATACTTTACCTCAGAATAAACAGAATAATAAAAAATTAAGCACTATCGAACGAATGGCCCTGGCTGGTGGATGCTCAGCTGCTTTGAGGCAGGATCCCGAAGGCACAACGGAGTCTAATTTATCTAATAAAGTTTCGCAGGGTCAGGGCGGAGCTAAGTCTAAACGTAAACCTGACGCTAATTCAACTCCTTTACCAGGAAATATATCTGAGAGTGAAAGCGAGATTGAAATCACACCGATAGTGAAAAATCATTTACCAGAAATTATCACAGGGGATGATTTTAGCTCGGGAGAAAAAAGGGTAGCCAACGATTCAGAAACGCCTAAATCTTTGCCCGTTTTCAAAATTCCTAATGTTAAATATGCTACAGAAGGTAAAAAAACTAGTGCTTCTATGGTATTGAAAAAGAGCTCTTCTATGAATATTTTGGCACCTATGTCTTCAAAACTTTTACTGAAACGAAGTCAAAGTGATTTAAATTTGAGAGCGAAGGATAAAGGCAAAGCTGCATTGCCTCTAATATTTGATTCCACTTCCTCGCTCGCGACAGTTGTTAATAAACCTATGACCTGCGATAAAGTGATCCAAACAACAATTAACGAACATTTCCAAGAATCTATTGGTATACAGGTATCATCTCTTGATGACGACAAACCTCTAGTACCCAAGAGGGGGACCAGTTTAGCTCAGAAGTCTACTCAGTCAATTTTGAAAACCTCTAAACATACTTACAAGCTTGAAGATACAAAGAAACGCGAAGATGGAGAAAATACTGATCAAGATTGTGGTAATGGTACTAGACCCAGTAGTACTGATCCATCTTGTAACGATTCGAGACCTCTAACACCTCAATTAGACGACACGGAGAATATCACTGGCCGTGCTAATAGTTTTGAATATTTTCCAGGTCACGTTTATGAAAATGTTCCAAATGGGAGCGAGAGTCATGTATCTTCGGTTGATACAAGACGATCTAATTCTACAATGCCAAATACAAGTTCTAGTATCGATGAAAAGCTTTGGGGTGACTCAGACAGTCTAGTAAGAGACTTAGAGCGCAGTGTTAATATATTAAAGAGTTTAGTAGACGCTAATAAATGCGATAAACAAGTAAAAAAGAGATTGATACATCACGTTGTTAAAAGACTGGTTACTGCAAAGTATACAGACGATAAAATTGAGCACAATTTAGAAGAGAATGTTCCTTGGAACCCTGATGATGCTAGGAAAAAAGTTTACAGAACCGATATTATTCAGGCTTTGACAAAGAAACAGAATACTACAGATTCTTCCGAGGAATGGAAACCGATGAAAAAGAAAAAAGGTCCATCCTCAAAAAAACAAATTCATGAAGAAGCTAGTATTGTGGATGAAATTATTACCCTGGAAAGTAGCAATAGCGATAAATTTGATATAAATACAGACAGAACTGAAATGGACGGTAGAAAAGCTAGAATGGGATTAAGAGCGGACGATTGTCAAAGAAGCAGTAATTCTCCGACTGACATAAACAAGAGCGAAAGTTCGGAGTGTTTTCTACCACAGAGAAGAGACAAATCTAAAACTCGGGATAATATTTTTCGTTATAGTAAAAGAAATGCTGATATTCAAAACAGGGACACCTCTACATCTAATACACCTGTGAATCCGAATAGAATATACTTAGATACTGCTGTGGATAATCCGCAGAGTATTATTGAGACTAGTAATGGAACTAGGAACAGCACAGATTGGAGATTGCCGATTACTTTGTCGGAAAGACAATTTGAACTTAGGAAACGCAGTACTTCTGAATCTGGGGATTCGAAATTAGTGAGTTATGCTGAAACTGAAAAGAAAAATCAACTGCTATGGATCACTAACGAAATAAGCCATCTTTCTAATTTGAAAAAGTAATTTTACAGTTATTCATTGTAGATAAATTAGCAATTTTTGATCACTCATGACTTTCATTTTCCTACTTTTCATTGATACTTACAGACTTTTAGAGCAACCAAAGAAATTAGATCGTCCCAGGATGTCTCCGAAGAAAGTTAAGCATGCTATCGTCAAACAGAAACCTATGGGATTGTTAAAATGTGTTTGCGGCAGTGATAATCCTGTCGTTTCTGAGGACATTGGGAGGTGAGAAATTCTTCAATCATTCCTATTTCTCACATAATTCAATCTTCTCTCAATTATTTACCAGAATTTCCCATCTGAAATGTTGAAAATTCTGTCAAATGTGTTTCAAGGAATGGTTCGGACATCTGTGAGGATTCGATCAACCAGCAATGGTCGTCTCACTGCAATTTAGCAACTTGTCAATCGGCGGTTGATTCAAGCGCAAAGAAGAATATAAATCACGTAAAGAAGCGTAATAGCTGTACACAAACGGGATCGGATAATATAAGGGCACATTCTCAAACTGGTGGTGAAATAATATCAACAGATTTAAAGATTCAGAACAAAGAAACAAAATCAGCAAACATTTATGTTCAGACTTCACCTTCTCCAACTTGGGAAATATCAGAAAGAAATATTTCCCCGCAAGTAATCTGTCCCGTACACAAAAACTACTCATCTATTCAGGCTTGTGAGTGTTTGGGACAAACCTGTCAATGTAGAAGACAACGGCCATTAGAAATAGCGCAAAACTATACAAAAACTAATAATTGTCTTTGTAATTTATCAAATGAAAAATCGTCTTCTGAACATTTTCCCAATGTATATCGTCGTCGGTCTCCTTCGCCTCATTTTAATCGTCGAAAAATTGTTAACTCTCACAATGGTCAGCCGATTAGTGAGGAGTATAGTAAAGAGAATAGAAAAACCGATGCTAAAGATGCAAAGAATAAAGTAAATGAAACGAAGTCGATGTGCGCATGTAACTGTAATGTTGTGAAAATATGCCGCTGCATTGGAAAATGTTCTTGCAAAGTGAGCAGCACTAGCCAAGCGACTGAGACGCGATGCAAGAAGTTGAGTGCTCAACTTTGCAAATTGTGTTCGAAAAAATTGGCACAAGTCGATGTGAGTGGAGTAATTTGTAACTGCGGCCAATGTCAGGATGAGAAACTTTGCGCATGTGCTAATTATTGTACTTGTGAGAATGTTTCCGGCGAAAATCAAAAGCTATATGGATGTTCAGCTGGTTTTAAATACGAGAATAAAGATATAAATAAAGAAATCACTAACGGCTGCGGTAATTGCTGTAAGAAATTTAGTGAGAAGAAAATGTGTGAATGTGTAAGCGACTGCGATTGCAAAAACAAAAAATTTGATCAATTAGAGGACGAAAAAAAAACTCTTAACTGTCACAAAGATTGCAAGTATAAAAATCACAGCGATTGTTTACGGTGTTTGAAGAGCGGGGATGAAAAAATTCAGCCAAAACATTATTTATCGTCAAATTTACAAGAAGTTGAGCGAATGCCGCCGCCGCCACAGTCTTCAAGATTGCAAAATGACAGAGTTTGTAAGTGTGGAAAGGACTGTTGCTGCGAAAATAAGCTCAGGGATATAGAGCGAAGATTATACAGCCCAAAACGCAGCGCTAGAACGAATTGTTCGTGTGAATCTCGAGGGGCAAGCGAAAGTAATGGAAGTAATCAACAGCACTGCAGAACTTGCGGTAGCATGTATAAAAATGGGCGGAAATGTAATTGCCGTATAAATTATCCGAAACCAATCGCATATGAGTTATCATTTACTGACAACCAATCACAGAAAAATTCTGATCTGGCAATGAAGAAGAACGGAAGAAATGAGGTAAAGAAATTAAATGATATACCGGCTCCCAGTTCACCAACCAATACTAACAGATCCGAAGGATGTTCGTGCGAAGAAACAAAGTCTTGTCGATCAAGCAGGAATAGCGGCCGATCAAAAACGCTTCAGGTATTTCTATCATCTTGTTTCATTATCATTTCGTTATGATTTTGAAAAATTACATGGCGATCGATGATATTCTTCAATAATTTGTAAAGTAGGAATTTTGAGAGGCTTTCAACTATTTTGTGATAACAAAGTTTGTTGATAAAACTTGTAGGATTACTTGGTGCAAAATAAACCTGATTTCCGTAATAAAGTTGAAACTCGTCAGCAGTGTATGTTTGAAATATCTCACTTAAGAGAATTGAGGAGAGAAAAACGAGTTCAATTACTTACGCTGGCAAGCGGTTTGAATTTGATAAAATCCCCACGAGCTTTGAAGCCGAAAGGTAAAAAAATACCTTTTTTCTAAGTATGAAAGAACTTCATTTCCCTCAAAGTGAAATAAAGATAAAGAATTATGTAGTTTATGAATCTCTACGGTATTATATAAGAACTCACTCATGTTTTCTTATTGTTTATAGTGTCATCTACCCAGAGGAAAATAAGCGACAAAGAATTGAAGGAGAGATCGCGTAAAAGATACTACAAATTATACGAAGTACGCAATAAACGACAACAAAGAGAAAAGCAAGAACAACTAAGGCGTAACAAATTGATGGCTAATGTTTTCGGTAAGAAATTACAGCAGAAGGTACTCAACGGTGAACTAGATCTTTCTAATAGTGTGAGCGTTATATCAAACTTCTGATTATTCAATTTCTTGCTACATTTGAATATTCCAGATTTGTAGTTTAATCTCTAGAATTTAATCAGAGCAAATGAGGTTTCGGTTCTAGGAAACACAAAGAAAAAATCAAACAATATTTAGAGTAATAATACATAGTTTTTCTTTTCAATTTATTTTTTTATCCGTGTTGTATGAAGTTATGTTAAAATGTGAATAAATGATTGAAGAAAAGTCTCCGATGATTAAAAGAAGAGAGAAAAAAACAAACAGCTCGTTTGTTTTAATTAATTGAGCATTTGACGTACAATATACCTGGGTATAATTCTCCAATATTCTAGTGGGGTCATTTTGATATGATAGAGGAATGACAATACAATATACGCATAGATACATATTGTGTGAGAAATAATAAAGAGAGTTATTCTAGTTATCAACAGAGCCACCGATCACAATTTTACAAATAAAATTTAATCTTGCTAAAAATAAGTAAAATAGGTATTCAAATAATCAGGAATATAATTACGATATAATGAAACAGAAGAAATTGTACAATAATTTATTTTACTTTATGTGTGCATAATAAAAAAAAAAATCTCCAGAGTATTGAACTCATTCTACAAGCATATCGAATTGTATGAAGTATTTAGATAATTTAAATGATAGAACAATGTAAATCTCTGAAATGCCATATGATTCTCAGTACCATTTAGTACATAATATTGGATCTCACAAATTATCCTGTTTCTTTTTTTGTGCTGCAACGTCATGAGAATTTACTAGGTTCATTTTTTTATCCACTGGATAATTTAGTCCCACTTCTGATTTCATATTATGCTCTAGTTTATATTGTCAAATATATTTACGTATTATTTTCTTAGCTTTGGATACTTTGATCATAGTCCTCAATTACCTCAGACATTTGAAGTAGTTCATATTTAAGAATAAGAGAATAAAGTATAATAATAATTACTATTATCGTCTTGGTTGGTGTGTTCAATTATCTTGAATACAAAGTAGGTGTCTAATTATATACAGAGGAAACTTAAGAAAAAAACTAATTAGAATAGTAAACCTAGGTTCAATACAAAAAAATAAAAAATCAACCAGACCACTGTATGTTTAGTACCTGACTCATAGTACACACATACTTACATCGTAATAACTATTATACTGTATTATTTCAACATGACTTATATTCTATATAACAAGTTTGATTTTTTTTTGTTTTCTTTTGTTTATTTAATCATAATCAGTATACATGGCTATCATTTTCATACGACAATATTCATGTACGTATTAATTTAAAGAAAATAAATAAATGATCAACACATGTATAATCCAATAAAATCCATTATGCTAGTAGATTTCTTCATTCATATTATTTCAAATTCAGATGCATAAACTGATCAACGTTCCGGCCAAGTTCAGGCGAGTAAGCAAGCCAATCAAAAATCGTCTGTAGTCTTTGTCGAGTGCAAACGTTGAGTGTAGTCTACACTCAACGGTGCAGATGTCCCAGGTCTATGCCAACGAGTATTAGATTAGTTTATGCCTTTATGAAATAATTGAATGAGTGAATCAAAAAATATATTGTAAAATTCAAATATATATCAATATCAGTGGCTGACATATTCATGCCGTGATATTCCAACATTTTATTTCACGATTTTCTCGTGGAATACAATCAGAACATCAAAGAGTTCGATTCAAATTCAAATACACTTGGAATCGGTGCGGCTAGGTTCAGGACAGTGAGCGAGCCAATCAGAAATCGTCTATCTTCGTCAGTCTGTCGGTCTCTTCGGTGAAGTGCGAATAGACGCACGTTTGGATGGCATGTTCTGCAGTATACATATTACATAAATGAAAACAATAATATGTAGATATACACGGAAGAAGATTTTTCTCTTTGATGTGCCGTATTAATTGCGTGTGAGAAGAAAGTTTTCTGAATATAATTCCGTGACCTATAGTGAATTGTTATGGTAACTTGTTGATTCACAACATGATCTTCGCTTATTACAGTATATCAACGTCCGCCATAGACCGAAAACAGTTCAAAGTAATTATTATTCCATATTAATAATTGCTCTGGACAATGAAGTCATTCCTGATGAAGATACGGCGGTATTTCGGAATAGTTGCCTCATTACATCCATTGTCAAAATCTTTACGGGCTGTAGATTCGAATTTAATACCAAAAATATCGTTATTCATTATTTCCATTAATAGTTGAACATCATTGAGATACTCGATTTATATCGAATAAAATTTTCATTTATAACATTCGGGGGTGTAACTCAGTGGTAGAGTGTCTGCTTCGCATGCTGAAAGTCCTGGGTTCAAATCCCAGCTCCTCCAAACAAATCTTTTTTTCGATCACATGATTTGTGCGCGTTAATAAACAGAACAAAAAGGAAATTTAGAATTGTGATCGAGCAATGAAATAACAAAATGGGAAAGCTGTTGACTAAATTAGGTATTGTATAATAATTTCATATACATATATCATTTTACATTACACTCACGTATGTATGTATGCACTACTGCACACCTACACATAATTAAAACTGTGATTTAGCAAAAACAAAAAAATAATGTATGAACCTATCATCAGACGAACATAACGAATCTCACTTCCATTATAACATTATGTTGGTATGAACCTACATATTATACGGTTGTTGCTTTGTCGAATATTAATAAACACGTGCTTCTGCGCTTCGTTTCGTCGTGCGTCCCGACCTATTGATAAGCACTTGAGCAGCAGGAGACATGGTAATTTTTAGCCCAAGCTATTCACTCCTGCGGCACTAGTACTTAGGAACAGGACAGGATTCGCTATAAACTATAATTCTAGATGATTACAGGCATATGCTGAGTTCCTGCGAACTCTCAGTACTATGCCAATTGAGTATCCAGTCTTTTTTCTCCTTCTAAACGCCGCCGATCTTCTCCCCTGAAAAACATAATTCACGATCATGAATACTATACCTATGATCGACGTTAATAGTATGTTAATACCCAATTATAGGCACGTATACAGTGTGAATCTAAACGATCGCACCCCATTGGTACTAGCGGATTGCTCGTGAAAAAAAACTCATTTCGAATTTCTTCACCGTATTCTTCTGCAGGTCCTAGATCTCTCGCAATAGTTCATCAAAAAGTAGCCAATCAGCAGATTCGTTAGGCAAGCGCTATGCGCGTGGCTTACCGACCAACTTTCCGCTCATACAATGCACCGGATTTGCTATATTCCGATTAGCTATTACAAGAAATCTATGACCAATTGAAAATTTTCACTATCACAACTATTAGAAGTAATCCACGACGAATCAGAAAATTTGGTAACGAAATTTTGAATGCGTTCTTTACGAGGAATCCGCTATAGTATCAATGGCGTGCGATAATTCAGATTCACACCGTATAGTAGATTGACGAAATTTTATAAATGCAAACTGTTGTATATACATGAGAAAGAAAAATTTGATTATAAAACTTTATTCTGAATGTAGACGTACACCTCTTTTTCTGTTCACGGTATACCACTTTCTGATCGAGTAACGATATAGTGAAGAAAGACCTTTTCTTTTCTGTGTTCACAATATTATTGTGTTATAATATGCCTGTCTCTCTATAATGTTTTTCAGTACTATTTGGTTAGTGTATTCACAAGAAACGGAGTAAGTCGTGCGTCTATAACAGTGCTGTAAATTTACACTGACTGAAGTCTGAAAAGGAATTAATTCAATCGGTTGACCCCAGAATCGGTCTATTATTCAATTGGCAAAACTATATACCTACCATCGCCTCTCGTATGCTTACATTGCTAACACGAATATGTAATATGTGCTACATACAATACTGCCGTACTAGTCCAGTCAAATTAGGCTGAAATAAGCGCTGAAATCTTATTGGATTTTCAATATTGCTAAAGTTGTGGAAAATTTGATTCGGTACAAGTTTGTTCCTCATCGTCTGTATGTGAAAGTCAACAATACGCGAGATAATGCGACAACTAAGTATTACCCCCCACTTTTCGGGTCCGAATCGACAAATATCGATCTTGTTAGGAAAAAAAGATGTGAACCAAAGTTGTAGAGAATTCAATTTCCTACAAGTTTGTTGTTTATACGTGAAAGTCATTAATAAGCAAAATGATGCGTTAATTGAGTTTCACCTCTTTTTTTCAGGTTTAAATAAGAAAATATTGATCCTAAAGAAAAAATGGTGATAACCAAAGTTGTAGAAAATAAAATTCGTTTCAAGCTTGGTTCCGACCATTTACAGCGTTATGTTGGAAAGAAAAGATTTATCTAATAAATAAGAAAACTCACCCTCAATTCAAGATGGCGATTGAAGGACAAAGGGTGGATTCCCGAAAATCTAGATTTAGACTACCAATGACCGCCTTCAATG
Source organism: Phymatocera aterrima (assembly GCA_963170745.1). Classification (NCBI taxonomy): domain Eukaryota; kingdom Metazoa; phylum Arthropoda; class Insecta; order Hymenoptera; family Tenthredinidae; genus Phymatocera; species Phymatocera aterrima. The sequence goes on along the minus strand of OY720663.1, from coordinate 2,820,629 downwards.
ATTCCCGAAAGAAAACTGCTGTTCCAAATTAATGCAATATAAAATCCTAGTTTGACTGGATTATACGACGATTCGAGTAGACTCTCCTCACATCAGTATAGCATTGTTACTTGTGTGTAGGTTGACGAATTGTTCATTACAAACATAAACGAAACAAGGGGGAAACCAAGGAAGACCAGTGAAACTCGGTGTCGGAAACTACTAGAAGAAAATATAGGTATGTCTGTATATCATTGTGTCTAGTTGGCAGAATAAAATACAGCGGAAAAGGATAGGTGCCACCTATCATTTGTTTACAATGTTATTTGCATGGTAGACAATTGATAGTTGGCATCTGTCATTTCGCGGAAGATTTTGTTCTGCTAACTTACTTACTGCTGCTAACTTCCATCATTATCTACAGCGTGTATATCAGATCATAGGCACCGACTACGGGGTTTCTCGGGTGCCCGAACAGCCCCTGGGGAATTTCAGGGGTTGCTTCGCACCGGTGCTTCACGGAAATAATTTCGGGGACTCAGAGTTATTCTTGGAAAATTCTACACTCGTATCCGTCCCCAAAATTCGCCCCCCCCCCCCCCCCCCCCCAAACACCAAATTTGGCTAGCTAAAGCAACCCCTAGGATTTGTGGAAGTCGGCGCCTATGTATCAGATAGAAATTGGTTTAGTTTCGATGGGGTGGACATAAATGCCTGTACACATGCAACCCGTTCGGCATTGCTGTACCAAGTGATGTAGCTTCCTCACAAAGTTCGAACGGTGAATTATAATTACGTTACTGTACAGTAAGAGGGTATGTGAGTAACGAAGGGACGATAACCTACTAAGACGATTGACATTATTTAATTAGTATATCTAATCGACAGAATTAAGGAAATCCTCATAGAGTTCAGAGGGTTGGTAGATCTAAGTATTTAATGGGTCCGACCCACACCGCTTGGCGTGCAAGTTAGTTGCGCATAGAATATTGGATGTTCGTACCTATATCGCCGTTTCTTCGTAAATTCTAGCAGACCACGTAAAGATCCGCTCATTTTGAATTTCAAGTATAGAACAGGTATAAAAATAAGTCAATTGAATGACTATGACTACTATCAGGTTAAAATTTGATTGTTCGCGACGTTTAGGTGTGGCAAAACAGCTGCGACATTATTTTTCGTGAGTTCCTTGGCATAATGTTGTAAAGTTGAACCTTGTAATTGGCTAGGAGTTACGCGTCAGCGTTTAATTTATGTACGTGAGATCATGCGGTAATTCGCACATAATATTAAAATATACCTATGTATAAATATAATGAAGGGAGGAGAGGAAACGAAAAGAAATGGTAGAATGAAACGATCCCAGACGGGCGAACTAGTAGTCTTATATTATACATAACAGAGAAATATATGTAAGTATGTATGTATAAACCGCAGTTTATAACCAGGTTTAACACACGAAGGAGGCTCGATGGACAGTGAGACTCATTGAACTGTCCTTGGTAGCTCATTAAAGCCGCCCACTGTGCTTTGCTCTGAGTGTATTTTTCGCTTCTTTCCTCGCGTGCCTCTGCACTTATACAATTATATTATCAAGTTATATTATAATACTCTGCACGGAGAGAATTTTCTAACAATGATTATCATAAAGCATAGGTCGTTTGATTTATTGCGGTCATATGAGCGTTGGAACCATAGTTTTAGTAACTATTACTATACACATATAACGTATACAATTATTTCTCACCACTATGAGAATAATCACCAAAAATTTGTTTCCAGCACTCATACAGCGGCAAAAAGGCAAACCGGCTGCGTATGTACAACATATGTATATGCTTTACGATAATCATTGTTATAAAATTCTCTTCCTGTCAGGTAGTGAAATTTGTCTCATCTTGCACTCTAACATTAGAAGGAATATTATAATCATTGTGTAATGAGGGTACAATATCTTCTTCTCGGCGAAGAAAAAACAAATTATTTCATTGAATAAGAAGCGAATGGGGAGGAGGACGTGACTTTTGGAGTCCTTCACGCATAGCTCATTCGTCTATACTCGCGTTATGCTGCAGTATCTTCTCACGCGTTGAAAAGTCCTCTTGTTAGATTCTTCTTTGGTTCTTACTTCTTAAACCGCGTTGTTAGGCTGCTGCCGTCGACCATGCATGCAGTCGTCAGTCCAGCAGACAGTGGATTGTATGGGCTTCGTGTCCACAGAGGGTTTCATTCAATATACAAATACAAATACATACCCTATACACGCTACCGTGATGAATCACTCTTGCAAGGTCCCGGTCTCGGTCTTCGGTCTTCGGTCTTCGGTCTTCGGTCTTCGGTCTTCGGTCTTCGGTCTTCGGTCTTGAGCTGATCTCAGGGCTTTTTTCATAATGCCTCTCTCTAGCTTCTATTTATTTGAATATACTTTATCATTACACATATCCCCATGCTCTCGAGATGAAATTATTGTAATAGGGAATGTCGTACATACCTGTGTGTAAAATCATAAATGAGGGAATATTATGTGTATGAAGGTATGGGAAATTAGAAACCAAATGCAGACGCGATGTAAGATATACGAGATGACGTGTGTAGAGGGACGTGTTTTCTTGTCTCAACATATCCGATCGTTGGAATAAGAACCGTATGCCAGCTAGTTATTCCTAAACGCGACACATCCTGCTCATCATTTTCGGTTAAATTACTCTCAAGTGTCTTTATAGCTACATCATTTTGTTATCGTAAAATACATTATATAGCCACCTGAATAAATGACTTACAGACACATTATATCCCGCAGCAGCTGTTCTTTTTTCTTTTTCTTCTTTGTAAATAAATTGCAGAATTGATGTCAAGCGTATAGTATGATAATTTCATGTCTGATTTTTGTTAAAATACATATAGAACGAACCAACCTGAAAAAGGTCAACCTGGAGAAAGAGAACAATTTTCAACATGTAATGTTCTTGAATTGAACGCTATAGGCTTCGGCATGTACAATACCTGTAAATTGTATTATTTACATTAAGAAACGTAGAGCAACAAGGATAACGCGCATATTACAGAATGCCTCATCACTAGCTTCAAAACAACCGAATCTGAAATACCGGGGACCTCTGTTCAGTGTCTCGTTATATGAATAGAGATTCAATTTGATTACGAAATCTTGTATTATGTTCACGTAGGAAATGACTTTCGATTTATGTATAAATCACAGCTGGGCGATGCACATAGGTGTCTCATCGTATTTCATATGTATTTTATATTCATATACTTATGTATGTATTGTATGTGTATTTCTTAAGTTACTACATACATACGTATAGGTATACTTCCTATTGCAGAAGAACTACCTATCGGTGCTCGGCACTAGGATGCAGTTACCAAAAGAGCATAACGGGATAGTAGTTCTCTATTGTTATGAAAGCGTAACAGACGCGGGAAGCTCATGTGGATGGTTTTTCTTAGAACTCTATGACTTAACGATTAATTAACAAAAATTAGGAAATGCACACATCTACAGCTTTCTCCCTTTCTATGCCTTCAACTCTCTCAGCTTGAAAAACCTCAAGCCAACAAAAACTGAAATATGAAAAATGAGGAGAACGGTTTTATGTTGTATTATTTAAGAGATTCTTCTATCTTCTTCTTTTTTATTCTCGCCTCTCCGTAGCAGCTTATGCTTAGGTGCATGTCAAACTTAGCCCTCATGGCCATGACTGTTCATAGTACTACGATTCTCTCGTCCATTTCACGGGTTTATATTATAATTAGCCCCTATGATATTTTCCTGGGTATAACTTTTAAATAGGCGCCAATTAATCCAAATGTAACAAAAATCGGTGAGAAAGGAAAAAATAGAATAAAAATGTCGTGCACATAAAATGTCTAACAAGTCGAAGCATGCATATTTTTTTCTGAGTCAATGATCGAAATTCCAGAGATGAGGGTCACGGCCGGTTTTCAATATTATCTCTATCCCCCGTACCGTTTTCTTATCTCGTTCGCAGATCCGTACATTTCATACTATAAACCCATACAAACCGTGTAGAATGGTTGAAACTTTTGTTGATTACTAAAATAAAGTGAACCGTAAAAGAGTTGACGATAAATGATTTGAATATAATAATTACCGAACTTTGGTATTTCTGGCTGTTACGCGTAAGCACTGTGATATCTATAGTATATTCCGTCCGGCCTGTTCAGATAAAAGTTCCTGCAGTTATTGAATGATGTAGAAAAAACTACATATACATCAAGCAATGGAGTATAGAATGAAGGAAGAATGAAACGGCTTTGCAAAGTGCTAATGACACAAGCTACCGCGTAGTATTAATGGGAATTAACGTTAATTCTCTCGTTCCCTCTACACGCGCCATATGTCACTCTGGCCGTCTGCAGCTCCTCGACTCCTCTGGCGTATAACTCTTTAATAAACATACCTACGGGGTATTCGAAAAAATTTTAAACGGGCGCGAACCCTGACCCCCCCCCCCCCCCCCCCCCTCCGTCGATCTTGGAATAGATTTCGTGTATCGTATCCCCGGAATGAGGAGGGGACTCGTAATTTCTTTCGGAATATTTCGATCACTGTTATCAGAGTTACGATTTTCTGAAAATATCTACGCGCAACAGTAGCTAGTAGTTTTTTCTACCAATTATCGTTCTCGATCAAGTTGTATGAAAATATGACTTGTATGAAATCTGTCAATTTTTGGACGGATATTTTGAGTGAAAATATATATTCTCAATTTTTCATACTGCAGAAGTACTGAAATTTCATTGAAACAATTAAAACCCTTGAATTGCAACCAAACGCCACAATTGGATTTTCCTTGATTTTCACACCAAATTCTACATTAATAGACGCAAATTTCAAGACTCAACGGAACTTGGGTCGGCAGTGGCTCCCAGAATTACGGCTATTTCAATTTTGTGGAAATTCAAAACTCGTGACCGTTGAAACTTTTTCCGATTACCCTCTATACATTCTATACAAATGAATCATATGATATCAGAGCGGAGCGTTACGCGTTGAAAAATTACATCGTAACTTTGATATGCGGTATAATGATCCTATGGAATTCTATATTTAGGTATGAAAATACGACAATCTCATATTATATGTAATATAGGAGAAAGAAATGGGGCGAAGAATAATTTTGTAGTGGTACAATTTTTCTGTATCAAATATGATAGTAATATAACGTGGGTTCATTCTTTTTCATCACAATATATTATGGTATCGGTGATATTGTGTCGTGGAGAGTTACAAGCAAGCGGCAGCCTTGCACGAATATAATACGGTTTAATCTTAGTTGTCTGGTGATGCTTTTATATATTTCCATATTATCACCAGCGGGAGGTTAAGAAGTCGAGAAGATAAGGAGGCTCCTCTGACTTCTGAAGAGAAAGCGACTATTTTCAGCTGCATAACATGTCATGAGCTGTTTTTCTAATAAATTATCCGTTATGCACGTACTATACTAAAGGTATATTTCACTTCATAGTAGAAATCCGCGTACATAAACGATTATGATAATGACGATATTATATTTATGAGTTGAGTGAGAATTATAATTCCATTATCAAGTTATGCCGCGTATGCCTGTGGACTGCAGTTAGCGTTATGATGTGAATTTATAAATGAACAGATCTAATCACACCTGCAAAAACTACAAAAATAAAAGAACTACTGAGTGGAGCGAGTATCTATATTTAGGTATTTTCAGAAAGAGAAGTGCACGAGGTCGCCTAATATTTCCAAATAAACAATATGACGATGCGTTATGCAGTGTTGAAACCGTATAAAAAATCAGAATTTCAATGTATATACGCGGTGGCACGTGCACTTTCTTCGTCGTATATGCGTTTGATCCAAGCTAGTACTATGTAATATTTATATGCAGAAAAGAATTTTCACTAGTTGCATCAAGATACATATTTCTACCTCGTATGAGTCTCTATTCTAAATTAAACATGTGCTAATGGCATGCGTTTACGATATTTTATCACCGGAGCACATTCGTCTGTTAGGTCGGGTGTTACTAAAAATAAAAGAAAAACCACCACAATGAAAAGTCGCGTCAATTTATATCTGCTGCATAAATATAATATTTGTATACATTAAGAAAATGTAATGATCGGGGAAATGTTCACACCTGTGCAAAATCTGAAACAAATTATCCACTGAACGATTCTACCAACCTATGTTCGATATCTTCTTACTGAATATTGAAATGAATTGAAAACTTTCGCTATATTATATGCTTATACGCTTACCTCGGCGTCACACCGCGGACACTGTATTATTACACTCACAGTTTAAAAGTCATACTGAAATCTGAACGTGAACTTTTTCATCTTGTCATCGCAGTGATGCTTATTTCTTGCTTTCGCCCTGTTTGTTTGGAGGGGCTGGTAACGGTGATACATCATTGGCTCGCTTTCAATTCTACCTGTTGCACCATTGGCCAATCCAATCTTTCCCTCGTCACCGATTGGCTCATTCCCATATACAATATGAATCTTTTCGAAATGTATTATTGTTGTTGTTATTATTAGCATTACTACCATTATTATCATTGCTATTGTTATTATTATCTCAATTTATCTCTCGCGCGGTTTGTGTATATACATATATTATATAGGCATTTTTTAAATACATGGAATAAACCGTGGGGCCGAGAGATGCGCGTATCGCGAGAGAAGATACTCGACTGAGTGATAAACGAGCCTTGATTGGCTTAATATAGTACGGTGGTAAGAGTAATTGGTCGCTCCCTTGCCGTGCGGGAAATGATTGGTCAATTTAATCCTAGGACGACGTGCATTAGGCATTCAGGCAACGTACAAACTCCCTATTAAACTATACGTGTATACACCATGCATATGGTAGTTCTGAATATGTGTATATAACTTTGTTGGTGTTTCCTCTTCTTCTCCTTCTTCTTTCTTCATTTATCGCCTCTTTTCTTCTTTTTCTTTGCTCATTTTTTTCACGTTGACCGCGCTCTCTCGAAATCAATTTACCAATTGAAATCACTGCATGGCTGATGGCTAATGGCTGAATGGGACCTCCCGATGACGAACTACCTTCCATACGCTTGTGTGTGCGTATTAACTGTTATTACACATACTATCAGGTACGTTATTTAACGGGTGATCTTTTAAATCGGGAGAAGGGTTATAATCATAATATGAAATACTTCATTTATAAAACAGAATGACAATTTCAGTCATTATAATCTTTCTAATAGGTTTTCTTCTCCCTAGCCCAGACCAATAATACAATAGTTGATACGAGCTTATGAAGGGTATCGTAGTCAGGGACGCGTGAATGACTCCTGTTACAAGCGATATGGTACAGATTCGGAAACACAATTGAAGATGGTACTTAGCAATTGTCTATATGGTAACAAGAACTATCCATACTGCTAGTGGCAAATGTCGAACTCTCGCAGAGGGGGAAGTATACGAGAGTTTAGACCAATCAGATCAGAATCTATTTAAATTCCGGAGTAAGGGGAATAGACCTTCTTTTATAAATTCTGAAGATGAATGAAATTATAGAGAAGAGTTGCTGTAGTATAGGTATATATACACACGAATATAAAAGTTTCCAACATATGTTCAAAATAATTTCTCATATAGATTGAATCAATTTAGTTAATTGCCGATGTACCAATTACAGCGTATAGTTGTTTTAGCGTAACAGCATGGAAAGTAATTGCACCCAGGTGAAGTTTTGATTTTACATCACCTACGGCACTACTACTTAGCATGCGGAATACACTTCGTGCTGAGATTATCGCCTTCTTCACTAGATGCAGGAAACCCTGAGACTGCTGAACTTTCGTAAATTCCATCGAATTATATACTCCACGAAACGCGGTGGAGGAGAGTGCGAAGTTCGTTAAAATTGTGTAAATACCTGATGATCATAACGACTAACGTATTGATTGTCGTATTTACTTACTTATCGTTAGGGGTTGAGGATACACCAAGGCTTGAAAAACAAGACTATGACTCAAAATGTAAATCTTCATAGAAAGAGAATCAAAAGCAGGGTATCTTTCGGCCAGAGTTGATTCATCCTTCATTTCCTATTGGGAATTTTCGTAGGGTAATATTTGTAGATAAAGTGGTTAAGACGGTCCGCGCTGCGAACACAACAACGAGCACGGACTTCAATCTGCCCATTATTGCGGTCACAAAGCGAAACGTCTCCAACTGATTTTTTCATTGTATATCCGCTTTTTTTTTTTAAATAGTAAATATCTTCGCTCTTCCATCTCTCAGGGCTGCAGGTAGGTAGAAGAAAGAGGGCTGCTGCACTGTCTCATAGGGCATAGCCGCTGATTATGACTCATGAACAAATATGATATTATAGGTAACTAACGAATACTAACAAATATGATATTATAGGTAACTAAAGAATACTAATATTGTATTGCAAAAATTGGCAGATAATGGTCATGACGCGGACACGGGGTTTGGCATAACTGTTAACCCACACGTTATACCTATGTGGGCGTGATTATAGTTTCGGTATTAATACGGTGCATTACGCATCAGAGAAAGAACCGTCTCTCTCTCTCTGTTCCGTAGGCTCATAGCCTTTCGGTGTAGCCGAAGAGACCCTTGAACTTCGGGTTTGGAACCCGACCACAAACAATGACACTGGAGTAAGGAAGTAAGGCTCGAATAGATTGGCTTGGAGAGGCTATAGCGCAGCTTTGACGTGCCGATGACTAATATTCATGGGTCGGCCACATTCTATTATATGTGCAACATGCACCTAGGTACCCCTATGTTATGATTCCTCCTTTATATCAAATTTGTGCGAGTGAATGATCCCCCGAAACTGACTATACCTATACTCATGCTACGGGAGGGTTTTTTTTTCCACGCTGCATGGTCGGGCGCTCATTCTTTCGATCCCCTGCGATAATGGTGCCCCGTGACTTTTCCCATGCGGGTGGACTCTACGCTGATTTAAATTTACACTCATGTCTCCGTTCCGCTTTGGGTGACTCGTTAATATATCCTTTTTAGTTCAGGCCAACACGAACTCCATACCATATATCTGTTTGGTGCTCTCTTCGGCGAACGAGATCTTAGGTACTATACCTTTTCTGATACCTTTTGAAGTCGCGATGCTGTATGCTTGAACCTGTTTTTTCTTTTTTTTCACGGAATTATATGTACTATGTACAGAAATATTATAATGCAGGATATTAATTCATCTATTGAAGAATGAAATCGTGTAAATTGTATGAGTGAATTTTTTTGTAAAATTATGTAAAGAAATGTGCAGCAATATAATTCTTCGATGACACCAGAAACGTATTTTTTATTTTCTACGATTTTTGGAAAGAATGAATTATCGCTGCACGATTTCATCTCTCATGGGCGATCAATTCGCGTTGATAAATATTCGGGAGAACTGTCGGTATGTATTCGAATATCTAGTCGAATATTACGAAGGCTAAATGTGCGCACGCATGTACCGAGGAGAATTATTTGCAGCTCGCAAATAACTACTTCTCTACATCGTCCGCCACGTGTTACATATACTGTTTTGGAAGTTACGAAAAACAAAGTTCTGAACAAGTCCAAACTCCCGAAAGATAAAAGAGATTATGAAAATTATGAATTTTTCATTCCAAATATCAGAGTGCTCCGATTTCATATATGACAAAATTTGGAATATGTGTAATGACTTTCTATTACCTTCAAGCTGCATCCCCGCACATTAGCCTTGGCGTACTATCGTGAAATTTTTAATTAAACTTACCTAAATCCACAATTGCAGCGCGTGGTATAAAAATTCTGTAGATTATATTTTCGGTAATAACATAGGTATAGAAACAGTCAAAGGTAGTATATATACTATAAATAATTTACAAGTTTATTTTAATGAAGGAAACCGTTTTAGCGTGGTTAAACATTTTTTCCAGATCTTATACGAGTTCTTTTTTACGTGGCAGTCTGAAGTCGAGTGGACGTTTTACCATCCGAAATTCATTCTCCCCAATATTGTTGGTATAATATAAATGTAGTAGATATATACATGCATACAAGTTGAGACAGATGCACAGGTGTTTTTTCTGAGGTCACGTGTTATCCGCGTACCTATATATTTATTACGTGCATACCTACATGTCAATGATACGAATACCTGTACAAATTTTCTATCGTATAACGTGTTACAAATGTTTTACTTTTTCAACCCCCCCCCCCCCCCCCCCCCCCGATCTTATTTATCTCCCATGTTCTTCAATTCGTTGCTTATAATATAGTATATCTACATAGATATAATTACGATAATACAAATTTTCAACTTATCATATACTGTATACTATAACAGTTTGTAATATTCTATGCCGTATATGAATATAGTATATAGTATTCACCTATACTTTCGAAATTACCTGGAAATAAATATATTATACGAATAACTTTTGACGGTAGAACATGGGAGTAGGGTATCCTTCAATACTCAATAATATAACATATAACTTTTTGTTCACCCTGTACATATGAATGCATATATAGGTAGTATATATACCTATACATATGCAGTATATGCGGTATTGTAGATCAGCCACGTTTGACGATGGTGGCTGCTGAGTGGCGTTAATTTGGACTTCCTCCTCGTGGATGAGATTCATTCCCCGGGTATCCGGCGTAAGACCCACGCATCACATTCTGTCCAATTTAATGTGCACCGTGAATCTACGACATACATATACTACGATACATATGTATATACATATTCATGTATATGCATTAATTCTCCTTCTGGTCGTGAACCGCATCCTATGTTCTTGACAAAGATGCAGGATAATCGTCGGTATTTTCATTTTTCAAAATATTACGAGAAATTGAAAAAGCAGAAAAAAAAAAAAATAGGATAATTCGTATTAAAAATTCTCCGACCGTAATGGTAGTATTTTCTTTCCTTCTCTTCTTCGGATGAATTGAATTGAAGGATGTGCATATATATACGGTATGAATCGGTTTCTTTTCGTCAGTCTTATACCCTCGCCTTTACTTTTCTTACAAAAAGCGCCTACGGTCGCGTTACAAAAGTCGGTCGGTCTTCTTTTCACGCTTACGTGTAATATACCTATGAGAGAGACTAGCTATGTCACGGTGTTGGATCTCATCTACAATTTACTGCCTTTCATTTGACGATCGCACCGAAGTAAACCCATTGCCAAAGACTAAAGAGTAGTAGGTTGTACAAGGGTTAAACGATCTTAATCGCTCTTAACTTCTTACCACATACCTACCGTCGTTTCAGATATTATCTCACGTGCCTCACACGGAACCTTTTAGCAAAATATGTACGGAGGCGGGAAAAGGTGGTGGGGGGTGGGATAGAAGAATTTCTTTTCAGATATTCATATTTTTCGATAATTTATTCGTATATTATTAGATTTCCTAGCATTCTATGCAATTAGACGAGTAAATTTCATGATAACATAATTTAAACGTTGTTAATTTATCATCATTGCACGGAAATTCGCAAAATTCCACCTTCACATAATTATTTAAAAACGCTTCTTTCCTTTTTACTTAATTGGAATTTTCTTCGGTTTAGAACATTCGCGTCCATCAACCTCTTTCGCAAATAATATCAACAACGCTTGGCTCCATTAGGACAGGTTCCAAACATCTGTGTACTGCGCTTCCCAATATTTCGTCGAGAAGAAAATGTACCAGACTGTGAAAAACGGTTAAAAGTTATTAGTTTCATACGTCCGATGTTAGAAGATACTCACTTGTATATCAGAAAGTCCATCTCAAATTGACTAACCAAGAACCCCGACCCTCTTGGAAAATTCTAGAACTCAGCTATGACAATTAAGTGTATATTAATACGAGTCAGTTTCAGCCATTGATTGATTTTTTCGGGCAATCCTTTTCAAATTGGCGGACTTTTAATTTCGATCGAAAATCAATGTCTGCCACATTTCAAATCAGAATATCACAGACACTGTTAGTGTAGAGTGAACTGCCGGATACAACAAAGCTTCACTTCTGGTTTAAGTTTCTGAATATTCAAAATCTACTGACGGTCAAAAGTAACTTGTACTACCTACCACACATTGAATTGTCATAGAGTTTTAGAATTTTTGAAGAGGGTCAGGCTTGAACTTTGGTCAAGTAGAGCTGGACTCCCTTATATAGGTATAAATAATTGAATTATAATTTTAATTCCTTCAACAGCCTCAATGATCATCTTTTTCGAATCGACAGGCTATTTGAAGCAATTGAACACAATCGTTCTTCAGTCTTAAGAATTTGTATTCTTTGTTTGAGTGCGGATAGTAAATTTACCTATCTTAAAAATGTTTACTTCAGATTTACGATATATTGTACATGAATTTTCTATTCGTTTACTCGCTTTAAATGTTTGGACTTACTTTTCATCGGAGACAAACCGCCATAGGTAAAGTTGTAGATAGTGAGTATCAACTTGTATTTGTTGAAGACCATACTTACTAAATGTTCGTAATCTGACGCACTCTAAAAATGTCTGAAACAAATTCAATACAAGACCTTGTATATTGGGAGAAATTGATTATGATATTATAATGGAAAGAAACGAAGTAAAAACCACACAAAAAAATAAATAGAAAGATAACTAAACTAATGCTTGGTACAAGATTACGTTTCATTTCATATACCATACATATATATATTATCTACAAGCAAAGCGTAATACGTTTCTACAATACAAAGTGGATAATGGCTAAAGTTATTTTGTCATTGCGTTCACTCTGCACCACCTGCAACCATCATTATGTACAATCTGTGTTAAAAGTTCAATAATATTCTCAGATATCTGGTCTAAGAAGCTCTTTGTTTGTTTTACGCAACGCATTCCGAGATCTTAGTAAATTTGAAATGAATGAGTAAAAGTTTCAGTTATTCTTCGCTTATTATTTTCAATACTCACCTTCAAACTGATCTTTATAATTCCGGTCAAAATAGAAGCCTTTGTAAATTGTACAGAAGAGAATATTTCAATGCGTTCAGAAAAGAGCTTATGAATATTTGTCACTAGCGAAGAATCTAGCTGGCTTGGTGTGTAGGATGACCAATTTGATCTATATTGGTGCCTCGAAACGCTCACACTATAAACAAGAATAACAAATTTATAGTTTTTTCTCATTTTGAATTTACATATTCGAGTTTTACCTGTGTGTTCTTCTACTGCTATCACTACTTCTGTCTATTTGACCATCTGAATCATCGTACAATGCAGAAACTTGCAGTTCTATGGCAGTCACATCTTCTACGACCCTTTTCATCACGGCTCTAACAGTCCTTGGCTCAATGGTATGTAACCAATCCCTAGTTTCTACTGATTTTCGTAACATCTGTGATACTGATAATCCTTGAAGTCGGACATAATGATTAAGCAGGTTTTGCGCAGCTGTTTGGAAATTATTGCAAATTTCGCTTTCTGGAGTGACAAAGTTTGCCGAAGATGCGTGTCTTTCGATATTAAATAGGTCATCCGTTGTAGTCAGCTAATCGTAGATAAAATGATAAATTGAATGTCAGAGAATGTTTGATTCAACTTATCACGAACGATTGTAGTGCTTCAATTTTAGTAAACTTGCCAAGTAACGTGCGTTCGTTTCTTTAAATTCAATACACATCTTGCTCAACAAAAGCAGTAAAGTAGGCGGGAATTTGGGAATGTCAGATCCGGAACAAAATCCACTTGCAGTAGCCGTTAGATGATGGAGGAATCCTATCACTAAACCCTCCCTGACTTCATCGAGGCAGAAACATTGTAGGAAATGAGATTTCGAACTGAAGATTAAATCTGGCTGTAGAAATACCTGTAAATTATATTTTATTAAATGGTTTGGAAATGTCTGATCAAGATAGGAAACTTCTGCCACTAGACTGCGCTGGGAATTTTTTGTTTACATATGTTTAATATACACGAACCAGCAAATCCTGTAATACTCCTTTGACTTTTTCTATCGTCGGCATAACGAGTGATGCTTGTAATTCGGCTAAACCGGCATCGCCATCTTGAGTAGTAACTTTGGCCGCAAGAGTCTGTCTCACTTTGGCCAAAGTCTCTGTGAGATGTTGTTTCAAAGAGTGTAAATGATTCCTGCATTGTTTTCTACCTGCGTTTATAACTATCTCTGTCGCAGTTCTGTAAATAATAAAAAATCTGCTAATGAAATGAGTTCGTGTGAATAAACTCACTTAAGCAAGTATCAAGGAAATGTAATTTTTCTTTTACCTAGCAAAATCAGTGTCGTTACAGAGAATATTCAGTGCTTGCAAACGTCTGGAAAATCTGTCCAATGCTCGTACTAATATTGCAGTATCGCCAACATCTTCGACCCGCTTACCAATAAGATCAAAATATTTTTTCATATTATTTAAAATAAAATTATCCAGCTTGCCGATAGCTTTCACATCAAAATCGTCGCTGAATTCTGTATCGTCGATAGGTATTCGATTTATAAACATATCTTTGTAAGATGCGACGATGAGGCATAAGTCGCTCAAAAACCCGGAGCTTCCCATGTCAACAAATTCAATTACATCATTTTCACACATATCTTTGAGATTCTGCAATTGTTCTGTTAGCCGGTTTTCCGCATGGTTCAAAAATTCCTCGCACAATGATTCAGGTGGTTCTTTGAGCTGGAGGAGAAGATCCACGCTTTCGGCCAAAGACTTTGTTGTCGCATCTCGGCTCTGGAATTGTGTTCTTAACTTGATTTTGAGCTCTTCAACTATTTCTTCACAATCTTTTTGTATCCCTTGAAAAGCAGGCATGTTTCCATACTGGTTCAGCACACGTTGAGCGTGTATGTAATCTTCGACAGCCTAAAAGAATCGTACAAAATATTATTGAGGTGTTTCGAAGTTATTATCTCTTCTTTTCTTCATGCCTTTTTATCTCATACCTGTGAATAATTTCCGTCGTTCATTTTGTCTTTTAATTTAGCTGGTAGCTTGAACAGAAATTGTAGCTTTTTCAGGAGCGTGTGAACCGAGGATAGTCTCGTTATTTGCTGTCTTGTACCTTGCAAAGTTGATGATATTTGATCGGAAAATGAAGTGATACTATCCATGTTACTCGACAGAGAATCCATGCTGTCTTCCATCTTCTTGAAGTCGTTTTTCATCTGTAATTTTCAACTATTTCAATTAGAACTCATTTTTATCATTAAACTGTAAGTTTGAACAAACTTGAACATTGATCTATTCGTATTGATTAATGTAGAAAAAAATGGTAAAAATTACTTTTCTTATAGTATCCGTAGCAGAAATAAATTTGTTGTAATTTTCATAAACCAAAGTTTGCATATCGGAATGCAATGTTTGCGTATCGCGTATTATTTCAGCTTCGTTATCCATTATTTGTCGTAAAGTACAATCCTGTTAAGAAACAAGAAAAATGAATCATTGTCCATATTGTGTTTCACACACGAAATCAATTCATTTTTAAATAAGGTAAGGTCTGGTTAGGTTAATTATTTTTTCAACAAAATCTATTTCAGATCACCTTCAGCATTTTTTGAAGGTACATATCTGGGTTAAAATGCTGCCCGTTTATATTATATGGATTATTATTAGTCTCTGACATTTTATACGGGTTTGAAATCTACAAATATTAACAAAAGTCACAAACAACTATCGCACGATGATCCTTTTTGACAGCTCAGCTCGGTATACAATTTCGTGTTTTCCTTCCTGATTGGCGGAGCAGTGGATGATTTGATTTCTAATTTTGAGGTTAGGTGATGTCTTGGCAGCACAATCGCAAACGGCTGGACGCTTTATTATGGCGATGAAAGTACTGTTCGAGAGGCATAACCTAGTTCTCGGTGTTAGAAAATAGAAAATTGTTGTGATTTAAAGTGGTGACCATGATACGATAGACAATATCGAATATCATTTGTGTATTATAAGAAAGAGAATAATGCGGGAAATATCCCGACGCAAAGTAAACTGAAGAAAATAAGAGGGAGAGACAGATAATACCAACTTTTATATCCGCGATGCCGCACCCGTGTGTAGTTTGCGGGAGATCCCGTATGAACCCAAATAACAGAGAAGAGGAGTACATGTTTTTTGGGTTTCCAGTAAACGATGAAATAAGGTGTAGAAAATGGTTGGAGTTCTGCTGTCGTGAAGATCTCTACAAGTTAACAAAAAAACAATTACTACAGCGTATGGTATGCTCGAAACATTTCGAACAGAGGGATTTTTTGAACTCTTATTTTGACAGACTCAACTGCGCGGCTGTACCGTCTATCTACGATCCTAAACAATCGCTCTATAATATCACTTGCGTACTTTGCGGAAGATCACGCCGTGATCCTCCTAGTCTGGACTACGACGGCGCTACCTTTCACCATTTTCCTGGTGAAGAATTCAGGTGTCTTAAATGGCTCGATTTTGTTGGCGTTGACTCGTACTTCAGACTCACAAGAAAAGAGATTCTATTCTGCTACATTTGCTCCAAACACTTCGATCGATCACAGTTCATTAAAGGGTATAAAAGTCGGCTGGTCGACAATGCCGTACCTAATATTAGATATCCTGATCAAGAGGATGAATCTGAGCCAATCAAAACAGAAATGATACCAGAACCGAAGTTCCTACATTCACCGGAAAAAATGAAAAAGCTCGATCCTCTTCCCTCCACTGTATTAGAAAGCAAGGCTTGCGCTGCCTGCGGTAGGTCTAGATCAGACCCTAAAAATAAAGTAGATAGACATAAATTCCATCCGTTTCCTGCTTATGAAATCGGGCGATGCTTACGATGGTGCCAATTTCTTGGAAGAGAAGATTTGCTCAAGATGTCACCTAATCAAATTAGAAAACTTGTATTATGTTCAAGACATTTTCAGAGTGGCCAAAGCTTTCGTCGTGTTGGACCTTGCGACGCTGTTCCAACTATCAGAGACATCCCTGATCAAAACAATACAGATAATTCTCAGAAATTACGTGACGATTTGGAAATCACTGAAGACAAAAAATGCATAGGCCTTGCTAAAGACGTTAGGAAACAAGTTAGCCCTAGACCTGTGGTTTCTAGTAAAAAACCAAAAGTTGATAATAAACCTGCGCCTTTAGCTAAAAAAAGAGGAAAATCTAAACGCCCTACACTCATAAACATACCTAGACCGGATCCCAATAATATTGAAAATAGAGTGATAAGGAAACTTCCACTGCCATCAACTAATAATTGGAAACTCATTCAGGCTGGTACTATGCAGCCGATTACTATCGCCAATAACTTGGCCACTACAAATGATGGGAAGAAAATGATTCTACCATTTACTGGTGATATCACGAATTTGGGATCTCCCATACCTGTACATAGTCTGTCGAGTATTCCACCTGGTTTATTGATCAAGATTAATTTACCTGAACAAAATAAAAAGCGTAGTTCTCCTAGGCGCAGCCGTAGAGGGGTAAAAACCGAGAATTCATCTACTGTTACAACGCTGAATAATACACAATTTGCCCAGTGCACTCCGTTGAGCGTTAAGAATGGCCAGGAATGGAATAAGTCTCCAAATTCGGGAAAGAAGGAGATTATTGAAGGTACGGAAGAGAGCTTGTCAGAGTTATTGACTTTCTCACCGGAATGTGAAGACACGGTAAATTTTGAGGAACTTGAAGAACAGGACGCTATCTTACCGCATGGTTTAGAAGTCCGAGAAGAGGAGGCTGAGGAGATTATGCATATTGGGGAGGAAAATATTAATGAAGAATATCATTATGAAGAAACTGAAGCAGCCACTATTCAAAGGCGCAAAGTCAGGAGAAAAACACGATTATCCACGCTAGCTAGAAAAACTATCTTACCAATGAAAAATGAGATTAGATATTTTCTTCGTAAACTTGCTCCGAGAATGCAAAGACTTCCTAGGAAAGCTAGAGCGCAGTTAAAACTGTCTATTGTAAATATGGTGATAGATAATTTATAAGATTTTGTTCTTTGTTCGTTTCTTCTGAATGAAAATAGACATTCAGAATTAAGTACATAAATATATTTAATATTCTGAACGCAGAAACAAAAACCCCTACTGTTCATCTTTAATCATTTAATCATATCTATAAGATTTATTTTCCTTTCTCTATTTCAACAGTTAACATTCTCTATTTCAACAAGTAACATTAATGCACCATTATAATGATTGAACTCTTCAATGTTCTTGTACGTCATGAAATGTTGGTATATCTGATTGTCGCACAGCTTCGAGCCCAGCAAAAATTATTCAAACAGATTATGTATTCGTTCTTGTTCAATGTAAATAGTTATAGTTTCTATGATAGATCCACGGTAAATGTTATATTCACATATTGTTATTACCTGTATTGAAGAAATTTGAACTTTCAGCCCTGTCTGATGTTCACTTTTCTCCAACAATGAGCTTGAATTATTTTTTCCGGTATAAAATGTAGTGAACAAATATAGGAAAAATGTCTGTTATTTTACTTTCATTATCACATGTGTAATATTGGAGATACTCTTAAAGATAGTTTGATATTTCAGAGCATATAACGCAATATGTAAGTAGTACATAATATATTATTTTTATCATAAATCTTGTAATCTAAATATTTTCGACGGAGAAAATAAAAAAAAAAATTGATAAAACAATTCCAACGATGTAATTTTGTATGAAATGTAGAAATAAATTGCTGTTCATCTTGATATAGTTATTCTACATTACTATTCTCAATCAAACTAATCAACAAAATGAAAGGTCCACCCTGTCATAGTCTGACCATTCCTGAACACATACTTTGATTGTCCTCAAATTTGATGGAGAAGTAGATTGGAGCCTTCCCAAAACGGACATGAATCTCCGTCTTCATACGCCTAACCATTTCGAATCTGCATCCCAAAAACTAACCCTCTGCAAAAACTCAAATCGCAAGTCTGAATCCTCAATTTGATGTGATACCTCCCACCGTCCTTTATGATCCTGTTTACGGAGAAACCTATTCTCTGTCAAACCCCCAATTTCAACCCCCTTTGACCGTTCAAGGCTTACGGTCCACTCTGGTACTTTTTCAGATTTGAAAATTTAATTAAATTAAATTTAATTCAATTGATGATCTGTGAATTTATGACTTTGATTTTTTGCAGAGGGTTGGTTTCTGGGGTGCATCGTCGAAACGGCTTGGCGTATGCGGTCTGGAAATTCAAGTCCTTCTCGGGACGGCTCCGAACTACACAGATACTGAAATTTTAGGTCAATCAAAGTATGCGTACAAATGGTTAGACTATGAAAGGGTGACTCTTTAATTTTGTTGAGTAGTTTACGTTCTTTTCCATCTCTGCTTGCCGATTGAAGAATTGTTAAAAAAAATCGTATCACAGATTTTCAGTTAAATTAATCACAGATTTATGTAACTCCAAATCTCAGATAGAAAACTTGAGCTTAGAAGTGTTGGGTATACTTTTTTAAGAGATTGTGGTTCTGGGGCTGTATTCTCAAATCCATGACGTTAGATCTCGCATGCGAAATTGAATAGTATCTGTGACTGATACTATACAATTTTGCATACGAGATGGATGATCATCCATTCAAGAATTTAGCCCCAGTCTTGACAATTATTACTAACTAAAGTGGGGTCAGTCCTAATATCTCATTGTAAATACCCAGCATCGACTAAAATTTAGTGAACAGATTGAATGAGAAGTAAATTTGAAATATTCTTACAAGACATAGGTATAGTATGTATCTATAAAATGTTCAATTTAAAAACATGTTGTTATAATATCTCGAAGATATGTATCATGTAAGGGTTGTGTATAATGTGAAATACGTATATTGATTGGTTACCCTAGTTTTACAAAATCAATATCTCTTCTTTCGGAGTCTTTTCACTTGAAATTTCAGCAGCTCATCGCTCACGATAAATCTGATTCCCATTTTATGCGGGAAAGAATTTTTATAAAAATTATATGAAAACTAGCGTAGAAACAACCCATGTATTCGAAAAAAATAGAAATATTTGCACTAAAACGCTTCCGGAGTAAGTTATGCTACTACTTAAACCTACATATCGAATTACTTCCTAACGTGCTACACGATGTATAATGCCATTCTGGGTATGAAAGTTACAATAAAACTAAAAGCAATCATTCTTTCTTCACTCTAACAGAAAGACTATCGCTACAACGCCCATTGATTGGGATAATTTGGATAGTATCATACCCTCCCGCAGAGATGAGGCTGAAAGTATTACGTACGATCAATCCTTAAGGGCGCTGACTTATCCGAGTATAATGTCTGAGTAAACTACTACTCATTGTTTGCAGATTAAGTGATTTTTAAAAACTATTTGATAAGAATCGAAGAAATTTTTATTATAGGAAAAAATCGTAAGGATGATAAGACAGTCGAGAAATATATTTGGCTGTTTCACAAATTTGAGAAGATCCAAAGTGAAAGAGGAACATATCAATGATTTTAATTTGTTATTTCTCATTGCTAAGTGTGAGTATAATACAGCCGTGAATAAAAAAGTTGTAGGTTTAGTTCCACATAATTCTACATTTAAAACGCAGCTCGATATATAATTAAAATGGAGGGCAACCCATTGAGACCGTAAAAGCATTAGCCCAGGGAGTAAAACACCCTGTGGCCCTACTCCACCGTACTTCTATCTCGTCTGTCATTTTTATAGGGGTTTTATGCGCCCCAACGTCCCATCTTATATCGTTACGTTTGACAACTCGACCTCTATGAGGAAGCATGTCTGTGAGTGTTGTTGTGTCAGCAGATTGTGTATTCAAATGCGATTGGTGGAGGTAGCATTCATTTGGCCGTAAATATCTGCAATAAAAATGAAATTACAATTGTATAAAACGAGAAGGAATTATGCTTGATAGGGTCATCGCATAACTCTACGAACTTAGGTGATACAACATCCGTTTTCACTGGAATCCATTTCTTATCAACATTGCTTCCATCGATCTTAGGTCGTTTTTCTTCACAGTAAAATACCCACGGTTCATTGGCCTCCCGAAATTTTTCAGTCTTCTTTGGGACCCAGATGACTTTTCCATACGCTACTGGATCTGAGCTCACGTACGAATTATGTGGAAATTTGATTGGTGACTTTTATCGATTTTAATTTATATAGATTTATCGGATCAGTTATCTTTTTGGTACATGATAACTTAATCACCCATAATGACCGGAATATCATTGACTTACCAATATTGAATTTAGGTAATTGTGGCAAAATTGTGCTTATTGTATAAGCTTGAAATTTTTTTGCAATATCTTTGTATTCTTTGCATCTGCACAAAATTCCTAACGGATGTTCATCGCATGAATTAGTCCGCTTCAAATCCATATTTTTGAAATAAACTCTGGTATTTAAACATGAAAGTATTTGCGGGGATAATAACAAGTGAATGCAACCAAAATAAATGATCCGAGTGTCAATATATTCTTGCTAAAATGAAGTCAACTCACAATCAATCGCATTTGAAATATTTTCATGATTATTTCTTGCAGGTCCTTATGAAGGAAACAATAAAACGCATATAGCAATGCTAAGAACAGTATACGATTCTTCAGTACTGAATGAAGATTTAGGATTCGGGTGGGAAAATATAGGTTTTCAGGTGGATAATTTGCATGATTCATTTCGTAAACTAGAGCTCAGCACCAAATATACGATATAATTACTATTACAGAGTAATTTGCCGTGGACTGATCTACGCGGTGTAGGAATGCTCGGAGTATTATGATTGTTATATCTGTGCGCATTGTATCCTACACTGAAGAAAAATCTTTATGAATTATTGATAAATAATCTCAATACCTTTCCCTTAGCAGTTGTCAGTCTAAACATCACAAGGATTTTTTGAACGTTTCAAGAGGCAAAAATTTGAATCGGTAGGATTGCGTAGATAATTCAAATAATCAGAAACTAAAATTGCAGCTGCATCTCTTCATGATACTTATTGTATTTACATGCAATTATATACTTCCAGTGATGTGAATAAGGAAGGTGTATTCATTTGTAGCAATCAATTATATATAGCGATTTTTCACCGCTTTGGAGAAATCTGGAGTAATGAAAAGAAAACTATTTCAGACATGCAAGAGATTTTGAAAGGTGATAAAAATGGTATAAAACAAATTCTCATTTCGATATGATATTCTAATTATTCAAAAATCAAATCCATATACCAGATATGGAGCAGTTATGTCTCTTGAGACAAGCGAGGGAAAAAATGATGAGGAAATTGAAATTCGAATCAAATGAAGCAACTTCTATCATCGAATAATAATGGCAAGCTTTGGAAATAGCTCATTGTAAGGATATATAAATCGGAAAAATGTTTTGTTAACAGCAAATTTATTTATCAGCTAATTACTGTACATAGATAAGGCCAGGTTATGCACATGTATAATATTCATTTATGTTAGATAATGCTAGATAAATGAATGTTTGAATATCTTATAGATAATATTAATTAAAAGTAACTTTCCAAGCCTTCTGTTTTGTTTTTATTATTATTAGTGTTGTTATGATCATTATTATAGTTAAATAAATATAAAGATGTATTAAGATAGTTAGTGTACATATTCACGACAATACTCAGTTATAAATCCTGTATCGACAGAGTTTGGCCTTTTTTCAGATGTACAAAATTGAATTTGTGATAATGCATATATGTACTTTTAATCAGAAGGTGTAACAACCAAGGATAGGGAAATTGATACCATTATCTAATTAAATTAGTAGAAATATTATGAAACTTTGTGAGGCTCTAAATTCCAGACGATTTAAGACTCAATATTTTAATACAACGAAAGCAACACCTCTCTTTCACCACTCGCTAATTGCTCAGTAATCAATAATGATCAGATTGAATCCACAAGATCAAATCCAGGTTGTTTCCAGATTTCAGTTCTTACTCAGTGATTGTTACCTGGCTACCTCAACTTATTTTTCATCCCTATTCTAATTATAATCGATTTAAGTGCTTGCATCAATGAAGCCTGCTTCTGCAATGTGTTATTGGTGTCATATTGTACGAGTTCTTTTTTTGTCATGCATTTATTTTACTTTTGAGCATTGAAGAATTTAGGCTCGGTACATTTCTCACCTATACTTGAATCGAAAGATGCATGATATAAGAATTGTGTAAACAAAACAATATGCATGCCAAGATGAGAATACGAAATTTTTCAAATTGGTTGTAATTGTAACATGAATTATTTAAACTAATCTAAAAGAAATTAATTATAGCATGGTTGTCATCCTAAAAGATATAGAATAAAAAAAAGCTCGTACAATAAAAATCGGCGTGTGAAGAATAGAAAAAAGGAAAATATATATTTTCTTACCGCCTATTATCAAGACGATATTCATTCATAAGTGCAAAATGAAAATGACTCATTATTAGATGTTAGTTTAGCTGCGGAGACTTTGTAATCTGGTTTTCATCTCTTCCAATTCATTATCATCGACTTCTTCGACTTCTTCATCCTTAGATGAAGATGCCGTTGCTGGTTGGACTCCCGGTGTTTCTGTAACTACTGCAGGCGCAGTTCCTAATTGTCCTGCTGTCACTTCCCAGAGAACCTAACATAATCGATTGTTATGAAACAGGTAATTAATCGGAAATAGATTGTTTTGCTTTTTTTTGCTGTTGGTAAATGTAAGCCCCTGAAATGGATTCTTTGATACCTTGTCAACTTCTTCTTGCGCCTCGTCTTCCATTTCTTCAGAATCTTCAATAGAGTCCATAGTTTCATCGAGCATCTCTTCGATTATTCCAGCCTTCATCATTTCTTTGGACATTTCCCTCATAGTGGCTGCTACTTCCGGGACTTTGACCAGCGATTGCATAGCTTGCATTACCTCGGTCGATTTTGAGAGAGATCCAGCTACCCTGATAGTCGCTAGTTGATTTTTCATTTGCAGCGTAACCGAATTTAGGTGAGCTTTTGAAATGTATATTTTTGTGCATGCTTTTCTTGCTCTAATTACTTCTTTTGCCAATATGGTACATACATCCTTGTCACCCTTCTTCGCTGCTTCTTTTAAAGAACGTTTCACTTTATCCTCTTCTCGTTGAATCGCTGAGGAAATCATAGTATTAGGATTTCAATTGATTTATAAATGTCGTTAATTTCCATCATAACTTTTATAATAAATAGAGAAGCTTTTGAGAACGTAAAATTCGGCGTTTCTTCGTATTTGGCCATGACTCACCGCGAACCTGTCTGTCTAGTTGATAACCTTCTTTTCTCAATTTGTGGGTCCATTCCTGAACCTATAAATAATATCGGATTATTATTTTTTCGCTCTGCAGTCAAGTTCGATAATAGCATGTTCGATAATGCTAACCATTTCTTTGGGATTCTGCTCATGAGTTTTACCGAAGAGCCCCATTTTTTTCCTCTTCAAATTTGACAGCCAGGTACTGTCCGTACGTCAAGAATTCTTCTCGCGTTTTGTATTACACCATTAACACGACTGCGACCCAGCCCAACCTTAAACATTACGTCACAACTATGTATATCTTGCTATATTTTATTTAGAAATAAATATCTGTGGAGAAGGAAATTATTGGCAGAAAAAATTTCGTCTGAAATTGATAAAGTCATGTAATTGGTATATCAGATATAATTCTATGCTGATGTTTTTGTTGTGAACAATAAACAACTATCATAAATAATTATGACTTTGATAACTCGATTGTCGAAGCGCAGTCATGGGGATTTAGCATTTTTTCTATTGGGTGGAATTAAGCATGAAGGTGAAGCGTTGAGTGTTACCCTTCTACACTCAACGGGTGAAGTATCGAGTGCTGCCATCTATGATTGATTGGTAAAAATATTCTGGAAATCTTGAGAATTATAACGCGCAGAAATACCTCCGCTAGATCATCTCTGCCAATCTCTGCTAAGGGGAACACGCAAACGTCGCATGAGCACCCGAGCTTCCTACGCGTGTTCCTACGTTCATACCAAGAAGGCTAGAGTCTTCTTGGTTCATTTTTTTTATACTTGATACGACGGATTCGAGGCTACGTGTTAACGTATTCGAGAAGTGAGAACCGTACTACATACAAAACGAGGGCAGCGCTCCCAGCAGCAGCCCGTCTTGATTTCACTCATCTACTGAAATGTTCGGTCACGTTACAGACACTGCTGTCAAAGGGAACGTGACCGAAAATTATGCGTACGATTGTTATGAAATGCCGGAAATAAATAAACAATTGATACGCTGGCAGTTTGAGGGTAAGGTCATTGAGTTACAATATTTGATTGTTTAACGCTGAGCGTTATCGCATCGATAAGAAATCACTTGATGCAAAAAACAGTCTTTCTATTCAAAACAATTATTAGTTATTAACCTCAATTGTAACTTTGTGATATCTATTCTATTACAATCGTGTGTGATCAGACGAAGCACTGGAGCGAGATCAATCCTCTCACACCGAGACTCATATTGTGGTTAGTTTTTAATATTTTACTAAAAAAATGGTATTTCCATTATATCGTTCCTGTAATAATCGATTACCCTTATTGTGCGTACAGTTACCACACGATGTATCAGCCTACACAGGCTAATTATGGTAGAGTCGTGGGCCTGTACGAGGCAGGAACTTCTCTCGACGATATAAAAGGTACGATATAATAATTCTACCAGAAGTCTGTCATCAGTGGCCGAAGCCCTTTGCACTCACATGGTCACCCGCTCCCTCTAAATGACTGTTGAATAAATCTATTCGAAATTCCTTATATCGTTAAAACGAGTTGATTAAGTAGAAAAGGTTTCTCACCCTAAATTCAAATAACTCCGTCATAAAAATTCCCTGTCGAATGCATCTAGTGAGACATATCGGTATAAACCCTATTCATGGAAACGTTTTTTGCCACCTTAAAGGGGTACGAACGTTTACAAACTTCAAAAAATCGATTTTGTTTTCCATGAAATGATAGCCACACATGTTAAAAATATGATATTAATTACTGAGAACGAAATTCTAAGTATTGCCAATGTGCGTCAGAAGTGTGTGTTCCGAAACGGACCGCAGGTGTGTGAGGCATGCTGATTTCCATCATCTTTGGCTCAAAATCTTCCTTATACCACCAGTTTGTCGGTGAACCAAAATACCATGAGGAATTCGAATCAGAACGTATACTTTTTTCGCAAAATGTACCAGTGATTTCATAGGAAATTAGAAAATCGACTTCCTCAAGTTGCCATCCTGCGAATTCTTCATATATTTTAATTTTGATAGTCTACCAACAGCGTGTGGATGTAAACATTGAAAAAAGTTTGTTTCATCTGTCTCAGACAGTTTCAGCCGATGCTTAAATGCCAGCAGTTGTGCAACGCGCGATGCGAAGTCCCAGCTGTATCTGCCATTTTAAATTGAGAAAAAAAAAATTGTTTTCGATAGTCAAACTGTAAAATAAAGTGTCCAAAGTTAGAAAAATGTCAAACGATTTTTTTTATTGAGAAAAAATCTTGAAAAACAGCTAATATTCGGCCTTCTAAATAGTCTTCCCCCCATGAAAGTGTAGACGTTCATCACGAATTTTGAGTGTTTAATCTGATAGAAAAATTCTGTAGAAATTCATGAGATACGTACAAACCTTCTACTAAAAGCCTCTAAAGAGCTATTTCCAAAATTCTTTATTCGAATATGTTTTCATAACAAGTGCATGGCAAGAAACCTAATGTTGAGGTTTGATACAGTTAAATATGCTAATATTGGACTCGGAATTATATAAACAGAGCGTTCTCTAATGTGATTTGGTTAAATGGGTCTATATCATGCGCCACCATTTTTACATAAATAATATTTCTAGCAACAATGTTGAGAATATTCTTGCTCTCCTAGATCAAGTAGGTTGCAGTATGTCAACGGTACAGCGTTATATACGCAAGTATAATGAGGGTGGGATGGCGGCACTCTATGATGGGCGTATACGCAGTGGCAGACCACGAAAGAGCATTTTTGAGCCGGATGTGAGGATAGTCGAGGAAAAGGAGGATGGTAACTGGGAGCCAGGAACATCTGTAGAAGTTGCGATAGACATGGAGGCTACCTCGCCTTTGATCGTCAGGAATCGTCCACAAAAAGCTGGAGTGCGGGCCCAAGTTACGTCGAGGAAGATTGGGCTGAAAGAGGTCCATAAAGCTATGAGGCTGCAGTCCACACAGGATCACATAGACATGCCGGAAGACAGGCGGAGTATGGTGATCTTTGTCAACGAAAAAGTATTACCGACGAATAAGGATGGACGGCGATTGGTCTGGAGGCGAAGAGGGCAACGGTGTAATTCTAACAACGTTATTACAAATTATCGCAGTGGTCGAGTTACTGTAGCAGCATGGGACTGGATGAGCGCAAGCAACCCTGGTGAGTTGTTTAATATCTGCCCCTGAATGACAACAGTGGATTATGTCCGGATTCTGGATGAAATTCTTAAACTTTCGATGAGGGCTCTCCATTGTCCTGTGCAATATATTCAAGCATACGCATTGTCACGGACAATCATAAGAATCATACATGAATGGTATTCCTGCCATCCTGAAATGTAATGATTCGACTGGCCACTAAAATTCGCCGAACGCCATTGAAAATTTGTGATCAGAGACGGTCGGAGACTAGTAGCCTGAGTTAAGAGATGATACGAATACATTTTATCTACCTTCGTTGAATTGAAAATATCGACTGCTTCTTTCCATTATGTTCGGAAATGAACATAATTCAATATCTGTTTCTCATGAGTACGTGGAAAATATGTAGACTTTCGGATGATCTCTTATCGGTCATTTGAAAGACGAGTGATTAATTTATTTTTTATTATTATTCAGCTCTGACAAATTCGACATTCGACTGCCTGTTGGCTTGTTGGCCTCCGACAAGAAAACCATCTGTGAATGTAGAGGGACGTATCCAAGTTATAACCGATGATGTTGATCAGCGTTGAAACCCGTGACGTATGAACTTTTCTTTCTGCTCACAAGGGGACGCGCATAAGTCGGGAGGAAATCTGGAAGAGCTTGTAAGGAATCAATTTGGAGTAAAAATCCCATAGTACGGGTTGAAACGGTTATTTGAATGGACTTTGATGAAAGATGGATTTGAAAAAAAAGCTTTATTGAAAGTTTATCGCTTTAATAATATTTTTCTATACGTGCCTTTATGTTCGTTCGAAAAATAATCACAGCCGTTGGAGATGAAGTAGCGGTATGTGAAATTCACATTTGAAAATAAACGTTGAAGAGCATAATTTAGAATGACAGCTTGAAATTTATAAATTGGATATCCTCATAAATAAATCCTGGTCCAATAGATGGTTGACGAACATGTATCCTTTTAGTTGTACCCCAAATTATTATAGTGCAATCCTACAAAGGGTTATCATATGAATGATTTCGCGATACACTGAGTACTCTAATTTTCGTGTATTGTTGTACTGATCATTGGAGAATTATTGAAACTTGATCAAGTATCATAAGCTGGTGAGCCTCAGTGGCGTAACTTTACACCGACGATCTAGTTATACCTAGAAACGATGTGCATTATCTCGTAAACAGCTAAAGAATTGAAAATGATAGTTTACAGTATCGTATCACAAATCAGTTCCTCAATATGAAGTGACTCCTGATTCAATCAGAAATGATACTTTTAATCATATTGAGTAAACATATTATGGATGCAACGGATAATTAAAATATTTGTCACTACGGATCAAAAAAGTGATTTCTAATGAAACTGAATTCAACAATTTCGACAAGTCTGCTTTAATGGTATTGTATAGAACTTTGTTTTTCATCTATATCGAATGAATTGATTCAATTCAAACGGAATTGATGATTTGTGAATGACGTTCATTCGATACTTATTATCTGTTTGACTACCTACACACCTTCGTGCAATCGAATTCTACTTTCTTCCCAGGTGCGTTTAACTCTGACTCGTTTGCTTGAAACTTTTGAATTATCCACAACGAACTGCCTTCCTCATCTTGAAACAATGCACTCGGGAAATTACCTATCCAAATCGACTATCTCACTATCAAATTGCCAAAGTATCCATTTTTTAATTTATTCTTGGTACTTATGGTGCTATTAAAAGACTCTGCATTCAGCAATAGGTAACAATGCGATTAACAGTGGGTAACAATGGATGTTACATACGTCCGTATTATATTAGCCAATATCAAGAAGACTCTCTAGCCTTGGCCAGGACCGAACACCGCGCATCCACTCTGCCCTCGTGGTAGGTCGGGGCCGCGGGAATACTCGGTGTCCCGATGGTGGTGCCATCATGTGAAAAATTAAAGAACTAGAAAGAGCGCAAACCGATTTGCGGGTTGCATATGACGAGGCGTTTAGCCGTACAGATTGATTCGATATCACGAATCTTGATAGGTATACTATATTATTATGAATTACGAATGAATGTGGATATAAAAATGGAAACGACGGTGATAATTAATGTATCTAATTGAAAAAGGTGCAGATGCTTGGAATGTATTTATTATTTCCATGATATTCACTGCCACAATAATAAATTAAGTAGACCTCCATGATTGATATAAATATTGATTATAACAATATATCATACATTAATAATTCGTAATAGACAATAATTGGTCGGGACAATCCCGACTAAGTTGGTTCAAATATCAAATTGGCTAATATTTTATCAATAAATATTAAATCTACGGCTCTCTAACGACGAAGCATAGAGCGAAAAACCACAAGTTTGTATTTAAGCAGACTTAAATGCAACTGGTTAAACTCGATTATTGGTATTTGTTGACTAGCATAATATGCAAGTTAAGTATCATCCGATGACTAACTTTGTAACTCCGAAACACTCACTTTTCAACTATAGGCTCATATTGAATTTTATACCTCACTAGTCAACGATTTTTTATCTATGTATACAATTATTGTAAACGCGTCAATAAATTTCGACTCAAAATCACGAATAATGGGTAACCCTGACGGCATTCCACTTCATTTTATGATAAACGTCATTAACAAAAACGTACCATTTCTGTGCTTCAAAATTAATCATCATATTGACGCCCGATACGAATAAAAGCACGTTTCAGATTCCGGGTGGAAAAGAGCACGTTTCAGTTTCCGGGTGGAAAAGAGCACGTTTCAGATTCCGGGTGGAAAAGAGTACGTTTCAAATTCCGGGTGCAGAAAAGCACATTTGAAATTCCGGGTGGAGAAGAGCACGTTCCGAATTCCGGGCGGAGAAGAGCACGTTTCAAATTGCGGGTGGAAAAGCGCACTTTGCGGTTTCCGGGGGAAAAAGAGCACGTTTCAGGTTGACTCGAATACTAGCACGTTTCGGGTCAACCCGAGTCAACCTGAAACGTGCTCTTTTTCCCCCGGAATTCGAAACATGCTCTTCTCCACCCGAAATTTGAAACGTGCTCTTCTCCACCCGGAATCTGAAACGTGCTTTTATTCGTATTGGGCGTCGATATTATCCTGATACAGTAATTAGACAGTTAATCAGCTAATGCATGTGAATAATCAAGATGTACACAATAATCTCTACTGAATATAAGCTATACAGTAATATACTTTATGTTTATTTCTACCACAGCAGAAATCGCGTTTTCGATATGTTCCGCTCTTAATATATAATTAGCATTCGTTTATTTAATTACATAGAGTTTGTCTCTGCTGTTCATGATAATTACCATAGCTAATCATCGACTGGACATGATATATAATACATCTGATAGTTCATACTTTATGATACCATTTCATTATAAATGCATCAAAAATATTTAGTCTCTGGTTATTTAAATAAATACTTTACGCGATGGCAATAAATATCGTAAATTGTGAATATCCTAATGTAATAACAAAATGAATACGAGAACAAGATCAAGAAGAAAGGATACAAAAAAGATGAAGTCAACAATGACTGATAGTGTATAGCTATGTAGGTACAATTCGGAAGGTAAATCTCTTCAAACTTCTAAATTGCTTAATAATAATAAATATCTATCCATACAGATGAATAACGTAGATGGGACAGTATAAGTATTCTTTATACTGATAAGAAACAGAATATAAACTGCAGGTATGTACGTATCTTCTGTTGAGTGATAGTGCACATTATTCACGATCGAAAAACATCTATTCAAAGTATTGAACCCTTATGTTAGTCATTACGTAGATACAAATTCCAATATACATTTTTTTTCTAAGTGTTATCACCTAATGATTATCTTAACTATTTGTTTATTGTATCGCTAATAATCGACTAGTATTGTTTATTTTTTCCATCTCCTTCTATTTCCAGAATAAATATTATTAAGAAACGTTCAGCCGAACGTTTATTTTAATATATATGAGCATAGTATTGACTCAATATTCTGAAGATCGTTGGACATTTTTTCTTCAATCAAATAAATTATTTATCTAAAAAAAAAAAAAAAATGTGACTAGGCAAAATGATTTCCCCTCCGGTCTATCTGTAAGTAACAATTAACAGCTTGATGAACACCATAATAATAGTAATTATTCAATTCGTTAACATGAATATTTGATCAGAATAATTCAATTACTGAACGATATTTTTTCATACGTTTTAACGAATGTAATTATTGTTACTAACTTTTATTCACTGACGGATTGCGTACTAAAATTATTTTTACTTAGCTGTGTTACGTACCTCTGTTAAGTTCCGCCATTTATTATAAAACTTACATAATTGGGAAAACGGTTTTTTACTGTTTCTATATATTTTCTTCTTTTTATTTTTATTCCATTGGAGATTTCTAAATGCATCTTCTTCTCGAGAATTCTTCTCTTATATGAATTTATGATTTCTTCTTTGCACTAGAGGTGAGTCTGAAAGGGTTGAAATAAAAAATGGGTAAGAATTTTGTAAAGAAAATAAAATTTCAATTCCAAATCAAAAAGGAAGTTTTGAATTGGTTTGGAAAAATTCAAAAATCAGGAGCAATTATTTAATTGAAATCGTTTGTAAATTTATCACATCTTACCATTATGCTTCACGATAATAAACGAACAAAATAGACAAAAAAAATTCACCAAAATATTTTCAATTTGTATTATATAAATTTTAATAATAATATTTTAACAAAAGCCTTATAGAACAGAGAAAATAAAATATAAACTTGCTGTGAACACATTATTTTTCAAGGCAGGGCAATAAGCTAGATGTGTTAAAAATAAATGAATAAATATATACAAATGAGGATACTGTCATGAGACAATCTCTGTTGAAAAGAACCTATTGAAGAAAAAAAGCTTTTTTCGAAGTTTGCAGCAATGTTTCCACAATGAGAATGAAAAAAAAAAAAATAAGAAATGAGAAACAATTAAGAACAGTAATATTTCAATGAACCAAACCCATTTCTTAAGATTTATTAATTACAATGATAAAAACAACTTTTCATACAAAGAGTTTTTTTTTCTTTCTTTTATTCCACTTCGTTAGGTAAAGATATTATTTTCATTTGTGGCGTCGTTGCGCACAATTTTATAACAACTTGCAAGCATAAAGAAAATTACTTGCATCATGCTATGAAATTTGAACAAATTCTTCTGTTAATTTGATATCCAGTATACTATATTAATGAAAATAAGATGTCAAGTGTTAGTTTTCTTTCAATAACAACAATGATAATGATAAGAAGTGTATAATAATAATCATCTAAAAGTAATATTTTATAAATTCAACTACAAGTAGTAAATGTTATTTAATTCCATTATTCATTTACCATTATTCATTTACCATTATTTTCACGTGGCGTTTAAATAGGCATGAGAAATAATATTTTGTCATTATCATATCTAATGCAATTAGCTTTGTAGGTAGGTATTAGTCTAATTGTAAGTATAACAGTTCAGTACTTCCAATGTAATTCTAATGAAGAATTTTCCTAATAATCGAAATCGTGGATTAAAACCAAGTAGAACTTCGACTAATTATCTGACAATTATCAATTTATAATTACGTAATATAACGATATGAATGAACAGTATTGATTATTCTTCGATCTAGAATCAAGAAAATTCGCAATTTAGCAAGCAATTGTAGTATCCACAATGATGAATGAATTATGGATCAATAAAAAAGAGCCCTAGCTTGATCAACGATTATAAATATCCAAATTGAATGTTCATTTTAAATGAATGTCGAGAAAGAAATGTGTAATGAGGATAACAGAACAGTTAATAATAATTGTAGCTTTCTATGTGGCTAGACGTTTGCGGTAAAAACAAGAAAAACTGTGTTGGTCTTACGGTGATCTTCTAACGTGAAGACCCAGAGCCTTCTGCATAGTTGTGACGAGGGCAATGCGGCTTAGACTAACTCTGTTTCTTGTCCTTGACTCCCGAAACATGGTAACTGTGTTACGTTCGTATCGAGTTTCACATCCATTACCATTGGTAATCTGTTTCTGGATAATCCAGAAAAAGTGTTATTTCAAATTACAAGAAATTGAATTAACGTATTTTCTATTAATCGCACTCTGCCAAATTGATTGAAGATCTCCTGAATAGAGTAATAAAAACTCGTTTAACAACGAAAATCAAAAGAGAAATTGATCATTGATTTAGCAGAGATTGAAAAACAGAAATTATATTTTTTACACTCAATCTCAAGTTTGAAGCGTGGCAAAAACGTTAAGGAACAAACAAACAAATAAAAGCTCTAAACATAAAACCAGCACAGAATTTCTCTCATTACAGATAATCGTTTCATTAATAACAATTCAATACACATAAAATATCGTGCCTATTCAACTTCATTGATTTGATTAATTATTCAATTCATTATTTCAAATCCATTTCAAGATCTTCGAAAAAAATTAATAGAACAAAAAAAAAACCACTGTTACCAGTAATTTTCTAATAAAATTATAAAATACCTGTCAGTTAATCTTATGCTAGATAAATATCTATATCCTGTGATGTTTACATAATTATTACAATCCTATGCTGAAGTATGCAAAAAACAAAAAAAATTATATGAAAAATCGAAAATAGAATTAAAAAAAAAAAAACCTATACACTATTGATTTGTATTTAAACATACGTATCACGAGAGCAGTCCCTGATTCACAGATAATACAATTTCAGTATATTTTATTAACTAAATACAAATTAACAGTTCGATTCTTCGAATAATAATAATAATTTTTATCTTTTTTAAGTACCATTATTGCCTCAATTGAAATACACTATTGAATATCAGTTTTGGAAAGTCATATAAATATTATTTAAAGAAACGAGAAGAAAGAAAAAATTAATAAACTTATTTTGAAAAAATTATAACTAAATGCTTTGACGACATGGCAATTAAAGCCCGTCTGTAATTTATCCCTTTGATTTTCGAAAGTTGGTATTCCAGTGTCATCCCGAAAGACAGAAGTGAAGCACATAGTCGCATACCTTCGTATCAAAGGGATAAACGATTAATGTCATTATAAATGACTTACGTAATATACCTTTGTATCTCAATTACATAACAATCACACTTTAAAAAGCGACGAAGCTATTCCTCTAACTGAGCCTAGAATAGTATCTGATACAAGCATGGCTATCTTATGTAATAATTTCAATATGTATACTTTATATTTATAATACAAAATACCAACGAATTTTATACATCAAAATCCATCTTAATATATTTTCGAATATATTAGAATAGATTCTTTAATATCAATCGATTGAGTACGCTCGAGTAGATAAAGCAAAAGCTGATAATAGTGAATTTACCATCAATCAGCACACACGAGTGTGTGAGCATTGAATACTGATCCAGTAACATATAAAATAAGGATTCAAAAATATTTTGTTTTCATAAACCTACTGGCAAAATAATTTAATAATTTCTCAGAAATTTAACTCATAGTATATCCAAGTTTTGGAACACAGTTCAGAAAAATATGAAATTCATAAGATGAACCAGTACACTGGCCGAGAATTTATTTATATTCAATGAGCGTGAAGTTGAATACGGTAAGACGATCTTTACGTTGAATAAAAACAAAAATGAAAAAAATAAATAAATAAATAAAAAACATTTCCTAGCTGTTACAATTTTTATTTGATCCCAGTGAGTTTTAGAAACCGTTTATTCCGGTCAGATGAATCTGTTGTACAAGGAAACATTTAGTCGTCACAATTAACTTCACGATCATTAAATATAAACAAACTTTTCTCTCCGGAGAGGCGAAGTGTTTCAACAAACACTACTCATAATTTTTCTCTGCCAGTGAAATACTTAAGAGAGTGATATTTCTCGCCCCAAGAAATATAATAATATGTGTAAAATATATTCTTATGCAATTCCTTGGAATGATAATATGTATGTAGGTATCTCTGCCAGTGAAATACTCGAGAGATAAGACATTTCTCTCCTACGGAAATATAATAATATGTGTAAAATATAATTCTATGCCATTCCCCGGAATGATAATATGTATGAAGGTATATAAAACTATCAATAAGATTGTTTGATTTTGAATAAAATCATCGTTGATATTTTGAAATCAAGCGTGTAAATAGACCTTAACAACAAATTGTTGAACAACATTTTGGCTTTTCAAAACGTTTTTATAGAATGTTTCTTTTACTCCAATTAATTAATTGATTATTTGATTGGATCATTATTTAAATAATTAATTAACGAGATTAATGAATACGTACAGATTAGTTTTAAATATACACAATGTTCCTTCTTTTTCGCTATGTTATATAGTACCTACATAACGCTGAATTATGTATACAGACTGAACAACAGACACGCACACAGACAAGTATGTAACTATAATTATCAAAGAACTTGAAATTACACAGAAGTTTTCTAATTTGGCTAAATTAGCTAATTATTTACATCATCATTTTAGAAATTATAACGATAATATATAACAGATATATTTACATCATATATCTGTATGAATTTCAACTAAATTGTGAACTGATCTTTTAGAGCAATGTCGATAGTATGTGGTATACCTGATATAAAAAAAGTCATTGTATATTCATCTGCATTTATCGTACAGATTTTTGTCACTATAATAACAGATCCTGGAGTCCCCAGATCCTTTTCTTCAGAGATAACATTTCTAATCTTCTAAATTTTATAGTGAAAGTTTTGAATGGAGTTTTATCTGTGATAAAACTTGAACAGAAAATGAGATTCTCTTCAATGAAACGACGATATTTGTAGTAAAATCGTTACCATAGATACTATAATACTTAGCGATGAGTATTTTCAGTGCTAATAGGTGTCTGTCATCTCCAACCTGAGAAAAAAACTAACTACCTGGACAGTATTATTGACGGTCTGATACAGGTCTCAGATAACCTGTGAGGCATTGTCAAATTTCCATACGTTATGTATTCGTATATTGAAATCTAATCAATCCACAGATATTATTCTTAGATATCTCTTACTGGGAATTGATGTGGCGTTGGAAGAGAGTGGAAAAAATATGCCGAGACTCTAGATATTTGATATAGGAAATTTTAGATCAATTGATATCACGGTACCCTATACTAATATGTGAATGTAGTTCAGGACGAATCTCACAATTTCAGACCCTTGAGATGATGATAGTAGTCTGTTAATTATTGTCGTGAAAAGGTTGGAAGCATTTTTCAAGCAAAGTATTAGGTGCGTCTTTTTTTACATAAAACGTGAAAATCACTTTTCTCTTCATATCTGGTGGTTTCGTTATAACCTAACGAATATAATTACAATTTTGAAAGAGATGCAGAATTGTAACGAAGGAAGCAAATAAGAGCAAGGTTTTAGTAAATGTTCCAAAAATCTGGCATATTTTTTGTTCGTTCTCACTTTTGTACATACTGCTTGTTTTGAGAATTCATTGATATAAATTATGGACACTAAATAGTAATCTACTTCATGTCTTGAATTCTATTAAATCAATCTCCTTTCATTTTACGGTTTTATTTTCCGTTCAAAGAGAAAAACCAAGTATTTCCCTTTGTAAATCAGCCTCAGAGATTACAATATAAACATTTTCCTAGTATTTTGAATAGAATTACAATGAAATCCATAAGTTGTAAAATAAAGCATAAATGTTTGACAAAAGCCTCATGCTACTGATCGTTTGGGAGCTTTATATATGAAGGATAGACGGAGGCTCGAAAGTGAAGAGAAAATTTTTAGTGATAAATTCTAGCTCATCGCTAACACTGTAGCTTCAAATAAAATTTATAGTAAATAGTTGTCTCACCGCGATTGGAATCCCAAAAACAATGATCACATCATCTAATGGAGATATAATTGATAACCAATAATTGACTTTGGATTGAATATTGTGATGTAAAAAACCACAATGTGCCGAAATTTGTAACATGAGTCATTTGTGTATGCATAACTGTAAGGGCGTTTTGTTGAGATTCATTGTTGCTGGTTAAAATTTGTCCAATGTTGGCCGCCGGGAAGAATTATGTAAAATTTCACTCCCGCTGAAGAATCTCCTGATATACATAATATACAAATATATGCAATAATTTGTCATTTCGACGATACAAAACGCATATTTCAAAAATATGTAGAAAAGAAATCATGATAGTCTGAGGCTGGATGATTCGATCATTTAATTACAGTGATATGAAATTAAAATATTCGGAGTTTCTTTTGATATAGAGAAGTAATCATTAATTTTAAACAGATTATCATCTAATATAATACTATAAAACTATGAATACCTAATATGTAAAAAATATACTCAGACTAACGTTCAACATTGTTATATCGGCATAAGCAAGAACTGAAGTTTGTTATTTATTATTATCATTATTTGTTAGTAGGTAATATATATACATGATGCATTCCACCAAAGGTCGTCAATGCTTCAGGCATTTCAGTGATCTCATTGAGACCAGACTCTAATCTTTTCAGAATTTTTGGAGATCTGGAGATCAATCGAGGCCAGTGTTTTTTTCTCTGAATTAGTATGGTTTCAGATAATTTCCATTTTTCTCATTTTTGCAATGTATATACATGGATAAAAAACTCAAAATCGTAGTTCTCAGAGGTTCTCTTAGTTGGAGATTAGAACTTATAGATTGTTGTTTTTTTCATATAATATGTATAAAAGTCTACGATACAAACCAAATCCAATTTTTACCGTCAAAAACCATGACAGTCTTGAGTGGAGTGCGCCATGTAGGTATATGAATAAATTAATAAACCACACATCCAAGCACAATTAGATTTTCTAAAGCACTTGAAATATGATGAATCATCGAATTATCAGATCCAAACATATACCTATATTCTCCGGCCTTTTCACATTGAAAAATTATCAACCATTACCTATCTTATATTTCAAGCAATTATGTTGAAATTGATATTTAATTGTCCATATTAGATCAATTAGTTTGAAAAATGAGTTTTCCAGCTATTGTATACGCTTCTGACATGCTCTGATAAAAATTGAAACTCATATTATTTAAGAGTATTTGAAAATGTCACAATCGTAAGTACAAGAATTAATTGTGATGGGAATAATAATGAAATAGTGTTAGTGAAGAATATATTTCACGGTGTGAATGAGCATTCCATTTCTTTTTCTTTGGACCGTGATATTTCAAAGATGAAGATAATCAACTGAATATCTAACTCACCATTTCCGATGTTAAACTGGCTAACGCTTCTTCAACTGTAGCAACAAGTCGACCGCTTTCCTCGCTTCTCATACCACTTCTAATTGGGGTAGTCGGACAGCCTTCGAATAATGAAATATAAATGAATGACATAAAATTCATGACAACTTGTGTACAATAATTTAGGCTATACAGCTCCAAGGATCGAATGAGCTGTATTAAAATATTCAAATGATTGTTCAAATCACCACACATTTATATCAACATTACAGAATCATCTATTATCATGAGTGAAGAAAAACCTCACCTATATCGCCGCTGCTTGAACTTTCGGTGAATGAAGGTGTTCCTTCTGTCCAAGTAGGAGTAGAACCTTCGACGCTACCGGCGGGAGGTGTCCACGTTAGAGCGCCTCCGCCTCTACTACTACTGCCGCTTTCAACGCTCAAAGAGGACTTTGTCTCTCGCCCACCACAGCCACTACCACTACCACTGCTTTCTAAATGCACGTCGGATATACTATGAAAGAAATAAAGAAAATATTTCAAGAGATTTGGTTGCAGATATGACTCAGAAACGAGGGTTGTAAAAAGATGAGAGAATTGATTCATTCTAATTCACTGAACGAGAATTGTCTTCTACTCACCTAACAGCGTCATGATAAGTTTTAGTGAGAGTAACATGATGCACAACTTTGTTTTGTCTTGAATGAGACGAACTCAAGCTGCTGGTGAGAATTGTTGTTGTTCCATGATGAGGATGATGGCCGCCAGAAGCTAATGTTGCGTCGTTAGATGTAACTGCATCGTCAAAGGGCGGAGGTGGGGTGGAACAAGTAGAGGGAAGGGTGCCACCTACAACAAGCATACTACTATTATATGACTGGATACTGTGAGATACATGAAAAATAATACCAGCACGATGTAAACTCTTCAACGTTGCGCTACAAAAAACTATTCCACTGAATAAAGTCACTTTGATGAATTGATTGATGAATAATTAAGACGAAAGAAGAAATGAGGGATTTTTAGCGCTAGCGGACCAAGTTCATTCCAAATGAGGTAAAAAGAAGAAAAAGAAAGAAAAAGGAAATCAAACAAACAAGATGACGAAAAGAAGTTAGAGAACTCTACAGAGAAGTTAGGACCGTAAAAAAACATTACATGCTCATTAAATTAAATGGAATCTTCGAACTTGGTCAACATTCGCTTTTTAATGGAATCTTGATCTGATTTGGCCATTTTTTTAGTTTCTACATGAAAAAGCAGAGAAAGACTTTTTATGACTGCGAGAATTAGTAAAGGTGAATTTACATTTGTTCTAGAATCAGATTAGGGATATTGGAAAAGTTTGCTGCGAATATTAATGATAACCTTTTGTAGGGCAAAAATTGAAAAGCAAAAAGCTTATACAAACATCATGAAAAAATTGTATACGAATATCAATCACGTAACAAAAAGTACCTACTATACAGGGACTGACTTGATTCGTATTTGAATTCAGAACCAACAATAATATATAAACGAATGATTGCTAGAGAATAATTTTCATTCATTGCTGTTTCTATTTTTCGAATTGCAAACACCATTGTCGAGTATGTACATTATATGTTGGTTACAAAAGATGTAGTTTACACGTCGAAGCGAAAATGCGGAGTCAATTACTTTTCAAAATACGATTAGTTAAGAATAACATCTATGAAGCTCTCACACAGAAATTTGTGGGTACTAGAGCATGGAAATGGTCATGTCTAAAGCTTTGAAAATATATTTCCTACACTACCTAAAATAACATACAAGCATTCTACATAGCTGGAAAGTAATAAACCAGCATTTTGAATTTGAGTTGTCACAAGAATCGCTTTGGATTAATTATTCTTTATTCATTATTATTATTATTATTATTATATCGAAACAAAGTTATACAAATTATTTGCTTTTTAGAGAAAAAGGGAAATGTGTAATTGCACATGCATTGATTTAAACACATTGCGGATAAATGAAACCACCGGATCTTACTGATAATCTCAAGTTATTGTCAAATATTTTATAATGCAAACAATTATATGAAAATTATATGGAACAATAAGATTCAAATTTGAAAATGAAAGTCTGAACTATCTGTATAATCTAATATTTTGGGCCAATACACTCGGGGATCTGAATTGTGTATAATTGTGAATTAAATATTCAAGAACCGCTATTATTGTACATCATACAGTTATGCTAATAGAAGTTCCGAAGATGCTGTTCTACACTAGTATTTTACATTTTATTTTTTGTTAGATTAGATATTCCAGTGTTATACGCAGTGTTTTTTGTGACAGATTTATCACTGTATTTATAACATGAAGTATGCGTGCTTACATCTAGAATAATAACACTTAAATCTCTTCGGTATTCAATTATACCGACATATAAATTTGAAGTTTCAATCGTTTAATAAATCGTGTGAATACAATGAATTGAAAACTTGTTTTCCAACATGAATTATTTGAGACTGACCGGTGTTATGGAATAACATTTTTTCGTAGGTTTGATATGTGTTTCAGCATAGCTATGCAAGAAGGATCTGTTTTTCTTTAAAGCGTGTGTTTTGTTAACAGATTGATCATCCAACTGTTTTATGTAATCCTGATCGGATAAATAGAGATTCACTGTTTTCACCATTTTTATCTTATCAGCTTTGTTGTGCCGTAAAGACAATCTTAGGGTTGTTTGATTTTTAGATTTCCTAAATACTTCAGAACCCGATTCACGATTCATTAGAGTTTGAGAGTTTGAAATTGAACTAGTTTTAGGTTCATTCTGCATCAATCTATTCACAGGGTTCACTGGGTTCGGAGCAAGTTTCTTTATTCTATTAAGTTTTTTTGGCGAGTGTCCGAGATTGCTCTTTACCGCGACTGTACTGTCAGAAGAATTAATTTTCAGAGAATTAGATGTGTCTCCATGCATCTGAGCAATTTGTGTATCATAGCATTTAGATGAATTGAATTGAAAGTGACTTCGCAGAAAATGGGATTCATCAGTTGAGATTGGATTGTGCTTATTATGCAATCTTTCATTGTAGGTTTCAGAATACTTCTTATCTTTACGTGACATTTTATAGGTCGTTTGTGGACTGTTAGTTGACGTAGCATTGATTTTGGGTGGAAAATTGGGAAATTTCTTTATATTACGAAAATTTGAAGTCGAGATGGAGGATCCGGTATACTTTATATTCGAATTCACAATGTTAAGGTGAGATT
The DNA here is from genome assembly GCA_963170745.1 of Phymatocera aterrima. Classification (NCBI taxonomy): domain Eukaryota; kingdom Metazoa; phylum Arthropoda; class Insecta; order Hymenoptera; family Tenthredinidae; genus Phymatocera; species Phymatocera aterrima. Next base: position 2,778,712 of record OY720663.1, on the reverse strand, counting down.
CCGAAGCTGAGCCAATGTTAAAAAAGCTTGGAGTACCTGGTGAAGAAGCTAAGGTCGCTGACTGATAATTGTGATCTGGATGTAAATTCAATTTACTCAAGGTTTGTGGTTTGCTATTATTTTCGTCAGGCGTATTTAGAACCCGTTTCCGTCTTGCAGGTTTAAATGGACATGGACTTGTTTTTATTATATAGGACTCATTGACTTTTTCAATACTAACAAATTCATCAGCCTCAGAATAATCCCCGGCATAAATTGGTACAAAATTATGGTCGTTTAGTGGTACTTTGAAATTATCTAATGAAATAGCAACATTGTGTTCTGAATAGCTGAAAGCATTGACGTTATTTTGACAATCAGATGAAGTATGAGATTTGGATTTCATGTGGAATGTGTTTTGTTGTAAATGGGATGGTGCATGCAGCTTTGATGGCTGCACATTGGCATGCAGTGAAAATGCTTCACCTCGGCTGGAGCTGCTCGCGTTAGTTGCCGACGTGCTTCGGTGATCGTCGACTCTACCTCTCCCCGAAATAGATCCCCTGGGGGGAACTGGTGGGGGAATTTTTCCGGAAGGAATAAGATTTGGATTTGGTGGGCTCGCGCCACCTCTGCCTTTCAACACTGCTGGATAGCTTGATTTATTAGAGCTTTGTGTTTCTTTAGAATTTGTTTCACCAGCATTGCTAAAGATCAGAGACGGAGGACTTGTGGCTCCACCAACGTTTGGCGTATTTATTGGAGTCGATGTAGCATTTGGAATGGAAGTTGTGGATATTGTAGGTGCGGGGGAAATGATTATGGATGAATCAGGCAACTCGGTGGGGCTTGCTAAGCAACCATCAAGAAGCACAGTCATTGGCCGACGCGTGCGGAACAAACAGAGAAATAAGAACAAGCTTTAGAACGATTGAATTCAGTGAGTGCTAAAATGGTTTCTGACGTCAGAAGAGATTCACCAATGAGGAATCGAACGATTAGCGTTTTCTTCATTTTATATTAACTCAATAAAATCATTTCATTAATTCATGAGGAGAAATCCTAAAATTAATTTGTATATATTCAGCCCATATCTGGGTATGTGAAAATTATTCAAATTAGCAAAGCATAAATACTGAAGTTAAAGATTATTATAGTTTATTTAGAGAAATATCGTCATTATGGAATAACGAGGGGGTAGAAAATGGCCAAAGCAAAGAGACTCACCAGGCTTGGAGTGTGACGTAACATGCACTGCCGAACTTCCAGATGCTGCCACCGCTAAACCACCATATAACCACCATATTACAGTTTTACTATTAGCAAAGATTTGCAAGTCTATATTCTCGCCGCGTTTACGAAATAGCAACTAGAAAACTTCATCTCAAAAACGTTTCAAGAGAGAAATCCAAGAGTATAACATATTTTGCCATACTTTCAATTAAATTAAACTGCGTCTCATCGTTAAATGAACCAGTGACTCTAAATTTATGGAGTATGTATATTATTCACCTATATACAAACATATAATACAAGTTTAATATGCTTTGACATGTAGAATTTTTTCACGCGTCACGTTATGTGATCGGCAATGGATCACAAATGATGTTCGACGACTGCATGGGCTGGGATGTTTGTAAAGCCTTTTGACGAGGGAAATGGGGTAATAACATCTCGGGTTTTGGCACAGGATCTTTCTCTGGTATCAGCTTTAGTTACAATGGTCGGAATTATATGAATAACATATAAATGAATGATAATTCAATGAAATATTTTTTCAAAGGTCTAGGCTAGTCAAAAGGGAGTACAAAGAAAAAAAAAAAAATTTCTGCGTTTTTGCATGATACAAATGTCATTTTCAGCCAATTGACAAGACTAGAACCAATAATCTTTGTTCCGCCGGTACGATGAAAAACGAAAGATGGTGTGCCGTTGAAATAAAAAAATTCGCAATGACAATCAATGATATTGAAGCATGGAGTATGAATAAAATTCAAAAGACTACTCACCTGTAGAATCGAAGTCTCCTTCCAACGGTCTGAGTGGCCTTGTAATACTTTTTCTTTTCGATGGGGAATGTTTCAGAGCTGAAACACATGTCGATACATTATATTAGTATACGTGGTTGAACCTTAATTAATAATGTGAAATATCAGTTATAAAACTGGTGAAATAATAAACATGCGAATATGAATGTAGACTAAAGAAAAAAAATTTGCAATCAGGAATCATTTTTCAAGTCAGCAAAACTTTTTCTTCTAATAATATATCTAGACAAATTGGTTCATATCTTGAAAATCTTCATATAATCAATTGAAATATGTATCCAAACTGAACAAGAAACATTTCATTTCATTACAACAGATTTACGAGATTCAGTCAACATTGTAAAAGCTAAGCAATGATATCGAGGATAGAAAATAAGAAAAAGCAACTGAACAACTGATTATCTAAAAACCACTAGATATACTGATTAGCGACCATATTCTACTGCTCACATATTTTTCACATAACACAACATACTTTTTATGAAACTGCATGAAAAAAACGAGAAAATTCAATATCCTCAATGCACTGATGATTGATCAAGGAATGAAAATACTCGCGTGATTGATTCTGAGCGGTGAGAAAGAGCTAAGTGATGATCGTAGATTAAAAATTGTTGTATGCTACAAGAAATTCAAAGGAACTGTGACCTGGCATACAATAACCATTCGTCAACGAAACAGGAGCGTCGTTCAGTGTACACAAGCATGAAAAATGGGTGTTAAAAAAGATACAGAAAATTTCCTTACAGAAAGACGTAGATAGCGGGAGAGGGCAAGAGCGAAGAGTGCAAAACGAGAAGAACAAAATATTGATCAACGGGTACAACCAAGCAAACAGCACTCAGTCAGACAGACAGACAAACAACATACAAACAGACAGAGTTACCTATGTAGCTGGTGACGAGGTTACGGAACTTGCGATGGTTTCCCTTAATCTCAGGCAGGTCCACTTTTGATATCGTGTTTTTTTTTTTTTTTTTTTTTTTTTTTTTTTGTTCGAATGGTAGCAGGTGATGCGTGTCATAGGGGGGATGACAAAGGGTGCACAGACACAGAAACAACAACATTTAGCTAACCCAACACCCAACGTGATTACCAATAAATATATATATATATGTATGTATATAATATATTAATATTAATAATAATATATTCATTTCACTATCCACAATCATTAATAAATGTGTATTTTTCTTGTCTTTCTTTTATATAAACATTCCTGCAACGACGATAACATTGAGGGGATTTATATCGAATATTTTATGTTATAAGTATATAACATATTACCAATGTCATTTAGAGGTAAGAGGAGGGAAGCTCTAAGTCTTGTGATTCATTTTTCATTATTAGATAGTGTTAATATTTTAATATTTCTTTTTAGAATTGCTATTCGTTGTATTGAAAGCAATGGAATAATTGACCAAAAAGACCTCAGTTCAATGAAAATTTTGCATTATTAAAATATCGAAGAGATACTAGTGAATCTTAGGAACTATTTGCTTTTGAAAATCTGACTTCATTAATTATCCCCAATTCCGCGATCATATTGAGGAAAGTATGGTTTTGATATGATGCATAATTTGATTTCATAGAATTTAAATGCTACTACAGTATAAGCCTGAATTTTAAATTATGTATAGGATAATTTTGCACATGTATCGATGAATTAATTTTATGATTGCAGAACTTAATAAATTGAATAGATTTTGTTTAATCGAAGCAAAAGAGACCGTTTTTTTAGAAATTTAAAGTTAATTTATAAACAATTGTATTAAGTAGTCTTACAATAATTGTATTGTGCGTCTTCAAATAAAATTAAAAAAAAGAACCGTTCAATTAAAATTGTAGAATAATAAAATGCTACGCAAACTTTCGAATAAATTTCAAACTACTGGTTCAAGGTCTTAATTCATTGACACAATAAGATCCATTAGTACGATAATAATAACACTGTCCGGAGTATAAGAAACAAAAATAAAAATAAAATAATCCAGAAACAAGAAAATTAAACAAGAAATTCGTTTTTGAAGCAAAATATTTTAAGATTCATTCGATGAATGAAGTAAATGAAATTAAAATGGAAGGAAAGAAAAAATAACAAGGGAACGCAAGTAAAACTAAATCCGAATGTGAATTCAAATAGTAAAACAATTTATTATTGAGAAATAATAAAATCGGTGGAAAGGAATTTCGAATGAAATGGGATTTACTACTAAAAGTGTATACATTTATTGCAAGATGTTTACGTACACGGTGTCCACATTGTTTCAATAATAGCTGAATACGTTAATTTTGTATCGAAAAGAAAAGATGAAAAATAAAAAAATTAACTAAACTAAAGTAATTGATTTTGTATCGGTGTAATTATACAATCTGTTCAAACGTAGTAAATAGGCTCTAGTTATTATTTATGTATATTGAATAAAAATAAGAAAATCTTATTTCTTATTAATTCATGAGACAATTAACAAAATTGATGAATTACAAAATATATTTAATTATATAGTTATTTATTGCATCAGTCATTTATTGTATTTGTCTAAAAAGTGTAATAATAAATTTCTACCAATTATTTATATGTATATATCGATATTCCTCTACCCTTGCGCTAATTCTAATTTCTTTTTGTTTCTTACGGGAAGCTCATTTTGGTGATTAGCCAGCTAGTATAATCGTAAATATTTCAAAAAATGTGATGGTCCCTATCGAAAAATGTCATCAATGCTAGAATTTTATGCAGGTATAACTAATGAAACAGTAGGGATTCAATTGAATCTTATCAACTATCATAATAAAATTTATCAACTATACTTCATTCGTAATCAACTAATTCTAAGCCAATGCCTAATTCCTGTAGCCAAAATAAATATCACTCTTTATCTTGATTGAGATCATCCCAATACGAATATGATATCATTGGATAAATATTTTGTTTCAGTATATCAATAATCATCAACTAACATTAGACGATATCTTTCAAAATTATATGTGAACATATACGTATGTATGTAATGTTTTGTTATTTAAATTGGAAAACAGAAGACAAGGAATTCACTACTCACATAATTAGAATTAGAATTCTTTATTATGCGCTCTGGAATGTTATTTCTCAGAGAGAACGAGAGAACGAGAGAACGAGAGAACGAGAGAGAGAGAGAGAGAGAGAGAGAGAGAGAGAGAGAGAGAGAGAGAGAGAGAGAGAGAGAGAGAGAGAGAGAGAGAGAGAGAGAGATATTATATTCTGGTAAAAATCTATCAGGGAAGAACTGTGATAGTAATTATCAAAGTATTGATTATTAATTTTCATAAATAGAATTTAAATACTGTTCTTGAATATCACGAGTGAAGAATATTTTGAAAAGACTTTATTTCATATTATATTGGATGGGAAAGAAATCTCAAATCTTACTTCGATTAGTGAAAATATCAGCTATTTATGTGGACACCAGATAAACAATTTCAATATAAAATTTTGTATAAAATTAAATCTGTCTGTATATTTTTCGGGTTAGTTAAATAAATAAATAAGTAACTAAATTGTTAAAAGAAACTTCTTACTCGTTTATTTTCTACAAGCAGAAGAAACTGGGAATCGCGATGAAAAAAATTATTGATAAGGTGAAAAATGAAGAGAATAAAGAAGAACCAAGCAAATAAAATTACATAAGGATACTAAATAACTGAAAAAATGTTGAGCTGATAAACTTAAAATTAAAATTGAAAAATAATACCAACAAAATACCGATCAGCAAATACAGAATAAGGCAAATACTGTGTTAGCATTTGTTACATAAATATAAAAATCTAGTGTCGAGATTCAGTAGCTATTCAAAATTCGGAGAATTGAAACAGTGGTACATGAATATTAATCAGTATGGAACATAATTTATAACATGACACTGTAACACTTTATCAATACAGCCGTGCTAGCGATAAACTTTTCACAAGAATATAAGTCTAACTGAAAATTTGTGATACCCTGTAATATTCTCTGAAGATAAAATAGCGACATGTTTTTTTTTCTTGTTAATTATTTAATTTCTGTTTTTTTCACTCAATATTTCTAAAAAGTAATACCATAATTCATTTGTTTACCTAAAAATAGCTAAAATTATACTTTGTGCTAGTAGGTATTATTAATTAGAACTGTGTCTAGGAAAAAATTGTGAAAAACGATGTTTGTGTAAATCTTAGACATAAATTATCAACCACAGAATTTCATATACGAAATATATTTTTTCAATAACCGTTTAAATATTACGAGTTCTAATTTTATTCGTTATTCAAGCGTTTTATCAACCAATTTGAATAGATTTTCAGTAATGATTATTCAATGCATGTACTATAATATCCAATCATCACATTGGTTGAGAACTACCAGACGCAACAAGTTTAATAAATATTATGTAATTTGATTTTATTTTCAGTCCCCCGCCCCCACCCACCCCCAGGATCCAACAGTTTATTATCATTACGTAAACAGATGGTAAAATAATTCATAAATACAGTGAACCAGAGATAGAGGAGTAAAGTAAATATTATCCTATATTATTGAAATAAATAAATTGTATGATATTAGAATTATTGTCTCATAGCTTTCTTTTTCTACATCTCCTACAGTTCAATTATAGTATTTTGCTTTTTCTGTAAATAATACGAAGTATTCTGGATTTTGGAATGAAAATTACACTGTATTGTTTCATCTTTAGTATTTTAGTGATAGACGCGATTGAAAATTTTATGTTGTCTATTAAATGCAAGAGATAAATAAAGTCTGATACAGATTTAGGATATTGATATAGAGACAGAAAAAAATGTATGACTAGTGGTATATGGAATATGATTATAAAGTTGAATTAGAGAACAAGAAAAACTAAAAACGCGTATTCTTTATTCTAAAATTAAAATTGGCTTCATTATTATTGGGAATAAACATCTGCAGGGAAGACTAATGATATAAATTGAACGTCGTGACGTTAACGAATGAGTCTCACAGATGTATAACGAGAAATTATAAAATTATTATGATGGATGGAAAATAAGTCAATGATTATTAGTTTTGTTCAGGGTAAGCATGGACGTGAGATTGGTAAGGAGAGGTTGATTGGGGTGGTACTTACGTGATGGAATCTTCTTAAAAACAGTCTTAGCCATAAAATCCTGAAATCGTTGAGCATAGAATCCAGGTCTGTGGACGGAAACTGTATCCTGAAAAGATGCATTTTTATCAAGTATTATAGTTGAGACCAGAGTCCTAGTTTTATTTGTTGTTCTTTTCTTCAATAAATGTTTTTTCTTCATATTTTATAGATTCAGTAGATCATAAATAATAAAAAAATAAAATATGCCAGAGGGTAATAAAAAATAATAGGAAAAGAAATCGTCGTCTTACCCCGTCATGTATCATGGACTTCCACGTGTGTTCTAATTTTTTTTTTAGTCTATAACTCTGGAGAATATCGATAATTCCAAGGAACAATAGGAGACGTTCCCCCCTCGCGTTCCTCGCAGGAATACCACCCGGACTGCTACCGACACAGAGTAGAGAAATAGATTAAAATAATATTACGAATGTATAGGCTTAGATATTATTCATAAAATAGCTTTCACTTTCTTATTTTTCTAGTGAAATAGGTACCAAAAGAAATTCTTTGATTAATAAATACACTAAACAAACGTTTTCTGATAATGATAATAATAATAGCGGTAATAACATTTATTATCATATTCATAATACTCACGGTACATCATCTTCTTCGTCGATTGGCTCGCTCTCAGCTTGAATACTTTCCATAGCAGTACTATGCGCGACAAGCCTCTGTCGGTTAATGCTTCGTGATCGATTCAAAGCAGCCGCTCCTATTCTATCGTCCCTCTCCCTTTCTCTTTCAGATTGAATTAATCCAGTACCTGCTTCAAATCCTGCTTCGCCAGTTTTGTCGTCTGCACTGGCGGACAGCCTTTGTTCCTGGTGGATAGAAAGAAGAGTAAATTTAATGTTGGGAAATTAGAATCAAAAAACGTATTACAAAATCGTTAATGTAATAAAATATTTACCCTACCATTAGGGAATCTATGGATTTAGGATTGAATTTTGTTCTACATTCGCAACGAGATCTGTGTCGCTATGAGGAAATAAGGAAACATATATTTTAGGATGAGGTATAAGGATGAATTTGTGTAATCAATATCTTTAAAATTCGATTGAAACTTACAGCCCTTTCTCTAGATGCTTGATCCAGATTGTGAATTCCAACTAATAGAGAATAGTCCATGATTTTGAAACTTTCCAATACCCTGCAATCTCGTTGGATTGTTTTAACAAGCGCGCCATAGGTATCAGCTTCCAAAAAAATACCTTCGGCATGATGTTCCATAAAATCTAAATCTTTATAAGTCGGAGACGATTTAGATCTCTCCGATTTAGAAGCCTGCAAAAAAGACAAAATATATTTATGAATCGAAAAGAAAATGAGATGGGAGAATTGTATCTCAGGTATAATTTCATACTATTATTATAATTATCAATTAAAAAAAATAATACTAACTTTTCTTTTATACGTCGAACCTTTCAAGTCATACTTCTCATGTAACTTTACTGCCGACGGTAGTAAATTATTCATCGCTATTAATCTAACATTTTTACTATTGCACTGATAACAATACAATCCAAAAAACTTTGGAAGTAATGTTCGAGGATTCTGGTTGAGATTCTGAGAAGAAGAGAAAAATAAAGGATATTTGAGAAGTTTCTCATGTAAATTAGAAAAAAACCCAGGAAATCGATATTTTCCGGTACTTTGTTCTCTGCTTACCATGTAATAACCAGGTAACAACTTTTGTAAGAATTCTCCTTCTTTATGCTGAACAGTTTTTATTATGAATTCATCATCCTCAGTCAAATAAAATATGCTACCACTTGCTCCAGGATTAGATAATTCCCTCAATGGCGAACTACACATTGACATCTGGAAAATAGATCAAACAACAATGTGATAAAAAGGAGAAAATTTCCATGACCAAAAATAAAACTATTTGAAGTTTGAACAAAATTATTTTCTGGTGACAAATTGATACACATTCATACATATTCTTCTTTTGATAGAAAAATATGACTATTTCTGCGATATGATTGTTAAAAAAGAAAGAACCGATAAGATAGAGATGTGAACGTACCAAAAAATCGTCAGGTTGAATACCAAAGAGATCCCTGAAGTATCGAAAAGCAATTGGAGCATAATTTTTAAATTTAAATTCAGAGAAATGGTGAGCAGGTGTATGATTGGATCCCTCGCTAGGAAAGTTAGTTGTTTCTACAGTCATAAAATCCTGCATAAGAAGATCTCGCTCTGGTTTACTCGCAAGTCCTCCGACAGCATGCTGGATTCCAAGTTGAATGGATCCCATAATTTGTGTCGTTTGAATCTAATTTCAATGGGGGAAAAAAATAACGGATGAATTTATTTCAAGCACAAATTTTCTGACGCAGGAGAGACTTTGACTTTTATGCTTGAAATGGTACCAGCTTTTTTGTTTTTGTGAAGGAATAATTTCTTGCAATATGATATAAAGTGTATCCATTCTATGTATTTTGAAAAATCCCCATGAACGGCTATTCAAGGCATTATTCACTTGAGATTATTGACTAACAATAAGCCATTTTAAACACTAGGATAAGTTAAGAAATAAAATAATTTTCTAGAAATTGATTTTATCTGAGTTGTTCTATTCTGTCTGAGCTCGAAATTGACTGGTAAGTAGTAAGAGCCGAGGTAAATATTGAGTTCCATATTGATACTATTTTTATTTATAGAATTCCAATTATTTGCTCAAGTATTTAACGCAATTTTCGAGCCACTGGAGAATATGGGAGAAAAGAAGTTCCTAACTAAAAAAAAATCTACATTTGATTAACGACTGAGGAAAGAAAACATTCTTTAAAACCAAGAGAGAGAGAGAGAGACTGCCTCCCCCTTCAGACATTGCAGTGTGAATGATTATTGCAAATAGAAAAGATAGTGAACGAAAAAATAAATCCTTGTCATTTATTTTGGCTGTTTGAATATCCGATGGGAAAATTTTCATCTCCCAATTATTGAAGAATGATTAATTCCAATAATTATAAACATTAGTCAAATCCCAGTGTACCTTTTTGTATGTGATTTCACCTCCGACGCCGACTCTCCGATGACCAATCTTTCGTTCTCTTTCAGATTTATTTCGAGAAACCCCCGAAGGCGTCTTTGGGCCTGCAGCTCCATGATTAGCTGCAGGAACCTGACAGGTAAGAGAATAAATATTAACAAAATCGATGGATAATAAAACGATGATTGAAAAATAAAATGAAAAATTACAGGAATGGATTAGGTTTCATTCCAATCTGATTATCGAGAGTGAGACAAAAGCAGCTATACAGTATTCATTTTTCGAAAAAAAAATTGACAAATTGGAAAAGAAAAGACAGACGAAAACAGGATGAAGTAACACACGGTAGATCTGTCAATAATTTCAACCATGTGTAGAAGAAATAGTGTATAGAAAACTCAAAAAATTATAAATAATTTGCACCTGATTATAATAATTACAGAAAATTCATTGGAAATGCAACTAGAAGTACGTGAACTTCGAGCCGAGGGCATAGACCTTGTTAATTGGTAAAGAAAAAGATGAATAATAAAGTAGATGAAGCTTCACCAAACGTCACTTCTGTTACTAAAAATAAAAAATAAATAAAAAATAAAAACAAAGAAAAAAAAAGTATTTGTCGACGAAAACCTGTCTTCTTTTTCTTTTTTATTTTCTTAGTCTAATAATATTTTGTGTATCATGAGATAGCATTATTAAAATATCATCGCTGAGCATCAAATTAATTACACAGATCTCCGTCTAGGGAGTCCAAATTTTAATTGATATATATCTTTGCTTGTTGAAGCTGAAGTTCGTAATGCTCACGCAACGAACTCAGAGAAGATGTCGAAAGACAGCTGAAATAATTTTTCATGATTCTGTTGCGTCGCCACCGTTATGAACTCATTCTGTTTAAAGTTTCTCGTTTTTACGCAGATAATGAAACACAAATAAATGACGTTACATGCTGCATGGAGTAACAAAACACCAGATATAAATGTAGAATAAAGAATTTCAACAACGCACATATGTATTACTCTGATTTATCATATCAGGCGGTGTGAAAATATTTGTATTGTATTACGTAGCCAGATGATTTTTGAATGGAACTTGTAACTCGAAGAAGTATCGTGACCGATTGTAATGCTTCAAATTCCGCAATTCAATTAACAAGTATAGTGTAACAATAGTTTCAGTATTAGAGGAATATATGCATTGGAATTCTGCGCAGCCTGAATCACATGAAAACTCGACAGTTACGAATTATTTTTCAAATCGTACAACCATTTGTGATTGATCATTGCATATCAGTTGATCTAGAAGCGTAATTTATTCTCATATTTACGAAACCAGTAGTAGATATTTATTTCAATGACTCATTTGTTTAAATTGCTGGGACTCTAAACATGTGGAGTACCGAAGCATTGCAGTGTTAGATAGGAGAGAGGAAACAGATACATGTTCACTGGATACAGACGATAATCGACGACTCGATATTAGCAGACAGATAGTAGATAATTTTTTATGCGCTCTCATTATTAGAGATTTATCAAATAGTGACATATAAATACTATAAGAATTTGTGAACTCAATATATTCAGAACTTTTTCACCATGCATTGACCTATGTAATTCGACAAATAAATAATTCTTATTCTCACGACACACAACACCAATTTCGTAAATTTTTAAGAATTTACCAAAACAAAATAGGACTCAATAGAATTTCTGTATATAACGGAATAATGGAATACTCACGTCCAATGCCGCAACTCTCTCCCTGGTTGACTTATCTGCGTTAACAAACGAATAATAATAATAGTAATAACAATAATAATGATAATAATATGAATAATAAATTTACCTATTTGTTCATGACTAATAAAAACCGAGTTATGAATCATCTGTCAAAAATTATCGAGTATGTATGTAACATACTCAGACTGCGTTCCGGAATCAGCTGTCAGCGCTGAAATTTTAGCTGGAGAAGATAGAGCTCATTGAGAGCCAGATAGAACGAGGAAGACACAAGACTGTTGACGGTACTAGCAGTCAATTTCGTAACGTAGTCTTAATTGAATTAAAAACTGAGAGGTTGAATCTCTCGTCGAAAGGAGTCTCCATGGAGAATATTGAACGGCGTTAATTCGAATAATTTGATAAGAACGATAACCGGACCAATTAAAAGGGCTGGATAAAATGATATTCGAATGTAAATAGCAGAGAAGAAAAAAATGGGAGTGACACTTCACACTGACTGAGCTGCTCGCTCATGGGAGCATAAATTTGGGAATAACGGCACGTGGTATAGGTTATGTTTGAGGTGTTATTGATTATATGGTACGATCAATTCAACTCACTTTCGTCGTCTGTGGTATCATCGAATCTAATGCGATCTTCAGTTCCGCGATCCGGAGCTGTGAAGCTTGTTTCGACAACCTCGATCGTGTCCACATTATCTCCAGAAGCCATTTTGTCTCTCGTATATTATCGGCTTCTCACCTGCTGTAGATTGCAGCTTTGAATAATTTTTTGTTCTATTCTCCTTCTTCTTTCGCCAAGCTAGGTAAGTGGACTACTGGATAGTATGTAGTACTACAGCCACTTAGTATCCCATTCCACTTTTGAACGCGTAATTTTAGCACATTAAATTCACATCTCATAGCGTGTTTTAATAACTCAGATACACTTCAACTCGTTCGTAGCTTGACACCAACCAACGATGATTAACCGATCTCATCATGACACTTCCCTTGCTCTTACTGCCCAGCGCTTCTTCAATCTTCCTTGACTTGCTAGCAAAGGAAATGTTGGCAACGGCCCCCTAAACTAAACACTTCCAAAGCTCGGTACACGGGAGAAGCGCCAGCGGTCGTGTTCACACTATTTTTTTCCCTTCCTTCGTGCTTCCGTTTATTGACCCGTTGCCATTTTAACTACAATTCTGCGATTCACACAATCGCGTTTTTCGTGATGCGTTCACGGTGAAAACCCGATGACAAGGCGAAGCGGCATGCCTATGGCACTGCGAAGGCCGCTGACATCAATCTATCCAGATTCAAGACTAAACTCTGAAGGCTGCCGAAAGCCAATTGAGTCAGTGGTTCGTTCAACAAGGCGTGGACCGGACGGTGGCGCCATTTTCGTTCATATAATGAACTATTCTGCAGATAGTTTGAGCAGCCTGAGCCACTGATAATACAACTATCTTCGCCGGCCGCTGTTATGCCGGTTGTTTTAATTTTCAAATTTTTCTTAGCGGAGAACGAATTGTTTGTGAAAATAGATCCGTGAAATCATTGAAAATATTCCACATCCTTCAGGGGGCTTTAGATTTTCGTACAAACTCTGAGAGACGAGAGATGTTGAAAAAAAAACAGATAAGTTTATATTGTAAAAATTTAATCACAATTGTTAATTTTACTATCGATCGCTTTGAAACACTGATAGTAGTTATATATCAGTGCTTCGAAACGATTATTCTCAGTAGTCAGTGATATAGAAACCGATTTTATTATTTATCAAATCTTGTTAGTTTCCATACATCGGTGGAAACAATTGACGACGCATTGAGCTTTGATTTCATTAATCCAAGTATGATATGATTCACTCATAACGATACTTTATTTTATGTTGAACCTATAATCGTTCAGTCACGAAAAACATGTCGATATGAAAATATCATGACATCCATGGTAATATTGTTCAAATTTCATGCACAAACTGCAGTGGCTATATTTAATTTTCACGGAATCGAACGTAGTACGTGTACGATATACACATACATATACCTCCGTTGGATTACGGAACGATTGATGTGGGAAAAAACAAAACATTGTTATGAATAATATCTTAGCCACGAGCAGTTTCAGGAATTGCCCATCGGGTCCAGCTGGAATTACCTAATTGTTTTCTCAAAAATCAGATCCCCACATCCATTTCCTCACTCTTTTCCGCAGCAGAATACGTGGCTTTGTCATCCTGTGATGATCCTGCGATGCAAAACTCCTTGATTGCGATCCTCGTTGCGCAGAAAGACATAGTTGTCCTCGCAGTAGCGATTGTGGGGAGGCTTCACCCTGCTGCATCAACTGAATAATCGGTCCTCCCTTCGTCTGTAGTTCTGGCAATACAAAACTAACGCCGTATTTTCAAACTGGTCAGTAGCGATGACATCAATTTTGTAAACTTCTACTAGTAACTGAATCATACCAATATGACTATAGCAACCGCCGCCTCGTGCATTATGGTTCGCAGATTGTTATCCACAGCCTATCGATATTACCGACATGGTTATCCACCAACCATTCGAATATGTCACGTTTTCCACAACTTAAAAATGCCCCGAAGCGACAGCACAATGTAGGATAGTCTTCTCGTTCCTAATTTTGGCATTAACATCGAAACCTTTCACCTCTATAAGCCATTTAATTATATCTAAATTACCGGGTTCAACGGCAAATCGTAGTACGTTATCGCTGCCTCTGGCTTCAGCGTTAACTTCCACGTCATCGGAAATCGCTAGGAGTTTGAGTGGATCCCACTGATGGAAGCGTGCAACAGCATGCTCAGTGTAACCCTCATTGTTTTCGATCTCTACATTAGCGCCCTTTTTACTTCGTCCAGCCACTCCACCAGATCCCATTGCCACCGAGAAGCAAATTTACCAAATCCCTTTTTGGCTTTCTAGAGCTGCGAATTGCACAACGGTTTTTTGATATCCTGTCTTGGCATTCATATTTGCGTTCTTTTCTTCCAGTATAGCCACTTTACGGTATCCCAATTCCTTTGTGACGCAGCATAGCACAGGACCGTACCTTCGTCATAAGATGCCGTATCAACGTCAGCGCTACTATTTTCCAATAGCCATTCTACTAAATCCCATTGTCCGCTACTAGCGGGCTTATGCAGCACTGTCGAGTTATACATGCCCATGGAGTTAACGTTAGCCTCTTTTTTCTTTATCAGCCATCTAACCATTTCCCACTGCCGCTGCAGGGCTATTTCATGTAAGACGGTTTCACCGGTCCAAGATTCTGCATTGATTTTGGCACCATTTTCTCCGAGTCATCTAAGAACGGCCCATCGCTTGCAGGAAGCAGCCACATGCAGAACACTATTTAAATCCAGGGATGTGCCATTCACATCAGCATCTTCATCCCCGAGCCATTTCATTAACTGCAAATCACCAGTGCTAGCGGCTGTTTGTAGGATAGTACTATCTTTGCTGCCCTTGGAAATAACGTTGGCCTTACCCTCCGTTATCAACCACTTTACCACATGCCATTGGCCCTTGGCAGCAGCTTCGTGCAGTACAGTTTTTCCATCGTTTATTTCACCATTTGCATTCGCGTTTTTCGCAATCACTGACCATTTAACTACATCCCCCTAGTAGCAAAATGAGTGGAGTCTGCCTGAAGGCTGCAGCTGCAGACACGGCGAGTCTACTTCCACATTTGCGTGCGGGTCTGCGTCAACAGAATCTGCTCTATTCGGAATTTTGCATAAGCCTGCTGTCAGATGGCAAGAAGTCACTGCCTCTATGCAGATACTGTATTGGCTCTGTAAAAAGACTTCTTGCAGAGTCTTCTCAAATTTTGCCGAGTGAAGGCAACGCTACAAGGGCCAAGTTGCCGCTTGTTGCAGCTTCGTGCAGCACCGTTCTCCCGTATTTCTTGCGGCAATTTACGTCTGCTCTTGTCTCGTCCAGCAGCCACTCTACCACGGCTAAATTTCCAGAGTACACTGTTTCACACGACGGCCTTTTACCGTTTCTGGTTAGAGCGTAAACTACTGCTCCATTCTTTGCCAACCATTTCGCCATCCTAAATTACCCCAGAATGTGGCAGCATGGAGCGGCGTTCTTCCATCATCCGCTGGGAACTTTACTTCAGCGCCTTCGTTTTCCACTAGCCATATCAGATCATTCCAGTGCTGTTAGTTAGCCGTCGTGAGTAGTATTGGATCACCGTAACCGTTCTTGGCGTACATCAGAGACTTCGAGTGCCGCTTCGTTTTTCAAACCGATTGAGGAAGAATTTCATGATCTCGTAATTGCCTTCTCTGTGCTCTGTGAATGGCAGTACCATGCTCCATTTCATGATGCGTATGCAAAAGTGCTTTCCACGATTCTGTTGCGGACGCGTTACATAAACATTGGTAATCTGACGGCTCCTCGAGCAACAGATCGTTAAAAAGTTCGTGGATCGTCCTGTACACCCAAGCAACCACAATCTGTTTGACGATACATTTTTTAACATCTCGTTATGATCGACGTGTTTCAGGATGTCGATGAGAAAGGTAGCTGCAAATACTCACAAAGCAAAGTACGATGAATAAACTGCGGTTTACCATATTAATGACTTGAGTGACGATGCCGGTTCGCTCATTACCTGCAATTATCTCAGTCATGTACTCATTTATGCTTTTTATTCCTCGTTGATCAAGTAGCACCGGAACAAGGGAGGTCCTAGAAAATCGAGGAACCCTTCAGAATTGAATAAAGTTTGCAAAACTAATTTTTGGTGCCATTTTACGAATATTTCACGTAAATACTTGCTGTTCGTTGGCACCCCTAAATTTTTCGGCTCGTCTCTTTTCTTTTCTGTACGCTGCAGTGCTAAGCACGAAGGTAGTAACTGTCATAAATATGAATTTGAGAAATTTAGAGGTTTCAGTTTACAAAGTTCGCGGCTTCCAAAATTGACGTTATTTAATCAAAAGTACTATTATTATTAGTCATTTGCAAAGATAATAAATTACTTGTCTTGTCTTTTTAAAGTTTAATCTAAAGTTATGAATGATGTGAGATTAACATAATAAGTTATTCCACTTACCAATTACTGCTTCACTGTAATCAATTGAAAAGAAAGAAACAAATTTAGAAGTCAGTTACCACCTTTGTGCTCAGCACGACAGAATATAGGTAGTATTTTTTTCGAAAAATCTTCTGTACAGATCAACGACCCACATTTTACCTGGCAAACGGGGCTCGTCATTTTCTGATCGTAGAAGTTCTTCACACATTTCCAAATGTTCAATTTTACGTGCATCGTATTTTCCGTTCGATTGCAATAATTGGAATCTATATTCGCATTCCATTTCCAATGCTCTGTTAACAACGAATGCGTTAATGTATAAATATTGTAGTTACCAGTTACAAGAAATATATTATCACGTTACGTGTTCGGAAAATTCTGAGACGGGTTTTAATATTTGGGTTTTAATACATCAAATACCACATAGGTATATCAAAATTAATGTTCGATCATTAATCTAACCATACAAATGCATGAATTTTCATTCCATATACCTTGTTTGTAAATTTCATGTGATATTGTACGGTGAAGATGTTGTAAAATTCATATCTTTGTTAACAGTGTAGTTTTTAGAATATTCTTTTCCAAATCAGTTTTGAGGATTGTAAATTTCTCAACGAGAAACTCTACCACTCCGTTGGTGTCATCCACAACAAAACTCTGGCCCTTCAGCTCCTTCTGCAGCACGTCGGTAAGGTCATTCAAATCAGTTCTGACCTCCCACAAATCATATTTTTTAATTTTTTTTTTTTGCCAAATAGGTGAATACCGTACTTTTTCCTATACCTGCGCTGTCAGGAATGATCACAACATTCTGCCCCTCGTCGTAATCGGCCAGTTGATCTTCGCTTAACGATTTTCCGATTCTTTCATTAATTTCAGAATCGCTGGTCCAACGATTTTCACCTAAGTCTCTATGTGCGCTGCAAGTAGCAATATTCCCCCGTGATTTTTTCCAGAATAACTTTCCCCACTTTCTTCTCAGCCAATGAACGTACGTTGGCGTATGAGTTTTCACAAAGCTGGTTCAAACCGTTCATCCTCTCGATCGACATCTAAGATAATATATTTGTTCATATTTCATTGTAAGGGGTCAATATATCATCGAAAGATTGAAATTTTCCTCCATCCGCTATCAGGCTCCCTAGAGCACCCCTATTAACGCCGCTGATAGCAAACAGATCTGCTGACTTCAATTTGGATCTGAGGATATTGACTCCGATAACTACTTGTGTATTTATCGTACGATTTAACCAATACTTTTCAATCTCGTCCAGCTCTTCCAAGCCGTTACCTATCTTAATGTTCATGCCACGACGGAGTTCGACCAGCGTTCTCATGTCTATGTGACCTCCAAAATTTGTCAACTGTTGCGTTGACTGCTGAAGCCGGTTCGTTGTCCTTGATGATCAATTATCAATTTTCCAACAAGTTTGTGGTGTGATTCTGTCGTCAGGTCATTGAGGCTGACGTAGTCATAAGTCTCATAACAATTTTTTAAACACACTTTTGACTGCTTGCTCGAAGTCCCGTTTACCTGGGTTACGAGCATCAGTTTCTTGCCAACATTTCTCCTCATCGTCTCGCATAATTAGTTATACAATCTTTGCAGGGCCTGCGTTCCCACCGATTCGCAGACTATCGCCAACAAATGATAACTGGTCATGATTCGAAAGCACGCCATCACTCGCTTTATACTTGATAGCCGCAGCGTACTCAAACGTAGAAACATCAAACTATCGTGTTCCTTGAATCTTTCTATCCGCCGAATAGTTCGATGAACTCTAATCATCATCGGCAAGGTTGAACCAGCAGCAGTTAAATTCAAGGCTGGCCTCATTTGGCCACCGGAATTCTGAATCAGGAAGTTCGTCAATTTCTCATTCTCATCTCCCAACTCTATGCCGTATCCTTCGAGCTCCTCCGGGTAGGGTAAGCTCAGTCCTGAAGAGACAAGAGTGTTAACTTTCTGCTCTGCTGAGTAGAAAAAAGCTCTCCCATCCTCGGCTGAGTGAAATCTCCGTTCTTTTCCCTTTCCTTTACCTTTTTCTTCAAACCAGTCTAGCATCTCTTTCTGAAAAGAGGCACCAACCAAATCGGCGTTCAATAGATTGAATTGGCTATCAGCAGCTATTTCGCTGGTTAACAAATCTCCGAGTCCGATCTCGTTCGGTTGGGTAATTGCAAAGATCAGCTTGTCAAAGAACTCCGCGATCTCTTTACTGTCGACATCGTCCCCTGGCAATTCTGTTTGTGAGTACAACTGTTCTTCCTCGCAAGTCTGATAATTACTTATTTCGAATTGGTACTTTCCGGGATCATTGGATAATATGCTCCGAAGCTAAGCTTTCAGAAAGTTTTTTATGTCCTCTAGATTGCCGGTCGCTCCAGTACTGTCGTCAAAAAACTGCGGCCGAAATTTGATTTGATCGTTTTCGCTCATGAGCACGTGCCTACTTAGTCAGCTTGTCCATATTCTCGGTGAATACTGTTTCGTTCGATCCTTCCCTGGCATTTTGCCAGTATATTCTTCTATTTACCTTAACCAAGTCGTTAATATCAGCGGTTCTGGTCAGTTTAACTAATTCGTCGAAAAATTGTTTCAGAGGAATCAGCTTGAGGTCAGTACTTG
Organism: Phymatocera aterrima; assembly: GCA_963170745.1. NCBI lineage: Eukaryota > Metazoa > Arthropoda > Insecta > Hymenoptera > Tenthredinidae > Phymatocera > Phymatocera aterrima. The sequence goes on along the minus strand of OY720663.1, from coordinate 2,759,109 downwards.
GCTTAAACTGTTGACCAAAGTTCGAACATATCTTCGGAGGCTTCTTTTCCATCTCATCCCGCGACATATCTTTGGAGGTACACTTTTCGGGAAATTCCTTGTGTTTCAGAGCTTCGTGATAAAAGATCTCTCGGAAGTTCGACTCCTCAGGAGACAATTTTTCGCCTGTAATCAAATTATCATGAAATTGTTTCTTTTCAACATCGATTACCTCATCTGCTATTGCGGGATATGATAGATCTTCAGGATGTCATTCCGCAGTGTAATATCCTTCGGTTTGAAAGTATGCTCAACGAGCTAGCGCACGAGTTCCGGATGTTTGTTTCAATATTTTGTCCAGCTGGGATTGTTCGTCGTGAATGAATTTGTATCGTGCTGCTTGTTCCGACGATGTCCTAATGTCCAAAAAGCCATCAGGTTGATTGACCTCTTTCAGTTGAATATTTGCAGCTGTTGATCCATCAAAATCAAAGTCACAATGTTAGTGGAACGAAGAAAGTCCTTGGACGCGCTTTTACTCAGTTCAGAATGCTTTATTATTTTACGATAAGAGATGAAGCCTACTTTTGAAGGCTGAACTCGTCGTCTCTTTCAGTCAAAAGATCGTGAGGGCCAATTGTCGTCGTTTCATCTCGCTTATGTTCCGCCTGAAGGAACCGGTACGCTGTTTCATCGGCATTTTTATTCTTATATTGAAAAACTAGGTCATTAAATTTTTTCGCCGCGTACGTCCATTTCTGTCGCGTAACGAAAAGAGCAATTTTTCCGAAAACCACGGTCCACAAAAAGCATCAGCAATTTCATCTGTTATATATTCCCATGCAACGTTTGTTCCAGGCTTGAGGCAGGCTGCGGTTTATCATCTCCGAATCCTAAACTTTGTTCTCATCGTCGTGCTGAGAATCTTAGACAAAACTGATTTGGACTTCCTTCAGCTCTGCGTCAGTATCAAACTTTTGTTTCTTACCAATCTGGTCCACTTCACTATTATCAACAGAATTTTGTCGTTTCAAGCTAATCTGTACGAGATCTTCAACTGAAATTTGATCAATAGCGAGCGAGAAGCCATCTCGTGAAGTGGAAGCTTTTTGTTTTGTAAGATTTACGGGCTCTTCGATAGCTTTCGGGAGCTCTTCGTTACCAGAAGACTCGGCTGAATGAATTGCCGTATGACCATTTCGGTTGAAAATATCAGTCTTTGCTCTATGCTCGAGGAATAATCAAACGACTTTTATGTTGCTCTTCTTCGCCGCTAAATGCAAAGCAGTGTTATTATGTTTATCGACTGCGTCAACATCCGCACCTTCGTTTAAACATACATGTACGCATTTTATCCTAGCTTCTTCACTAATGGTTTCAGACTTTCCTTCCTTTTTTCGAACAGTGTTGATCAGTTCCTCGTTCCAATCGGAGTCGCTGTCACTTTCAGATTCACAAACGCTTTCCGGCATCTTAGGTATTTTGTACTTAATTAGCCGGCCTTCATAATCGCCGATATCGTCACCGATCACTCACACAAATAGAATCTAGCTTAAGGACAATTTGACACCACTCTTTATTCTGCGACATTTTGAGCTTTTCAAGTGAACTTTCGGTCTTTTTCCAACGGTATAATCTTACCGCTTCGACTCGCGGCTCCTATACCACGGCGCGGCGCGGCAGCGCGAATGAAACGAATTCTAGTCAACTAATTAAGATGTCGGGATGCACGTAGCAGCATGCAACGTGAACTGCGTATAATGTTTTAAACAGTACATAATACCCAAATTGCTATTAGAGAATATAGAAGGAAGATCCTTTGTCGAAGACCGATATTCACGTACGTTATATTTTCACATATGGGTTGATCAAGTGTGACGAGCTCTGTCGATTTATTCCTGGTGAGTGTAAATACATGTAGGTACATACGATGGAAATTGACTTCTTACGTATATAAAAACTCCGCGGAGCAACTGGTCATTACCCTATCTGCTGCTATCGTCCGCGATAAAAAATATCAGCCGAAAAGTGGCAACGTCGCTACGCAAGACGAGTGTAGTGGAAAATCTTTCCGTTGAAAATAAAGAAACAAAGCCGGTAATTCGGTTGACCTTGAAGTCTATAAGGACACAATGTAACGAATTTTCATTCCGGTTTTTATTTTTATTTCCTATTTCATCGCATTGTGCCAGTGACTCGATGAGCTAGCCCTGGAACTTCACTCTTCTTTGAACTCAATCATTATAGTTATTCCTAACTTCTCGCTTGAACCAGGAAAGTTATTATACTCACCCCAAAAATACAAAGTCAGTTTTTATCAGATGTCTACGTTTTGAGGTCTGGAGAGGCATTGCCAACTATTTTTAGATGGACGTCCATGTGTGTTTGCGCGCGCGCGCGTGTGTGCGTGATCAAATTTATGTATGACAATATCTTGAGATCGGATGGACGGTTGCCTCGACTTTTTTGAATCAAGCGGAAATAACCACTTAAGGAAGAAGAAGAAGAACGAATTGACGGATTTTAACATCCAGTGAACCAATCGATGCGGGCTAATGAAACTTAGAACTGATTCGATTCGAATCAGTTCATCGAGTTACTCAAAACTACAAATGTCTTATTTTTAAGGTGATTCAAAAACGAACAGAATCCCTAGATGTTTATTTTGTTAATAATCCAGGAACTGATCGAATACGAAGCTTAATTAGTGTCGAATTACGAAATTCCGCATCGACAGTTCTAACGGAAGTTCTGACCCACCTATTTGTTTCCAAGAAATTGTCAGCCATAGATTTGATCACACACACACACACCCACAAGTTCACTTGGAAATGGCTGGAGATCGTCACTGATATTATAACAGTGGAAATGACTCTCCAGATCTCAAAATGTGGAGATCTGTTAAAAACTCGACTCTTCATTTTCGGGATGAGTATAATAACTTCCATGGTTTAAGCGGCGTTTCAAAAATACTCTGATTTTCAGATCTATTCACAATGACCAATCACCATTGATACAATAATTGTAAGCGCCTAAATCCTGGTATGATCTAGATATTATGCAGATTATCAATGCCCACACCATAAATGCAGCATTTAGCTACAGAAAAATGCCTTATTGTTACTCCGCCCGAACAGAGACAACCAGGTAAACGGAAATTTGAAGAATTTAAGTTCGACCATGCTTTCAAACAATAATAAATCTACGAAAGCATGAAGTACATTTATGCTACTAGTATACTATAAGGGAATATGCATTTCTTGTTGGTTTCATGGTTTGTGCAAATTTTCAAAGTGTTGTTTGACCTTTCGTCGCACGTCGAGTAACGCCCAGTTTCTGTACGAAGAGTAGTATAGGTACACATACATAACTATAACAGGTTACATATACATACATCGACAATTGATATTCCGCAATTAAAGACCTTGAATTATGAATATGTATATTTGCACTTTTTACGGAAATATGTATAAATAGACTCAGAGCCACCAGCAGACGAATGTTAGATATATTTATTTAAAAACTATTTTTTACCGTCAGTTTTCCTTTCGAGTTGTGAAGTGAAGGTCATGAACTTTCCATACCGATCATCTTCCAGCCTCGGGCAAAACAGACGTAAGATTCAAGATATGTTCACAACAAGAGCAGAGACTTAACAATTGATATTCATTTACATGATATAGCTATAGTGAGTTTACGAGACCTTTGATTCGGAGTTTTGACAGAATTGAAAAAAGAAAATGCAAATATCAGCCTATACAACAAAAGCTATGTGAGATAAGTATAAACTTAAAACATTATCAGGGTTGGTACTATACATACGACACGCGTAAGTATGTGCATATTTTTTCTCTTTCATGGCAGTTTGTCGTGATTTTATCACCTCGCCCTTTGTCGCTGTAGAGTTTCTGAATCTCGATAAACCTCAATCTGAACAATACCTGACGAAGTATGTAAGTACAGTTGAAAGATTATAAGTTGTATAGATTTCCTGGCTATAAATCTCACTGCTATCCGAAAGCATATTCATTAATCTTAAGGTCAAGTTGTATATCCGGTGAATATCTTATTAAAATTATTACTTGTGCTTTACAGGCTGAAATTTTGATGTAGTCGCCAATGCTAGGAAATATCCGCGCCCGAAGTGTAACGAGTTTTATCGTATCTCCGGTTTATAACGTGATATTGTTACTGAATTATTCAGTCCATTCACAAAATATAACAAATTTTTTGTACATATATTTCCGGCATAGTTAAAACATACCAGCTGATTCTGAAGACGCCGATTAAATTTATTAATTTATTATCGCCACGCCTATGTGATGCGGTCCATATCAAGTTTGTGGCATGTCGTCATTCCCATTTATGAAGGAATAGGTGACATATATCGAATCTCGGAAATCGTAACTGATTGTCATGAAAGATTGGATCTATTCGGTGATTTTTGGTACGGTAAAGAATAATTGTGAACGAATAAAAAAAAAAACCGAAAACTACGAAGATCAAACGCATTACCATACAGATTGACATATACGAATGCATTAGCATCTTATGAATACATAAAGAATCGCGAAATATTTCACCTGAATTAAGGACTGTGCAGGAGATATGCAGTATCTCATTTTCGTCACGTGATCCGAGCCGAGTGATAGTGAGATGAAAAATTGTCTTGTTACTACCTGCAGCCCTCTTTTTCCTTCTACAATAATGTCATAATACTGTAAACAATACAGAAGTCTTGAAATAATGGTGAATAATTTGATACGATAATATTGTCGGTGGTATTTGGGTTGGAAGAATGATCAACAATTGTACGACGTCTGGCTTCAGGGAGTCTGATGAATGCTCCAACGCCGCGAAAGGCGGCATGATATGCTTCATACGATACGTTATCTTCTTTTTTAGAACTCGCATAGTGAGTTATCATCGTATATGCTAGCACAGTTTCCACAAGTGCACAGTATGTTCGACTCGTCTCTGGACTCTCCACCCCGCGCCGTGACATTCGAAAATATGGATTTGCGAGAGCTGAAGTGAGTTTGTTAATTAATCGTTAATTGCATGAGTTGAAGTTTAATTGTGTTCAAAGAATTTATACCATCGGCGGTCTGTGATATATTAATTTACGGAACCAATTTACGGTGAAGTTATAACAATTTTAAAATAACTAAATGTTTAATATTGTTCATATGTAAATTAACTGCGGTCGCAGTAATACCGATTCGCTGTATCAGCGCAAATTTCAGAGATGAAATCACGTTTATTATATTCATCGCTAAGAATGTATATTTATATATATGTATTATATTATATATTATATATTATATTCTATTATATTATATCTATATACATTTTTGTTTTTTCTCCATTTTCATTGGGAGGTAAAATAAGGGAGAATATTATGGCCCTCTCACTTTAGACCTTAATAACTCTGCGAAAAAAATCATATAGAACTACAACTAACAACATCGGAAAGCTTGAGGATTGCCTCGTCGAGCAAGACATGCCGATGTTAGGTGATTTCCAAGTTATAACGAGATACGTTTACGGGATTGCAATATTTCCCTACTGTTTTATTATAGCTAACTTTCATTGGCTCCCCATCAATTCATTGAGTATTCAGAAAATTTAAAATAATTCATACAGTAGCTCCGAAGTATGCCCCGCCGTTCTGTAAAAGCGAAATTTGGAAAAGTCAATCGGTTTTCTTGCAATGATTGATCAGATTTTTCCAGCAGAAGTAATGAAGGGTTTTGAAAATGATCTCAAATTTTCCGAATACTCAGTGAATGGAAGTGATCTACAATCAAAAAGCAGCAAAATTATATTGCACTTTTGTAAAGATATCTCGCTGTATGAATCAGAAATCATCTAACATCGACATGTCCTGCTGGAGTTATAAAAGTTTTTGGTGGAGTTATCAAAGTTCAATGTGACAGGGCCATACTTTTTTGCGTCGATAGTAGTACCTACACATTATTCAAAAGAACGAAATTTAGATTACCTGAAACGCAAATCATAGATATATACCTATACCATTATAATATTTGCCTCTTCTTTCTCTTCCATACCCGTGAAGATCAAATCAATATATTGTATAACAGGTTTAGTTAGCATATTTTATCTTTTTTGATAATGACGAGAACGTGATCGCTCAGTGACCGGGCGTTGATACATGTTAGAAAGAGTTTGTCTATCTACACATGATTTTTCGTTTTCTCTCTGAAAAACACGCATTTCCAATCTCTAGCTTGCCGTAGTGATCCTCTATGCCCGCGCGGGCCCAAAGGTGAGAACAAAATCACATAATCTTGATCGGGTAACGCTGTTTGGTAAATACGGGGTGAGTTTTCTTTCGCATGAGAGAGGGGCCTAATATGACAGAGTATGTGTATATTTACGAAAGTAGGTAAGTGTATAGCACACGAACAGAAGAGTACGAACAAATATACACAAACTCTGCCATATTAGGCCCACCCCTCATGCGATACCTGATAAAACTCCCCCTGTATACAGCACCGTATAAATTTGTAATGTAAAAATAAACCGACAATGCACTGCCTTATAAGCACTCCGGCAAAATTATTCCGTCACTTCCTTTCTCCGATCATACTTATTAACCAGCGACTCCGTAGATTATACAAGTATACATGCATGTTCAAAAGAAGTAGTATAGTCTGATGAATTGATCGTCGACCGCGTGCATGAGAGCGGCATGGACATAAAAATAAAAGATAAAAAGTAAACCCTCGAGAAGGTATCACCAATTTTTAATATCACGAACGTTTACACTCTTTACACTACGTATGAAACTGTCTTAAGTTTCACCCGCTATAACTCGGGGTCATTCAGTTAAAGAGGTCTGCTATATGTGCCGATAATATCCGCGTATACGACCGAGCTCGTAGATTATATTGGCCACCGAATGATATCCGAAACGGACGCTTTTTGTATATTCTTGACAAAAATTGAAGAAAAAAAACAGACGACTCCATCAAAAGATTCTCATTCTCGAGCAGCGGAGCGCTGGATGATAATTTCAGCAACTTAGGTGTTTCATAATCACGCCATTTATCCTACATCGCATCCCACCTCAGTCTATGACAACGACAACAACAACAACAACAATAATAATGAAAGCAAGGGAACAAGTGAATAACCCGGCGATCGGTTATGCCGTATCTTGTCTGTCTGTTTGAATGGGAATTGTATACCTACAATTGTGATACCGCTACATGACACACCAGTTTCTAGCTTTCCACAGCTATTCATATGCATATTCTTTGCTTATTTAACCCTCCAGCAGGAACATCCGCAGGGGCTCCGCCGCTGATTTTATTGATACTCGGCAGAAATGTTGAGTTGCCGAAAATATTAGAAACTTGTTTTTTATAGGCGCCCAAGTTTAGTTTTTTTGGCTTCGACCTCGAAGTCGCTAGCCATAATTTGAGAGCAATCGGTGCAACGGTTCCAAAGTTATGGCCAGCGACTTCGAAGGGGGTCGTTCACCCCTCACACTCAAATTAGGGCTATAAAAAAACACGTGTCTAACATTTTCGGTTACTCGACATTGTCGCCAAGTTTCATCAAGATCGGAGGAGGAGGCCTTGCGGATGCTGTTGTAAGTGCCACATCGTTGTAATATTGTGAGTGTAATGATAATTCGTGCTGTATAATTGATTTTTTGGTAAAATCAACGGAATTTGATACACGTGTGAGTGAGTATATTCTCGTGGGAGTATATTCTGTCTCGTCGATTGTTTCGAGGCGAACACTGTGATCAATATCGGCGATGGATAAAGGTGAATACAAATGGCAACGAGACAGAATGAACTGTACAAGATTTGTTGAAAAAAAAACGTGTGGCGAGGACCTCGTAAGCCACATGCTAAGTCCAGGGTCGGAGGTCCCCTTCCGTCCTGCAGTCGCTTGAATACATCCAACAATGGAAAAAGCAGCTCTGTTATGTGTTGAAGAAAAAAAGAAAGAAGAATAAACAGTTTAAACGAGAGAGAAAAGTTACTGCGGGAACGAATGCAAAGTGAGTCGGCATCAGAGTGTTTCTTTAAAGGCGGTCCAAACTGCTTCAATTTTCTCTCGGTTCACGAGTAAATACGAGCGAGTACGCACATTCTTGTACGCAAAGTGTAGTTATAGTGTCTACGGTTCGGATCGCGTAGTTAGATGGATGCGAGCAGCTCGCTAGTTGTGTTTTGTACGCGAACAGTCGCGGTCTGTTATAAATAAGTCTATAATAGTTGCGCGAGTGACGGTGGAGTTGATTATTGGGTTTCTTATTCCCGCTGTACGTACGTGGTATTTATGCATAATTTTCCTAATAATAAATATTACCAATAATTTATAATTCAAGAATATCGTGAGAGGTTTGTATAGTATATGATCTTTGCAGGATTCAAATGGCTTCAAAAGATATCGCGGATCATTCTCGGCGGTATTTGCCTAAAACAATCTAACTCCTTATCTATTTAATCTTATCACAGAACGTACTGTGCATTGGCTGCAGAATAAGAAAAACAAAAACAACTTTCCGACATCTTCAGATAAGCAGATATACCTTTACATAAGTATTATGTACGGTACGGTTAAAAAGTTGTCAGGAATGCATTTCAACGTTTATCCGTTGGGACAAAAATTCAAGGTGCAATTCAAATTGCCCGAAAATGATATTATCAGACACGTTATTATGTGGGCCTTTATTACAATTTAAATATACTGGTCGAAACCGCGCATGCTTCCCTCATGCCTACCGACATACCGATTATCAGACGAAGGTCAATTGCTAATAATTATCCATCTTCGAGGCAGTTCCAGCAATAAAATATTTGGCGAAACTGTTGCTTCCAACTCCCAATTTTTCTCTTGTAGCTTCTTACGTAGCATTGGTATATGTTTTATAGTACCTATATTAACGGCACAACCCGAAATGCAAACATGCTTATGTACCATGAGGTATTTATTCAACGCTAATTCGGCGAAAATTTTCCCTCACCATTTTTTATTTCCCCCATAATTTGTTATACGATTGTGTCTACTCTAAGTAGCACTCCTGAATGATTACCCACTTTTTTCCTACAATCGTAAATTTTCTATGACTATTCAAAACCATCTAAAAACGCCCTTTTTTGAAATCTCAAAAGTTCTTCGATCAAAGACGATCATTTTAAGGCAAATCCGGAAGTGTAACTATATTTTTTTATATTGACTTCACTAATTTCAGACAAGAAAAAATTGGTAAATTTGCTTGATTAGGTATTTTCATTAGCAATTCTATTCATTTTTATCCACAAGCGGATGTATCAAAGATGATCTTGGAAAAATTAATAATCACCAATGAAAATATCCAATTAAGCATATTTACCGATCTTTTTTGTCTGAATTAGTCAAATAAATATAAAAGAAAATAGTTCCACTTTCGGATTTGGCCTAAAATGATCATTATTAACGAAATAAAAAATGGTGTGGGAAAATTCTCGCCAAGTTGGCGTGGAATAGCCACACATACATCGGAATGCCAAATAGAATTACTTGTGCAAATTGCAAGGCGAATCGCGTTTGCAATTATATAGGCACCAAATTTTATTCGGCTGCAGATGGTTCATGAGACAATTATACAGAGTGAGTCTGAATGGCGCACTGCATTTGTACTGGCGGATTCCTCATGAAAAACGTATTCGAAATTGCGTTACCGATGTTTTGACCGGTTATAGATTTCTTGAAATAGCTAATCAAATATTAGCGAATTAGACGCATTCATTAGGCAGGCGCTCATCTATCAGCCTGCCTAACAACTGTTGTTTGGTACGGATAGAACAACGCACGTGGCTCACCGACGTTGTTCCGCTCATACATCGCAACGGATTTGCTACAGTCCGATCGGCTATTACGAGAAATCTATGGCCAATCAGAAAATTGTTTAACAAAATTTCCGATTCGTTTTCTACTAGTCATCCACTAAATGCAGTGCGTCATTTCAGTCTCACCCTGTATAACTTATTATCACTCAAAACAGGGTGTCTCAGATTAAAAACGAGTATTCACACTCTAAAAACCACATTTTTTGCAAGTCCGATCGTCAAATTCCATAATTCAAGGTGGAAAATTTACAAACTAGCGTTCTTTTCTATGTAAGGCTGGAAAGTTTAACGAATGACTTCTATATTATGTCTACCTGTTGTAATATGTACATGTAATGTACGGTAAGTCTATTTAAATACTATTCGAAACTTATGCATAATAAAATAACTGTGAATCATCAGAAGGCGCAGCTGATTCCGGCGAAAAATCTGTATTCGACATCAATTGCAATATCATTTCATAAACAGCATTCAGAAAACTGCAAATCACCACAAAGCATTCAACTTCATGAAGTTACAACGAAGATTTGTAAAAGAATTGTACTTATCGGAAATAGGCGCCGGTGGAAGTGTCTGTGAGGTGAAAGTGTCGGCGCCGACACTTCTACCGGCGCCTATTTCAGCCGAGCACAATTTTTTCATAATTCTTCGTTATGAATTCATGAAATTGGATGCTCTGTGACATTCTGCGGCTTTGTAGATGCTGATCATGGAATACGACAGTCCAAGTGATGTCGATTATTGATTTTTCACCAAGATCAGCAGCGCCTTAACCGACGATTCACAAGTATTTATTGCATGCATGGGTCTCAAATAGTATTTAAATAATCCTACCGTACATTACGTGGACAAGTATACCTCAGGTAGACATAATAACATAGAAGTTGTTCAATGAATTTTCCAGCCTTACATAGAAAGGAACGCCGAGTGTATTGATTTTCCGCCTTGAACTATGAAATTTATTGAAGATAAATTATATAATTGAACTTCGACGGAGTATTGTAAGGTATTAAGAAAAGCGCTTCATCCACAAATAATGTTTTCTTTGTTATGATTCATCCCGTACCTAGATATTACACAGACAATTAGGTAATGGGAAAAATTTAGTTTTCATTCGATCTTACTGTTATACTATCATAAGGTTGTAGAAATTTCTTTCCCATTAATTATATCCCTGCACGGTGAGACATTGACGCCGTTTGAATAATTACAGTTAAAATATAGGTATGCGCATAAAATTAATTAGAGAAATCGTTTTGTGGATGCTCGTAAAATTATTACAAGAAAAAGGAATATTCGGTCTAAAAAGATCGGAAAAGAAATGAAGGAAGAAATATTAGTTCAAGCGTGACTATAATTCAAGCCATATTTCACGAGCCACAGTAGTGTTTTGGATGCAGTAAGAGGAAAATTTAGTTGAATTTCAATTCTTTGATTTAATATAATGTTCCGTTTTCAACAGAACCTCATTCAATCCAACTAAAGTATAGTCGTTACTTTTATAAGAATCACAAATAATTCAGTTGGACTGAGCATATTTTGATCAATTTGATTGAATCGACTACCTAGAAAAAAAGCATTCAATCCTGCACTTACTCCTAAAAATATGTTCAGCTCAGCTGATTACCGAAATAGGCGTACGAACCTAATTATTCTAGACCAAATTAATTTTTGTTCGTTCAATTGAAGTCGTGAATTTTTTCGTACACAGAATTTTGTTTTCAATGTAGGTACGCGTAAGTGTAGGGGAAAAATATACTGAAATTTTCCACGATTCGAGCTTTCGTGAAGAGAATCATTCTTCTGTCTATTCGGACAAGTATGTGTGCTCGTAGTAGGTACATACGATAAAGTGAAATATTTTACACATGGGTACAAGTATAGCTGAATACGTGTGCGAGATATCAGCACCTCGGGGCTTATACGGAAGTCCTTACATCATAACTTTCATTTAGCATGCACATGGATGACAAACATACAAGAATACACGAATTAGATGATTCAATTGATATCAGCGCCGTACTTGTAAGCTCCGAAATAACCGGAGACACTATACTAAAAAGACGCCGATAATGCCCTGGAAGCAAACAGACAATATTTCAATAGGTTTTAATATTTACGATATCGGTATGAGCGGTATAATTAATACTGTTATATTATTTTCCAAGCTACGATTATGTAATTTAATGTCGTTGATTTTATTTGTTCTCTAATTATACTTGCCTACCTATACCTATGTTACATGTCAACCGTTGAATAACAAAAACAACGTCTAAGTATTACCTGTGTATAGACACACATTATTGCATACAATTGACTTCATTCAAGGATAGCAACCAATTCCTAGGGGAAATTATAGATATACTGTAACGGGAAGGAAGACACAAGAGAAAAGAAAACAGACAAAATTCTCGTAATGCACGTGAGTTCACGCAAATTGAATTGGCAGTGTGTCGTACATAGCTGCACGCCCGCAGAAAGTGGACGCATTAAAACTCTCTTAAATTCTCTGCACGCTTCTCATCCGAAGCTCGGTATTCAAATGTATAATCCTAAATATAATATTTATGTAGTGACCCATGACGCACGCACCAGTAAACTTGATGATCTTGAAAAAAACTTCACAGGATTCCCGATTCCTCTTAATGTAAATTTATGGTTCTGTATATGATAATACGGTAACTTGGCGGCGATTCGCTGCCGCGGATCTTGATATGAACAGGAAAAGTAGGCGGAAATAAAATTGGCATTATAATCGAATTCTATGCAGTACCTAGACGTAACTTGTTCACAATTCATATCCTCTAGATATAAATGTCGAAAATAGGTATAGGTATATAATTGAGGTTTTGAATGAATTTTTTTCTTCGATTTTATACTATAACGATTCGAAAAAAAGGAAAGATGAATAATCTGAAATTCTACTTCCTCCACGAGCAGAGCAACGGATTTATAATACGGATTATACGTCTTCCTTCTCTTTATTTACCACTACCTATGGCAAGTATCAGGTGTCGTGTTTCCGTGACCTTCGTGGCGTCAAGTAGGAAACAGCGTGGAGGTGAAGCCTATGGAGAGTCTATAGTAAATGGTGGGGACCAATAATAAAGAGCAGAGTTTAAAAACCGTTCTCAATCTCTGTTTCAGGACAGTCTCTTGTGCAATCATGGTTACAGCATACGCAGGTATCGCGACTTTCGCGGACGTTATTCTATTTTTCATCAAAGTGTTATACTACGTGTTGGAAGGTGTAGTCCGGCTGTTTTGGCCGGTCGAGGAGAAGAACGTGGCCGGTGAAGTTGTTCTGGTACGACTTCATATATATCTGTTACATATATAAATCCATTTATTATTTTGCAATCATCGTATTTTTCATCATTCGCAACGCGCAGTGATGTTCGATTCAATGAGCAGCCCAGCTTCTTCATCATGAAACATAAATCACGGTTATACATAACTCAATAAATATTTGTGCGAACGACAACTACGTGAAGGAATCCGGTCTAGACAATTCAAGCTTCAATTCTGCCCAGTTGAATCTAGTCAAGTGCATGATTTTGTTACGTAAATTTGAAACTGCATTCACCCGTGGCCGTTTATGTGTGGTTTAAAGATCGTGTTTCATTGCGGCGAGAAAATAATTAAGCATCATTAAAAAATTTACTTCCACTTATAAAACTTATTATCTATTTGATTATATCCCGTTATCGTCTCAAGAGGCGAAGACCAAGAAAAGAGAAAAGAATTTGAATTGCAACCACCGATCTTTGGAAAATGCAAAATATGATAGCATATTCATCAAATGAGAACACAACGTGGGTCTAAAATGTTATAGTAGACAAGCCGGTTCCTCACACCGTAATGGCAATGAATTATGTATAACCGACATCACCGAATTTTTTTTTTCATGCTAACGAATCTTACTACTATTATGACCTTTCATAAGCTGATTTGTATTTTTTGTTTATTTGCTGTTTCGTGCGAAACGAGACATTCTTCCGATGTTTTGTGGTCCAAGATACGTTCTCGCCATAAAATAGTAATGCAGAGAAAACAATTGAAACGCGCTTGTTTTCCATACAATTCGCACGTTATTATTCATTCATTCCTTTGTTTATTTTTTTGCGAAAGAGAAATATGTCCGATTTTAGATCGCAGTTTTGTATTATACTTTATAATGGGTGTCCCCGAACATTGATTATGCATGCGAACAGTCATCACACAAAGTGATCAGTAAATTGAACTGTGGAATTCTGTGCGTGTGATAATTAGATTTACCGATAAATGGTACGAATTTCTAATTTCTTACAATACAATTCCGTAATTAAATCAGAATCTTCGTCCACTGAATGTAGAGTTTTTTGGCAAACAAGGATAACAGCTTTTTATCGCGGAATATCCATTTCCTGGTTTGTTTGCAATCTATCTAGAGGCATACATAGTATAGTGGAATAGGATATACACCAATGTAATATTCCCAACAATCGTTTTCGGAGTTCGGCTTCATCAGCAAATTTTATTTTGGCCACATATTCTATTTACAGATAACTGGTGCGGGTCATGGAATTGGTAGGGAATTGGCTCTGAAATACGCGTCATTAGGAGCCAAAATCGTTTGTTGGGATTTAAATGAAAAAGGCAACAAGGAAACGGCCGAAGCAATAAAAACTACAAGCACAGCATCGGTCTATACTTACAAGTGCGTATTACATAAAAACGTAACTATTTGAGGGTTGAGGTCATTAATTTATTGTAGTGCCAATAAACCACATTCGTGAAAGATCATTCCGAGCTATGATTGTATCTGATGATAGTTGTCATTATTAAGGTGCCAAAATATTTGACGTTATAACTTCCAAGAAAGTATATTTACCCGCATGATTCGTGTCTCAGTTCTCACGAGTCGGGGCTCAGTCTCGATCTCGATCTCGTTCTTGGTCTTGGCCTTGGTGAATATATATCGAGTACAAGGGTATAAGACCAAGACCAAGAGCAAGTCCAAGACAAAGCCCGACCCCGAAGAATTCAGACACATGCGAATTTTTATTATTCGTATCAGTGAATTTTCTTTCTATCTCTCTCGGTGGCGTCGGTTCAATAATTGGATGTTTGTTATAGTAATTACCGACTGATATGTTTTATAATAATATCGATTGATATATCACAAGCGTCAACAGCTGCTGTCAGTTGAGTGATACCTATTTTGTCTTTAAGATGTGACGTAACGAACAGAGAAGAGGTAATCCGCGTTGCTGAAAATGTACGAAAAGACGTCGGCGATGTGACGATCCTCGTCAATAATGCAGGCATAATGCCATGCCACACGCTCCTGGACCATACGCCAGAAGAAATAAGAAAACTATTCGATGTCAATGTGCTCGCCCATTTCTGGGTAAGAATGTCACAATTGATGAGATAGGGTATTCGGAAGAAAGTTGATAATTTTTGTATTCCCACTCCCACCATCACAAACGCTTGTTTATTGAATAGAAATAACCATTCCGAAAGATGAGCTTGATAGCTCAAATTTTAGAGGTCGCTCAAGCCCATTTGTTATTTTTATTCAACTACTTAATGTACGTAGGTTTTTCCCGGGTGCTGATTTCGACGCGTACCAAAAAAACATAAATTCGAAATTGAGGGTCCGAAGGCGGTCTCCGCTCGTAATATGGCCCTCAGCGTACGACTCAAATGCGAAGTCTCGGAGTGGGGCAAAATAAAATGGGGGCCATATATTACCACCTTTTCGTCTATGCGGTCTTGGGGGGGGGGGGGGGGGGGATTCGGTTTTCCTAAATTTTGCTTTGTCCCAACCATTTTTTGAACAAAAATCAACCGCCTCGGCGTCATAGCTGCTGAAAACGTAAGATCTGCTTCGGTGGCGTTCGCCGTTTAGGGAAAATGACACAAAGCACTTATACTCGGAAGCATATTTTTGTTGTTTCCGCAACGTAAAATAACATTGATCACCTGATTCGCAGATGCTGCAAACTTTCTTGCCAAGTATGATCGAGAACAATGCAGGTCACATTGTGGCATTGTCTTCAATGGCCGGAATAGCCGGTATACCAAATCTGGTACCATATTGCGGAACAAAATTTGCCGTGAGAGGTGAGCTAGACCCGTTTCATACAACGGTTACAATTATTTATAAGAGAGCTCATCGACTTGGGAATTCCGAGGATACCCGATTGAATATTATTTCATCTGTGATAAGAACTATTTCGGTATTAGAGCTCAAGATGTTCTAACATTGCTATTTTCATACTTCAGGATTGATGGAAGCGACGTTTCTCGAGTTGAGGCTATTGATGGCTCCGAAACCAATGAATATTAAATTCACTTGCATCTATCCCTACATGACAGACACCGGGCTTTGCAAGAAGCCGAAATTCCGGTAAGTACATATCTAATTACCTGTGCGGGAATCGCGTATTTCTCTATTATGTTTTCGAGAAAGAAAAGCAAAATAAATCATTCTATATTCAAGTTGAACGAAAGTGGTAATAAATGGTAATAAATTTCAGGTTCCCAAGTCTCATGCCTCTTCTATCCCCGAAGGTAGTCGCGTCTGAAATAGTCAAAGCACAACGACGCAACATGATGGAGGCTACAGTTCCCAATTCGTTCTTATATGTGAATAACTTTTTCAGGTAAGATTTGAATTAAAGATAAACAGTCCGATGGAATTGCACACATCTACTTTCGAGACCTATTGAAAATTATAGTACTATATGATTTACAATCAACAAATATGAATTAACTACACTCTTGTTGCCTGTTGGAAGTTTTTTTGTTTCTTTTTTTGTAACGACGATTAGTCACGTGAAATCCTCTTGTCGGATACCGATTTTGAATAAATTTTCTCAGAGTAATCAAAAAATGAGAATCAAATTTAAAAAAATTGGTCATTCATGAACTGCACTTGAATAAAATTTTTGTGAGAAAAATAGTATATCTTTTTGCTGACTTTGTTAAACGGTTATGAAATATCAATTTTGAGTAAAATCGTTGAACCTGGTATTGGGAAATTTGCAATTTCCAAAAATCGGTCATTGTATGCTACCACCAGTCAATGAGTTTTTTTTTTTAATCAAAAAACAACAACGCCATGACATTTATTACCATGCAAAATTCTCGGTAGGTAGGAATGTTGAGCAAAATCGTTAAAGTAACTTCCAGAGAATCTTGATTTTTTTTAAAGTCGTTCATGAGTAACCCACCCTCAAATGAATTTCCTTCACCAAAAACTTTGGCCAGCTTGTTTGTCCTATAACACGGTCTTCAGATATCAATTTTGAACAAAATCGATTGACCAGTTGTCCAGGAATATCAAATTTATGAAAATCGTCAACTGGCAAATTATCCTCAATTTTGGAACTAGGTTAAAGATATTGATTTACTCTCCGGGTATGACTGAATTGTATTCAAATATCGGATTTGAATTGAATTCGTTAAAGAGTTTTGGCTTTAGCTTCAAGTACGAAAGTATAAAAAAGATGTAACAG
This sequence comes from Phymatocera aterrima, assembly GCA_963170745.1. NCBI lineage: Eukaryota > Metazoa > Arthropoda > Insecta > Hymenoptera > Tenthredinidae > Phymatocera > Phymatocera aterrima. The sequence continues at coordinate 2,741,747 of OY720663.1, read as the reverse complement.
TGAAACTCACTTTTCCGAATTTCTTTATTTGTAGATAAGAAAGAACTAAGCATGTATGTGAGCCGCAAACATCGTTAGTCAATATTTTGCCAACGAAACTCCAAAATTGTGAATTACAAACGATTGAATATCTGTTACAGAAATTTCCCTGACAAGGTTGCACTTCTGATATCGGATTTCCTGGATAGCGGTGTTGAGGCTGAATAATAATACGTATAAATACCAAATACTGTTTAGAAATATTCAGACGTGTAATAGTGAGCGTGTAGTTACATAGTTCATTGAAGTTACAAATTGGTATTAATCAGTTAAGAAAATTGTCAGATTGCTGATCACGACGTTCTCCAATACTTCTATATGGCCATTCATGTTCAAATTAAATATATCGGGCCTTGAGAACGTTGGGTAATCGGCATTGTGACAGAACTAAGCTGAAGTGAAATAGAGCGCATGAGAATATGGATCATGTGATTTCAAATTCAAGAAGCTTGATCATCTTTATTCCTTCACCATAATAATTCCATATTCACAGTTAATATTTATGTCACTTCGCTAAGAATATGGCTTTCATTGTCAAATATTGTTAAATATGGAATATTGTGCCATATGTTTATCACCTGTATCGCACTGTTCAACTTCAATTATTATAGTTAACGAAAGTTGGAGTTGTTTCTTCAATAATATTCTATATGCCTTTGTAACGTTTTCCATCGTGTACAGTTTAGTAGTAAGGCATAGATTTGTTATACTACCATAAATGAATGTTTAATAATTTAGTGAGTTTTAATCCCCGTCAATTTCCTCAATTCCTACTTTCAATTCCAAAACTGATTCTATTAAGAGACCCTCAAACGTTTACCATGAGCTTATACGTATTTTCATTAGGATATTTACTAGGCGTGTGTTAATAAGATGAACTAATTCAAATCTGTTTATAAAAATAGTATCTATTATTTAGCAAAAATAAATAAAATACATTCAAGTTTAATATTTATTAATATTACTTATCTTGTCTAAACTTTTCAATATTATATTAAATCTCTGAAGTAACGATAATTGTAAATTAAAACGTAGATATTATAGTACACAGTATCATATAAGATACTGTTCATTGTTTTTTCAACTTTGGTCTAACGATCTAGCTAATTTTTCCATCGCTTAAACATCTTTAAAAACTTTATCAAGTCCATTATATCCCTTGAGTCCAATCTTCGCACCAGCAATTCTGCAGGCAAAAGTAACTGCCGATTGTAAAACGGCAGTATCAATAAACTCTGTATGACTTCGTTCCAGACTTTCGATATTGTGATTTTGTTTGATTTCACATTTAACCTCATCTAGATTATGCTGCGCTTCTTCCTCATCAGTTTTCTGAGTCCCTGAATGTTTTTTGTTCGATAACAGTTTTGTTCTATTTAAATAAAAAACTATTGCTGCTGTAAATGTGTCTCCTGCTCCTAAACTGTCGATTATTTTGTGTGGAGGGAACGCGGGAGACTGTACAATCGTCCCATCCGGGGTGCGAGCCATCGCCCCTCTGTCACCCCAAGCACAAATTATCGTAGCCCTGAAAAAAAGCACATGAATACGTGAATTTTTATGTAATTACGAATAATTTTAGTATATTTGAGCCTACGGAGGACCTGACACCAAAATACAAAGAAATATTCTGTGCCCAAAATTCCAGTGGATACACATTAATGGCGCAGACGTAAGTAACATGAAATCAAAGAATGGGATAAAGCTTTGAACATAATCTTGAAAATATTGATAGTGGTTAGTATTAGGAGGTTGGAGACTTACCCAGATTTTGCTTCCTGGGATATACTTCTTAAAGTTTCGCTCATATTATCGAATCCTTTAAACTCAGCGAATGTTCTACCGACAAAAGCAACATCAACATAAGGAAGTAGATCTAAGAGTTGTTCATTCGATTTTTCTAATTCAACGCTGACTGTAATAGGCATCATTACTGGATCAGATGTTTCATCGTCTTGATTGGAAGTTTGAAAAGAGTTATTGAATGCCTCGATGTGTTTCATCATCGATAAGACTGCGGAGACATTTCGACCCTAGGATGAATATATTTAATTTTTTTTTAATTTCATTTTCAAACGAGTTTATCAAGTCCTAACGAATGTTGAAAGATGGCATAAGTGGTTTAAGAAACTGTTGATAATGATTTTCTGATTTTGAATACTGCCAAGAGATGAAATGAACAAAATTTTAAATTGATATAAGAAATTTGATCTTATGTGAATTCAGTTAGCGAACGAAGTGAAATGGATTTGTAATAACAAATTTTGTTCGGCGATACGAAAAATTTCTCATATGGTTTTAGGAAATGGAATTTATAATGAATTTCACAAACTAGAATCGGAAGGCCAACAGAAATTTCACACAATCTTGAAAAAATTTTGAGAAAATTGGAAAGAAATTTCCTGTAATTTCTTATCATTGACTCAGATATTGCTTTGAACTTTTCAAATATTTTTTCAAATTACTCAAGAACATCTCTCAACAATCTTCTGGCAAAACCGTGAGTGAAATTGTAGAGAAATTGCGAGATATTATTGTACAACGATCATCTACAAAATGAATACTGATCTTGTACCAAACGTCTAAGTTTCAAGTTTCAATAAAGACGAAACATGTCACCATATTATCTTAGTTATCCTTATTACATAGAAGGGTCTCAATGTCACATAATATAATGGTAGAATAGGTGTTACAGTATGTAAGTACGTGTGGAAGTGAAGTATTGAAAAAATTTGTGAACGGTCGTGGCACTGATCACTTTTAATTTTGAAATCAATTTTTTTCTATGTAACCTTAAGCCAAAGAAATACTCATCGATTATTTTGGAAGCCGCATATTTTCGGAAATCTACAGACTTGTGCAGCTAACATCTTTCAAACAATTGTAGCATGACATTGGTACATAGATGAAGCTGAAGCTAGCGGCTAAAGTTAGCGGTCAAATGGGCTAAACTTCTTCTCAATAGGGCAACACGGTACAGATTTGTATCTATAATTCTATAAAAGTATTAGCTTTGTACAATATTTATCAATTTTTGGGCTTTGTTGACTCAATCATCAACGACAGCACATTCGGCTGCTAACTCCGGCTGCTAGCCTCAGCCTCATCATTGGTACATCCTATTTGGAAATTGTTCATACGAAATGTGTAGGTCTGCAGGCGTACTTGCGGATGAAAAAATTTATCGAGTTCAATTCACTTTTCTTTAAACTTGACTTGGTAACGTAAAAATGTTAGAATTACAAAAATGCCCAGAATCGATTTGGCGGTAATTTTCACATGAAATTCTGCATCAAAATCCAAGACTCCGGCAAAGGTGGGCTGGTGCGTATTGATTTTTAAATTGCAGTTGATTCAGTGATCTTGAATTCATATTATAACGTTAATTACTTGAAATGATAATTATATCGATTGGGCCGAAATGGGTCTCAACCCTTTCTTAAAATTCAGTATTTTCACTTCTTCGAATTCAATAAATATTATCATCACGAAGCATGTCTGAAAACCCACAGTTTTAATGTGAAAAGCCTTTTAATAGCAGATATCGATATCGAGTTACAGATGTCTGGAAGACGTTTAATGATCAGATCTCCAAGATTTTTGAGAGTATTTAACGTTCAAACCGGACATCTTAGAATTAATTCTAAAGTAATTCATGAGTGTTCCTTTTTTATCGAGGTAATACAAAGAAAAAAAACTTGTTTCGAAATTAAAAGGAGCTACTACTGCCCTTGACAATTGGAAAATGTTTAGAATTCCCCATATGTATTGTATACGTATAAAAAATAGCTCGTGTAATTCACCTCGAAATGAATCCAACTATATTCTTGTAAATTTAATTTCACAAAGTCCTCCAATGACAATTCTGGTAAACTTGGATTATGGTGTAATATAGTACGAGTTCCGGAATTGAGACTCAGAATAACAGTGGAAGTAGGACATCCAGTACCGTTGACAGTCGGACAATGCGAGAAGTTAATCTTGTACTTTCGCATATCATCTTGTAGGAATGTTAAATGTTGTTCTGAACTCAAAGTACCTAAAAATTCGCAAGAATTTCCAGCTTGAGAAAGGACTGTACAATTATTGGATGCGTTTCCTCCGCGTTGCCACCTGTGCTCGATGCATCTTTAGAATAAACAAAATAAAATCGTTCAAGGATCGAAATGGCTAATAAAACGTTGATAATTATTGATTATCGAATCGGACATCCGGATGCGACAATCATAAAGAAGTTATAGATTTATGATCGTCTAGATAAACGGATAAATTCTATATTCTTACCTTTGATCGCTATCCTCGAGTGGGAATTGCTTACAAACTTGTACAATGTCGAGGCAAATCAAACCGACGCAAAGTATTTTTGGTTCATTACGTTCCGGCGGAGGTGAGGCGCCAACAATTTTTTCATAAAAACTAGAAATCATTTCTCTATCAAACCTTTTCGGACAAAGCGTTGTGAATTTATAACCTCGAAAATAATTCGAGTAGTGACGGTAGTGACTAAAGATTGGAGGTTAATGATCGGAGACAACGACGTGATGAATGATTCGTGTCCGACGTTTCATGCGATCGACGAATTTGTTTCTTTTCTTTTCCTTTTCTTTATCGTCGGTGCCCGGATGCACGACTGTGCAAGCTTCAACTACGTAATTTTCATTGGAATATGTGTTATGAATAAACCTTTTTTCTCCTCATGCTATCTGACAGATAAGCTCGAGATGATTATCGCGGCGCGCACGCACGTCACATGTCACATGTCGCATGGACGAACGACACAAACTTGGCTCTGGAATGTCATCGCGACAGGAAACCATGTGCTCGGTAGCTCGGCCGTGCGAATCATGGGAAATGCCCGTTTCCGGTCACATGACTCGTTTGAAAATTGCAAGACGACTTAGGTCGGGACTCGGGAGACACCGCAACTTGGCCAATCTGATAATTCTCTACTGGAGTTTTCGATTGAAAAATGATTATTAAACTACCCTTAGATTGACGTTTGGGGGATATAAAACAGAAGGCAATTTCCTTCATCTTGTTCTCAGTATGTCATCTGTGATGTATTGTAGTTGGCAGCACTGTAGATCGGTTTGAAGAGAACGAAATATGACGAGAGAACAGTCCATTCGACGACTAGACTTCTTACAATGTAAATGTATACGATTATATCGAATAACGGATCTCAAATAAAGAGGAGATTTTAAATTATAATTATAATTATTTACCATCATCGTAGTATATTATATCATGGATTATAAAAAAAATCATTGATCCTGTTTTCGAGAAATTTGAAATTTGCAAAAATCGGTCCTCAATAAATATTACTCTTGAATGAAATATTCGCCATTCGGAGAAAAGCGGTCAAGGCAGTCGGTTCGATCATGTCAAGCACTGTTCGGATATACCTATAAACTTCGAACAAAATCTTCCAATTCATTCTTATTAAAATGAATATCAAACTCTATTAGAAATCATGAATTACAATAAACTGCCCCCAATTCCAAGATTACAAACGAAATATCTATTTCCCACAATTGCATGACCGAACATGATCTAAAATATCAAATCCGATGAATTACGAAATCACAGGATATATACTATATTTTGTGCCAAGTCACAAGCATAACTCTGATTGCTGTAGCCAATTTCAGATAGTTCAAAGTAGAAAATAACGACACTTTACCTCATTCATAGATGAAATTCAATCGGAAATCAAAATGTATATTCAAAATTCATAATTTGAAACTGATCATTAGCATAACTAAAGAATAAAAATAAACACCATTAAATCACAATATGAATATCCATTTCCAAACACTGCAATGATATTAAATCCGTCTGCGCCTATTTTCTGTCTCTATATTAAAAATACTCTCTGAACATTAAAGACAAAAAAACTAAGCTGGAAGATCGAAGCTCTCAGTCATTAGCTCTGCTGAGAACGCTCTGTTCGCCTTGCATTTGGTGTGCTAATTTATATTCCCGGAACCAAGCAGATGGTAAAACTGTAGATAATAAGACCAAAAGAGGATCACATCGATCGATACGATTACATAGTTTTACTCTGTGCATTAGCGTTCAAAATATTTTTATTATACCCTATTCTAATATTCTTACGCAGATAAAATCTACAATAAGATCAAAAAATGTCTTTGATAATGATTCTAATCTCTCAGAAAGTCATTCGGATTCATTGTGGCTAAAAAAAGAAAAGAAGATTCAATCCTACGTCAATAATTTTTTGCATAATAATCGTGACAGAGGCGACGGTCGCGGTCTATCATCGTCCGTTATAAAAAACAATAAAAGCGAATCCCGTTCCTCACACCAAGCACATTCTACTTCTGAAAGTTGCATTAAGAGCTCAAACAATTTGAAAGATAAACTCCGAAAAAAGTTGACTTTCCTCAGAAACCGGAGGTCATTTCGTTCGATCAGAGGTGAAATTCTGGAATTTCAAATACTGTGGATTGTTTTGAGATCAAAAAACTTTTGTGTAAAAGCGTGAAGTAGAATCGTAAACCAATCTCAACAAATTTCATTCGCCTTCTAGAAGATACGGATCGTCTAAAATCTCCCGAAGGTGCCTTTTATGTCCATAGAATATTTGGCGATGGCAACTGTATGTATCGCTCGATGAGCTATATAATATGGGGAGACGAAGATGAGCATAGATCCCTTCGAACTATGGTACAGCATTGTAAAATTACAATATATGTGGAATTCTACGGCATTTCAATAAATGTTCGAAACTTTCTTGATCAATTTGCTTGCTCATTTCATATCATAATATTGGAGATTTAATGAGGAATACTGCGTATAAGTTTCGGATTTTTATCTCAAATAATCTGCGCAATACGAACTTTTGAAAATAGTCAATTTCTTTCGAACAACATATTTTATAAGTGCTCGTCCATCGTAATGGCATCGAATTTATTTCCCCATAGACACGCATCCTCGGCCACGCTGAGGTATAAGAAAATAAATGAGCATAAAAACCATGATTACATACTTCGATAGTTCCACGCTTGAACCTTTATCCTTGATTTTTTTCAACAGGTAGTAGAACATATAAGAGATAATTGGTGGGACTACAGCGCGTTTGTAATGGCAGAGTGGAATATATCAAACAGAGAAGAATACTACGATTTCATGATGGAAAATGGAACTTATGCGACAGAGCTTGAGTGCGTAGTAGCAACAAAATTGTACCAAATGAATTTATCGATCTATAGAGAAATTGAAGAGTCGGGAAAATTGGAAAGAATTTTTCATAATCGTGTTAACAGAAATTATCATACAGCCCGATTACTGTTCAGCGGAAGAACTGATAGCGGTCACTACGACGTATTAATTCCAGATTCCGGATAAGAATACATATTTTGAATTACAAACTTGAGTCTAAATTGAGCCAATTATTTCAATTGTTAGTTTTATTATTGTATATTATGTAATCATTTTTTTAGACGATTGTGAATAAGTAAAATATTATCACGAGTATGGTATACTATATTGAATATCTTCCACATTTTTGTAAAAAGTAATATGAAAATGAAACAACAAATTTTTCACAATCCAGTATAAATACAAATAAGCACTATATGAAAGTCAATTCTTACTCAACAACTTTACTAATCTATCGAGTTTTTTGTTATGAAATATGAAAATGCGCCCGATAACAAGATAAAAATTATCATTTTTTGACAAAGTTCAGTTAGGTATGGAACTATGAGATATTTACGTTTTATTATCAAAAAAATAACAATTTGTTATGTCCGATCTTCGCATCCTGGTTTATATAGCCACTCGGTGAATCTGGTGATTGTTCCGTAGACTGTGCAACTGAAAAAAAAGGATACAAGCAAGCTGCGTTAAATGAAAAAAATAAGACATTGGCTTGAAGGTGGCCTTGTAATTTGGGACAACGCTGTAGTAGCCCACGAAACCGGCTGACCCGTTCAATTACAAATAAAAATAGCAATAGTGTGAAAATTATTGAAGATGATCCAGTTCTGTGAATATTCACTGAACAATATAGACTATAGTATATCATCGACTAAAATTATATAGGCTGTTCCTACTAGTAAATACTTTCATGGCCATTGGAATAATTAATTCGAAGAAAGGGAAAAAGAGATCCTAAGAGCCTACCACATGGGATATAACATGTATGATATCCAGCTTGTGGTAAGAGTGCGTTGATCTCTCCTGACCGCCTCAACGATGTCCCGTGCTGTTTGCTGCTCGGTTTGCTGCATCAACCTGATCAATTAAAAGATGATGAAATGCTTAAACGATTCAAGTATAATATCACGATCGATTAGTGAAATATCTTTCCACATTAATATCACGTTTGGAAATACCTTGGCTCTACATTTAGGGCTACGGTGGTAGAGATCAATTGGCTAGCGTTGCTGAAATGCTGGCCTATCGCTTCCATGAGACCTAGACCGATCATAAATATTGATTACGCTTGATAATACTCGTGGTGATAACTGATCAATCAGACTTTATTATTGAAAAGGCAAGCCACTTCTAGGTGTTAATACAGTTTATATTCCCTTCATTGAGAGAACGACCTCGGTCTTCTTTTTCACTTTGCCAAGATTGCCTAGGCGCTATTGCTGACTCGTTGATCGGGAGTCGTTTTCTCCGTGAATGCAATATAGATATTGACCTTCAAGTATAAACGGCAAGCTATTGCAGAATAAGTTCGACGGTATTTGTTAGCTAGTGAGCTTGTTGCACATTTCAGAAATGCAAGAAAACATTTCACAATATTTGTGTTTTTAAAATAACATATTCATAACGATTGGACAATTGAGTCTCTGTACATCTACAAACCGACAAGAGCCGCCCTCGATCCCATATAAGCATCTTTGGTTGACGCTGCAGGAATTACTGTAACAATGTGGCTATGCTTGCACTGTATCATAGAAGGGATGAACGCTAACATCGTCTGAAACATGATAGTTGAGTGAAAATTTTATGAATCAATAAAATTATCCTGTGGTTAATAAAAGCTCTATCTAATTCCAGTCAACAGCGTATAATAATCGGCTTTGCATTGAAAACAAAACTGCACAATACCACCAGTCCGGAAGAAATAACAAATTTTCAAAATGCTAATTGATCGGAAAAAGTAACAGACTATTATGAAAATAAGATGAAGAATACTAACTAACCCAGTAATGACTCATAAGATTTGTGGAAACGGTGTCCAAAATAGTTTGACTAGAATCTCCGCCACAGGTAATGAGTATATCGACATGTCCGATATCTCTGTGAATTTGTTTTGCAGTATCAAGTATTTCGACTCTGTTGGCCGAGTTGCATTTATATGCGAATATTTTTGGCTCTTTTGAAACTTGGTAAAGGCCCTTCTGAGGTTCAAGTTCCTCGATTCTTTGGTGCTGTGAAGTGAAATCGGAAGCGCACTGCTGGTCGGAATGTAAATTCTTATCAATACATGCGACTATGCATCCAGCTTTGTGAAATTCTTCGGCTACGGCTTTTCCTAAGCCCGATCCTGCCCCAGTAACCTATCCAAGATAAAGTAATGAGTTTAGGACATTCTTCTAAGAACATTTTACCATCCAGTTATATCATATCGTAAATGAAATGTTATCCGTGGCGGTAAACTTGTTTACAAGCATGATATAAAAAGGTCTAATTGATTGCATTTACTATATAGAGTGAGAGGCTATTTTCAATCTTACCACAACTGTGTCATTTTTTAAGTCTCTCGGTGGCCTTGGCAGGAAATTTTGTATGAGAGCTAATGCTCCCAGTAAGAGGCCTATTAGAGCGGCGATAAAAACCTCTGCTCCAAGATACAGAAAAACTGCAGTGGGCAAACCAGAGACCCGTGTGATATTGCTATTCGGTTGGTCGTCACAATGCGAGAACATCTTTTTCACAAGATCTGAATAAATTCAAAGGAATCATTTGCCTGAACGTTACTGGCAAGGAAAACGTTAAATTTCATTTAAATAAAATTATCGCATCCATTTTATGTATAAAGTAACATCGTACAGAGAATTTGGATAAACACCGACTGAGACCCTGCTGGAATTTCAATATAGGTACTCGAATAAATACCCCACGATTCAATTAGATAATATAGAATGTGATGATTATCGTCTTGCATTTATCCAACGGTCTTGTAATTCTAACGAAAAGCCAAATTATAGATATGAGCTGTGGGAGAGGGGATGCCGAGGTACAAAACATCGATGAAGAATCGTTCTGCACAGGAAAATGGGTTCTCGGTCAACAATATGAAAGAGATTTTTAACAAATTTAGAGTTCTTCAATTAGTTATTATGAACATATTGAGGCCACTTGTGGCCTTGTGAAACTGATAGCGTTTTGAACTAATTACACTTTTCCGCACTAGTGCACACGGGTATATGCTTGACCACTCAACACACTTGCCGTACATGATATTTTGCTGGGAAAGTGGGTGCAAGGATTCTGCAATTAGGTCAGGATGTTTATAGCTCGTGACGATTCAATGTAATAATCTACAGTCCGAACTCCCTTGACGTGTTGTTCAATCGGGACAAAGATGCATCAGCGTCAAGGGGCTCCGGTTAGCTGCACCAGAATAAAGCCCGGCAGTACAATCCAGCGTGCTGTGCACCAGCTTAGGAGACTAAATGTAATCAGCCGAAAACGTTCTCATAATCAATCGTTGGATACTAGATGGCCTTAGAGATAGGTAAAAGGAGTTTTAAATTTGGCACGAGTTTTGAAAGAAATGTATATTGTAATATTGCACTTGAATACAAGTCGCAATTATGGACCCCAAATCCGTAGATCAGATACGGAATGAACATAATTGCAGCAGTGTGAAAAATTCAGGCATGACCACACGCACACAGCGCTAGCTAGCCCAGGCCGCAGAAAGATCATTCGTGCATGAGTCACGGTCAACAGAATCCCACGAACACACGCACAGTTGCTAAGGTCAGACAAGCAATTATATAGCTTACATTTCGACATGGTCTAATGACCGATACTTGGATGGTTTAAAAAAAAGTAGTTTCCGCACTACACACACGCGCTCGACGACACCTGGCTAACTCGTATACCTATACATTTTCTACACGTGCAGTGCCATAAACTACGTTTCACGGAGAACACAAATTCATTGTGTTTAGTTTGTCAGGCCATTTTTCCATTCTGAGTTAGCGTCTCAATGACCCTCATGATATATAAAACGAATGTATATATTTTGAAATAAAAGCTGCAGTAATTGAATGCAAGTATATTCTCAGTGTGGGGCCTGCAGATTCCTTTCATTAGCATACTTCGCAATATGTGAAACGCCAAATTAGAACAACTCAGTTTCGATTAATGATTTATGATTTTAGGATGCAAGATTACTAAAGTAACAAATCAATCAGTTCAAAACCCTTCTAAAAACCGTTACAGTCTCCGTATTAAAAATTCTCTCGGTCAGTGAGCCCCGAGAAATAACATATGGAATTAAAGAATACTGGCCAAGTCCATATCAGCAAACTGTAATAACATATGGAATTACAGAATACTGGCCAAGTCCATATCAGCAAACTGTAATAACATTCGCTAAAAATGACACAGCAAAGTGTATATTCGATAAAATTTCGAAAATTTGCATAGTCGAGTATTCGAACATTATCTGCACGATCAGACATAGACATAATGTACATTTCAGAAGGTAAGCTCGTCCAGTTTGCATGGTCATGGATGTCAGCAGAAACTGTAGATCATAACTGTTACTCTTGAGAATGGCTCACGGCTACATCAAAGGCGAATGTCTCATTTGGAAATATTTATCATATTGAGCCTAATGTTCATTACATGAGATAATCATGATCTAACGATACGAGAATCCAGATTTTATTACCAGAACTAAACTCGAATATGACATGAATTATACAGAGCCGTCTTTAGGGAGTTCGGGGCCCCGGGCCAGAAGTTTTTCGGGGGGCCCCCGTGTTAGGATTTCTTTCCACTTGTAGTTAACAAAAACACAAATTTTCCGTTTAAATAGCTTGATTCTGCTAACAAATTTTCAAAACAGTTCAAAGAATTGAATTTATTGTCAAAGAAAATTCATTTTACCGCTCAATGCTGAGGCCCCCCGAGAGCCGCCCGGGGCCCCGGGCCCCGGCCCCACGAGCCTGTGACTAAAGACGCCACTGGATGTACAGACAAATGATGATCGCGTGAAACATAATTACACAAACAAAAAAGTTTTCTGTTACCCGGAACAAAAAAGGTTGCGTAATACCGTGAAAAAACCAGATAGATATGAAAGATGTGGTATTATTTGATACTCATGATGCTCAAAAGTTAATTTACTTGGAGATTCTGCAGATCCTGCATCGGTTACTTCTAAGGCAAACGGGTTTTTTGGTTCAATTATACTATGTACGGAATGCTGTTCACTTTAAACTTGAATCCGTGGAGGTATGGCGAACATGCTATGAATATTGCTGTTCATGAATTACGTTGGAACGCTTCAAAAATATTTGCAATTAACGAATAACAATTCATTCCAATTTGTTCAGGTGATTTGACTCAACCGCAGTCAATATTTAGTACTCAATTAGCTCGAAGCTCATGTCCTGTATAGATGAAAAACAAATTGACTGCCTACTATACAATGAATTGATTCAGGGAATAATCTGAGATCTCAAATGTTTACATCTACGAGGAACGAATTATCCGTTCAATAATCGCAAGGTCTCGAACTTTTACAGTAAATAATAAATACGAAGCCAAGAAATGCACGCATGCACATATTTACTCCAAGGAGCTATAATTGATCACTCATAAGGTCCGCGGTCGTGTTATGATTACTTTGTTCCGTTACAATGCATTTTGTATTGTACAATATTGAGCAAAACATCCGGCCATTACTTTTATGAGATTTTAATCTTTCTCATATTCAGTGTGTGGAGTTGTGGATCAAAGTACTACGATTTGCTTTGAATTTACGAAGTAACACACCGTATGAAGCGCATTTACTCGCCAGCTGAACTGGACTAGGAATTCTTGAAGACAAAATTAAAAAACTATAAACAATTGCTCAGGATGTGATTGTTGTATTAAAAAGCGCTGCAGAAATGCTGAAAATTTATTATAACCGGTCGATTTCATTATAAGTCAGCTTGTTTTTTCGTTCAGAAAACTATATAATTTCCTACAATTTCACTGTGATGTTATTTTTATTTTCTCATTTATTAGTTGAATGTTGTTATTTGTCACTGAAAATCGATACCAACAAAATCTTATGAAGTCCAATATTCAATAAGAAAACATTATGGGAAAATTATATCACGGTGAAATTGTGGGGAACACTTTACTGAACGAAAAAAGTCAACTTGAAGTGAAATTGACAGATTCCAATAAATGTTTGATATTTTTGAAGCGCTTAATTATAATAAAACGTTGATATTTGAGCATTTGTTTATAATTTGCAAATTTTTGTCATGAATTTCAAGGCCAGTTCTCTTAGTTGACCAAAAATTAATGATTATCAATCAGTTCATTTTCTCGTAAAGTGAATGATTGTTATCGATAAGCAATGTGCGAATATCGCTTGATGACATTGATTGTAGTGATTTCGACGACTGAACCTCCTCAAATTGAGCATCAATTACACTTTGAAACAGGATTTGATCGAATGTTGAACGCCTACTTGGAGACAATTGCGATTATTTTAAGCACTGCGTACGACCCCAAGGTTTATAAATATTAGTAATATTAATTCCAAATTTAGGCGATAACGAAAAGAAAAACAAGATCACGTGAATAAGGAGAACAAACTTCAAAATGCGTGCGGTGGAAGCTTTGTGTACGAAACGATTTGAAATTCATCTATTAGATCTGTTCATTTATCGGTGACGACTTATCTAATGAAATAGAATTTTGATCTAATCGCATGGGATAACCCCTCACCACGCAAACACAGCGGTACTTCAATTACTTGCAACAGCCACTCCGAACGTCCACTGCCATTCACCGATCTCGCGATACTACTAAACCGTGGGGCTAGACAGGCAAGAGTAATTCCGAAGTAACCAAGTCTGGAACTTGTTCACAGACAAAGGCAAGGTCGTCACGTGCCTTCCTCAGTCTTTCTTCCTCTGGAAAACTTTCTGGTGCTTTTATTCTATTGTTACGATCATAGCAAGATCAGCAAGATGACTTTCTACGACTAGTCAGAAGCTTGAACCAGAAGCTTCCGATATCTCATCCGGCGGCGGACATTAAAGGTGCTATTAAAGATTCCCGGCATTCAACAATAGGGAATAATGCATTCAACCATGTGTAACAATCGAGATTTCACCTGACTTCAGCCGGGTACAACGATGTCATTGATAGACCGTTCATTGAAAAAATGGACGGATTATACAGGAAATGGTTGACTTGAATGCACGTGACTGTACTGAAAATGATTAGTTCACTTCCAGCATACTAGAATATCAATAATCACGTAACTGTTTAATGTTTGGAATAAAAATTATTATAAGAAAATATAGACCCGAATAGATGGAAAGGAAAAGATAAAGAGAGAGTGACCTGACAAAGAAAGAGGTACAGGAAGGAGCCGGAATGGCAGGTGAGAGGAGTTGACGAGTTCCTTTCAAGTGTCTGTGTTTCAGGTAATAATGGAAGTAAAAACTGTGAGCTGTGCAGGCCTATGATTTTTATAGTCAAAGCAGCATGCCCCTACAAATGTCTACAGATCGTGATCTGTTCAAAACATTCGACAAGGAACTCGTAGGAAACGAGGACGAGTCATCGTACGAAAAATTTTGCGATCGCATTTTCCACATTGTGGAGTAGTGTAGAATTAATACGAAATTGGATTTATGTAGTTGTGCTCGTAGCAAATAAAAGGTGAACGAATATTTCAGCACAAGACCAAACGAACGAAGAAATAGGAAGTACACTTCAATTCATAGAGCATGGCAGCATTATATAATATTGGTTCAGTTATAATGGCGACGGACAATCGTTATAGAAGATTATGTAGTTCCTTGTTATACACGGGCTTTCACTGATTTTATAACTTGATAGTGAAAGGGCTATTCCGTGATTGATACAGTATTCGAACAAAAAATTGCTGTTTCTGAATATCCACTAATGTGAACTAAACGTTGTACGTATACCTATACTTAAGTTTCGTACTGCTTCACAAGAAGACAAATTACACTTTGCGTTTCGTGTGACAATTGAACATAGTACATTCTTTATTTTCTTGGCTAAATTATAGAAGATAATGAATAAGTATACAAATGTATATTAATTTTAATCACAGATATACTAATCCTAAGAACCACGCTAGCGGTACGTCTCACTTTACGCTCATTACTTTCCTCCAGCATTTCCTAAAAAATCTAGTATGAGCCATTGCACGTTCTCCGGGAGGATTCTATGATCAACATTCCATCGGATTAAAGACGACGATAAAATTATGAACTAATTCCCAGGAGATGGTGATAATCGATCGAGCGAAATAATCATGATTACCTATTGATGAAATTCAATGTCATAAGTCCTCGCGGTATTGAATGTTTTACATAATTTTGTCTTATCGCCTTGATGATTTCTTTCGCCGCATACCTGGGAGAGACAGCTCCGAATATACATGGAAATCTATTGGAATAATCGTTATTTTAATGCAAATCAACATGCTGTCCAGTACTGGTTTCTCATATGGACGGCGCTAGTTCTCTTTCGGTGCTTTGATTCGAGTATCGTCAGCAAAAAATGAGAATTGCCAAAAGATCAATTGTTTTTTTCTTATCACAGCTATCATCAGTGCATATGGAATCATTATAAATATAAGAAATATTGTCGTGAAAAAATCACCGAAGCCGACACATAGTAGAACCGGCGCTTGGTATGTGTACGTATACTGAATGTACGTCATGCGACGTACATACGTATGATCAGGCGATCGTGATATAGATTGTGAAATTATTGCTTGTGATGATGATCACCTGCAATTTTGACTTCCAGATAATTCAGCATCAACGTAAAATGGATAAACTGTAGTGAAGTTGATGTTCGTCCTTTCAGTCGGAAATCTCAACTCTTCTCGTAGAGCCTCCATAAGACCTTGAAAATTTGATTATACAAGCCGAATTAAGGATACAGAAACTCTTATGTTAGGCTCAAGATATGGCCGACAAAAGAGAACAGATCTAGGTAAGAATCCTTCACCTGTAACGGCACAGCGTGACGCACAGTAAGGCACTTTATTCGCCATACTGTATATTCCGCATATATCTGATACGGACACAATATGACCCTTGTTATTTTGCATCATTGCCGGTAGAAAGGCTTCGATCGTCTGTTAATACGAATATTTGATGAGGCGTGAGAATGCCAAATAGATATGGGAAAAAGTATATCACGAAGTTTTTTTTTAAATTTGTGAAAGTTTATATTTTTCGAAACAGATTTAGCCGGCTATCGCGAGTCGTATAATTACCCAAAAATTTGACATAACGTTGACTCTGAATGTTTCTTCCAATTGATAAGAGTCATGCCTAAGAAGAGGCTGATGCAGTGAAACAGCTTCGTTATTTACTAAAATTGTAACATCCGGAATACCGGCAGTTTGCATCATGCTTGCCGTTTCGCAAACTTCCTGCCTGTTCGACACATCGACAACAAAGCCATAGACCTGGTATCGGAAGAGAGTTGTACGAAGAATAGTAAATTATTCAATCTCCAGGGAGAAACAACATATCTCTCGAAAATATTTCGAGAATATATACGTGTATAAACGCAGGACAGAGTACGATAATTTGTGCATTCTATACTTTTCCCCCATTTTCCAATATCGTATTCATTGTCGCACGATTAGCATATCTATCGCTATCCCAGCAAACAATAGTGCAACCTAACGCAGATAATTGAATAGCTAATTCTCTCCCAACGCCACGACCGGTGCCAGTTATCTATCAACGAATGGGAGAACTATTTGTCATTATGATCCTTGTTGTTATATTCATGCTTTGAGGAGACGGGAAAATCTATTTATCAATTGGTTCGAGTTGTTCAAATTGCGTCATGAAAAAAAAATTACTCACGAGAACGGTGTCACGCGATAAATTCTTCATTGGTGGTGGAATTGCGTGTCTACAAGCAGCAACTAGCATTGCAAAAGATATTTTCACGGACAAAATGATCAAGTCATAGGCGACACGTGGGAGTCCAAAGAGACTACATATATTCCTAATGTTCGGGAGTCTGTGAATAAATGTATATTCTCATCATTTATTACTTTGGAATAAGGCAACAACTGAGAACTCCGAGGTCCTTGGTTACATAATAATTACGAGCCGGAAGTAAAATCGTCGACGATTATTCGAACACATATTACCGAAATATCGTAAAAGTGTAATGAAGACGGTCCGAAATTAAATGAAACGGGACCTCGCTATGCTCAGAATGTCACGTGTATTTATTACTTGGAAATGATATTGTAGGGAGTAGATTGGGCTTGTATCTTCGATGATACCATACTAAAGTAAAACGAAATCTACATAAATGATCGAGCTATGTATTTGGAGCTATTTTACCAATATTTGACAGATCTTTGCAAGTCAGACGAAGGTAGCTGTATACGTTGGACGACATTTGAAGGGTGGATACCGATAACTATTGTTTTTGTATAAACAGAATATAATCAAAGTAGGTAATGCGCATACAACCAATGATTTTGAATACGCGTGTTCAAAGAATTCGAGTTACAGCGACTCGTTTTTCGCAAGTATATTGATAAAATAGTGATAACGCGATGAGTAAAAGTGAGACGTTAAGAGAAGGTGGTAGAAAACTGTTATTATTATCACGGAAAGCAGTTCTCACAAGAAAACATGTGTATATAATTACGCTGGCACAATTTTTAATAGCGATCATATTCACTCTGCAAGTCCGATTGATATTTGAACCTCAAGCACTTCGTTTACAAGTAAAGAAAGAATCCGCAAAATACCTTTGAATGAAAATATAGTATTCCAGAAGTGAAATAAAAATGGAATATTGCAGCAACACGAAAGTATGAGAGTGTCAAGGATTTTACGACAAATGCCGAAGGATGTGCTGTGCCGGTATGTGCCAAATGACCAGTTTGTGAATGAACTGATGTCTAACGCTGCAAGATTATTGAATATTAAAAGTAAGAGTATAGAATTTCACACAATGACTGTTATTATTTCGCTCATTATATTACTCGTCTTTCACGTAACATCGGAATGACACAGTCACACCAGCTGCTGTGAATGAAACACACGATAAGAATTCTCGGGTCAAATCTTTATGGGCAGTATTCGCGTTGAACAACAGTCAAAGTAACAAGCCGAAGGTACTGGCATACAAGATTCGATCTCATGATTACAGCAACAGTCGTTCTGCTATCTGGAATGACGAGGAGCCATCGAGGGACGGTCAGCATAGATATTATATTCATGCCTGATGCATTCCTTTGATTAATAACATTCTTTATAAAGCTTGAAATTAGTACAGGGCTCTTGTCTTACATTTGTGGATATGTGTGAGCCAATCCCGACGAGAGCGATTTGCGCAAAAATTAGAAAACCCGTGCACGGTTTTGTTACAGATCCTTACATGACGATTGGTTTCATACCATTGCAAATTGCGATTGATATATCATTTTTGGAAATGTGGAAGAGTAGCCAGTCTTCTAATTGGAGGAATAAAGTAATAATGAATATAAAATTGTCCTCTGACCCATATTCCAAATCGTCAGATTAATTCGAAAATGTATGTCACGCGATAGATATGGCTTGGACGATTTCCGTATCATACGCTCAATTTGTTGGTCATGCCAGTGCTTTTGGAGCCTTCGGTGGCCATAGCATATTGCCTGATGATTATAGCGTTCACATTGATACCTGTCGAAGTATTGCACAAAGTTGTGCATGACAAAGACAAAGGATTTCGGGTAACTAGAAGGCGAATATCCGTCAATAAGGAATACACGATGACTCTCATTTTCCCTCCAAAAAGTAACCTTGCTAGGAACGAAATAAATTGTGAATAACACTTGCATTTTAGGAATTGATGCATGTGATGGGCATGTCTTCAACGATGCTGTATACAGGCTGGATAATATACATGCTAATGATAGCTATTCCCGCTACAATAGTTTGCACTTTTATATTGAATCCCATATTGGTGAACGGCTACGTTTTAACTATATTCATGTTTATATTACTGTATCTAACAATGTCTACATGCTTCATGTTTTTCGTTGGAACGTTCTTCAACGATTGTAAGTTATAGACACGGATCAGTAATTGCATAACGACTCTATTTCAATCATAGAATACTTTTCTTAAATCCTTCACGACATTCTTTATATATTCACGTATCATTTTCAAGCCCTGAAAGCATGTCTGGTGGGTACCATGTTGTGGTTGGTATTGAGTTATCTGTCGATAACATTGGGAGAATACACAGAAGATATGAGCTACTTGATACAAATTTCAACCCTCTGCTTACCGCACAGCGGGCTACTATACGGTTTATTCAATTTTGCCGCAACGCAGGATTTGAGTTAGTTAATTAGATCGAAAAAATGGACAATGTGAATTGTATCAGATCAGGTTAAAATCTGTGCCCTTGCAGTGCGGTCTAGTATTAACGTGGAAGGATCACCTCAAAACGCTACGGATTTAAGAATCGATCCAGAATCAGCCACAGCTCAGAATTTGAAAGAAGCGAGTAGCTTAGGACATAGAAGGCACCAAATTCCTATGACGATAATTTTACCCTTTTGGGTATTGCACATAGCTTTTTGGATGCTGCTCACACTATATTTTGATAAACTAAGACCAGGAAGACACGGGGCGGCGAAGCCGTGGTATTATCCATATCAGGTAACGTACTCGAGATGCACGTAATAAAACGATTATTATCAAGTTCACTTCATCGTAATTTCTTCTGCATGTTAGTAATAATTGAAAGTGAGGAATAATTTTGTTGCAGAGATGTATTTCGAAGCCATTGGAAGTGGGCGTAAATTACAGTGGTACAACGAAGTGGTCGACTGTTGAGAAAACGCCACCTGGATTAACGGTCGGTTACATTAAATGAGTTCAATTAATTAATAGAGAGGCGAAGGTAGAAAAATTTCATCTTAATTTCAACCGAAGAAAGATTCACGTAGCAATCCTTAATGATACTGCAGCCCGTAATCACCATCAGACAAATTACGAAAAAGTTTGGATCACAGAAAAATCGAGTGATAGCAATTGATGGGATGACTATCGATTTTTATGAGGGGGAATTTCATATTATCCTCGGGCATAACGGTGCTGGGAAAAGTACTCTTTTGAAAATGATAGTAGGTACAGATATTTCACGCTTTTCGATTATTCGCCTTTGATGAAGTATCATCTCCCCAACAATATACAAACAATCTCACAATCAGCGACGTTCGAATGTAACAGGCATGTACAAGCCATCGCAAGGCGATATTTATATCCTTGGAAAAGATCACAATCGGCAGACGGACTCGGCGGAAAATCTCATCGGCTATTGCCCGCAAGATAACATCCTCGTCAACGATCTAACTGCAATGGAGCATGTATACATATTTGGAATGGTATAGCAATTTCGACGAGTTCAAAAGTTCTTCGACACGAACTCTGACATCCGATTATATTTAAATTTCCTTCAGCTGAAGGGCATGTCGTACAAAGATGCACTCGAAAAGGCCGAACTAATGTTAGGCCAGCTGGGACTAGGTGCAAATCAGAACGAAAAGGTCAAAAACTTTACTCTGGGCATGAAAAGACGCGTCTGCTTGAGCATGGCTTTGATCGGAAATGCTAAGGTACGGACCAGAAGTTCGGTACTCTGTTTTTACCCTGAATTTATGATTTTTGGAGTTTCTATCAAGGTTTTCAATTGAAATGAATCATTCATCGATAGATATGAATCGTTTTCAGATCTTAATTTTAGACGAACCAGGATACGGCGTAGATCCGGAGAATAGAAGAAAGATTTGGAACACGCTATTGGTGAGTTTATTTAATTCAGGAGACGAATTTTGGTTGACCTAATCACTGAATCCTTGAAATATTCAGGCTTACAAAGAACAGCGGACGATAGTAATGACAACAAATTCAATGGAAGCCGCTGATATTTTACCGGATAGAATTGCAATAATTGCAAATGGCAAAGTTGAATGTTACGGTACGAAAATGTATCTGAATCGGCGCTTTGGTAAGTTGAATGGAAACACCAATCGTCAAATAAATTTGAATAAATTCGCATCGAAATCGATATAAAAGAGGAACGTGGCTAAAATCGGTGTATAACAAACAGGCGTTGCTTATCTATTGAGCATAGTAACACAGGATGACTGTAATCTGGAGTTTCTTACATCTGCTATACAGAACTTTTCTTCTGATCAAATAAAATTGCAAACTAGACTAGGATCTGTGATAAAATATGATTTGCCGAGAAGAACAGCGTTCACAAAGCTGCTTCGACATCTCGAGATGAATGTACGCGCATTGAAGATCAAATCTATTGGATTGAACGTTACGAGTATCGAAGAGCAATTTCGAAGGTACAAAATCATTTTGAACCAAATTATTAGTGAGTCTACTGCAAATACATTTTACGTAGTAATTTACGTTGGATATTTTTCTTCGTTCCGGAAAAATCTGAGCCAAGGTTTAAAATTTATAAATTCATACATAATTTAGAATCGGCTTCATGAGTCACATAAAGTCACGGGGCGGGAAGAACAGCTTTTATAATGATCACGAATTTGAAACGATGATTAGAAAAAGACGACGCGATCTTCTAATGAAAGGTGATTAATAAGTTCCTCGCAATTACGAATTAGCTTGTAAAAATTAGTTTCTATTGTATGGATCTACCATGTACCTGCCACCGCATGACTGATCAAATCAACAAAAATCTCGAATTCATTGCAGCAAAAACCTGGACTCGAAGGGAAGGCCACAGCCTCTCTACGCAACAATTAGCCATAATGTTTTATAAAAAATGCTTGCATATATTAACGTTTTGGAACGTTTACGGTTACTCGGTAAGTAAGGAGTAGTTAATATTCATAGTTCAGTTTACATTTTTCAATCGTCCCCTTATTTTCCAGTTGCTATTTTCATTAGTCACGTTTATAGTATGTTTGGAGATGGCGCGCCGAGTGAATCTCCAGGTATCGACAACCAGGTACTTGAATTATGACTTTAACAGAATTGAAAACAACAATTAACTTACAATTAGAGCTTGAAACTAAAATCACAATCATTCACAAGTGTACTTCTTGTGGGTCATAAGTAAGACGATATTCTTCTCAATAATAGGGTGAATCAAGTAAATATTTCAAAATATACTACCGCTGGACTCGGTATCTTACTATATGATAATACCCAATCAAAAACACTTCTCAAAGCCTTTATCGATACCATAACATCATACAATTCTAATGGAAACAGCAATAATTACTATGTATCTAACGATACTAGCACTGTACAACTGATCTCGGGGCCTACTTGGGATTCTATGGAGGTATAGATAATCTTTCAACTATCTCATGATAATTATTGCCTAGGAAAGATTTAATTCTCGAAGAACGATGTCAATTATATCCAGAAGTGCTTCATAAATCCGAAAACAGTACATCTTGTTTTATTATACGTGATGACAAAATGGGATGCAGAGTGGCTAGTTTTAAGAGCCATTAATCTTTTTATTCAGTTGTAAACGTTACATAATTTTAGATAAGAGAACATTATTTCATGGGAATCGATGTATCGAAACGGAATAAAATAACAGTATTGTATTCCGTAACTGCATCTCACAGCGGTCCAATTGCGATCAATTTCCTGCACAATGCGCTATTGAGAAATAGCGGCTGTGAGGATTGCGCGATCAAAATAGAAACGGAACCGATTCTGGATCCCGCGCAAGTGAGCGATACTCAAATTTGGTGAATTGTTGTTCTTTACTTCAATCATTGTTGCCAATAGAAAGCAATATCAACAATGAATGTGAAAATTTCTGCGAGCTTTAGCTGGTAGAAAAATAGCCGAGACCCAATTTCTGTGAATTTTTACAGTGGCAAAGCCGGATGATTGAAACAGCGGGAATAAGGAACTGGCAAAATTTTTCTATAATCGTAACACTTTTTTTACTTTTGCCGAGTATCAGTCTAGTGACAGAGGAGTTAAGATCGAGTTCTAAACAGTTGCAACTTAACGCAGTTGGAATGTCAGTGATAAAGTACTGGGTACCAATTTATATAGTTGATATCATGATCTACACTTCATGCCTGCTATTAATTGCTTCTTTAATTCCAATTTTCTACAATGTGGCATCAGATGTCGCGGGAATTGAATTTGGTGAGTTACTACAAGATATTTTCAGCACCCAGGATAGACGCATTGTAAACTTTCATCTGAATATCTCATGTTTCAGTCCAAATGCTGACAATATTCCTACTGTATGGAATCGCAGCGCTACCTATGGGGTATATCCTACATTTCTTTGTACAAAGAGTCGAAATCACATGTATAATTGTATTAATGGTTAACGTGATAACTCGTAAGCACTTAACTATTACTTTTGTGTATGATGAGAAGAAGAATAGGCTTTAATACTTGTTTGAACTCCATTTACAGTGATTTTTATAAACGGAAGTTTAACGCATCCGATACTAATGCGGATTATCCCACCGTCAGGAAGAGAAATAGCTGATATATTATTCCATTTGTTTCCTCAATACACATTGGCATGTGTAATCAGCAGTTTTTTATCTATACATATTTACAACGATCAATGTGGGCAGCTCGATAATTGCCGATCTGCATTCTGGGCAGAAGATCCATGTTGCCGTGAGTTGAAGACGAGAAGAGAATTCTAGAATTTAAATACCCAAACATTAAATAATTCAAAAGTACTCAGAAACTATACTTTTCTGTACAATAGAATATTATTTCAATTATATTAGAAGCCTGTGGAGAAGTTGGCTGCTTTCGACCTCTGAGTATTATGTGGACAAGACGCATGACACGCAGATTTAATCATTCCATAATGGTTGATATCGTTATATACTTAATCGAAACTTCACTGTTTCTAATGATCATAATTTTCATTGAATCGCGATTCAAAAAAAGAATTGGACGATTCTATGAGAAACAGATTTATCCAGCTGAAATTAATGGAACTATAACAGAACCGTATGGGTTGTTTTCAAAGGACCGAGTAGATGACTTTGTAGAAGGTAAGAACAAATAACTGGCTGATTTCTAAACAATAATAACGATTGCTCTGCATTGATTGAGAAAATGTACACGGATATTCAACAGAATGTAAATTGAGCGAGAGCGCCTCCACCGACGTGGTGTTATCAGTTCAAAATTTGTCGAAGAAATTTTTGGGAAAGGCTGTAGTACGAGGAGTTAATTTTAATGTGAGTACTTTCGTATGTTTAAAACTTGATGGAGCTAAGCAATTCAGAAATTATATTTTTAATCAATATCAACAGGTGTATAAAAATGAATGCTTGGGATTACTTGGTATAAACGGCGCCGGTAAATCGACAATTTTTAGAATGTTAAACGGAGAAGAACTACCGACTGGCGGAAAGGCAATTACTCAAAACTATGATTTGATGAAAGATCCTCACTCAGTAAGTCTCATCACATTTTTCAAACTCTTTTGAGGTGTGATGAGCTCATGTCAAATTCTAATTACAACGAAATTTATCAAGTTTTTGAGCATGGTTGGCTACTGTCCTCAAATCGGAGGGTTGAATAACTTCATGACAGCGAGGGAAAATCTACGGCTACATGCGACGCTCCGTGGCATACCTCTGGAGCGAGTAAAAGACGAAGTAGACAAATGGCTAGACGCATTTGGTGGGCGGATAAACGACTTTCGAATAAAAACAAGACGACTGAGAAATGATTGAATGCGTTACAAATTTACTTTCAGATCTTCTGGATTATGAGAATATGAAAGTGAAGTATTGTTCCTGGGGAATTCAGAGAAAAATTTGTATCTTGCAAAGTTTGATTGGTGATTTGCCGATCGTTTTACTAGACGAACCAACTGCCGGGATGGATGCGATAGCTAGACAAGTTGTCTGCGATACTTTGAACTTTGTCCGTGAAATGAACAGATCCTTGCTGATCACGACGCAGAGGTACAATTTTCATCAAATATATATATGTAGGTGAAATGAGTTCTTCTGATTCACAAACGAGATATTGATTTCTGACTCTTCAGTATGGAGGAAGCAGAAACTCTTTGTGTAAGGATAGGTGTATTAGTCAAAGGACAATTGGTAGCTTTTGGAAGTAGCGAACAGCTCAAACATCAACACGGAGAGTATTTTACATTAAATATTGGAATGCCAGGAACAGCGAGTACCGAAAAAATCGAAGAAGTTAAAAAAGCCGTTGAAAATATATTCACAGGTTTTCACTTCAGGAGCTTGCATGTTGTGAGTTTCTCTGCTTGGATATCAGTAGCTAGCAAGCACATTAGGCTGCTTTTCCAATATCTAGTTCACATCGTGCTTGGTTGAAAAATTTCATTTTCAGGGTATACTGAAGTACGAAATCGATGCAAGTGCAACAATGTACAGCATGATATTTAGAAAACTCGAGAAACTGAAAGCAAAATATCCTGAAATATCCGACAGCTCGGTCAGCCAGACAACAATGGAACAGGTGTTTTTATCGTTATGCGAAAAATATCGTGACATTGAAATTCCACAAGAGAAATCGATATGTATGAAAAAATTCGTCAACGAAGCACATCGCGTCTAATGCGGAGAATCGTATGAAATAAAACATGGTTTTGAATAAAAGACAAACATAAGAAAAATCTGCACACCATAAAGAATACATTCAGATAAATATTAGAGGATGATAATATGCTACATAGCCATCGGACTCAACGATAGATCTAATAAACTTGATAACTTACTTGCAGACAGGTATCACTGCAAATAGTTAGACCATTAATCCGGTGCTCTAGATTTCCTTCGTTTCAATCCGGACCAGCAGATCTCTGTCAGTAATTTTTGAAGTAGTCTAGTAGGCGGCCGCATGTCCCAGCTGCTACTTTAATTCTTATCTAAATTTTCGATACTGTACTACTTGAGGCTAAAATTTATAATGATAAATATCGGCTGACACTTTTCGATGAAGAAAGATCTTGATTTCTCTTGACTCTCAAGGGAGATTCCCGAAAATCGGCAAAAAAATCCAAATCTTTTTTCATCGATAAATTTTTGCCAGTATTATTTCTCGTGATTTTGTTCAGTTATATTCTCGGTTTTAGTTATCGTGAATTTCGAAAATACACGTGAAATTAAACTTTGAATTGAAATAATAGATCTGGCATAATGTTGTTTTTTGAAACTTGCTATGCGCTACGGGTTAGTTCTGGCTTTCGTTTATTTGTTTCTGTGTTTCGAATAATTTCCTGTTGATGAGTAAATTAAACGAATGAAAATTGATAACTTGAGGTATTGAAAGCAATAGACAATACTCAATATTCAATTATATTTCGTCGTCTCGTCCTCAAGATCAAGTAACATCGTTACTGGTTGGTTCGTTGCACCTATACTCTACAATTCATAATTCATAATTAGATTCGAACTGTCACGTGTCGAGATCTCGAGACTAGAGCTTCTATTTTTATACTTTTGTGTTTTGTTATGTATCCGTTTCCGAATGAAATGTGCCATAGGCAAAGGGCGTTGAACACTCTGCAATGAATTCATCCATTTTCAGAATAATGAAATATCGCTTCTGGATGAATAAACTCATAATTACACCGTAAATTTGTATAATTTCACAAAAACCACAACACAAGAAACCAGCGTCATCAAGTCAACAATAAAATCATAGATTTTTTCCCTGGCTGCACTAGTGCGCACTGAGTGGCACTGAGTGTACGTAACACTCAACGCTTCGATCTACGTAGGATATAGCGTTGACCAAAGAATGTTAACGCTCTGGTTAACGACAGCTCCCCTGGGGAAAAATTTGTGCCAGAAAGTGGACTTTAGTGGGCTTCAAACGTCGGTAATGTAGACTAAAATAACACACAATGTATGCTGCGTACTAGCTATAGATATAGTGCAATGTTAATAGGGTCGGCAAAATACCGACAAAACTGACACAAGTAATCCCATAAGATGATATAGAAAAGGATAAAAGGATAGAACCGCACTCAGTGTCAGTGCGCACTAGTGCAGCCAGTAAAAAACGTCATCACCATATAAGCACGAAATTCGAATGTATCATTGGCATTTTTCTTACATAGGATAAATAACGGAGACCGTGGCATAATCTAGCGGTAGTAATGCGAAGCTGCTGAGAAATTAGTTGACATTCACTCCACCCTAGAATATGCGATGCACACGCCGCGAGTGTTCGGCTCAGGTCGGCTGTTGTATCGTTCCTCGGTTTTTTCAAACCAAAATGATAAAAATTTTGAAGTAGAGAGTAGAAACGAATAAGTTATTGGGTATAATATTTCCCCACAATTTCATTCTGGTATTGAAACCGTGTACTATTTGAATGAAGGATTATCCACTGAATTAGCAAAGCTCGAAAGTAGCATAAACCACTATCAAATAGGTTATAGCCAGTCATGGAATCTTTGTCGGAGGAACATCATTCGAATCCCGTTGACGGGAGTACGGAGAAATCCCCCCATCGTAAGCAAGATACTTACAGAAGTTGGATAGCATTTCCTTTATTCTCTATTTCATTCTATTCAATTATTGCCAGCTCAGTGACAAGCACATAGAGTAATCAAATCAGAGCAGCTGGTTATTTTCATTGCCTATTGATTTCGCTGATTTTATTGATTGATAATTAATCGATTTCTAAGAGAAAAAATTGACTAATTAACAGAAATCTTGATGGAAAAGAAGATGAAGCTCCGCAAGGATATTCAAGACCTGGAAGAACTGAATTTTCAGATAGAATGCTCTCTGAATATTTCCAAATTCGGGGATATTAGGCATTTACTCAAACCGCCAGAGGAGGAGTCGGCTGATCCTTCAAAGAGGATCCCTGACGTTGAGACCCAATATACGGATGAATTGTTCAAGCTCACAGGAATGCATTGTACAAAATTTCTCGAGAACGAATACGTTTTCAGTTTCTTATCGCCAGGAAATTTCATCGGTAAAGATGCCTACGCGGTACAGATTACAGACGCTTCCACAGAGCCAAAAATTGGCAAATGGGTAATGCCAATATCGATAGATATAGCTAACATTCTCCTTGAAACTCCGTTAGAGAATGTTGTGGATCTGAAACCTTTTTTAGCCAACTGTAAACACCACATCGATTGTTATACCGATAGAGTACAACAGTATAATGAACTAAAGGTATAAAATCATGAGTTTTTTCATATCAATTATTCAAATCTTTCATTTGAATACTATAATTAGGAGAAATGTGAATTGTCCATAGCAGATTGTAAAGAAATTGATACAGTTGTGAAAAATTATTAATTTATTCGTATTGATAATTAAGTACATCTAATGTTGGATACAACAACACAGATCTTTCCTTGAGAAAAATAACTCCTTAAAAACCAATTATTAATTGATGAAGTATGTTTCCATAGATATTTTTATCGATCAAAACTACAATTGAGGAAAGACAGTTGAGATGTAGATTCGCAGGCTCATATTCTAATTTAGAATTTTATATTCCAGAAAATTGTGACTGAGCTATCGGGCTGCTGGTTGGACTCGAGTTTGGGACACACGACAATAAGTTTGAAATTCTTTGGTGTCGAAATTCTAGAATATGAAGAATCTCACAATATAATTCTGTATCTAATTTACAAACCAAACAGAGTTCGCCCGCATAAGATTAAAATTGATCCATTGAATTCGAAGACGTTGGCAGAGTCTCAACTCAACAAACTTAAAAATTACTTTAAATATTTTAAAAGCCACGACTTGAAACCAGCATTTCGGAAAACTGTTGATGCCAAGGATACTTCAGTTGTATGGAAACAAGGAGAGGATCAAGATGCTCTGGAATTCAGTGTGAGGAATTCTTCACCTTAAGATAAACCTTTTTTTAGATCATCATTTACACTTGGCAATTTATAATTTTCTTCCACTTGTAAGGAATCGATGCTAAGAATCCCTGGAAATCATTATTGTGTAAAAGACACTCGACGCTTCGAAACAAAAAGACGAGCTAATATTTGTCAACCAATTTCTTTGATTTGTGAAAGGGAAAACGTCTACACAAGATATTAGAGTCGCCATAAACTCTGAATTTCATTTTTGTCATCATTGACTAATCTAACATGGAGTATTTCAAATTAAATTTGTAGGACAGCAGTACGTCGGGCTCTACAGCAACCATCAAAACTGTGCAAAGAAAAACGAAGAAGAGTCCAAAGCGTCAAGGAAAGAAGCGCAAAGTAGCGGAGACCTCGCAGCTCAGTCAGGGATCAGAAGGTCTGGAACGAAGCTCAGACCATTTAGATTCAGAGCGAGTGGATGATCCTGGTGAACAAGTGATGGAGCTTGGGGATAGAGGAGTTGAGAAAACTGTTGAAAATAAAACTAAACGCCAAAAAGCAACGGTAAATAAAACCCCTGTGGCAGATAAAGCTTCTTCTGCACCCAAACCTTCGAAAAAACAACCTCAACAGAAGAAGAATCCGCCAAAGAATATAATAGAACCTAACGCAAATGTATCGAAGAGAAATTTGAGACAAAGCATTATAGAATTTCAGGTTCGGAGACCAGAAGAGGTAGATGAAGCCCACTTGCATTTAGAGAATGAACCTTTAGCCCAGAGGATAATATTGTCCGTCGATGAAAATACAACAAAAAAAAAACCGGAATCGAATAAAACTTTGTTGGCAAATCGTGAATTTGGTACAAGTACACCGGTTTCTCAGTTCAATCGATTAAAAAAACGTTTTGTTAATGAAAGTATCGAGATGAGCCCAATTGTATCGAAGCGTAGTATTGATTCGAAAGAAAAAAAACTTGCCAACAAACCGGGATAATTATGCTCCACATTTTCGTTTTTATGTTTGGGAAACTTCTCGTTTATGTCAAAATCATTCTCCTGCTGCCAGAACTACCAGAAATTGCTCTAAAAATTTGTATGTTATAGATAAACGAGAGCAATTTTCAGGAAGATTGGGATTCCCTCGATATTTGTTCTCCACATAGCTACCTATTTACTTGGGTAGTTTCAAATTATTCTTTTCTCAGGAATTTTTGTCATTATCATTATAAAAACTGTTATTATTCTCATTATTGATATGAGTATTACGCGATGCTTACATTTATTGTTGACAAGAGACGTATGAGCTACTACAATAAAAAAAAACTGATTCGAACAACGATTTGATCTGACGAAATTTTACAATTTTTTGGATAGTATTTTCTATTTCTAACTATTTTCTCCTCAATGATTTTACTCAAATTAGTCTGGAGAATACATTGAATACAATTTTCTGTCACCAAAAATCTACAGATTCTGCGAATTTCGACATTTTTAGTTCCAATTGGTTTGTTCATTCTGTTGCCAATGATTTTATTAAAACTATTCTGAAAAGTACATTACATACAATTTTTTTTCACCAAAAATCCATAGATTCTGAAAATATCGAACATTTTCCAGAAAACAATTCTCGCGCGTAAATTCGAAAACGTCCGTTGCTACCTGCAGTGAGCATCGCCAAACAGAAATAAGAATTCGACCAAAATAAAGAATATGAAAACCCATAATTGTCATATTCTGCACACGAATAACTGTTCTTGATTTATGCCAAATTTCATGATTTATTGATAGCCAAAATTACGATATTTGAGATACATTCGACTTTAATATTCGTATTTGGCGCCAATTTGACTAGTCATGAAACCGATCAAGTAATGAGTGAAGTTTGTCGATATTCAAAAATTCGTTTGAATTTTTCGGATTGTCGGATTAGCAGTAAACAAAACACTGCTGAAATTGCATCCTATGAGTTCGCGTAACGGACGTGCCGACACCTAAAGTATTTTTTCTCAGCAAATCAAACAGTTATTCCAAGTTTATTCTCTCATCGGCATGAAATATTAATCTGAAAATAATTGATTAAAACCGCTTCAATATGACTCTTCGCAGTGATTCCTATAAAGTGTTTACAATCGCCGAGGTTGTGCGTTTTAACTAACAAATCGTTGAAGCATCAATTTCCGAATGACAAGATATCGACCGTTTTTACCGAAATTCCAATATGTGATATTTTTATGAGAACAATGATTTTAAACTATAATTCCAAATTCTACATCTATTCTAAAATTTGAAGCCTTTTCTTCAGCCGGTTTAGCATACTACGACAAAATAAATTAACGAGCGATCGTATCGCTGATTTTTCATTCTTCAACACAACAATAATCGGCGTCGAGCGATGATTTTAACCAATCGAATATTTCAAAGAATATCACGTGACGTAAACAATTGCATGCGTTCGATTCGGTGATTCGGTACAGACTCACGGCATTCAACAATGGGTGACAATGCCTTCAACAATTTTCAACAGTGGAGACGTTATGCGTCTTTTCATAGCACCTTTACGCCAGTGCAGATATTAGATATTTAGTGTGATTATTTCAGCTGGTGCAAGAAGACAAACAAAAACAACGGCAATAGCAGTAATAATTGACACTTGGATAGATAAGAACAATCTCGACGAATGGATGTATATACAAAATATCTAGCGGAATCCGAAGATGAGATGCGGCATGTCAATAAGCAGATCGAGGCTGCGAGTCCTGATGCATCTAGTTCTGCAGAAGCTGAGGAGACTAGTTTACGGCGAAATCAGCATGGTGAGTCGCAGGATTAGATCTTGCTATCTATCTGTCACCTTTCATTTTGTGATCTATCTGTCAGCTAACCATCAGATTTATTATACATTTGTAGCTTTTGAACTTCTTTCCGTGGATTGCTCGACAATAATTATGAAGAAGAATCGAAATCAAAGAAAATCAGCGGTTTCAGATAGTCTGGATATTGTTCATTAATTTGAAAATTCTAGTGTGTGATTAGCACCAAATCTTTATATACGTGTATGTGAAACTAAATCCGTAAGTCTAAAACCACGGTATGAATGATTGAATGTGTTGGTGCGAATGATGCCTCTTGTCTATTAGACTCAATGCAATATTTATATATAGTAGCCTTTTATTAGCACTCAATGGCTGATAATATGATTTTTTAACATTACGGGGATACGAATATTGATATATTTTCGGGTCCACTCATCGAATTTACACGAGCTTTGTTACTGAATATTATATCGTACATCGCATCAATGTTTCGGAATTCAATCAAATATTTCTGACAATAATTTCGAGGAATATCATTTGATATAGTACATCGATCAAAAATGAGCCGAAAGTCATTTTCTCGCTGCTATTATACATCCGGCATCAAATTTATGTTGTTTTCAAATTTCTGAAATTTGGTTACCTTGTGAAATTTCTATGGTTTATATTCATACCAGTTTTGACCTGTGAACATAGCTTCGATGGGATATTTCATTCTGCTGGTTATATAATCACATAATTGATGTATATTATAATATTCTCATAGACGATTGCGAGTTTCTCTGAATTGATCTGCATGAAACGAAACTGGTTTGTGCTATAATTCGGTGGACCGGTCAGAATATATGAATTTGTGACATTATAACTAGAGTGAACACTTGAACAGACGTTTTCTTATGTGCATAATGCTGAGAAATATGAAAGGACAAGAAGCGCTTTGTCGAGCGTCTGTGTAACGCTGTAAAATACTCAGTATCAATTATGATATATACTGAAGTAAATAAATACGATCTGAATGTTTTGCAACTGAAATGCGATGATTATGATAACACGTTCAGGAAGTAATAATTGAAAACTGCAGTTCGCGTGGGTGTACGTAATATAAATATATAGCGTTCATATTTATCAAAGTTAGAAATCGTTTCGTACGTTTTCTTTTCATCGCACCGAACTGTTTATAATAAGCCCGGAGTTCACAATGACGTTAACACGACTAGATCGGGAAAATAATATCAGCTGTTCCGGGCACCAAAACGTCGCAAAAAATGTATAAAAAATGTGGCAACGCGACATCGAGAAACCCCACGAGAAATGAACATTTGATTTTGTTGCGTTCATTCATCGCGGTGTTTTTGGGTCCCGATACATTTTCTATGCATTACTCGCGATGTTTCGGTGTCGGAACAGCTGATATTTTTTTCCCAATTCAGTTGCGTTAACGTATATCGTAAACTGCAGCCGCATAGTTTAATCATATCATCAACGCAAAAAAATAACGAAAAATAACATTAGTTGACAATTTTTCAATGAAGAAATATCTACTTTTCTTACGATCCCAGAAATTCCCAATGAAAAATATTGACCGATGCTAATTTTCTGTCATCCTGTTGCGTAAACGTTGTATGAACTTCAGCCACATTTTCTTCTCAATTTTCAGAATCTCGAGGTTCACGTAGATTCGTGTATGTATATAGGTATACGTAAATTCGATTCAGAGTTGAATGTCGATAGAATAGTATATCGATTTCAAGGCGCGAAAATTAGTAGGTAGACGGTAGTGGCGTGTCGATAAAGTAGTAACCAACAACAATTTTCATTCCTGCCATACAAATAGTTATCTTATTATCATGATTGGAATTTTACGGCAAACAGAATAGTATATTTCATTCTCTATATTTTTTTCGTCAAACAATTCGGCAGTTTGGCTGATCGACGACGATCGATAGCATGATTACTCAGATCTCGAATAGATGATATTTCTTATCACCGTCAAACGCCGTCAAGTACCTCTGATATAAATTGTATACTTAATACCTGACTCGTACGCTGCATTAGAATATTGTTATGTAGTAAAAAGTATCAAGCCTAAATTCAGTCGACGCGACTTATCCGAATATCGACGCGACTTTGGCAAAAAAAGGAAACAGAAAGGAAAAAAATAAATGAATGGGACTGTAGGTAAAAATGGTGGCTACAAATTTTCCGCATAAAGATCTGGTTGAGCGCCACTGTACTCTCTGTGTACCGCTGCGCGTTAGGACTATACCAAGGTGGGGGCAAAATTTTGCTCCGTGGGTGTCTGCGGTCTTTGGTCGTCGATGAATTTGTCGCCGTTTGTCAAAGTGGGTTTGACCGAACAACCAGCACAGTTACGGGTAAAAAGTGCACGGGATAATTAAACGTGAACGTAAGTGAAATTCGTATTTCGGTACACTACACCCCCACCATAACGTTATTAAATACAAGTGGGGAAGGTGAGGTTGTGATCAATGAACTCTCCGATGTGTTTTGGGGCGTGCTAGCGCCGCGCCGAGCGGTACAGCCCGTCGTTGTCTACTGTCTCTCTTCGCTCGTAGTAGTTTCAGGGTTCGGTTCTAATATTTCTCTCATAGCGTCGTTAACGATACCCCGACATCATAATCTGAAACTCGTTCACGACCTTTCTATTTAATGCGATAGAAAAGGCCACATGACCTACTTTACTTTTGAGACTTATCAATCAATATTTCAATACCGTGTACTTGCACAGTTGATAGATTTTCTTCTCTAACATGCACTGACACGATATCATGATCATTATTACCGTTATTACTATTATTATATGTGCAACATAACAATATGAGTGTAGGCAAAAGTGCGTATGTAGCGATGTGTGCCTGCCCGTAAGGCTGTGGTCTGTTGCCTGCAGCGGACGTACGACTCCCAAGCCGTAATGTAATTCCTCCAGAATTTCGGCTCACACGATTATACCCTAGTATACGAGGAACCGTGGGGTGACACATTGATTTTTTCGAAACCCCTCAACTGGAAATAGGAGAATCACTCGTGTCGAGTGGTCCCCGTGAATGCCAGAGATAGGTATTGGGGGACGAGATGTTTTTTACGGTTTTGTTTTATCTAACTAGACGAAGATTACGTCTTCTCATAGTGTTATCTCACACGGATGATGTCGATTAATAATAATAATTATAATAATGATGATATTCAGCGAGGCAATAAACATTATGCAACATTCAGTGCATTTGAATTTTCAATCCGAATGCCAGCGCGGCGGCTCCCGCCGTTGTATTTGAAATGTTCATACACGATCCAATCAACTTGACGATATTTTCACGTTACCTGCTATAGCAGAATGAAAAGAGGAATAACAACGTGATAATTGTAGCTTCAATTCTATCTTCATGTCACATAATACTTCAAATCGTGAACCGTTACGGGTGTATGTATATACATACTATAGGCATTAAATTCTTGTCAATAATCTGTCAACGCTACGTATAACATCCACTCATCGTAGTTCATGAATTTAATATACCATTGTGCAGCGGGTTCCTTTCTTGCGTTCCAATCGCAATGGATCGTTTCGTGAATATATGAAGGATGTGACTCGATTATAATCATAATAGAGAAACGAAAAATATATATGTTAAGTCACTCGTTTCAGATGACCACCTAACAGAAGCTAAACATCGATCGTCATTATACACTCGACGTGTGAAAGTTGCGACCGATAAAATACTGACCTACGTAATACACGTCGGAGTATAAATGATAAATGAGCAAAGATGAATGACATTGAAAATTTTGGAATGCATTCCTCTGGTGGAATTGGCTCGAAAATGCCACACAGCCACTCGACACCGGCCGGCGTTGACGGCGGTAGTAGAACTCCACCGGCTACACCAAGAAAGGCTGGAAAAATGCTGGCTGTTCGTGTTCAGATGCTTGATGACACCGTCACCATGTTCCAAGTGCAGGTAAAAAATAAAGATAAAAAACAAACTATAAACGACAACACTTAACTTGAAGATTGTGTATATATTGTTATTCGAAAGCAGAATCAGGCTGAAGTTTGTAATGTATTTTCGAAAGACAAATTTCGACGAAAAATCTAGATTTTTTGGTTGCTATTTCCGCGATTTTGTTGCGTAACGTTATAAACTATAGAAACATTCGAACCAATAATTGATGATATTTAATTGCTGTCGATCATCGTAGTCTAGCTTTTTCTGATCAGTGATCGATCCTTCAGTTCGGATCGGGGAAAGAACAAACAACAATTAATTTCGTGCTACTCATATTTCCTCATCTGGAATCTAGGTTCTAGCCTACATCCATGTATACAATAGGGTTGAATTTCTTGATGGCCCGATTAGCACGCGATTTATAGCGATCATCCGCAGTCATAGAACTATCGGTACATAACGTAGCTGCTAACAGCTAGTCTCCTCCCATCCTCTTAATTCCAGGGTTGAAAATTTATTGTCATTGAAAGGAGGAACCTTCGTGTTTGAATTGATGCCTTGGCTGATATTGTCGATTGAATAATTTCTCGCCAACTATAGAACGGCCGGCTTACATACATATAGGTATACATGTATGTATATGGTATACATATATACATTATATCGTACGTTCGATTGTACAGAATGCTTTTACATAGGTATATTGCATTCGGAGCTACAAGATGAAATATATTTTCTTCTTTCATCCGCCGTTCGATTATTCTTGATTTCGAAATCGCAAGTCTTCTTTTTCGCTCTTTTTTTCTCTTCATATTTTCCTTTCTTGTCCGTTTTCCTTCTCGTGTCGAGCACTTGTTCAACCTCTTCGTCCGTTTGTTCCACTGCCGAGATTCTGTGGAGGTCTTCTTTGCGCCGTTTGCTCATTGCGCCTTTACTGGTGCTGCAGCAGCAGCAGCGACAGTTGGCGGTCCCCTCGGTTTGTTATAATATTCCAAGGGCACCGCCACCTTTTTACAGACGAATTACCAGCAGCCGACCGACCCTAATTTAAATACATTATGAAATCGTATGCAGTTGAATTACGGTATATAGGTACTAACAATGAAATCACAACTACGCGGACGACGCTCTTGCCTCTCGAGTTACCGTCAAGCGTGGCCAGTCACTATTTTATACTATAATGCACCTACCCACGTAGAAGGTATATCTGGTAGCCTTTGAATCTTTCATGTGTCGTCTATTCTCTACGAGAACAAACGACTTAATATTCAAGCGTGCTCGTATGTCACGATAAATCTTTTGTCTACTCGCAAAATAATGATACAGATTGTCCATGCGGTACTTATGCGGTAAAATTGAACGGAAGTATCATATTTTTTTACGTATATCTATGTCTTCAAATCGATCAGAACGGAGCAGAAATAGAAATGATCTTCTTGACCGAAAATTTCCAGCCGCATTGCCGAGTCAACAGTTTTTTCTCATCTACATCCAATATGAATCTTTTTTGTAAAGGATTGTGTGTACAAATAGGTGTTTGTTGCAATTGTCGTACTTACGATCGTGCTTTTTCGAATTTCGCGAACCGCGGCGTGTTGAGTAATTGGTTTCATTATTCATTCACCAGGAAGTCTGGAGCGAGATCTGAAGGGGTGTAGATATCAATTCAAATTAAAAAAAAAAATGTTGCTTGATGCAGATTGTAATATAGCAGGTCTACAATTTTACTCGTGATAAAACAATTGAGCATATTATCTACCTACCAATGCGCACGTGCATATTACCTGAAATTCATTCGTTGGCAATTATAAATTGAGAATTACGTGAAAATATGAATAAAAATGCATTGCCAATATTTTGTAAGTATAAATATCGATCGCGACGAAACCGCGTTGCATCTTTTGTTTTTCTCTTAATGTCCAACTTGCTGTGTAAGACACTTCATACATACGTTCAACCTGTGCCTATTCGGGTCAAGAGTCGTGGGTTGTTGAGATAGCCGTTTCCAGCTTACGATATATTGTCATTTGCTCTTGAGGAGATATAGTACATAATATAATCGCTCAACTATTCCGTAGAAGCTGATACAGGCTACTGATAGACAAATTTATTCTAGGCAAAAGCATTGGGCAGAGTATTATTTGACCAAGTATGCAAACAGTTAAATCTCTTGGAAGCAGATTACTTCGGACTAGAATATCAAGAACCAAATGGACCTGAGGTAACGTATAATAATCATTGAAGCTCAAGTTCGAAACGACTGTATTCGCTTTGTCAATTGATCTTTCCATTTTCTTTTTCTGATTTTTCTTTCTTCTTTTTATTTCTCACTCCAGTATTGGCTGGATTTAGAGAAACCAGTTTGCAGACAGGTGGGACTCACCATGGTTGATCCGCTCTTAAGGTTTTGCGTTAAATTTTACACCCCTGACCCAGCGCAGTTGGAGGAAGAGTTCACCAGATATTTGTATTGTTTACAAATTAAACGAGATTTAGCTCAAGGGTCTTTACAATGCAACGATAACACGGCTGCTCTGATGGCCAGCTACATTGTGCAAGGTAGATAGACTTATTTTATCAATAAATTTCGATCGCTTTTCATAGCTGTATGTATGTATTGCATACATACCTACTACGTAAAATTTTAATGGATTGTCACGTGCGGTTTCACCCGCAGTTTGTCCTTCTACCATTTATTATAATAAGTATGAGTACGACATCGAATCGTAACGAAGTGGAAGCATTTATTGTATTAATGTGAGCTGATTTGTGGACAATTAAACTTCGTTACCACATAAATAAATTGTCAAAGATTATTGTCCGTGACCTAGACTTTTACCTGTTTTATATCGCGCTCGTTCATTTCCAGTGCAATATACTATATATCCACCTCGTGCATCGTGCAATAAGAATTTTGATCTAACACGTTGAAAAGTTGTTATGAATTCGGTCACGTCACAATTCACAGAGTCATTAATTTGCTCGTCATTATACGAATAATCTTTTTATCTTTATCTTATCTTTATTTCAGCCGAATGCGGAGACTACGTTATAGAAGATTATCCCGATCATACTTACCTGTCAACCTATAAATTTGTACCTCATCAGGATATGGAATTGGAACGCCGTATTATGGAGAATCATAAGAAACATGCGTAAGAAACTTTGCTTTGATATGTGTGTTTTATCGTAGACTTGACCAAATTTTCATCCTATAATGTCTATTTTTTTAAACAGTGGTCAGTCTCCTGCGGAGGCAGATTTGAATCTTTTGGAAACTGCCAGAAGATGTGAATTGTATGGAATGAAAATGCATCCTGCTAAGGTGAATAGTTTCCTGAAACTACTTTTTGTTTTCGTAGCTGATGACGGGGTTTTTCGATGCCTCGCGTAGATTAGAATAATAGCATCGTCTGCCGATATTGGTTGATAGAACTTGGAATATGTTCTTTTCTCATAGGATCATGAAGGAGTCCCATTGAATCTTGCTGTCGCTCATATGGGCATCGTCGTCTTCCAGAATTACACGAAAATAAATACATTCAGTTGGGCTAAAATAAGAAAAATCAGTTTTAAACGGAAACGATTCTTGATCAAATTACACCCCGAAGGATACGTGAGTATTATTTACAAGTCGAACAGTCCTTCCATGTTTGTAATATCTCAATTTATGATGATATTCGGAATACCGGACCTGTGAAATGATAATCAATCTTTTTTATGTACTAAATCACTTTTTCATTATCATTTGATTTATTTTTGTCTCTTTATAGGGATATTATAAAGATACCGTCGAGTTCTTTTTCGAGGGACGTAACGAGTGTAAAAACTTTTGGAAAAAGTGCGTGGAAAATCATGGATTCTTCAGATGTTCCACGGTGAAA
This sequence comes from Phymatocera aterrima, assembly GCA_963170745.1. NCBI lineage: Eukaryota > Metazoa > Arthropoda > Insecta > Hymenoptera > Tenthredinidae > Phymatocera > Phymatocera aterrima. The sequence continues at coordinate 2,701,950 of OY720663.1, read as the reverse complement.
CATGTCATGCGTCAGAAAACGCGGGTACTCAGTCGAGGCTCGTCGTTCAGGTATATACACACACAACCGACTTTTATACTACTACTATTACAACTATTTATATCCCGATTTTCCGGATATGAGCTGATCGTTTTCTATCATCTATCTCATAACTATAATTCCGGGCAACTAGGTACAGCGGCAAAACACAGAAGCAGATCGTCGAATTTGTCCGAGACAATTACGTGAAGAGGCAAACGTTCCATAGGTAAGTTATCACGATTTTCATCGCTAAGTCCAATAATTACTAAATATTTAGCCACACGCAACTAAAACATGTAAATCATCTTTCGTTGGTAGTGCATGTATGACATTGCGTATCACATTCTCACTATAATTCCCCTTCTCCCCCACGTCACAAAGCTCAATCCGATGTTCGTTTGACTAATTAAAAATTGTCATAAATGTGCGTAGGTCCGTCAGGACCTTGTGAATTAAACAATAAATTATAAATAATAAATAATAAATAATAAATAACAAATAACCTAGCATGGCACACGCTGAGGTAGTTGTTGGATCCGGTAGGGATTTTCATATTGTATCCGACGATACATAATACCCTGATAGTTTAGTTTGTGTGTTTTCTTTTGTTTCGCCTTCATTTCTTTCGGTTCGATTCGATATTCATTGAACTGCGCGCCGTAGCCGATTCCTTTTGTTTTCCACTTCTTTTTCTGTTTCAACTTGTATTTGGCTCATCTCCTACCTGCCTCGTGAATTGATTCTGTTGAAGCTGGTTTAAAAATTCCAAGTTTAGGGTACATATGTCATCAAATTTCTCCCAAGACACATTCAAATACTCCTAATGTGTTTCATTAAACAGAAAACAGAGCTACACGTTGACAGTAACGTGGCGTACATGTGCCATTTTGGAATTGAATGTTCGGCACTTGTTTTATGCAATATGATTCAGTGCCAATTTCTAAAATCCCGTTCTTCTCCGATATTTGTTGTGGGTTTCATTTATTTATTTATTTTCTTTGTTTATTTTTCATTTTATGCACTTATGTTATCGATTGGTCAAGTGTTGCGCCTGCACGGACAAGGGTTGCGGGGGAGTCAGGCTCATTATCAGGCACGATTTAGACCTGAATGATCATTCTACCCCATTATTATAAGTAATAGTCAATTATTATAATAACTTGATTTTTGAACACCTATTTATTAACACTCTGTAAATTATTATACACTTCACTACCTCAACCAATGATCTTTCTCTATTGGATAAATTATAAGGAGACAGGATCCTCGATGATTAGTCAAAATACTGGAAACCCTTTTTCGTTTCTTTGCCTCATTTTCAATTCTGAACAAGGTTTTGAACAAGGTCTATGATATCCTAATCATTGCCTTTGACGAGAACACCGCTTTGCCATTCTTCCGGTTTATTTGCCAACTTTTTATTTATCGATAGCATCTAGGCTTAGAGTACGAATGAAGATTACACATCGAAGCTTGAAAACAGCGATTCATAATCGGCCACAATTGTTTCCAATAATCAGAATAATATTCTAACAAGTATTTTTGAACTTCCGATTCATTAATTTTCCTGATAAATAAACCTCATGGATAGTCCGATCAAGCTTTCATAAGCATTTGTACATTTCCAGACATGTTTTTTATGGCTTAAGGGAAATTTAACCTAAGTCAGTTCGATCAACATCGGGGATTCAACACATTCAATCCCGATGAATTAATATTCGCAGATGTATGATTGGAAGAAGACAATTTAGTCATTTTAGATCAGGATAGTTGGGGGGCAGTGAAGTCACAGACTTAATGTACTTGTTCGGAACCAGAGCTTGTGGTTTTTGTACCCGAAACAACATGAGCATACGGGATTTCCCTCGGGTTTCATTCCAATTTCTGAAAGCGAGGGATCATTTTTATACTGAGCGATGATAGTCTATAAATTGATTTCGTATATCCGTCAATGACGAATTAGAAGGGAATATACTTGAACAAGTTGGTTCCGAACAGGGATTTGACATCGTAGGTCTGATGCTGAACTTGACTCTCTCTTGCTCACAGGTCCAATTCGTTCCGGCAGACTAGCGGTGGTAGGGCATTGCAGGGCTCGGAGGGGGGAGGCTATCGTGGGGCCACTCCAAGCAGCTCCCTTATGGGCAGCTCCAGCATCTCTGCCCACCCCCTCCTGCCCCTTGGCGACCCTGGTACGTACCACCACCAACACAAAAAACCATATCACACGAACGCCTTACTCGTGTATTTCTATATTTCGAATTTTTTTTCGTATTATGATTATGATGATCGTTATTCTCCATTCGATTTAATATTTTTTGAATTGAAATTTTTTGTCCACGCTATTTTTCGTTCGAGTATATCGTAAATACTTACTGTCCTATATCGTAGAGTAGCTTAGTGTATCATGCTTAGGACGCTTCTAAATTGATTATACCTGAATTCAAGTTAAATCCCGCAAGTTATTACTCGTATAATAAAGCCGCAGGGGAATGCAAACCTCGTAAAAATCAACCGAGCCTTTCGCCGATTTTAATAATGCTAACTACGTTGGTTCGACAGCTCTGGGAACACCAGCTCTGTCTCTATCATGCGGCTCGATGACACTGGATTCTCCGACGACTGCGACGAGTGTCTCAATGGGAGGGACGACGGGTCACCGTCGCGAAGACACAGCTACGTCCTTTCGGACGCTCACCTCTATCGACGTCCACTCGCCAGCTACCCCCAGCCTGGCACCAGCACCGCGTCATCATGTCAGCAGTCAGCAACGGATTTCATCCACAGGTCGTATCAGCCCCTCTAACAGCAGTCCCCCTGAATTCCCACTGCCACGACCTTTGCCCCGACATCCATGGCAGCGCTCGGCCAGCTGTCGCGATCTTTATGCTTCTAGTTTTGAAGATTCTGGCAAAGCGCGGTCGAAAAATGATAACATCTCCACTAAATTACCTCTAGAACCATTTCAATTACCTTCTCAAGGCGAATTAGACAAGCCTGTCACGCGTTACGATGAGACCAATCGATCGTACAGCGCGGCTAGCTCGAAACTACCGTCTCTTGATCACGATCCGATTCCAGATAAAGTTTATAGTAGTTCTTATCCCGGTACCTCGTCACTGTCCACGGAATCCGGACACGAGGAATCTGGCCCCGCCGGAGATCTTTCACACGATGATCTCTCCCATGATTCCTATGAACTCTTAGAACGCGAGCACGAATTTGAATACCCTGAATCTTATTCGAGTCCTCAAGACGAACCGGCGTCCGAAAATTCGGACGAGGGTATTGACCATGAATTATTTCACATGGATTCTGAAACGGACGCGTTTGTAAAGCATAAATCTATCAAGTCTTCCGATAAACAACACTTCAAATCCGTCCTCGCGGACATTAGAAGTTTAAAGACCAAGTCGATCGATTGGTATCCCGCGGCTACTAAGCCCGAAAATGAATTCATTGTTACCGAATCTAGGATTCAAAGATCTAACACACAAATTGAGCGAAAGTTTGAGGCGAGACATGTTGATTCCGTAGATCACCAAGCCAAAAATTCTGTCTCGCACCATCCGGATACTGAAAACAGGGATCCGATGGTTACGCTGGTTCAGAAACAGAAGGTCAACTTGTTGAATGAATTGAAGAATTTGAAACAAAGGTCTAAAATCACTCATGTCGATTCTGAGGTACTGAGGGACGAGGGAATTATGCGTCCCAAGTCTAGAATCGATGATGATCTTAGCCCGGTTGAACTGGACCGTCATATTTCAGATCACGGTATGCGTAGAGCGACTAGGGCTAAGAGTATCGCGAGTCTTGATGACCGACCGCCGCGTTCGCATATAGAAACAGGCAGCTTGGGGAGGGAGCACAAATCTAGAGAGAGGAAAACGCGAGAAACTGAAGCGAAGATGGAGAAACTTTTGTCGAAAATGCAGGAAAGAGAGCGCAGAAGCTTGGAAAGGGAGGAACGTAAGCGCGTGGAAAGAGAAAACTCTCGAGAGGCGAGAAGAATGGAGAAGGCTGATTCCCGGGAACGAAGATCGATAGATCGGCTAGATTCTCGAGAACGCAGAAGCATGGAGAGGCTTGACTCACGAGAAAATAATCGCAGGCGAAGCAGCATTGAACGTAACGATTCACGTGAATCACGTAAAAGCTTAGAACGACTGGATTTTCACGAGAGGAGCTACGAACGTGTAGATCTGATGGAAAGAAATCCGCCGCACGGCCCTGACCCTCGTGAATCAAAATGCAGGAGTATAGAGCGATTGGATTACCAAGATGTACGAAGAAGCATTGAATATTTGGACAACAGCTACTGTCGGAGTCCCAAAGACAAACCTGCGGTTTCGAATCGTGAAGCTTATCACCACAAAGGTAGAGATACCATTAATTACGATCAAAGACATACCCTGGAACGATTTGATTCAGGAAATAGAAGTCCCTTCGAAAGGATAAGCTACAAAGAGCCTAGAGGAAGGAGCGCGGAAAGGCTTGATCTACAAGAACAGCTCACATTCGACTTTGATATTCGCGCTATTGAGAGCTTAAGTTCACAGGACAGAGGTGTGATAGAACGTTTGGATTCGAGAGACAGAGACAACGGAAGAAACAGTATAGAAAGACTGAACTCCAAAGAGCGCCGGAGCGTCGATCGAAAAAGTCTGGATAGAATAGATTCCCGGGAGAGAAGGAGTCTCGAGCGCTTGGAAGCGAGAGAAAGAAAGAGTTTAGAACGGTTAGACAGGCAGTGTAGCGATCTGAAGAAAAGTATTGAGAGAATCGATTCCAAAGAGTCGAAAAAAAGCAGAGTCAGTCTGGACCGGAAACCGGAGAGGGGTAAGTCTGAGGAAAAACCACGTGAAAGAGACGATTGGAAGAGCTTGGAAAAAGCACGGAAAGACAATGAACGGCGTGAGAGAGACCGCCAGAACAGGCTGACCTCCGAATTACGTACCGAATCTGTAATAGGCATTCCCAGTGAGAAAATGAAGACTACTGTTTTCACGGAATATGATCCTATGATAATTGGCGGCGTAGTTTTAGGCTTCGACGAGAGCGTCCTCCCGATTCACAATCCGGTTGAACGTACAAAGAGCGACCCGAATCCAGCAAGGCAGAGATTAGGATCGAATAGTAAACGCCACATGCTGACTCACCAGAAATCGATCGATCTAACGCCGGCTGATTCTGGGGACGAGGATGCGTTCCTTGAGGGTGTACTTGCTCAGAAATGCAACGTTGATATTCCTTACACTCTGCACAAACGTCACGTTATGAACGGCACGGCATCCGACGAGAAGTCGGAATCTGACAGCGGAAAGACCTCTAAAAATGGTGTACAAGATTCAGCTAAAGATTTGCTCACGTTGCCATTGAACATGTCGACTGACCTCCCCTGTCCAGATCTAACAATCCTGACTTCGCCTGACAAAATGGCTCTCTTCTCTCCTGAAAAACCTAAGAGCATCCTGGTGTGTACGGAAAAAATGAAACCCCACTTGAGTCCGGGCGAGAAGCCTAAGAGCATCTTAAGTCCCACTTCTAAGTTGTCACCATCTGATCAAAAATTACCAGTTTCCAATTTATCACCTTGCGATAGGAGCCCCAAATCATCGTCGAACTACAAAGCTTCAACGAAGTCTTTATCTCTTGATAGAGTTGTGACAAAGTCTTCTCCTAACGATAGGTTTAATACTAAATCCACTAGTCTAGATAAAAAGTCTTCCAAATTATCGCCTACTGAACCTAACGTGACAATTATTTCTGCCGTTGAAAGGAAAGCTTACGAGCTTTCGCCAACCGAGGCTAACTTGGTTATAGTTGCCGCAATCGAGAAGAAAAAATCGTCTGAACGGAGTCCGAGAAGTCCGAATTCTGGTCAACTCTCTGGTAAAACGGAATCTTGGGAACTGCAGAGTGCTAAGTTAACAGATATTGTCGGGCTGCAAATCAAACAGAAATTGGAACGTAGAGAAAAAGAGAAATTGAAAGTCCCGAATGATAGCTTAGAGAAACAAGATAGCATCGAGAACTTACCGTTACCAGAAATTCCGTTGAAAGTTGTTGATTCAGATAAGCCGCCGTTGCCGATTAAACAAAGATTAGCTGATAGACAATTCGATGCCACGGAAAAGCCGAGTATTCCAGACAAACCGCCGTTACCACCAAAACTAAATCTCGCAAGTAAAAACGTCTGTCAAGAACAATCTTTACAGACGACAGAAAGAACTCGCGGAATAGAATGTGATAAAACTGTCAAACCACCGGCTAGCGAAAAATTGGCTGCAGAGAAAACCGTGAAAGCACGGGAAGCCGACAATTTGCCTAATAAGCCAAGGCTACTAGAAAAACCCAGCATCCCAGAAAAAACAAAACGTATCTTGGATAAAATAGAATCAAGATTTACGGAAATCAATAAAAATTCGCCATCTAAAGTATCTAAGCCTAAGATAATCGATACTGGTTTTGATGATTTCGTTGATCCAGTTGCAGATTTACCTTTGGACGAGGTACCCGTCAAACCTGCCTTAGAATTTGATAGCCTCAAAGTTCCTGAATTCACCCCATTCATGTTACGACCCCACGCCGAACCCCTTAGGTGTAAATCGTTGTCATTGGCCGAGGAGAAAGCTCCGATCGATACTCTACTCTCACCCGAATTAGAAAACAAATCTTTCGTTCAAGATATCTCACCGAAAAGATCAAAAACGCCTCGCTCAGATCCGAAAAAAGATTTCAAAAAGCAATCTAAATCCTTGGAGGGAGACAAACCTCCGCTGAAAAAAACTGGATCAAAAGAATCGAAAACTTCGCCAGCTAATTCAAAGATTGACAAATCTAAACTGAAAATTGGTGAAATGCCGCAAGAAATAATTATAATAGATTCAACAGACGTCGAGCCGGAAATAAGTATCGTACAAAAAGGGAGATCGAAATCGGTGACCAGGTTATCTGACAGATCGTTCTCAGCTTCGAAAGACGAGAAAGACGAGTTCAAAAAATCTCGATTGAAATCCACATCCGTTGACGACGAGCTAATCAAAGGCCCGGGAAATCTGAAGGTCGATAAACCGAGACCAAAATCTCTTGGCATTTCCAAAAGCTTAGGGAGTACGGAGAAGAAAGATTATGTTGAAAAGGTGTCGCCGAAAAGAGCAGCCAGCGTAAAAAGTACGAACAAAAGTGAATATACGCAGGGTGGAGGATCCGGCAAACCGGAATTTGCAAAAACAATCACACCTACCAATGAGGCTAAAATTTCTCCCACTAGAGTCGTGGTGAAATCCGATGGCGAAGCCGAGGAATGTAAATACAGCGCTGATGTAAAATCTTCGGAAAATCCAGCAAATCAGCTAGACAAAAACAAAGATGCTAAGAAATCTAGTCACCAAGGCCTCGGCCAGAGTTCTGCTATTTTGCGTAAGCCTGGGCAGGTACCAATTTTATTTGCTCGGGCACGTCTTGGACTTTCCGAGGGCAGTGGGCTCGGTACGTTGCAAAGGCAGGGCGCCACTCAATCGCCCACTGCGCAAAGGAGAGCAAAATCATTGGACGCCCCTGTCATATCAGTTCACAGGCTACCACCGGCCAACGCATTTTCTAGCAAAGATGACACGGTGGATATGGCGGAGGAAATGATGGAAGAGCACGAAAATATTTCCGACTTAGAAGGTCATCAGGCTTTCAAACCGCATTCGATGCAAATGGAGGCGTCTCCCAATCACAAATCTGACAGTACTGATCACACAACAATTCCAGAAATGTTCACAGACTCGTTGTCAGTCACAGAAACTTCTGCACAATACTTGGAATCACCTTTGACCGAGTGCAACGAAATTGTTACGTGTCCGGATTTAATACCGTATGAACGCGAAGGCCAAGCTCAATCTCCTTCGCGGTATAACTTGAAAGAAGCAGCTACCGGTGATATTAGAATCGACAAGTTGAGTTCCACGACAAAATTTATCGATCAAAGTTCAGTCGAGTCAGGCGCCGAGCTGGAAGCTTTGCAGGAAGATGCTAAGCCTAAAGTTTCTTCGCCGAACAATGAAATAGCAAGTAAGATCTCAAGTATTGAGAAAATCCCTGGTTCTAGCTCCGAAGTAAAATCTAGAACAGAATTTTCCAGTGAAACTGACAGCTCGGAAGCTGGAGCGAGAGATCGAAACCGTAAGAAAAGAGCTCCGCCTCAACACATCAAAGATGTTCCACGCAAAAACGAAACCTCGTGTCATAATAATGGCAGAGAGGAAATGAAGAATGATGCATCCATTAGGAGGACAGCAGTTATGAAAAATCCACCACACATAGAACCGAGCTTTGATAATCAAAGTACGAAACGCATAGGGCTTGTGGAAAATAATGACACGTTCCCCGAGGGCCTTCAATTATCTCGGAACCCGAACACTGAAATGGTCAGGTCGCCTATACAAATCTCGATAGAAGAATGCTCAGACGATGAAATAGTAGTCGAAGATGAAACTGAAGTAATAGTCGCATCAGATAATCAAAATCGCCGTAAGCAACGTCTAGACTCTGGGGATACGAGTGAGGATACGCTAGACGCGTTAGACTCTCAGGTTCAAGGAGGTGACAGCGAATTGAGTTCGCCAGATTATGGGGTAGAAAAAATGGACGAAAAAACGTTGGTGGAAGTTGAATTGACACCAGAATACCTAGAAATGAAGAAAGAGGATGATGAGGCAACTGAAGAACTGCCAGAGGATGAACCGACTCAAACCGAGAGCAAAGAAACAATCGATCTGAATCGATTACCAAACGAAAAGAAATTGAGGCTAAGTACCGAGCGTTCTGGGAGCGAGGAAACCAATACCTGGACTCCAGACAGGGAGGATCCGGACTCCAGTTCCTGTTCGATCGCACGCCCCCTGGGAATAGGTCGAATACAGCCGATAATCGATAGGAAGGAGATAGCCATCATGCGGGAAACGCGAAAGGACGGATCTCAGGAAGAGGAGAGCAGCAGCAGTTCGCTACCGATACCAAAAATGGAATTAAGTTCAACCTGGAAGCCATTTCCGTTAGAAAGTTCTGGTAGTTCTAGTTTGGAAGACGGGTGGTTTCCACCGGACGATAACAACCACCATCAGTCTCAGTCTGAGGACAGTAACGGTCAAAACGAAGATAGTTTTCAGGAAGATTTGATAGATTTTCCCGCTGGGTTCGGCTATCCTATAGGTCCAGATATTCTGGCCAATTACGGCGGAGCGTTCTCTCTGTCGAGAACTTTGTCAAGGATTTCCGAACGCTCCACTACCTCAGAGCAGGACAAAAGTGATATGGAAGATTCATTCAAACCTAGCTCGAGGTCCCCTAGCTTAGAGGATGAATCTCTGATCTCCAGCGATCACCAGCCTTCTTTGTCCTCCGATCCCCCGTCGGGCACAGCTTTACCGTCTGTTTCGGATGATCGTAGAACGTCGTCGGAGCTCCCGGACATTCCTATCGATATAGTTAGCAACCAGGAGGATGAGGGTAAATCACCCAAAGTGAAATCCAGACTACAGTTGCAAGCTTCGGAAGATTGGCCGTCTCCGCCTAGCTCGCCGATATTTGGTACCCCCGTTGTTAGCCACGTTGAAACATTTTATATGGAAATAAAGCCGGAAGAAGCAATTAAAGTCACTGTAACCGATAGCACCGACACCCCAGAAAATATCGGGAACGATAGCGATTCGAGCGACGAAAATAGAACACTACACGACGATTTGCACTCCACCTTACTTGAGGATGGCCAGAGCTCTGTATCCGCCACTACGATCAATGGTACTGTTAAAGTTGCTGTGAAGCCAAAGTCGAACTCTTACATAACCGGGTCATCTCACAGCGAAGACACTTCCATGGGTCTATCTATGTCGGAATGGTCGAGTTCCAATAATACTGTTAGACAGTTCTGTCAGTATTCTGGAACCAAATCTGATGACAATTCGTTAGCAGAATTGGGGGCCTCGATATCTGACTGGTCGGGTAGTACAACGGTCGTTCCACAGCAGTATTATGCGGGGGCTCCGGCGGAGAAGAGTCAGAGCGATACTACGACATCGGAAAAGAGTGTTACTAGCATGCGACCAAATTCAAAGTGTCAATACGTTGACAACTCTTCGAGAGAGAAGGGGGACCATGTAGATTTAGAGGAGGTGAGGTCAATGAAAAAGCAGCAGCGGCAGCAGAGTCAATTCGATGTTGAGGATTATGAGGATTGTCAATTTCCCGGTGAAACATACGACGATACGATAGAATTTGACGAGTCTGGGCATTATGACGAGGCCAGAAATTACGAGGCTGCCCAATTTGACGAGGCTAGAAAGTTCGTTGAAAGCCAGTTCGATAAACATCAATTTGACGATTCGAAGTTCGACGAAACTCAAATACCACGACCAATTTTCACCGACATCTCACCTCCCCAAATAACATTTCAAAACGAATATGACGAGACCATAGCTGACTTCGAAGATATGCCGGATCTTCCAGAGATTCCCGAACTTCCGGGCCCCATTCCTGAAGAAGACGAGGAACAATTATACGATAATGTACCCGCAATGAAATATTCAAGCAGTGATCAGGTCCGTATGGAAGTTACACGAGGGGACAGCTCCGAAGACATGCACGAGAGATATGCCAGTCTAGCTTCCCGTACGAGATACGAATACGACCGATCAATCGGCGACGACAAATTAACGCTCGAAGAGAAATTGCAGAAACGTTTTCAAGAAAAACCTTTCAACCGATTTGAGAGGGGCTATTCGGAACCGGGTTTCGATCTTAGACACGGGACAAAATCTACCGAACGACCTGTCGTCGTTCCAATCAGAGCTAAGTCAACTCCTTATTATTCTACGACCAGTTTAAGCGGGGAATCGACGACTTCTAGTCCCCCGATGCAAATGAAAGCGCAAATCAGAACAAAAACAATGACTTACTCATCGAGTCGGAGTCCGCAGAGCGAGGGGGACACCTCCTCGAGCATGGACAGTCCTGGACATACCCCAGAGCGAGGAGCCCGAGCTTTCAGACGAAAAAGACAACAAAATATCAAGCGACGACATCGGGTGGTCGTTGATCTGGAGGTTAAGGACGGGCAAATTGTATCTAGCACAGACTCAAGCTTTGATGTGGCAAATATTCCGCCACCTCTATTGCCGGAACAAAGCATAGACATTGACGACGAGGAGTTGTTCGTCATGAGGAATAACAGGCATCAAGAAAACTAAGTTGATACCAGATAACTCTGTTGAAGCCTTAAAAAAGAGCGTATTTTATCTTCTTCGGTAATTACGTTCGTTCGACTTATATACCATAATCGTGGATATGTCGGAGGATGAAATCAAACGTTGCAGCTATAGTCATAAAGATGGCCAAAAGTATAGAAATTTTAGGCGACGAGATTGAATATTGAGAAATATCAAAATACTAAATATATTTCCGGGTTAGACAGGAAAGCATCCCAGTTATTATACGGCATATTATAATGCCTTGGTTTGTATTATAGATATGTTTTGAAACGACGTCAACGCGAACAATAATGTTGATTAATTATTATTATTGTCCGTTCATTTGTAACTTATGAATAACAATAATTATAACGTGACGATATTGTTATTTTCGTCTACTCATGTATGCCCGTGGAATTACACAAAACGTTGAACTACGCTGTTGAATATACTCAACATTCGGGGATTCAGATGTTAATTATATACCAAAGGAATAATATTCAGGGCGAAATCGATGATGATCCGATAAAAAATTTCAAAGTATTTAAATACATTATTAATAATCTTGTATCGGTTGAACGTTACAATAGTAGTATACATAGTTATATATCGAATATAATTTGACGGTAGTTATTAAATACCAACAAACAAGACTTGCGCAATGCTGCTTTATTAATAATTATATTGATAGGTGAATGTTATCTTAGGATGAAAACGTAATCAACAATATGGACAAAATTTGTACGTTACCAATATAATTCTGAATTTTTTGAGCCTATTACATACGTAACCCACAAAGCGATTTGATTCTGCTTATAATGATTTTCCGAGTCACTGATAAGGACAATCATCTCGCGGAGCTTCATTCAACTGCTAATTAAAATACCGCAACAATTTCGACAAAATAATGTTCATTTTATAATTAATATTTATATCATTTATCATTTTATAGTGTATGTATAGCTCATCATTCAATCTATATCGTAGGAAAGAAACATTGCTCAAAGTAGGTTTTTAACGGAGATTTGAAAAAACGAAAAAATAGTCTTGGTTTATTTTTTTTTCATCATTCAAATAGTCATATAATTATTTATACCTATACTACGCCCGCAGAGCACTCGTTTTCAAATTCTGCGCCGTGACTTTGCCGCAATTTTACCAATATTGAATATTGAAATAGAATTAAACAAGAGTTCAGAACGATCGCCCACCTTTTTTTTCGAGCGTATGTACCGGTACTGCCGATTAACTACTCCATAGTTGAGAAATGGGGAACATTTTTATTCTGATTTGCACTTACTGTCATTCGACTTACGCGTCCGAATACTAGTCTCTATTTCCGCCGGCACAGGCTTTAAGTGAACTTGAGTTCAATCGATGCTCGTTAATGAAACTATACTACGCGTAACCCTTCGTTTGGAAAGAGAGCAAAACAGAGAGAAAAAATTCAAAAATTGAATCAAAAGTCACATTGCGCTCAGCTTGGATGGTGCCTAGTTTTTGTACAATTTTCACCCTATAAATCTTTTGATACATGAGAATTATATTGAATTCATTTTTGGTGCTGCCGAGGAATAGTTGTACTATATTAATTGTAAAACGTTATTTGGGAAAATTTGACAATTGATGTTTATAAATAATGCAATGCATTATTAGACCCAATATTCATAGAGGGTATTCGGCACTAAGCTATAGATTATACTTATTATAGGTATATAATATAGCGAACCGTGATTTTGCGCAGCGTTATACATGGCATAGTTATCCATACTGAAAACACGCTGTTTGAATAAATTCTTCATTATAATATTTTGCTTTCGGTATAATTTTATACATAGAAAGGGAGAGTTGGCGCGGCTTAGAATCATAGAATATCATTTAATTCTTTTGTATAAATAAAATGATTGAAAATGGTATATTACACGCGATCGCTTGCGAATAATATTGTTTTCCATCAATCGCAGAAAATGATTAGAACTGATTACGGTGCTGGACGTTTAACAAAGACATAAAGTTAGGCCCAATTGAAAAGCTTGCAATTCGAAAGCTTGTGACCATCATCTCATTTTTACATCGCAAAAAATCTTATTCGCGTTCCGCAATACATATATCCATCTCTATATATAAAGATCACGTCACATTTTAGTCTAACGCGTCGAAATATGTCGATTGCAAAATGCAAGAGATAACATATTGAACGAAGTGAATAAAGAAATAGATATTCAGATAGTTACGTACTGTATAGGTATACATTAGGGGCTTTAAAAAAAAAAAAAAAAATCTCGATTTTCCAACGAGCCACACCTGAAATAGCTAGCCTAGGTAGAGAACAAATTTAGGTTGAGTCGAAGATCGGGCTCATTTGATTCTTCATTTTTTTCGTTTTCATCGAATTCAAGACGGATAACTATTGGAAAACATTTGTTTTCTCTCTCACAGCTGTCGAAATGTTAGATTGCGTCCTGAAAAAGATACTTTTCCAATTTTATCATTCTAATTCATGTTTAAATTGGGTCCTAAACGAATTTTCACTTTATTATTCCACCATTCCTGGAAACTATTGTTCATTATTGAATGAAAAAAAAAACCGTTTGCGTTACGGGTATGACTTTAGAAATTGAATAGAATCTTGAATAAACTCCTGTTCAAACATTTGTTTACCAACAATTATCCATCGTAAATTCGATAAAAAGGAAACAAATGGAAAATCAAATGAGCTCGATCTTCTGCACTCAACCTAGAATGCTCATCTTTCGACAGTATCTTCGTTTTCGCCTAAATTAATTATTGCAGGTGGCGTCCGTTGGAAAACCGAAATTTTTCTTTTATTTTGAGACACCCTAATATACAGATAGATATAATATATTCGGACATCATTTCTTTTCTCTTTCTATCAATTATTTAATTCTTTAGAAATACGTTATTGTTCGTCTTTCTCAATATCATGTAGAATAACTAATAATGAGATTATTATAGTTATTTGATCAGAGAAAAATTTCGGTCTAAATGACTCAATACAAAGGAGATTCTGATTGCTGGGTAGAATAAAATGATTGCGAATATAACAATTGACGGAATGGAAAGATTGAAAAAATGCAATACAATTTGAGTTTACCACATCAAATGATATCCTCAGATACCACAATATTAATAATAATAATAATAATGATAATAATAATAATCATAAGTGAATTGAAATAATAATAATAATACCGTGTCGAATATGCATCACAAATCATCGTACCATTCCATATATATAGCCATACCTATACATCGGTCTCGAATATACTTTATGTATACTATACTTGATTTATTATCAGCATTTCACAATTAGACTAGAATCGGTACTATGATTTTCCAATTTTCAATGTGTACCCATGAATACAACACTAGAAACATATAATGTCAAGATAGATGCATCATTTTTGCTATATACATGACGAATACTATATTATACATATTAAAACTCATATATATATATCTATATACATTGGATAAATATATGTGTATATATTTCATATATACATATGAATCACTATATACGATGATGTATAACACAATTTATCAGGTTGCTATTTATCTGTCGATATACACGCAGAAAATATGTATAGTTGGTAGTCGACTATCCAGCAGTACCCAAATTTATGAATCGAACCGATCATCAATTAAATAATGGAAACGCAGGTTATACATCTTTGTTATACAGATTGAACTCAACTAAAATGAGAAGTAATTGAACGAATCTAGTCATAAAAATTTGTTAAAAGTATCGTTGAGACCGTTTCAAGGTCTTGAAACGATGAAACCTTCGTTAACACTGTGCAGTCGTCCCATATTCAAATTATCATTTCTCCAAGAGCATGTGAAATTTACAATTTCCCATAGTTACGATTCTCTTCTTATATCCCGCATCTCTACACTAGACTCTGTTTTACCCAATTTTGATTACCTATATTATACATTCCCTCGCATTTGTGCATCATTGTACCACCGTCGTCCGTCGCACATATTTTGCGCACAAATTATTTCCATCAACAAATTTATCTTCGTTGTATATTTCATTTTTCAAAAATTCAAGACGCCCCTCACCTTATTTGGTATTTACCCATACATCGAATAAATTTTTTTATCACATTTCGTTATAGGTATATCTCTTTCTGTGAGGAAGAAAAGAAACATTTAGCTTATTCATTCATTCGAACATGTATTATTATGTATATAGTATAGTGCCAAATAAGGATCCCCAATTATGAGCAATGGAATATTCTTAACTAGGCAATACAGTAAAATTTCGATATCTGTCTGTGGCCCGGCGATTTGAAGGACGGAGCTTTCTCCAAATCACGCATAGCGCTCACAGGGCAGCTCCACGTTTTGCAACCCTGAGCGAGGTGCTTGCGTGAGCCTAAAGGCTGAAGCACATGCAACTCTGTAAAGCTGCGAGCACATAAAACTCCATAAGCCATGAGCAACGAATGCAGAAGCCGTAGCGCATGCGCTATGGCTTCTGCATTCTCTGCTTATGGCTTATGGAGTTTCATGTGCTTCAGTCACAAGCCGCGTACTCACTTGAGCAAATTTGCGCGCACGAACAGTTCTCACTCAGTTCACTGAATAGCCGGTGTGCGAGGGGAAGGAATAAAGAGTGTGCGTGCGCGCAAATTTGCTCAAGTGAGTACGCGGCTTTAGGATGATGCAAACGGTCACTTATCGGGCAAGCAAATATCGAGATTCCGCTGTATATTGTACAGTAATCGGAAACACGAATGCCGTATACTTAGCGACTAATCCAATACTAATAATTGTTACCGAAACGTACAGTATAATTTAGAGACTGTATACCCACCATTAACCATGTATATACAATAAAAAAAAAAAGCAAGGAAAAGGGAAAACGATCTGCGCTGCCAACTGTTTAATTTATATTCAAGATTCTATAGTCAATTTAGGTAATTGGGTTTCGTGTGCCGAATTGTAAAAAGGAACGCATTAGGTATACAGTGTATTTGACGAAGTAGAAGTGAAAAATGGCACTGTTGTTATATTTACGGTTCATTGTCGACCGCAATCTACCACTATTAATGAAAACCAACGATCGCGAATCTACCATTCATGTCACTTCTAAGGTACAAGTGCCTTACCTAACGACTTGTTGATCGAGATCTCCTCTGTCATCCGGAAGCTATGTAAACCGCCCAAGTTCACGATAATTCTCGGGGTATTCCGAACTTTGCTTTGGTTAAAATTTGGATGAACACTTCTTAATTTGCCACCATATGCTCCACCCAATACTATCTCGATCGAACTCGTTCCTCGTTGCCAATTTTATCATTCCCTATCCACATCGTATATAATTATATGTGAACAAAATCGTGAAAAATTTTCTCGCACGATTCTGGTCATATTCGACGATGACGAGCACACGTAAATCATCGGTCAACATTATTTTCACGAGGAATCACTCTCTGGGGGTAGAGAAGTTCGGTGTAACGAAGGTCCACGTCCTGGGGATTGATTATGAACCTCCTCTGTATTTATCATATTGCTTATGCAATTATTTTGACCAACGTAATAACGCTTTTGACAGGTGGTGATTACAACCGCTGGACATATTCGAATGGCTATGTCAATTCTCCGGCTTGGCATCTTCCATATCAAGTCTGCCAGGTCCGTAGCGCAATGGTTCACTCAACGCCGTGCTCTATCGTCAACCGATTCGTACCGGCTTACCCGCAATGAGACAAGGTGGTGGGAATTATAGAGCTGAGTACCCACGACACAGGAAGCAAATATACAAAGAATGAAATAAGATAGAATACGAAAGAAACTTGGACTCTCTTTATGACGAGAATATTGATTCTCATTCAGTAGAAGGTTTTTCTTCCTTTTTTTCTTTCTTTCTTCTTATATCACACGATTAGCCGTCCTCTTTTTTTTTATTGCTTAGCTGCTCATGTTTTCTTCGTTATTATTATATCATTAGTGCTTGTCTTTAGACTTTAGACGAAAAATATTAGAAGAGGAAGAGATTAAGGAGCAGTGCACCCGAGTTTCAGATTGAATTTAATTTCCGGTCATACTGTGGGTACGAGATTGAAAGTACAGTTTCAATTTCTTCCAATCTCTCTCTCTCTTTCTCTGTATCTTTTTCTCTCTGCGATTAAAATGAAGAGAAGTCGTTGGAAAAAACTGTCCATAACATTATCAGCAATATATTTCCAATCTATGACCAATATTCTAGAATCTAGATATTTCTGAAAATCGTTAGAACATATTTTATTTTGAACGTTGCAAACTATCATTTCACGTCACAACTTGGTCGCCCAACGTTTCGTCATTCACAGAGGTTATATCTATAGTCATTATGTCCCCATACACAAGCTTGAGATAAATTTATAAATCTTGACGATTTTTATAATCTCGCCAATTTTACAAATAATTTTTTGGTTTCTCAATCATTTCACTTCCAAAGTGAAGTGATTATTTTTTATTGCTCAACGCGAGGCGCGCGATTTCTTCTGCTTTATTGTTTCTTCGATAAATTATTCGCACAAAGGGGCTTGGCTACATTTTCCGGATAAACAGGGTTGAGATTCGGCAATAATGCGGCAAATTCGTTAATACTCAATTTCTACGCTCTTTCAGTTGCAGTGTGTGTGTGTGTGTGTGTGGATATATATATATATCAATCCCGATGTGCTTAATGTGTTTTAGTACTTTCACTTTTGTTCCCATTTTTATAGATATATTTATGTTGTCTTTTGTTGTTGTTCTTTTTTTTTTTTTTGTATTCTTTTTATTCTTTCCTCCTAACTCCTGTGTTGTCTGGTACTGAGCTTCCCGCATCTTCACATAATTATATAATATATTCGTTTGAAATATATAATATAATAATACGAATATTATACTATATGTATAGGAATACATCTGCCTACTGATTGTTACTTGTGAACCATTGCGTAGCGATCCCCTCACAATTTACATATGATTACAATTATCACTGCCATTTTTCACTGCCATTTTTTAGAAAAAATGAAGAATAATAAGCAAGCTATCAAGCTTGGAATAAAAAATCTACGAAATGACGTTCAAGTGAGATATCTTTAATTTTGGAGCGAGGGGGTCGGGGGGAGGGTGGGGACAAAATAATTTTCGAAAGAAAACTTTCTATAGTCCGCACTTTGAAAAAAAAGAACAAAGAACATACAAGAAAAACAAAAAGACTCGTTATTTCGAAATCGCGTAATAATTATACGAGTGGGATTATGGCGGCACAATTTCAAATTTCTTGAATGCAGCAGCCATCCCTAATGATCGGTTACACTAGTAAGCATGTCGTAATGACTCTGCACACGTGAATTATTATATGCAAAATCATTTGATCTATGTAAGCTAGTGCACCTCCATAGCGCACGACACATCAATTTACATGAAAATATGGCACCGTAAATTTATCACATGATACCAAAACTTATTAATTAATGTAGTCCTGCAACGTAACGTATCATTAACGCGATATTATCCCACGAATCGTCAGGCTATAGGAGTTCACCTATAATGTTCACGTGGAATAATATATCGGCAGAAATTTGTCGATGAAGAGTAATTTTGATTTGTTCCATTTTCTTGTTTCATCAACGTCACAAACTTTAACTTTGTCGTGAATTTTCACGAGGCCGAAGTTTCGGAACGGAGGAAAATCACGATAAGAACCCGGTCGGACGCCGTACAATCTGTTTTTTCCTCCAAATTTTGTCTCCTACGTTTCCCTTCGTAGGAAACTTTCAGACAATATTGTTTATCCTTAGTTCCCTCGACGTTAGAAAACTTCGGCCTCGTCGCGAATTCACGTCATTGCAGTTATCAGATGACGTCTTATTATATACTACACCCAAGAAAAATTTGTCAATTATGATTCTGAATCACATATCCCCGCGGTAATAATTTATACATGTTTGTTGACAATTTCGTATAATATAGTATATGTATATTGGTATGTTTTCACCAAATATTTATTCACCCCAATCCTCACGGATTGTGCTACATCGTTGAAATGTACGAAGCTTGCGCCTGACGAAATCAATTAGAGCCACCCGAAGCTTGTAATCGTTAATTTGGAAGGTCTGAATTTATCAAAGATACACAGTACGGGTATTATCGGATTATCGGATGGCTAATGAAACAATGGCAAGCTATGCAGTATTATACAAATTATTATACCTACGAGTCTTCCTATACTATATACATATATAAATTATTGATATCGTTCGCGAAGATATGGCGAACGAACATAGCATAGCTTGCTGTTGTTCTTCCGATTTTGTTATATACTTTTAATAATCATCGAAATGTCAATTTTTCGACTAATACCTACCTACTAAAAAATTCGATCTGCATCTACCGATCTACGAGACTCGCGTACATGCGTCTTCCATTTCTAGCACGAATAGAAATCGGTCGTCAGTGATGATTAAAGACGCATTGAATTTTATGAGGATGCTACTATCATTCACTTTTGACATATGTTTATTTTACTCGATTTGCAGAAGAAACAAAATCCCCCCTGCAAGGAGAAAAAAAATACACTAACGATTGCTTCCATTTCGGGGCGTGAGCTTCTTATATCTGGACACAGTAAGCACCACTTTAACAACACTAGAGTGCAATTAGTTGCCGAACCCTTAGTTGTCATCTAACAGTAATATTTCCTGCAAAAAAAATTACCAAAAATCAATCCTCTGATGATTATTAACCCTGCATAGGTAAACTAGATCGTTGACGGCGCAAGCGGAATTTCGAATTCTTTCTCCGAAATTTCTGCCTAAATTTCTATTTTTCTTGAAAAAACCATTTGATATTTGACTTCAATGATTTTTGGATAATTTAGTAGACACCTCGAAGAATACCCCTGAATTTCTGAAGATTTTTTGATAGCCTAGAAGTGTGGGAAAACTGGCGCTGTCCAGAAACGACCCAGTTTGCCTACGGCCGGCGCTAGTGTAAATAAGTTTGTCTACGGAGGGTTAAAGATCTGCATGAGGTTTCGAATGTTTTTTTTTTGCTGGGCAAAGAAAGATAGATACGTTTTCCTGTAAGTCATTATAGCATAATTCATTATCGACCCAACGACGGCTGTGATGGCTCGACTACAGTATTATAATAGTAGGTAAAAAAATTTTCATCGAATATCTTTGTTTCAAAGGGGATTTGGAGACGTGACTCGCAATCTAACCTAGCTAACATAGGGAATATTCATTTTTTATCAAATCCGATCGATGTTTTGTAAAGGTGGAATACTCAGCCACTTTCTGCCATCATACTCAACGAATTCTCAAAGTTTTAACAAAATTGATCGTGTCGTTTGCGAGAATTTACGATTCTCGTTTCCACAACGGCTTCTGCACATTTAACATAGCGCTATCTTAAATGCCCAGCAACCGTTTCGAAAATGAGAATCGTAAATTTTCCCAAACGACTCGATCGATTTTGACGAAACTTCGAGAATTCGTTGAGCACGATGGCAGCAAGTGGCCAAGTATTTCACTTTCTTAAAACATTGATCGGCTTAGATGAAAAATAAATATTCCCTATGTTAGATAGGTTAGATTGCCAGCGGGACTCCAAATCCCCCTCAACAGCCATCGACGTTTTTCAATCATGTAATTCGAAAATATTTCTTTTAAATCGATACGGATGCGTTCACTGTACACATTTATGTAAAACTCAATGAGAAAGAACTTTTCCATAGGTATAATGAGAGTTAGTACTCAATACGATTCACTAACATAAGACCTGTTATCTATATAGGTGTTACACGGTACATTATTTCATTATTTCGATATTCGATAACACACGATCATCATAATACTATTGCAATAATTTATTGTTGTTTATAGTTGCATACTGCAGTTCCGATTACATTGATCAAATTTTATAAAATATTATTCTCAAATTTTCCCATAAACTCAACCGTATCCGAATATCTACTATCTCGAATATTACAATATAATATAATATATGATTTGTATTATGAGAGTTCGTTGTCCCTGAAAAGTGAGTGAACAGTGGTCAAAATTATTCTGTCACATACCTATATGCCGATAATATTATAGTCAAAGACATGAAAAACAATTTTTCCTTGATAAGAAGAAAAGTCCCGACTGATCATAATTCTAGTTAAATATTGGTGAAAACGAAAGAAAAAAACAAAGAAAACACAAAAATAAAACAAAAATTCACAAAACCATGTGACGCTCCGATATTTTGTTGCTGTTTTTCTTTTCAAATAATATACGTGTATTTCGGATTATTCTATATAGTATATATATATAATATATATTATAGTATACAGCTCCCACTGCATCTGTCCCCAATATTAACTTGTTGAATTATTATTATTGGTTAGAGCTGTCCCTATAATAAGCGTGTTAATGGGAAGCAAGAGGAAAAGAATTAAATTTGAAAAAAAACCATATTCAAACGTAGGAAATCTATTGTACATTGATTGATTGATAAATAATAATAATGATAATAATAAATTATATACAAACTTAAAATTGCTTATACTTATGTACTGTAAGAGTTTGATCGAAATCTCCGTTAAGTTTGTTAATTTATTATTTTAGACTTTTATACCTGTATTTATATATTTTTTTCTTTCATTTTCACACCCCGATCATTCAATTATATGATACTTTAATATCAGAATATTCTTTTTTTTCTTACATTTTTTGCTATCGTTTTTATTTTTTGTCATTTATTCATTTATGTATTTTATATTTCGGTATAATCATAATACCATAATCTTATCGCACCCCTGGAATTGTTGGTCTACCGGATAATGAAAATACCATGTGTGAGTAACGCCCCAAGCTTCTAATCTAACTGTGATCATCACGTTTAATGTTGCAACATACTATAATTTATTATTTTTCGCCTGCAAAATCACGACGATCTAGATTCTAGGCAATGGTGAGCAGCACCCCCCTTCAATAGAATAAATAGCTCAGAGATCCATTTCGATAAAGTATGTATATACATGTAGGTATATGCAAGTGTATATTGAGGATATATATCATTGAACAAGGAAAAACAAAATGAAGCGAAAAACTAACTCGAGTTAGTTTTCTAGTTCTCTTCTTATTTTCCTCCTCCCTCTACAGAGGGAATCATCACCGCGTCACCATTGATTAGACCTCTAATCTATACCTCTAATTATCTATCCCCACTCTGCACGCTCAGAGATCGACGTTTATGCACAAACCTTGACATTTTATTGTTTTGTATTGTCATTGTTATTATCGTTGTCATTCCTTTCTGTTTTTTTTTCTCACAGTCGTTACGGTAAAAGTACATAGTATGGACAGCCTAAAAATTATTTGCAACGTTAACGCAACAGAATAACGGAAAAATAATATCGGCTGTAAATTCTTCGATGACTTTCCCAACGTACGTTGGAGATTCGCAAAATCACGAAATAAAAGATCAACATTTCTCTTCGTGAGATAATTTCAAATCGCGGATTCTCAAAATTATGAAACAAAATGGATAAAGATTTCTCTTCCCTCACGAAAATTCCAGCCGATATATACATAGAACTTTTGATGTTGTGTCAACGGTGCAAACTTCAACATCGTGCCCCAGCAGCCCCTATGCTTGTTCATTCAACTTCTGCGGTACAATTCCTGAACGCTGCTTACGGTTACTTGTACTTTTACTTAACCGTGGAAGAAGTAAAAGAAAAAGAAATGGAATGGAATGGAATGAAATAGAAAAATATTGCTCACCTACTTTGCCTATAAACTTATTTCAGCGCATGCCGGCTTTCCACGTATAATTAGACGATTTGTTACTCATATACGTTATGCATGACGTTATAATACTGTATATGTCCTATTTCAATTTGGTGAAAGAAAGTTATACCGCTGAATATAACATACATACCAAATGTGAAATATCGATACTATAGATCATACTATGATATTCACGAAAACGGTCCTGATGCGAAAAGGACGAAATATTTATAAGATTAGACTTATAGCTTATGTAATCAGCGAAAATTGGTCTATTCTATACACCATCCCAGATAAATAATTACACTACGGAAAAATACGTACGTTTCTTCTCTTCGTGAAAAACGGAAGTTGCGCGAGGTTTTTGATCTGGTTCTTATCCCTTATTTATAGTATACTATACAATATATATATACATATATGTATATACTCAATCGGAATAATACAGTAGTTATAATTGGTTTTCTTTTTTCTTATCTAATTAACACTTGTTACATGAATCTACTTTAATTACCTATACCTTGCAGATAATGTAATATCAAAATTCAAGTATAGCATATAAGATGGATGGATACCTACTCAAGTTTTTGGACCCGGAAATATTTGATTCGTTCTCCATTACATTATTGAAGATATTTATTTTTGCCGCATTAGAGCATGTTCACCTTGTCATCATTATTATCATTATTACTATTGTTGCCAAATTTTGTCTCCATGTGCTTAAATTTAGAAAAAGAAAACACACACATGCACACAAAATATTTTACAGAATATTATTAAGATATTTTATTAACGAATATTTATCCACAGATACCGAATCCGAGACGCAAATGCAGCCAGTTATACCAAAACAAGAGAATAATAACTCTTTCTACACGTCGTCGCAAACTGATAATAAATCTCTGAATGGAATTACTCCTGTTAGTAATGCAAGCGTTGAAAATATCACGGATTTAAGCCCTGTAAAACAAATGAAGAATGGTCAAGTCGAAGACAAAAAAACTAAGGTAAGTAATCGAATGAAATGTAGGCTAACAGTGACAAAGGATGTGAGTTTAATCTAAAATAATACCGTTCATGCCCCTTTAATCTTTAGCCTTCGAACTGATGAAGTCAAACTTTGTAACTATATTTGAATTTAAAACGAAATTTTATTCATCTAACAATATTTCTTCGCAGAGATGGCCAACCGACAAGGCTTATTATATAGCAAAGGAATTGTTGATGACTGAAAGAACATACAAGAAAGATTTGGACGTTATTAATGTTGTGAGTGATATTACGCCTTCCTTACTGTCTTTTATTGTATTTCTAAGTTTTCAGAAGTTTTTCGAGATCATTTTTGCTTTGCATCTGCGCTTCTCCTAATAGTATTATCTTTTCTTTTTTTTTTCAATTATTTCTTGTCTATACAGTGGTTCCGAGAGGAAGTATCTAGAGAAGCGGAACTCGAGGGTGAGACCGCTGTAGGTTTGATAGAGCTTCTAGCGGATGCTCACGGACCTTGCCTGCAAGAAATGGAAGCTAGACTCGCAAGATGGGAAGGAAATGCACGTCACAATATCGGCGACTTTTTATACAATACGTTATTGAACGTTCTTCCTCTCTACGACCAATATTTAGAACATCTCATACCAGCCCTTGAAAAGATGGAATATTCTATGAGAACTTCACGTAGATTCGATCAGCTATGTCGGGACTTTGAAGCTCAAAAACACTGCTATCTACCTCTTAGCACTTTTCTATTGAAACCTTTACAACGGTTACTTCATTACAACAGTATTATCGATAGTAAGTATTTCGCTAGGCAATTTTCCATTTTTTAATCCTTCAATTCTGTAGGGATACACGCGAATTTTTCTTTTTACTATTTTTAGGACTATTGGACCATTATCCTAAGGATCATACAGATTTTGAGGATTGTTTAGCGGCTAGAGATCGATTGGGTGAAACTTTGTTGGAAGGTCTCACTGTATTGAATCAAGCGGTAGTTATTATTTTCTTTTTCTTTGCACAATTCATCAAATGTTCAAGCTTTCGAAGTTTATCGTTTTTCAAAACTGTGTGATATCAGTACTGTAATTTTTGTTTCTCTGTTTTCAGGAAAACTTAGTACAATTATGTGAATTGCAAAAAGATATGAGCGGATTTGATAACTTGGTACAAGATGGTAGAAGATTTATTAGACAAGGCTGCTTACAGAAATATAGCAACAAAGGATATCAACAGAGGATGTTTTTCTTGGTAAATTTATTTATCTTCTCTCTCAACTATCGCCAGTCACAACTTGCCAAAACGATTTCGTCCAATTTTCAGGCGTTTTCAGAGCTCATGCTAATACACAGAAATGTTATTCTCATTCTCATATGATAAACTCTCTATCAAATTTTATCCACAGTTATTAATATTGATAAAGATTCTTCTTTGATTATTGTAGTTTTCCGATATTTTACTCTACACTTATCGTACCCAACAACCAACTCAATGCTTCCGAGTTCATGGTCAGCTACCGTTAAAAGGGGTGAAAATTCAGGATGGAGATAACAAGACTGGAACTGATTTTGCCTTCGTTATTTTTGCCCAAGGAAATCCGTAAGTATATAAGCTGAAACCCTCATTACTACCTAACTAGCTGCTAGATTAATTCCAATCTGACTCCAAACTCTCCAGTCTTCTGTCCGGTGCTCAGAAGACTGGAGGCCAACAGAGTTTAGTAAATAAATGACTATAAAAAGAAGTTAACAAGGTGAAATTGAACGATGAAAAATATCGCTATTGGAGGGCCAATTGGGAACGTTTGACCTTATGCACCAGACGATCTTCTATCTCAATATTCCCAAGTTACTCGAGTTGAAATTTATCACGCTACGTCTGAACAACGGTACTCAGTGTTGGATGGCGTCACTGAACTCCTCCTCTAAGCATTGCGCCATAATCAGAATTTTAATCTAGGAATTGAATGGAGAAAGAAAAGAAATCCGTTAAAATTCGGTACACAAAAAGTTTTTGAATTCTATTTTTGTTCTTCTTTTTTTACCAGTTTCGTACGCTTATTGATTCTCCCACTTGTGAGACCATCTAATCTTCATGTTCGGCTTATTATAACAAATAATTTTCATCCCTCCACAGTCCTTTAACGGTGGCGGCTGGTAGTGAAGAAGAAAAAGAACGATGGTTAGAAGATTTGAATATGACCATACTCCAAGCTAACGATTTAACCGATGGAAAACATCCATATTTATCGTTAAAGTCTTGCAGTGAGTAAAAATTTCGCCATATTTTATCACTGTACTTGATACTATAACTGAAATAACAGACAAATTATCACCAAAGAAGAAAATATTAGATATTCCTATTATTTCCATTCTAATCTTTTATTATTATAGTCTTAGGATCCGCGGATGAAGTTACAGACGCAGGATTAGAAGTGGAAAGATCTAATTGCGGTGGTGCGAAAGCTTCGCAGCGTAGTAATACTACAGTACATGTTTGCTGGCATAGAAATACGAGCATAAGTTATAGCGATCAGCTCAGGGCCTTTCAGGTAATGAGATTAAGAGTAAAATTCTTTTGTTATTAGAGAAACATCCTCCGTATCTTCGGATTTTTGTAATAGATATCAAAATTTATTGTTTCAGAATCAGCTGAGCGGTTTTTTGTTGAGAAAATTCAAGAATTGTAATGGATGGCAAAAGCTTTGGGTTGTTTTCACAAACTTTTGTCTATTCTTTTATAAATCACATCAAGATGATTTCCCATTGGCCAGCTTACCGCTTTTAGGATATGCAGTATCAACACCCTCCGAGAAAGACGGCATCAATAAAGACTTTGTTTTTAAATTACAATTCAAAAATCATGTTTATTTCTTCAGGGCGGAGAGCGACTACACCTTCGGAAGGTATTTAAATTTCGTAGTACCTAAGAGCTAACGGTAGAAAACAGTAGAGGTATATGAGGAACTCCACATCATTTCAATGAACGTTTCAAATTTTCCGTTTCGATTACTTCGTTGATTCTATATTATATTACTAGGAATGTAAGGAAAACTGAGTATCATTTTCAGATTTCAAAATTTCGTTTCAAATTTACCCTTTCAATTTCTTCATTGATTCTATATTATATTACTAGGAGTGTAAGGGAAACTGGGTATTATTTTCAGATTTTTGTGATAAATCATTTCTGCAATATGATATTTTGAAAATTGACAATTTTCGATGACCAGCTCCTTCAGATTTGTAGTAATATAATATGACATTAGAGGCAAAATTGGAAGAAAGATTTTTGAACGCACATCAAAATAGCAGAGAATTTTCTACATGCAGCTTCAATTGCTGAACACGTATTTCAAAGTTGAAAATTTCCCCTAAAAAGAAACTTGAATTATTTTCAGGTGGATTGAAGTGATCAGAAGCGCGACACAGCAGAGTCATGTACCAATCAGTTTTACACAAAAAGACGATCATTATTGAAATCTAGGGAGATCTATAAGCCGAAGAAGTTGAAGAGGATAAAATTATGCAACTATTGGAATGATAATTCATTCTATCGTCAAAACGATCTATACAGGACTTGAAAAATTAATTGGCGTTACATCTGTATACAAAATTGAGAAAATCAATTCTTCTGCCTTAATAATTGAGACGTAAAATTCGGAATTACACATCTTCAAAAAGTAGAATAAGATGTTGGGAAAATGATTTTCATATGGCGATGAAAAGATGGAAACTGCAACATAGGAACCACTCCTTTTTATATTATTATAATTTTCATGTTTTTTATCAAGCATTAAATATTATTTTACCTAACGGCGTGCGCAAAGTTCGTTTTTGCACACGGTTTTACGTGTGCAAACTGCCCTTTTCCCGCACGCAATTTAGCGTGCGGCAATGAATTATTTTTGCGTGCGGGAATGGTTTGTTTACGTTTTTACGTGCGGGAATGAAAGCAGGAGCACTGGCAACTGAGCGATAGCACACCACACACCGATCGTATACTTTGTAGCTGTTTGTTTACATCGTTCGTAACTTGATGCGTTCTGAAGATCTGTTTGAATCTGTTCAAGCAGCAGTATTCAATAGAGAGAATTGCAGAAGGCAGTCAGTCGC
The DNA here is from genome assembly GCA_963170745.1 of Phymatocera aterrima. Lineage (NCBI taxonomy): Eukaryota > Metazoa > Arthropoda > Insecta > Hymenoptera > Tenthredinidae > Phymatocera > Phymatocera aterrima. The sequence continues at coordinate 2,673,795 of OY720663.1, read as the reverse complement.
TTGTTTGGTCTCGCGTGTGCCAGTAACAAAAAATTACGAAAATGAGTGCAAGTGATAGTGATGGTGTTGTAGGAGATGATGTGCCTGAAGAAATGATACAAGCTGCAAAGGAAATTTCTTTGGATTTACTGCCTACTTTTTTTATATATATAGATGAAATAAGCAATCAAGAGAATTAACCGTTTTGTTTTAACAATTGTAATGTCACTATTATCTATCTTCTATAAATGATTATGTAAAATAAGTTGCTATCAACAATAAGTAATTATTAAATTTATGTTCGTTCGTTCTTTTCATCGGAATCTTGCTTTTTTCCATTTTTGATCACTGCTGATGCCATTTGGGGGGGCTTCGCCCCCTCAACCCCCCGGGCTCCGCCCCCAGACCCCCATAGCGGGGGGCTTTGCCCCCCGAACCCCCCATCGGTGGTTTGCGTGCGATTGCTCTTCCGCTCATCTAGTATTCTTTTACAGGAGTGATTTACGTATTAATTTGTTAATAGTGCTCGAACTTTGCACAACTTGTTTTTGTTAATAGGGCTCGAACTTTGCACACCTTGTTAGGTAAAATAGTGTACGATACTCGTATCATAATATACTATTTCGTTTACATCATCGGAAACGTGAAATTATTCATTCTAGGGATGAATTCATTCATTCGGAGAATCTTGCTGAAGAGCAACAGCGAATTGAGTATCAATTATTTGACGATACCATAAATTGTTTGCTTGTGAAGATGAGGGAATTAGGGATTGTAAATAAAACCAACGTAGGTATATACTCATAATAATACATAGAATGAAACTGCTATACCATGTAATCAATTTTAATTATTACACCATATATATGATCATAGGTATATTATTGGACCAAGTTAATTATCATCATCATTAATATTATTGGTATTATTATTATTATTATTGTTATTATTATTATTATTATTATTATTATTATTATAGCGAAATAATTTATAGGTGATAAATATTTTATTTAAGTATGGTTTCACGTCTTCATAAAAAGACAATAAATAATACTTATCATTCACATTTTTATTCTTCGATTCTATTGTAATACGTAACTATCTCGTGCAATTCAATATCGCTAGGACATAATGTGACAAGAAAAATTGAACGAAGGGGTTAGAAATTGATTAAACTTTGGGTGAGTTTGGTATTACGATATCTGAATACTCCAAAGGCTTGGAGCTTTGCTTCTCCCACCTAATGGCTATAGGTGAAATAGAGAGCGAAGAGCTCCAGCCGCTTGGAATTGTATTACCGAATTCCGCTAACGAATCGTTTATCAAAAACAAAAAGAACAGAAAAAACAGATATGTATAAGAAGCGGAATATTTTACGAGCGTGCAATACATTCGCCCTAAAATGGGTATAGTAGTACTTTTGATTAAAATCATTCTATATTTGAAAAAATAGATGAAAAAGAACATTCACATAAAGTTAATTTTGTATTGGCGAAGTTAAATTTTATATATTGATCCATATGTCGAATAATTATAACTATTTATACAGATATACACAGATATGGCACTTCCACGAGAGGCTGTCAACGTTTTTCGTAGAAAAAATTTGGTTTCTTCCATATTCCAGCATTTGACAATCTACGGAGTTTCAGATCTCTAGCCAAAAAAAAATGTCTGAGAAATATAATTCGAGTTTTTGACTCGCATATTCTTTTCTCCCTGTTCACAGATTGTAAAAGTCGCAAATATAGTTAGAAAAGTACTGTTTTCCATCGAAAATTTTCCAATCTTCCCGAAGATCACATTATCTTGAACGTCACATAACGCTAGATAGAAAAAGTATGCACTTATTTGAAAAACATCACTGGCTTCCATTGATCCCTAGTCTTGAAATTGAATTTCTTTTTCTCCGTCTCAAAGAACGCAATTTACAATTAAAACTCTGGAGGATTCAGAATCTGGCCTCGTGGGATCACTAGAGATAAAAAAATGAATAGAAATCATACTCTACAAACTTGAATCGAATATCTTCATTCATCGTATAACATTTTTCATAGCCCTTAGTAGCAGTTGTGAACAATTCCGTTAAAATACAAAAATATGATTTTCAACCATACCTCTATTTTCCATGAGTGGCCCCATCCCCGTCACACCAGCTTCTAAATTCTTCAAGAGTGTCTTCTTGGAGATGAGAATAAGAATCTTTATTTTATAACCAGGAATTCAATGAGAGCCAATGATATTTCACCAAGCAAGTGTATTTTTCTCGTAATTGTTATTCCATGTCATTCAAAATTATATGATCTTTAGAAAATTTGGGAAAATTCTTAAGTAAGACAGTATTCCTTCGGATTGCGTGTTTCTTGAAGTTTTTTAATGCTTGAACAACGAAATATGTGATTTGAAAACTCAAAATCGTATTACTTCAGAGGTTTCTTGGGCTAGATACCAAGACTTCAGGCATTGCTGTTTGCCATTGTCACATTAGCCGTCGAAAACATCAACAAACTTTGGTGGAATGTGCCATTCATGTATGGTATAGATTAAAGCAATTATTACTATTATTATTATTATTAATCTATAGGAATTTTATTGCCTGAAATATTCAAGGATTGTTGTAGTCAAATATATATAATATACAAGTTAATTCACGATTTCAAATCATCGACTGAATATTAGCATAACATAGCCTTGTTCATGATCATGGAAAAAACTAAGTATCCTTTCTCTTCTTGTATTAGTTGATCTTTTTTCCGCGATTACTGTCGTAACTCATTCTTCCTTACTTATTATCTTACGACCGATAAATAATTCTCTTAGCCACAGCGCTCTTCCATTATGTTGTTTTAATTCTTACGTCATTCTTCCTGAGCCACGTGTAGCTTATTGTGTTTGTTCTATCTTCTCTTTTACACTTCTTTTATCACTGACTTCTACGATTTTATATAAAATTATCAACCTCTTAAGATAGTTGACAAATTCAAAAGGTTGTTACAAAAATGAAAATGCATTTATGTATCTTTCATTACAATGTTCTAATTTCTATATAAATATATAGATCTGATCCAAGGCAATTACATCGATGAATAATAGATCACGTATTTATACTATGTGAATACTATTAGTATATCAATAATACTATATATTATTATTATTAAAATAGCATACAGGGTGAGTCTGAAATGGCGCATCCCTCTATTGATGCTAGTGGATTCCTCGTAAAAAAAGGTATTGGAGGTTTGTGTACCAAAATTTTTGATTGGTCATAGATTTCTAGTAAAAGCTAATCAGAATGTAGTAAATCTGGTGCCTTGTATGAGCAGAAAGCTCGTCGGTCAGCGACGCGTATTGTTGTATGCATGTCTCACACCCGTTGCTGAGCGGGCTCACTGATGAGCGCCTACTGAACGAATACGTCTGATTGCGTATTTTCTGATTAACAATTACAAGAAATCTGTGATCAGTAGAAAAATGTGGTGACAAAATTCCGAATACTTGGTTTTATGAGGCATCCGCTAAGACCAATGACATGTGTCATTTTAGATTCACCCTGTAGATTCTTGGATAATCTGCGCAGTTTCGCAAAAATCGTCCGATGGCAGCTTTGATATAGGTAGTGTTAGTATATGATATAGTGATTAGTAATTATTAAGTTTAATATTATCTTTTATTGCACCAGCAAAGCAAATTTTCAATACATATTATCACAATTAATACAAGAAATAGATTGTTTATATATTTATCTTTTTTTTTTTTACCAGCACCAAATATTGGTATAATATACCGATGTATGTACTACTACCAACTGTACTGTAATATTATGTATCGCACTGGAATTTTAATTAATATTAATGATTATACATAGTATAACGAAAGAGTGAAACAGTTGTATCATCTATGTATGTATACAGGGAGAATTCCTAATGTCTGAACACTCGGAGGAGCTTTGCGGGGCTCGTAAACTCAAATCAGCAACCATTTTAGTGGTTTCCGATTTCCTGATTGGCTAAAAACGGCCAGAAAATGACGACGCGGGTTTCGCGGTCGCCTAAACGCTATTCCGAGTGTTCAGACGCCAGGGATTTTCCTTTTATGTATGTATGTACAACACGTGGTATGAAAACGATAGTGGATTTTATAGTATTGCCGCTGCAGCGCTCAGCTGTTTAATGCGCAATAATTCATTAGTGTCCCATATACTCACAGCAATTTGTGACAATGTGACAGAGAAAAAATAACAAAATCTCCCTTGGCAATAAAACATCACACAGTATCGATAATTAACAATGAATATATGATCCTTCTTGTCATAGGATAGTTGAAGAATTATTTTTTCTCAGTGATATGTCATTCGCCTTGGATTAATTTTCCGTTTATGATGAGACTATACCTATACATATGTATATATAGTCTTTGATAAACATTTCTCATTATTGAAGCATAGTTATAGCTGTTTACTATAATGCTTCAACATTCTTATATACACAGCGACTAATGAATAAAATTTGGTCAAAGCTCATGATTTTATTCATGCTTCAAGTCTAACTCGGTTGATTTTTCTACCCACCCTGTAGAGTAGAATCTAATCTATAATATATGGGATTGCCCTTATTCGAAATCTTTGAAAGACCCAGGTTACTCGAGTTATCATTCATGCGATAACATTACTACCTTATATCCTACGTTCATATCCATTGAGGATAGCTTATCTATACCATATAGTGAAGGTAAACGTAGACGCAGATATGTGTACCTACAGGCAGTCTCTATCGAAAATCTATATCTATACTTTTATACTAATATATAAAATTAGTGGCATGGCATGTTTGTTGCCGATAAACTCAAGAACCAGTAGACCGATTTACATGAAACTTGCACCGATGTCTTGCTCACGTTTTCTCGAGTACCATAGGCTATATAAATTATGTAGAAATGTTTCAATTATTTGCGAATTTAAGATAAAATTTAAGGAGGCTCAGTCGTTGAAATCACTACTTTCGTTCTTAATGCTATCACAAGAATATTCATAACAATCATCTACTCATCAACCATGAGACCTGGCTTTGGGATTCCTGAATAAAAAATTAAAGATTATGAACAAATGCTCAGATATCGATGTTTCATTAGAAAGTGCTTTAAAAATATTGAAAATTTATCACAATCGGCCGATTTTAATTTTAAGATGACTTTTTCCGACCAGATAAGTCTTTCCCACAATTTCACCGTGACATTATTTTTTCATGATGTTTTCATATTGAATATCTAATTTTGTAAGATTCCATTGGTATGGATTTTAGGTAACAAATAGCAACATTCAACTGTAATAAATGAGAAGATAAAAATTATGTCACAGTGAAATTGTAGGCAATAGTTTTCTAAACGAAAGAACTCAGAATGAAATCGACCGATTATAATAGATTTTCAGTATTTCTGGAGCACTTTCTAATGGAACATTCACATTCTGAGCATGTGTTTATAGTTTTCTAATTTTTTGTTCAGGAATTCCCAGCCCAGTTCCTATAATTATAGTTCATTCAAATAAGGATTTTTGGTCTAAAAAATTCCTATGAAGCTGAATTTTTGTATACACGTATGTCGGTGTCATAAATAAGTGTATGGCAAAATCCCCAAAATATCAGCATGGCATTCAGAGATATTGAAGGTCAAAGGTCACCAAAATTGGTTTTTCGCTAATAACTCGCCTTCTATGCATTGTACGGCGATGGAGGCTATTATAAAAGTTGAAGAAAACATCATTATCTACAAGATTTGCGATATGCATTTTCTCCATAAGCTCAACCCTTTTCGAGATATAGCGCGGTAACAATGAATTCGTTTACGGGATAACGCTGTATAAACTGCGGAACAACACGCGTAATGCACTTTGCGAGAAAATGGAAAAATATTTAATATTAATAAAACAATTATTTATAAAAAATATTGTTTATTCCAAGCCTCGGACCCATTGTTGAAAGTTTATTTGCGCGCTGATTGGTTTTTTTGTGCCTAAACATATGTTAGACCGGTTCAGAAAAAAAACTATTTTTTTCAGCTGCTCCCTCAAAAAACTTGTTTGTGGCAAGAAAAAATTCGCGCTCAAGCTGAGCTCAATCGGACAATATTTATTAATAAAACAATTATTTATAAAAAATATTGTTTTTATTGTTTATTTCGGAAAGGGTTGGACTTATGGAAAAAATCGATTTTAACGACTGAACCTCCTCAACGCAAAAGATTAATCAATTAAGATAGGTTCAATCTTTCCCGTTTTGCGCAGTTGGCGCAAAAAGGTATGTATTGCGTTCGACAATTATAAAAGTACGATATTGTATGCGTGTATGTATTGCGCATGCATAGCAGTGATACAAATTCGTAACAGCGATGAGGAGGGTGATTGCTCACGGCATTGTTGTAAATACGCAGAGCTTTATGCCAGCGCCACCTGACAATGTAGAAACCAATTACATTTACTCGAATAGGATAGAAATAGGAGTATCTCCGAGCGCGAGAGAGAGCGATGGCGCAAGCGAGAGAGCCGAGGAGAGAGCAGTAGAGTTAGCTATTTCTCTTCCACTCGTGGAAAACCTATTTCTATCCTATTCGAGTAAATGGAATTGGTCTCCACATTGTCAGGTGGCGCTGGCAAAAAACTCGACGTACTTTTCAACAATACGTGAGCATCTCTCTCCTCATCTCTGTTCACAATTTCTGCGATATCCGTGGAGTGTCTTCTTGCACTTCGCGCGCTACAGAGTGCTGCAGAGCCATGCGTAGAGGCACTCGTAAACCTCCAGAGAGTTTCAATCGATTCTTGTTACCGCCAGTTAGTTCAGCGCAGAGTGCCAAACAGTTGTTTTTTTCGATACGATACCTATTTACGAAGTGTCGGCAGGGTGAGTGGCCTGAATCCTAAATAAATCCTAAATGAATCCTAAATACAGTTGTATTCAAGTCTTTGTTGCCGACGTACGGCATGCACAACATCCAATATTACACCCATAATTTTGTCAATAGTCAATTGACCTCCTGCAGTGTAAATTCACGGCATTCTTTTCCACTTGAACAATTTTGACGTGTACGAGGTTATAATCTCAATTTTTCTCACGTGCGGCTCACGTGTTTCAAAAAATATACAGCGTCATCGATGAAACTAAATTTTAAAACTTTCCACTTCCGTACGAAAAGACACTATATTAGTCCGGGAGCCCGTGACAGTAGAAAAATGTTGATTTGTTCGTCGTTCATATAGTAATGCTCCTTTCAATTAAGTGATGTGTGCCATCAAAAGGGACCGCTTACAGCGCAATGAATACTTAGAAATAAACTAATTTGTTCGTCATTGATCCTTCGCAAGCTTGTTAATTAGCATCGAACAATGTTCAAGAAAGACTGTTCACATTTGTTTATCGCGGCAATATGCTGCTCACAAGCGCGGAAAGATGCAGAAATTGCAAAAAGCAAAAATTCGGTCTTCGGAAAAACCCACTTTGTCGCCCATCCAGAGCGACTCGAAATCGCTTGAAATGTCGAGAAAACAATGTCCCAAAAAGCACTTCTCCGCCTCGAATTTGCCAAAAATTTACAAGTTCTTCGACGAGGACTTCGAAAAACGCATTTTTCCGCCGGTCCGGATCGGATCGGAATCAACCGAAACATCGAGGAAACAGGTCTCAAAAATTACTTCTCCCCCTCGAATTTACGAAAAGAATTTACAAGTCCCCTGATTGCGTTCCCGGAAATAGTAGGGGTGACCGGCGACGGTAGGCACAATACTTGTAACTTTTATGTTATTCGTTTAGCATCGCTGTTAAGATATTCAATTTTTGCGTTCGTTGAACGGAAATATCTAAACAGCGATGCTGTTAAACAATTAATATCAATATAAAAGTTAGGAGTATTGCGCCTACCGTCCTCGGTCACCCCTACATTGTGCCTCTATTGGGCAAACAGGTGATTTTCGCACGCGTCATTCATATTATTCTTCGAAACAAGTTGCACGAAGTTGGATTCGAAAATATTGGTAAATGTTAGGTACAAATGTCTTTGTATCGGGCCGCGAATGCAATCCAAAACAAAGCTCCCATTACAATTATGGAGCAGTGTGATAATAATCAAATAGATGTAAACGCAATCAGCGCGGGTGGGAGTCCGCGAGTGCAGCCCCCGGTGGGGCCCAAGGCAATCGGCCGGGATTTTGTACACGAAATTCGCTAGCTAACGATATCGTTAGCTAACGAATTTCATGTACAGAATCACGGTGCAGGCTCGAATCCCCTGGTGAGGTTGCAGGGGACGAAGCCCCCGCCTAAGAAGGTGTCGGGGCGGAGCTCCCTACGTGGAATAAAAAAAATCTTACGAATCTTACAATTAAAATTTATTTTTACTCGTTTCTGTCGCCCCACATATTATTCCGTGGAACAAATTGTAGAAGTTTAATTTCCAGATGTACGTTAATTTACGTGGATCATTTTTCATGAATTGATATTCAAAAGAAGATAAAAACAGAGTTTGGGTTCGATCAATAATTTCTCGGCGACTATTGTAATGATTATTATAATAATCAACATGATGATAATGAACTTAATTATAAATGAAAATCTGATGAATTCTACTTTTGCAATTTATATATTTTGAGAGCCAGAATAATTTACCAGCACGAATAGTTAAGCCCATATTACACACGCGGAACGCATATGCAATGCTGGAGCTGCCACTATGTAAACAGACAGAAGTATGACCGCTAACGTCAATTCATCGTGAGAACCCAACAACAGTAAATTGTGAATTGGTCATAGGCCGTGCGAGGAGCAGTGCTTCTCGCATGGTGTGTGAGAAACGAAGTACTTCGAAATAGTATATCGCGTGGTAAGGACGGAAAATAGGCAGTTTCCGACGAGTGTGTAGTTTGAAGCTGGAATCACACGAGTCAGAAACTGCCTATCCGCCCTAACGCCCGCCACACATGATATTTTTTGACACGCCTGCGAGGAAAGACTGGGCTTGTACTGCCTGTAGAGCATGGCGTGCGTCGTGAAAAGCTAGAAAATATAGCCTACAAAGTAAAGAGGTTCGCACATGCGCACTTCACGAATACTACATTTTCCGTAGAGAAGAAACTAACGCCCTAGTGCGGAAAACGTGACATTCGCGACGTGCGCATGCGCCAACATCTTTCCGCATGCCAGTTGGAAATTGGCCATTTCACGCCCGCTCTACAAGCTCGAAAAGTCGAACTTTTCAAGCAGGTGTTAAAAAAAACATATTTCGTCTCCCGTCCAGATCGACTCGAAATCGCGTGAAAAGCCGAGAAAACGTTGGCCCAGGTCAAGTCCCCGGAGCCGCCTCACATTCGTTGCACGGAACCGAAAAAACGCTTTTATGCGCTTGTGAGCGGTATATTGCCGCGATAAACAAATGTAAGCAGTATTCTCCAACATTGTTTGATGTTAATTATAACTAGCTGGCGAAGGGCCAACGACGAGCAAATGACTTTTTTTCAATTGTTTATTGCATGAATTATTAAGAGTATCGGGAAGCGGTGCCGCGCTTCTTGTTGAAAGCGGACCCTTTTAGTGATGTACACATATACTAATTGCAGACCACCATATACACTCATTGACGACCCAATAATACATTGACTGTCACGGGCTCCCGGACTATATAGGTCAGCACGATAATCGCACATCACGACAGGTGACCACGCACGTTAGTGCACGCCATGGTGTCCACATATGGTAATTTCGTGCATAATCGTAGATATGAGGACGTTACAGTCAACACGATAGGCTTTCCGAAAATGGCCCTCGCACCGTTCCACGACGTACACGGAGAAAAAATGTCTTGGAACAGATAAATTCACTTTGATTCGAATGATTGAGTTACTTGTCTACTACCAAGTAAATGTGTACTAAGATCAAATAAATATACTATCAATTGAAATATTTTTATAATACAAGCGAACACAAAATAATGTATGACAAGTAGGAGATATTTGAGTCAAAAAATTGTTTTGTTACCGACAAAAAACGGATGGCGTAGATTAAACATCCGATTATTTTATGTGAAAAATGAATTTTTCCGTCTGGATCGATGTTTCTTTGTCTTATAGAAATCACTATTCGGCTCGATTCAACAGATTGCTCAAGGTGATCACAAATTTCGCGTATAAAATGAATAATTTGATACGTGATATCAAATGAACCGATTGATTCAAAAAAATAATGGGTCGAATGAAACACCACCCGATTACTTCACTCAATAAATCGAATCTTTCGTCCACATAAATATATTCTCAGGCCCAAATAGAAATAGAGATCCGACAAAATCGAGTTACTTGATCCGTAACCATGACGTGCACTGACGTGATCACCCGTCGTGATCAATTATCGTGGTGACCAGTAATGTTTTTTCGTACGGGCTATACTATACTGAACTAACATACGTTATCTTGTTACTGACTTGGTCTATTATTCAGTACCTAAGTATGTGTGAACACAAGATTGCATGTATGTGTTATTATTTATTATTGGCAACGTCTCTTGTCTAACGATAACTAACCACTATAACTGTACTGACGATGAGTATAGATATTACCTTAATGCATTAATTTGGCATACATTAATAATGGGCACACATATTTACTTGGCCATCTGAATCAACGTGTTTTATAAAGTAAAAATAATTTTACATTACTATAATTCGTACAGAGATCAACTAAATTATTGTGTAATACGGTTTATTTAAACTATGTGACGGACGAAGACCGATGAAATTCAAAATGTTGGCTTTACTACTTTCGGAAGCGTTTACATTCTGGTTTCGTTCCAACTATCCGTAAATTACTTTTAGGCTCACGCTCCAAAGGGTTTCGGTGATTCCTTTATCTTAGTCTGATGTCCTTTTCTATTCCAAATTTGGCACCGTTATTGTTCACTCGATTCAAAGAAACTTTAATTCATTGAAAGAATCTGAAAGAATCAGTGACTGATAATTATTGCTACAAGGAATTAGAGGCGCCTCTAAATTTAGAATGACACTGGAGAGCAACACTTTCGAAAATAAGATCAACCCAACATGAGAAAGCCTGTGTGCTAGAGTCAAACGCTTCCCGGTTGCTCAGATAGCAGGGACTGTCCTTTTATACTTCGGGTCCCGGCCAGCCTCCTGAAAGTAAAATGAAAGTAGTCATCCTGTGAGGCCCAGAATTGAAAGGATAGACCCACGTTATCAAAACGGCCGGGAAGCGTTCCACTATAGCGCACTGTGTCTTTTATATTCGGCTGATTATGAATAACCCTGTATATCCAAAGCTGTTGGTCTCGAAATAATTTCTTCAATTGGTAATGGCATCCGGTACTGAAATTAGCTGGTTTCGACATATCCGATGCGGTAGAAACTTGATATATCTTGAGCCTACTCTGGTAATGGCACCCGATGATTGAATTAACCGGTTTTGATACGTCCGATGTGGTAGAAACTTGATCTATCTTGAGCCTATTCCGTAGGCAACATCAGGCACGCAAGTGCACATCTCAAGGCTTGAAAGAATAACAAATGTGCCGTAGTCCATATTATGCAGTGGATGATAAAATGATAACTGTCCAAGTTGAAACTTCCCAACCACATCTACCTTACCGTATCTAGGCATGCTTCACAATTTGCTTGCCGTGACATTCCTCAATAATTCATTTCAGCAGCAGGATGAATCCGGAGGAGGACTCGCCTGAAGTGAGGCTAATTTCGAACGGAGTGACTGCAACACCGACAACATCACACCGAAGCAGAAGCACGTACCCTCGGTCGTCAAGTATATGTGCAGGAAATGTTACACCTGGTGAAATTCAAAGAATTCGAGAACGTCTCTTGAGGACGCAGAGAACACCCCAGCCCTCTACCATCTGGAGCTTCAATAGACGACAAAAATTGGCTCTTCTTTCTCTGTCGCTTGTTGATTTTGTTAGCTTTTGCTCTATGAGCATTATGGCACCCTTTTTTCCAAGAGAGGTACGCAATAAACGATTTCCTGGTTTTTCCTCTGTCGCAGAATGGATAGACACGGTCATTGAATTATTTACCTTTGCAGGTGGAAGCTAAGGGTGTCCCGGAAACTATATCCGGTTTTGTCTTCAGTTTTTACGCCGTCGTGATGTTTCTTTCCGCTCCAGTATTCGGACTTGTAGCAAGTATTTGGTGTTTTAAACAACGTTATGGAGTCATTCTATTGAGTTACTATATTTCAGCGTATTACAGCTTCCAAGGATCGGCGCCAAATTCCTATTCATTTCCGGACTGATGGTCGCTGGTATATGCAATGTGTTATTTGGGTAAGATCACAGATCATTCAAACAATTCTGAATTCTCACTAGTAGCCCCAATTCAACTGCAGATACTATTAAAAATTTTCTTCTCCAATTAGGTTTATAGATCAGATAGTCGATTACACTACCTTCGTAAGCTTTTGCTTCCTTATACGTGGGCTCGAGGCTCTTGGAGCCAGTGCTTTCTCCACAGCCAGTTATATATTCGTAGTTGATATTTTTCCGGATAATATAGGGGCTGTTTTGGTAAGCTATGGGTTCCATCCCCACGATGTATAGGCATACATATATTTGTCTCTCATAGTATTCGATAGATTATAATTTCCTGAGTTCTACCTTTATCCTGACTTTCCTGGACAGGGAATCCTTGAGACTTTCGTCGGTCTTGGGATGAGTACTGGCCCAGCAATCGGAGGACTTCTATACTCGGTGAGATACACCTATAGTACTGCAGGTTTACAGTGAATGAAATGAGAATATAATTATGAATCCGTACATTATTATTAAATGCCGAATCGGCCAATAATACATCTCAATTCTATTCAGATCGGCGGATTTGGATTACCATTCTACATTCTTGGTGGCTTATTGGTGGCTATAGCTCCCATAAACTTCTATTTGCTTCCCTCCGCTGATGGTGAGTATCTATCTATCGGTTGAAACTATACCTGACCACGATTCTCTAGGATTTACGGTATTTTATACGCAATAAGCATTTCTGAACAGATTGTCGTAGACCTGTACCGAGAAAAGGATCTCTCCTGAAATTAGTCAAGCTTCCGGCAGTCCTGGTGATCGGTAGCATCGTCATCGTTGCTTCGAGTACTTGGTCTTTCCTGGATCCGACCTTAGAGCCGCACCTGCGGCAGGTAGAAATTTATCCAAAAGTCGTTGACATCATAACGAAAACCTTCACATTCGTCAACTCATCACATAAATGTTTCTCATCCCACGACAGTTTAATCTCAGCACAAAACAGATAGGTCTTGTTTTCCTACTGTTTTCTGCTCTCTACGGCATCAGCAGTCCTTTCTGGGGCTGTATGGCAGACAAGACAAACTTCCACTGGCCGATGATGACGATTGGGTTGATCCTGTCTTCCGGTGGATTAGCGGTGCTCGGACCATCGTCTCTGCTACCTTTTGTACCGAAGTATGAAGGTCGAAAAAAGATAGATACTTCTAGCTGTTAACTAAGTTGCTATAATTACATCAGGTCTATGATTTCAGCGCTTTGTGGGTAAACATTCTCGCCTTGTGCACATTGGGCATCTCAGTTTCTCTTACTCTCTTACCAACCTTCCAAAGTTTTCTAGCCAGCGCTATGTAAGTTTGAGATTGATTTCTGGGAAAACAATTTAACTTCGGCGTTAATTATTATCTGTTCGTTGATGCATATTATAGGTTTTATTTCTCCATATATAGTCACGGAGGTTGTGCAGACGAGCTATCAACCTACAGTATGGTCGCCGGTCTCTGGTCCTGCGTCTATTCTTTAGGGTAAGTCTCAAATTTTAAGTGCCGACTGCAATTCGTCAATAACCATAAATCTCCACGATTTAAGAGACAAATATAGTTGAGAGATTAGTTCTTTCCGGGGTCATCTGCGGTTTATCTACCGAATGAATTATCACGCTGTTGAAAGCGACTAACGATGTTATAAATCTCGAGTGTCTCTTATCACCAAGAGTTATATCACTATATCGTCTATGCGGTTTGAAGTTGGATGACGGATTAATGATCTAGCCGTTGACTCGAACTCCGTATGATTTGATAATAAGGTCATTCAATGAGACATTTGTGTTATTTTCTCCTTTTGTTGTTCAGGGAAGTATTCGGCCCTAGTCTGGGAGGGATGATCTCTGCACAATACGGATTCCGGGTGTGTTCGACCGTAATGGCAGGCTTGAATTTTTTATTAGCCATGATCACTATACTCTTCTCTGCTTTTCGTCGTGGAGTTTCCAGTCATAGCAGCTCTAACAGTACATCAAAAGACAGTGGGATTCAGACTTCAGGATCGTACTCGTGTTCCGGGAGCGGGGATCGTCAGGACGAGGAAACCTCAATACTTCGTAAGATTGCAGGATTGTTATTCATTTGTATACTAAAAACTACAAGCGAAGTGTGACGCGTTAGTTTGCTGTATGCCAAATAACTTCGTTATTAAAATGGAACGTGGAATTATTTTCAAATGTAAAACGAAATCTCTTTCCACTTTTCCTCCTCTGCTTTTGCAGCAAGAAGCTTCGATCAGGGAGACGGGATGAAAATAAATGCTCATCACTATGCAAAATCGAGGTCCGATGGATCGCTGCAGAACAATAACGTCAACTGGGAAACTGAAGTTACGGATTTTCGTGGTACTGTAAACGTCACAGCCTATGGAGCCTGCGAAGTCTGAAAATTTTATTCTCCGTATATTCTATACAAAGTAACAAATGCGCTCCAATTAGCGTACACCATTACTCGTTGTATAAATGAGTAATGTAATAAATAGAAGAAGATGCTAAGATGCAACAAAAAATGATTTTTTGTGATGATGATCATTCATCTCCCTGCATTAGCAGTGATCGGCGGCATTGCATACTTAATATTAGCAGGAACAAAGATTCTCGGTAATAGTTATAAACAGCTAATAACAATTCAAAAGTCTTTGGAATGAATTTTACAGGTTTTTCCGATTGCCGTCAGTTTCCGGGTATGCCTAAGACTATCGATTCATTGTGGTATTTATCGTAGCTGTTTGTTCAGGGAGCGAATAGTGTAATGTATAAACAAAATTTTGCATATAGTCGATGTTTCAACTTGGTGATCAGATCAATTTCACATCGAACTATCATTATTCAGATATTGAAAAAGCAGACATTTGGGGTTGAGAAGTAATGAGAGTCTTCAAGCATAGTAGATTACTATATTTTATACATGTAAACTAGGATCTCAATGTTACGTTGATTAGATAAATTGGCTTACATGTAGGAATTGCCCTACTCTCTCTAATTCCTTTATATTTACAATCTGCAGTTCCTCCCGTAATAGATGCATGTGTTATGCAATTCAAGAGATGGTAAAACTATTCACAAAATATTGGATTCGATCGTTTGGTGAAATCTAGCCACACATAGGGAAGAAATAAAAATGAAAGATCGTTGGGAAGAATGGATATTTTCTGATAATTAGTAACTTTTGTTAGATAAGAAAACCGGGAGAATCGGTGACGAATGAGTGAAACAAAGTGATTGCGTTATTTTTCTCTCTGTTAGTATACCTAACTACTATCGGATCAAAAAGTCGTGACACCTTTTTTTTAAGCTCAATGCCTTTGCGAGAAATTCAAATTGTCACAGTTCAGTAACCAAAGCTGATAAAAATTTGAAAACATTCAAACTTGAACATTGGAGTTTTGTAAAAACAATACAATGTGGAAAATTTCTATTTTCAAAAAAATACTATGTCCGTGAACAGTATTGACTAGCTTTGCGATCTCAGGTACTGGTAGAGGTAGCCGAATGCGGTAAGCTATATAATTTTTTTGGTAAAATAACGAATATGAATTTGTTTTCCGAACGTTGATTTATATCACAGTTACGAAGAAATCAGGAAATTAATTATAACATTTTGAACAATACTCCCATCATCATTCCCCTACTGCGGTAAGAATTTTCGGACAAGAAATTCATATACATTATTTTACAAAGAAAACTATATTGCATATCGCATTCAGCACCTCTACCAGTACCTGACATTGCAAAGTTGTTCAATATTGCTTACGGACCCCGTATTGTTTTGAAAATAAGAATCTTTCGAATTGCATTGTATTCATAAAACCACAATGTTCAAGTGTAAATTTTTTCAAATTTTTATCAGCTTTGGTTACGGAACTGTGATGATTTAGAAAAGACCTACGGAAGGAAACCGGGAAAAATGACTTTTTTTTTTACCATATCCATCGCAATATTTCAGCACGAAGATTTTTGGGGTAAACAAAGCTATGACAGCTAGACGTGGAAGATTCCTGCGCATTGAGAAACTGTATTAGATAATACTGTACGATTTTTTCCCGTGAAGATATTGAGCTTAAAAAAAAGGTGTCTCAACTTTTTGATCCGATAGTAAGTATATAATTATAAATATATAGTGGCAGTGAGCTTACGAACAAGGAAAACTTCAAGTCATTCTATATTAGTATTAAAAACATAAAACAGTAAAGCAAAGTGATCGATGAAGGATAAAATAATCTTTGTTGATCATGTCCCTGTATCATTTTTTTAGTGAAATAAAAATAATTGAAATAATAAAAAATACGCATCGATAAAACTATTATAAATTATTATATAATATGAAGATCTATACTATACTTACCTTATGTAAAGAATAATAAATAAAATTGATTTATTTATACATCTTGCTTGAAGAAGTTATTCTAGAAGTTATGCTTTTGTTTTTTTTTGTTCTCTTTCTCTCTCTTTCTCAGTCTCTCTCCTAGTAAATATAATTTACAATTTCAGAAGATCCTCCAATTGTCAGATCCTGAGATCCTCTGCCACAATATTTAACGCACGTGCACCTTTATACATTATAGTATAATTAGCTAATTACGGATTGAATTGGAAAGGTGAAAACATGCAAAAAAAGAGAAGGAAGAGAAAAAAAGAAGAAGGTAGAAGGAAGGAAATGAATAAATCAGTTGTTTCATGTCAACAAATGATATATTTTTAGTGCCTATACAGTGAGTTCTTGCCTCCTCTAGTTTTACAGTACATTTCTCATTAGATTTAAACAATTACAAATGAATAGTCTCAACACTCGAAACGAAACTAATCAATTCTTCTTACAAATGATTACATAGTATATATTATATAATATTATTTATTTTATTTTTATTACTCCATTTTTTTTCTTTTTTCTTTTCTTCTTTTTTTCGTTTGTTTCGGGGGCGGCGGGGGGGGGGGGGGCGAGGGTATTTTTTTATTTATTTCTTTTATCATTATTTCTCAATAATAATAATATAATAATACTATATCATATTTTCGTACAGTATATATTATGTGACACTTAACTTCCTCTGTTTTTTTTTATTTCCTTTTACTCTTTTGAAACGAACAAATTTCTGCAGTACAAATGAAACACGAACACCGCGTATATACATATATATATATATTTTTTTTTATAATTGTATGTGTATATATGTATATAGTATATATAAGTATATTCATTCGATTGGGGAATTTTTTTCCTTTATCATTTTTCTTCCTTTTCATTTACCTTACTTTGTTTTCTTCATGTTATTTATTTAATACATTAATACGCGCCACGCCAGACGCGGTGATTTCTTCCTAATTGATCTTGCATTCTTTCATTTTAATTTCAATATTGGGGCATAATTATTGAGTGGGCAGAAGGAAAGAGGGGGGGATGGGGCGTTGAATATATTATTGTGAAATGTGTGAAAATTAAATATATGGCAGCACGCACGTCGCTACTATATATATTATATTATATTATATTATATTATATTATATTATATAATACTATATTATATTGTATTAAATTATAGGTACATATTTTAAATACTACCTATATACTGAGAGCTAAAAACTACACGGAGGCCTGAATAATCACGCGATTTTCAGTCTCTATAATACATAATAAAAAGTATATACCTAATCGGTATATACATTATATACCAATTATATATAGCATATGATCATTCCAACCATTGGAAGAAACAAACGGAAAAAATTTTACGTTTCTGATAACAACGTTTATCTCCTCTCTTTGAACATAATCACAAGACGAGATTTACCCGTGGGGCGAAGAGGGGGGAGGGGGGGGGGGGGGCTGAGGGATTCGAGTAGACAAGTAGACAATTTCGAAGTCTCTCATATACTCCTGCCCCCATTTATAGTTTATTACTTATATAATGATATAGAACGAACTAACGAGAACTATATGAATATTATAAACGAAAAAGGAATAGAACAACCGCGCAACGAACTTTCGGGACCAAATTTTTTGGCATATTTGTTAGTTTTTTTATTTCACCTTTTTTAATTTTTGTGTTCATTCCAGCACTCCACCCCGGAGCTCCGTCGCTTATAAACACGCAAGTACATACCTGATACCTTATTGTATATTATATGAATGATACATTATGCTTTGATTCACGCAATAATCGGGCAGTGCTCTTGAATTGAAATATAGGTATACTATACTATACGTCCGCTGTTGGTGCGCTTTTTTGTTTTTCGTTTCGCATTTCTGCATTTTATTTCATTTCTTCTGCAGTTGAAACTTTTCTTCAACAAATTTGATTGATTCGCTTATATATAGGTATATAATTGCGAAACACTGCAGGAATCCGTTAACGAAATTTCAAACAAGTATGATTAAGGGGTCTCACATCCCTTACGAGGAGGATGCAGAAAAATAGACATTTCATACTGGTCATCACATTGTATATACACACACGAGATTTTCATGAGACACTGCGCAACAAGTAACTGCAGCTCGGTTTATCATTCGATCAGTTATATCAAAATCTTCGAATTATAACGCACGCATGTGAATATGTCTGGTACGTGTATGTTCCTGCAGGTAGACAATTGAAGAAGGAATTTTATAGTTATCATGAGATCATAAAAAACAAAATCAAAATACGAAGGAAACGGAGTTTCTGAATTTCGATCACTGATATAACGATCTGCAGTGATTCCGATCGCTTCTTCTTCATCCTTCATTATACTGTCGCAGATCTTGGAGATATGAGACCCGATAATTTCAATCTGTTGGCAACCCCATACATACATAGATGCGCTTTTTCTGCTGCATATAGGTATAATGATTTCACAATACGTTATACAATAATAATAATAATAATAATGGCGATAGTATCGGTTATGTAGTATAGTAGTAGTAGTAATAGTAGTATAAGTAGTAGTAGGAGTAGTAGGAGTAATAATAATATTAGTATTAGTAGTATTAAGTATTAGCATTAATAGTAGTCATTAGTTATTTAGTATTATTATTAATGGTAGTAGTAGTAGTAATAATGATAATAATAATAATAGTATTGATTTTTTGTCTTCTTTTTTTCTATAATAAAAAAAAGTCGCTGACAGATAGGTACACATAATATCATAGAATTTGTGATAATATAATAGAATGCAGTCAATGATATTATACCTAATACACGAAACAGGGTTTTTTTCCAAAGTATAGATAGTTTGTACATAGAAAATTGGTGTGTAAATTCAGGCCTCTATTCATAGGTATAAACCAGACAGTGAAATTCGGTCTCACAAGGAACGTCACTCCAGGTGTTACCCCTCTAATTTCTTTCTAACCTCGATATGTTGTGAAGCATTCAAAATTGAGCGATACGTGTTTTTTTTCAGCTCCTGTGATTCAAGTTTGAGGGGTCAAACAGACGCTGAGATATGGCCATATTAGTGGTAAGTTTCATGGGTTTATCCAGAACCACGATATCAATTCGAATTGGACCAATTTTACGTAGAATTTTCGTCACCGCAAATCTTCAGGTATAGAAGCCCCAAGTTCAGCGGGATGGTGCATCTGTTCTAGGGGGTGAGCCCATATCCTCCGAAAGTCAAATTTTCCATCTCATGGATAGAACCATCATCCGATTTGAATGGGAGAAAAACGATTTCGGTGTGGATAGAGAATTAGGTGTCGTTTTGAAAAAGTGCTCGGACACGTGACATCCCCTCATTTTAAATTCTCATCAAAATAGTTCTTCTATCATTCGAATAGGATACTGGTTCTATACTTATACGAGATAGAAAATTTGATTTTCGGAGTGGCTCACCCCCTGAAAATGCACCACGCCGCTGAATTAGGGGTTCCTAATTTTTGATGCTGCATAACATATCAAAATCGAAAAGAAATTCGGCGGGGGACACTTAAGTGACGTTCGGTGTTCGAAACAAACAAACAAAAAATGGACAAAAATGGACAAAAATAGAAGAAAATGAAAAATGCTTTCTTATTATCATTATTATTATTATTATTTTATATAAATATATATACATATACCAATATTCACACACGTGTGATGATTTTTGCGCTTCACTGTGCTACGCGTTCGATAATACCAATGTCACGATGCAGGCTAGGCTCGAAACCTTATCAATCAATGTATTTTGCCTATTGTTATAATTGTATGTATATGTATAATGTTCTTTGCTCTGAATCCATCATTCGCCGCGGTGGACACTTCTCACATTTCATTCGATTCCATCTTGATAATCGCTTCGTTTTTTTACCATACGTTACGCGTCAAATCCCTGCACTCAATATTTATGTAACACACGTATGTAGGTATGTACACACTGATTGGGGATAATGATTACAGTATCTCACGTCGTGCTCCGCATCGTATTTCTATAACAGTCCATCCACTTCAATCGGAATTCCCGTTACGGACAGGGAGAGTCTTTCACCCTCAAATTTTGGAAGTTTACGCTCAAACGTCAGGGTTACCCTCAACCTGAAGGTTTTTTCTTTCGGCGAAGTACCCCTGCGATACAGGACAAACCCTGGATTTTGAGGCTAAACTCGCAAAAGTTGGAGGTAATGAATTTACCCCGAGGGGGTGAACCATTGACAAGTTTTGGTGTAGTACACCAGATTCCAAGATTTCAAAGGATTTCAACAATTTCAAAAGACTATGAAGAGAGGCGTAGGCACCGCCAGATTTCAGCAGTGGTTTACCCGTCGATTTACCGATTTTTCTCGTGAGGGTTCGTATTCATGAACTGATACGATGCATCGATATTTCTACATGCTGGTATGCTGCAATCGTTGAAACAAGCTGACATTCAGCGCGACGGTAATAAATTACTAGGCGAACGAACGCGTTGAGTACCTGGCGCGAGTACCGATCTTTCAGATACTACGACCGGCGAGATTTTTCAAATTTGCATTGTCATTGACCCGCATCCACAAATTATCTGCATATATTTATATACGTAAGTATGAACTTTGCACTTGGCATAAGGTGATTCCAGACATTTTTTCTTTTCCTTTTTTGTTTCGTTCACACAGCATATAGGATGATCTGTATACATATGCTGGAACAAATCGCCTCAAGGTGGCCCTTATTCGGTGTTTTCGGGCATAATAATTTATCCAGAATATTGTTGTTGTCTGTATTTTCAATTTTATTTGCAACATTACCAAACTGTCAACGGGCGCGGCGCAGTGACACCGTATACCACATGAGAAAAAATCTATACATACCCCTCAAAAATATCAGGGCCATACCCTAAATTACACCAATTTACCCGTATATATGCGTACAAGTAGGCAGTACCCACCAATTTTCGTTAGGTATATAGGTATATCACGCAGTGTTTAGCCGATTTCATTATATATACCTTCGTGCAAGCGTGTAGGTGTATATTTACATACCTATACAAATTGAAAGAAATTTGAAAACTGTTTCACGCGTCGCGACGATTCATTTGATACATTTTCATTCGCTATAATATAGTATAATTAATATGTATAGTGTATATACATATCATATACGTATGTTCGAATGCTCAAACGGCCCGTGATAATCACTTACTAATGATTATTGACACGTTATCGTGGTATACCTATACATATATATTATACTATATAGTATGATAGAAAAGATAAAAAGCATAAAATCAATAAAATAATCACAATTCAATTCACATGCCTATACCTATACCGAGGGCGACGGAATACGCGATTATTATTATTATTATTATTATTATTATTTTTATATATCTTTTATTTATTTTCTCTTTAGTTTGTTTCCATCACCGTTTTTCAATTTCGACCGCTGTATCGTCTACTATACATATTTATACGCCTAGCTAATAAAAATTCTTATAATATTGTGCACAGTAGTAGGTATACATACCGCGAGATTATGGTGAAAGTTAGCAGAGCAGAATCTTCCGTGAAATAATAGGTGCCAACTATGATTTGTCTACCATCCAAATAACATTGTAAACGAATAATCGGTGGCACCTGATCATTTTCCGCTCGACTTTATTCTGCCAACTTTTACCATGATCTTGTGGTATATATATATATATATATTTTTTTTTTTTTCTATCATACTTATATTCAATATATGCGATGTATTTATTTATACAATATACCCATAATTACTTATAAGTGTGTACGCAATGGAAACTATAAAAAAAAAAACAGAACAAAAACAATTTTTTAAATTATACCCACCAGTAATATGGTATGTATACAGGGTGAGTTTTTTCCGGGTCCGAGTGAGGGAGGGGCTTATCTTCGCCGATGCTCCGTCCCTCGGTCAATCACACTGTTCGGTAATCAGTTCGAACCTTTGATGTAAATGCTCAATAATGAAGAAAGTAGAATTGCAGATCCTAGTCGACTCATTGTTGACATTTGGATGTCAGCAACATCTTAGTCAGCCAAACTTATAATCAGTATCGGCGACTTAGGAGAGGAGAGTTAGATTCTGATAACAGTGTGATTGAGCGAGGGGTGGGGCGTTGGCGATAATAAGCTCCTCCCTTAATCGGACCCGGAGAAAGTTCACCCTGTATAGACGTAGAATCGTAGGTATAGTTTCACGACACCCTCGGTATGCCCGGTTAAGTGTTCATATGCTGCTTTGTAATGTCATCGTCCTTTTGCGTTATTTTATGTTATACACGTGTAAGTCTTCGGTGTTTAGTGTGCGCGTTTATTCTTTTTTCCGTTTTTATCGGTGCTTTTCGAAGCAGTATCAATACGCATCTGTGAATACTAAATCGTTTGGTTAAATTTGTTGCTACCACCCTTCAATTTTTCTTCACTATTATAATATATAACCTTTATAGTATATTTATATATAATATCATAATAATAATAGTTGGTATTATATAATAAGTAACGTTCTTCTATCACACATATTTATCCCATTCACAAAATCGCGCGGGGTATATTCACAACACTATTTTCTTTTTTATAAATCATTAATTAATTTATTAATTAATTCATTTATTTATTCATTTATCATTTTTCTTCAATTATCTCTTCGTAATATTTCTTTCAACTATGATTATATATTTATTTACTTATTTTTCAATTCTACCTCTCTCTCTCTCTCTTTCTCTCTCTTGCTTTCTCAATGTCTACAATGTTTCTCTAAGTAATTTTTAACACACGGCACATCGTAATTACGTTACGTAGCCATCTATTCGTTTCTCAACGAGCCAGGGACTATTCTTTTTCCAATTCTAATGCGGTTCACGATGAGCATTTGACGATAAAAAAGACGATGCACACATACGATGCAACATGCACTGAGTATAAT
The DNA here is from genome assembly GCA_963170745.1 of Phymatocera aterrima. Taxonomy (NCBI): domain Eukaryota; kingdom Metazoa; phylum Arthropoda; class Insecta; order Hymenoptera; family Tenthredinidae; genus Phymatocera; species Phymatocera aterrima. The sequence continues at coordinate 2,650,162 of OY720663.1, read as the reverse complement.
TTACATAATATTTTTATTACATTCTTCATTACCTACTTATCTATATTTGTGGCAGAAAACAACAAATTTTCATATCTTCCAGTATGTGCTGACATAATATGTGCATGGGTATATTCTATTCTTTTGTCTCTTCACGCCTTTTGTATGAATATACGTATGCTGGTAGGTATAATTCATTCGCGCAATTCTCCCGTGTTCAAGCAAGTTTCGGCATAACGAATTTAACCCCGTGATTTTAACGAGGTATAGAAATTCTCTGCTGTTTCTTTTTTCTGCTCTCTCTTCTTCTCCAACCCCTAAAATGGAGCACTCTTAAAACTCACGTCGTGTCAACCCCTATCTCACCCCTATAATATGCCGCACGGTTCTCCGTCAATTTTCTCCTCGCAAATAGCCAAATAGCATATATTATGGATGTGGAAATGTTGTATACTTAGTAGGTATATTGCACGTGTTACGCGGGTTCAATCGAGCGGATGTGCGAAAGAAGAGTAAACGAATACAAATTGATGGATACAAATCTAACAAAGTCGGGGCACGTGAAAAATTTCTGAATCTGGATACCCATTCGAGGAAGTTACTGCAGATAAATATTTAATTTCATCTTTCACAGTTCAGGGTCAACCTTCAAGCTTGATAGTTAATACCTCATATTTAGGGTAAAATCATAAACTTTTCGGGATTGGCCTTCATCTTTCCCGGCCTGTTTCTCAACATCCGGGGGTTCTAGCATGCATAAGATTTCAAAGTTTACCCTCAAATTCCAGGGGTTAACATGAAGTTGTCAGCCAACCCTGAACTGAAAATTAAGTATTCAACCCTGATAGTTGAAAAGATTTTTACGTAAGGATGAAGTGGCGATTAGTGAAGACTGCAGTGTGAAGTGTTCGGGCGACGGTGAAGAAACGGTTCCAATTCATAGAATTTTCAGGTTCGAAACTGTTCGAAAAATTTGAATTTGCTTGTTTGTAATTATACACAACGGTACGTACGAAACTGATTCAGTCCGCACGAAGCGAAGCCTAGTCCGAAGGGCCCAGTTCCACAATTTGTCTCTAAGCTAGGTTTGAGGTTTGAACTTGGTTTAAAATCGGATTCAACCACTAGCAGGCAATGTATAGCGGTTTAAGGCTGGTTTAAATTTCAACCGTTGACTACGGAACTGGCCCTAAGAAGATCAACAGTCGTGGGTCGTAACCAACTTCAAAGAATGTTATACATCGATAGCGGTATGGAAAAGTTCTGCTGATAATGCTGGGCCGGCGTCCGGTCTATTTAGATTGTGAATGTTGAATCAAAAAGTGTGTTATTTAATTATGGCGGAATAGTTCTAACGAACGACAAGCCCCTCCCGTGAGAAATTAGTCAGAAGTTTGTCATTATCGACCTGATACTATAGTTGGTAGGTGTAAGTACCTAGATTTGATGGAACAAAATACAATTTACTGCATATTGTGTATAGTATAGCTTCGACAGTTTAATTTGCGTGTAAATAGTATGTATAATGCATACTATAGGTATAACAATAAGGAATGAGATGATATCACAAAGTATTTATAGTATAATCGTAGGCGTATATGCATGATAGCGACGTTCCAACTTGTGAGTTTACACGTAATATGTATATTTAAGGTATCTAAATATCGAGTATATAATACACATCTCGTTCATCTCTAACGTTTCTATATTTATATGCAGAATAATGGAACTCAAGCGCACCTGCTGCGCGCGCGGCTCCTCTTCAGAATTATAAATTATGTGTATTATATGAGGCTGGAGTTCATTTAAACTCGAATGCCAAAAAATGATGAGAAAGAATAATATTGGCCAACATTTTTTGGCGAAGAAGGATGGCTCATTAAAAATCAAGATGTTTCGACATCGAACAAATTTCGGCCGATATTATTTTTCTCCATTTTACTACTGAGACTCATTCCATCATCATATCACGGGTATACTAGCTATCACTCGTACGTTATAGGTATAGAGTTCAAATTTGTCTTCTCTCTATATTACACGAAGAAATAAACTTTCGTTAATTTGGCAACAGTAAAGTATTACCAGAGGCGGTTTTTTTTTATACAACAAACGTACCTATTCATGAATTAGCGATACGTTCGGCTGTATTGACAAAAGTATTGCTGAATCAGTCACAAGGAGACATGTTTATTCGGCCGTATTAACAAAATCCGATAAATCGCCTCTGCGGCAATACTTCCACTCGCGACATTGACGTAAAATTTTTGCTTTCTGTGTATAATCGAATGTTATAACCTATATGTACTTTACAAATGCCTATTAAAATAGTATATTGTGTAGCAGGAGCGGAAAGTAGGCAGTTTCCGACGAGTGTGAAGTTTGACACACGGGCCGAAGACGAATATGCTACAATCACACGAGTCAGCAACTGTCTATCCGCTCAAACCATCCACGATATTTTTTGTCACACCTGTAAAAAAAAAGATCCAGCTTTTTGTGTCTGCACAGCATGGGGCTCATCGTAAAGAGCTAGAGGAAATAGCCTACAAAATATAGAGGTTGGCGCAAGCGCACATCACGAATGCGCACATTTTTCCCGCACGGAAAAATTAACGCCCTAGCGCGAAAAACGTAGCATTCGCGATGTGCACATGCGCCAACATCTTTTCATACACCAGTCGAGAATCAGCCACTCCACACACACGCTATTTATACGGACATGAGAACTCAAACTTTCCGTGCAGGTGTGATAAAATAATATATTGTGTTACCCGTGCGGGAAGTAGGCGATTTCCCATGAGTGTGGGGTTAGCATCACGAGCCGAAGGCGGGTGCTGCATTCGCGCGAATACGAGTGTGATTTGCGCACGAGCCTAAGGCGAGCGCAGTAATCACACAAGTATTCGTGTGACCGCAGTATGAGCCGAGTCGAGTACTGCTAGCCTCACATGAGTCAGAAATCGCCAGTTCGCACTCGTCACACACCATATTTTTCCGTAATTCCTGCGAAGGGAAGTTTGATTTGAGGAGCCAATGAACCAAATAAAACTCATTATTTTTGTTGATGAGAGTCATTTTCCACCCTAGTCCAGAAAGTATTTTATGTAACACCTGCATGGGAAGTTCTATTTCCCGCGCTGTAGCGGGTGCGTGAAATGGCCGATTCCCAATAATGTATATTCCCATTATTACTCGGTCCCTGACCCGATCGTGGATTGTCGGCCCCTACAGGCATGAGAAGTTGAACCTCCAATGACAGGGCTCTACATACAGTGCGGGCCGGCGATTCGTGATTCGTGTGAATGCAGCACTCGCCTTCGGCTCGTGCGGCAACTTCACACTCATTGGGAATCGCCAACTTTCCGCACTTGTATCACAATATACTATTCCCACACTCTTCGTAGGAGTAACTTTCCGCACTAGTGTGGGAATACGGTACTTTACGCACGCTGAACATGCTTCGAAAATCGAACTCACCAAGCCGGTGCTACTTTTTTTTATACTGTTCTTTTTAATTTTTTCAATTTTTTAAATAATTGTAATTCAATTCTTTCATTCTCCTTCCATTTCAACTCGCGATATAATATAACAATTGTTATTCTTACAAACTAATTATGTTTCTTCTTTTTAAATACTTCTAAGGCCTTGTTTAACGCTGTGTTGCTGGTGCTGCTGCTGTCGCTATATATGTATATATAGGCATATATATATATATATATATATACACACATACATATCTATATGAGGGCAGTGCAGGAATATTATCGTAAGATATTTTGAACAAATTTTCACACCAATTCGTGCAACATTATGCATCTATCATAGTTATTCTTTTGCTGCTTTGTTGGATTTTTTATTTGTTTTATACATATATATATATAGACATAATATTTTTTACGACACCAACAACGGTAGGTATTATAAGCGATACTTACGGCGAAAAACTAAACACGCGGACAATACACTATAATACATATATATAAATATATATACTATATATATATGTGTTACGGTTTTTACAAGTTTCGATTAGACTTTATTTCTATTTCTCTATATTTTTATGGATTATATCTAAAGGTACGGAAAATGCGGTACAGCGAGTTAGTATTTATCCAACACCAGGCCCGCAGGCTCCGGATTATAATGGAAATAATTGAGTGGTATATTCAAAATATTTACTACTTTCATATAATTTTATAGCAGCTGCTGTGCGAGCTTCCAGTCTTTACTTTATTAATTTCTCGATTTCACTTGTTCCTTCTTTTTTGCTTCTTTGCAAACCTGCATTCGCTGGCTGCGGCCGGCGAAAAGAGAAGACCGAAAGGAAGAAAGAAAAAGGAAAAGAAATAGAAAATCGCTAACCACTTGTTTTGCATGCCCTGTTCTGTGAGTAGGTAGGTATTCCAGCTGAATATTGCTGAAACTCTCGATAATAATTTTCAGTAAAGATATACGTGGAATACGCGACGGGGAACACCGGATTGCCTGCATTCGCGAAATATTTCAACCAATTCGCATTACGTTGTAACGAAAAAATTTCCATGGCGGTTGTAGAAGCAAGTGGAGTTGACGATGAGCAAGATGAGATTTTGGAATTACTCAAAATTCTGTAACAAATAGTCGGCGTCGATCACGGCAATCCACTGTATTTTTCTTTACGATCTTCTGTTTTTCTTGTAGTTTTTTTTCTTTTGACTTATAATTATAGGTGCGAGTGTGGATGAGCGGTAGCACGTGAAATTTCTTCACGAACATTGCATTCGAACGATATATTATACCTATAGAATACATATTTCCTTGCTCTTGTTTTTTAACAACCTTTTTCTCTCGCGCTTAGTAGAGTATATAGAGGTATTCGAATTTCAAATTTTGCTCGTTATGATGGGCAGCGAATTTCGTGACGAAATTTGACAAGTATTTCACAGAATTCCACTCACAACCTTGCACGTATTCCCTCCGCAATTTCTGCCCCAAGATATTCGTGAGTCACTCGGAGGGGCGGGGAACCTTCACGTTGCCGTCGTGTCGCGGGGATCAATACACGCTCACCCCTAGCCTCCAGACTTTTCCTCTATCCTTCCCCTCGCCCTACTTTTCTCGTGATTCGCGAGTCCTCGTTCAATCCACTCGCAGATTTATCACCATTATTATTTTAAGCCCTCGTTGAATGATTCCTGTATACATGTAGATGAATTAGGAGAAGAGCCAACTGAAACTGGAACTTTAGTATTTTCTCTTGAATTGAAATAATTTCGGTGCGGCTCATATGTTAGTCCTGTTCAAGAGTGACAGAATTTCAGAACCCTAAGATTGGGAATTGAGTTAGCAATGTAGGAGTTGTAAACTTTGAATAATCAAATGGCGAAAGATAGAGCGTTCCAAAATGTTCTTTGCATTGCAATGATCCTTGTAGACATTCGTGTTCCAGGGTACTGTTCAGTACACGAAACCCATGATTTTCAACTTTTGAATTCAGGATCAGGTCTTTTGTTCTTTGAAAACAATCGGATTTTGATTTTTCCGTTTGATTGTGGTGGAAAAAATTTGTTTTCGAAGTCAATTTTTGAATGTTTTGAGAAAAGGAGGGATCGAATTCTGAATGCGATACCTACTTGAATATCTCTTCATCTCACTTAGCGTTCTGAACACTGTACCAACCCTGAAACATGGATGTCTTTCGCAAGTGTCATTGTGACGTAAAGAGCATTTTCGACTTTTTTTTATTCTTCAAATATTATATTTCATTACGCAGGGAGGGATGCTTTACATTTTTATTTCGAGAAGAGGGAGAACTTAAAGGAGAACCTTTCACGGTTAAGCTGCTGGCTAATATTGATCTTGAGTATTAACCGCGGTCTGTAAGTAGTGTGTATACATGAGCCCCTGAGAAATAAAATGGTACATACTTGCGGGTTCGATTTTCGAAATCAGAAATTAAAAAGAAAGAAAAAAATTAAAAATCTCACTACGTCACATGAAAGAAAGAGATGCGTTTTCCACTATTCGCCGTTTTTTAAGTACACAAAAAAATTGTGTACACCTGCACCGGGAGGGAATTCGGGATGTAAAATCTATAATATGCTCCACCATCTAATATATTGCTTGCGTGTGTCATTTTTTTCCCCTCTAATACCTACTTGACTTTCATTTTCTCAAGGATCCAGGAAGGAAGCGGGCAGCATTCGGTATGGAGTTACAGTCAACCTTTAGAGCGGACGTTTACAGGAGATAGATAACCAATATACAGTAGACTCTATCTCTAGGTTTCCGGTTATTCGTCTTAAACGTGCGTCCTTGTAACGTACTCGGTCCTTTATTGAATTCAAATCAAAACCAGCAACAGTTCTCATCGCTCACAAATCACCGTTCCTTTAACTGTCCGGGAGATTCTCGATTCGGACACTTCACGCAGAGTCTACTGTACGTTGTGAAATGTAGACAATTTTTTTACTACGTTCTCATTATGAGTCAATCAATTTATTGTACCTACATATGGATGTACCGTGGTAACATATGTATAGATACCGGCGTCGCACGTATGTATGCATCTCCACAGTTAATTATAATCATTGTTTGTTTATTGGCGTTAGTATATTCATCGTTATTTACTATTATATCATAACGTATTATCAATGATACTATCATATTATTATCATTATTATTATTATTATTTGTATTATTCTCGCACATGGTGGCCATTTCACATTTGTGGTAGATTTAGAAAAACATAATTCATTTGGTTTTTTCCAACAATTTTACAAATTGAGCTGCCCTCCTAGACGGCGGAAATTTTTGATTTGCCACTCAATCTTCTGCTGTGGTATTGATATAGGTATTATTTTGATATATTACAAAATATGAAATAATCGTTTGATACAAAATAATAATATGTTGACGCGTATGCACAATTTTTTTTTCTTTCTTTCTCCTCGCAGCATATTATGCTATATACTATAAACAGAATAATTACATCATCAGGAAATTTCTCGTCTACATTATACAGGCGATTCGCAAATTGTCACTCAGCGCGATGTACGATAATTTGTATAGTATAATATTGTACGGATAATTAGATAATAGGTAAGTCTACTACACGTGAACTTAGTTTTAAAGGCATAATATATATATATATATACATATATATATATATATATATACACATGCACATTTATTTATTTATATATAATATATTTGCAGTCAAAGAGATCGCGTATGTATGTACGTACGTACGTAGAAAAATGACAGCGATTAAGAGACCCTGTTATAATATATTCTGAAAATTTATAAATCTTCAAACTCTCTTAACCATATTTCATAAATACGAGCATCTTAATTTTTATCCTTATGCCCGGGTTAATTATACACTCGTACCACTGTTAACAAATCTTGAGCAAAACCAAAAGAAAGAAAAAAAAATTAGATATAAATTATTATATAATTTATCACGATGAATTCTTCGCTATTTTGACGTGTATCGTATAGTGTGTACAGGTATCAATTCTTATGGTCCGAGAACATTGCTTATCATTTACTTTTAAAGGCGAATATAAATTCATGTTCTTATTATTCGCGCATTTACGTTTTTTCTTCTTGTTGTTGTTTTTTTTATTTTATTTTATTGTTTTTATTTTTATATATCTACATATATATATCATGCGCGCTACCGATCAGTGCACTATTTTTATTCTTTTTCCTTAATACCTATAATACTATACAGTAAATCGTGCTAGAGTCGAACAGGGGCTAAACGATCACTTTTGTTTGTTGAACGAGTATTGTTAATGCTCTTTTTCAACGGTGGAAACACTTGTAATTCCTCCACTTTTCTTTGCTCAATTATTTTCTTATCATCATACCGAAAATTATGTTTTGTCACAAATCGCCTGTATATGTGTAGCCTCAATACAGTTCGTTTCAGGTGCGGTTGTTCGAATTTGAATTTCATTGCGTAATTGTTGTCAAGCTCTATAAATTTTATATTGATTACTTACTTCCTTGCTTGCAGTGCCATTGTTCAATCACTTTTATATAGCTACTCCACACCGGAACTTTGAAGAGTGAAAGAAAAATCGATTTTCACTTTACCACCAGATTACCCGGTTCGTAATATTTCACTTTACCCCGTTCGAAGCTAGCACCATTATGCTATATATAAATAATACCAGCGACAAATTCTTCCATCTTTTTTTATATTATTATAGGTATATGCGATCGCGTCGTGGCGATTATATCAAATTGATGAAATTTTTGCAAAACCGACTCTGTAGTAATAATTGAAAATAAGTAACCGCATGAGGAAAGAAAACATATATCAACTCACGAAACAGGATATATCATTTCCGTTGGCAAATCAAAAACTTGTAATTTTCATATAAACGGGGCAGCCCTTCAACCGCTACATATATATTAATAATTGGTATACTTTTTTTCTTATCTTTTATTTATTTTTTTTATTTTGTGTTTCATCGCTACTAGAAAAACCAACATTTCAAAAGGATTCTTCTTTTTCGGTTCTGTTCTGTTCTCTCAATCTTATAGTCAAATTTTAATATATCATGCGCATTATTATATATATTATAGGTATAACGATGGGTAGTCGATTTTGTATTTTGTTATTCTTATTTTATTCTTTTATTTTTCGTCTGTGCAGGTGATGTGATCATTTTGTTATCGTCCTCTATACAAATTGTCATATATAGTAGGTACGTTCCCTATAAGTATATATAATATCTTAAATAATGACCCGTGTCATAGTTTTTATTAATTTTTTTTTTCTTTTTTGTTTGTTTTCTCTCGTTTTTCAATTTTTTTTCATCTTGTTTGTTTTTATCATTTATATAATATAATATTTATAATACTTAATAACAATTGTGTGTGGACAATAATTTATAACAATACAAATAACACTCGCTGCTGCAGTTCGTGTTGTATATATATCATTTATATAGTATATTTGTGCCGGAGATTATCGGCACGACGCCGATCGTACGTGGTAGAAAAATTGTAAAAAATTTCAACACTTCACATATCTATCAACTGCAAAGACTCGATAATTATATAGCTTATTGTTGCGGCTTTTACAAGTATACATTTTTAATATATAATATTTATATGTATATTTATACTTAATAGAAATGAAAATTTAATGGAAACAGATTAAAGAAAAAATATACTGGCCCTATCTCATCCGATGATACATTAGATTTACACATATATCTTTTCCGGTATCTTGTATTCTTCTTTCCTTCTCTTCATATACCGCGACAAAAGCCACGCGCGTCCTCGAGGCGTCCCTGCCGATATCCTCGGTTTGTTAAGGCGATGCTACAGTCCTTCTGGACCGACTGAAATTACCATGATTGCAGATTTCTTATTCAATACTAAACGGAAATATTGAATCGATTCTCGGTCTGGGGGTGACACGTGTCTCGGTTTCAGAAGAAATACGTTCGAGCTATCAACCGATATTCATGAAAATCGAGAAAAAAATGTGTACCTTTTATTTGCATCGTTATGAATTTCTTGGTGTACAAAACTATAGCGGGCGGGTCTGAGTGCGAAGCTGGCATGTATATTGTAATTATTATCAATGTTCACGAATTTCCAAATTGATGATGTACATTGCAAACTAATGCCATATAATACAAATAATGCTGTTTCAGAATAGAAATACATACCTATGTCAATATCATTTTGTTTCATATGGGAATAGCTACATCATCTGAGAACCTGTAACCGTAGATAATGAGTTTATGAAAAAAATTAGTGTTATTCTTATCTACACCGAATGATAGTATCTCAAATCATCAACCACCAGAAAGAAAATCAGTTTAATATTTTCATTTTCGAATTATTCGTAAAACTGTAATGTTGGTTACCGACGATTCCGACTTCCTGAGTGACTTGAGCATCGTCTTAATAATTGTAATATCACCTAATCTATTTTGCTATGGTACAATATTACCGTGTTCTCTCTTTTTTCATTATTATTATTATTACTATTATTATTATTGTTATTATTCTTATTATTGTTATTATTACTAAAATCGTTATCATTATTATTATTATTAACATTATTATTGTTTATTTACTGAATTATTCAATCAACTACCTTCTTCGACTTCACCTGTTTTCTATATGTTTTTGCGGTGTGTGTGAGTGTGGGTATGTATCCACCTGGGTTTGGTACACGTGGCACCGAAACAGAACCGAATGTCAGATTCGTAATTGAGGCAGGTGATTACTTCCATTATTCAAATTTTATTCGATTTTTTCTTGTTTATTCTATTTCTTTCATCAAGAGACTTACGACTCGAATGTTATCCCTGGTATTTCTTTAAAAATTCTAGAACTATCTGTTTTTCGGAACTGAATCTCTCCATTCTTGAGTCAATAGAGAAAATAAGGAGCGAATCGGCTCCTGCCTCGGGTTGTCTGTAAATTTTAGTTCATTAATTGAGAAATTTTTCTTTCTTCCCCTCCCCCCCCCCCCCCCCCCCCCCCCCCCCCCCCCCCTTTTCCGGACCTTGCTAAGACTTCCGGTATTAACGGTGGCAGTAATACGAATAATTCTGCCTCGGGCTGGACTCGACACTCGGGGATATTAGTTCGCGGTGTTGTGTTCCGTTCACGTACATGTGTGTATATTTATGGTTAGGTATCTGCGCTCTCAACGGGGCAGGGGGGGGGGGGGGGGGATGCCAAAGACGATAATAACTCGACTTTGTAATGGGGCTGACTACGCAAAACTATTGTAGATGGCGCGAGCGGGCTATTCAACCAAATGGGCGGACGTAGCAATCATGCTTGATATCAGTGTATGTATGTATGTTGTATGTCCGTGATTATACGAATATTACTGGTTGAATAGACCACCAGCGCCAAAGCTTCGTTGTTCTGCCGATGGTCAACCCCATACCCCCAAAAAATTGGTAGTCACGTTGCACCACGGCGCAACTGAATCGTTGCAGTATATTGGTATGTATTGGGTGAAGGGGAGGGGCGGGGGGGGGGGGGGGGGGGGGGGGGGGGTCAATATCGTACGACTGTTATAATGTATATACAAAAAACACGATTAATTCTTAGGCGGGGTAAAATTGTGCGTTTCGTGAGATCAGGGATCGGCGGTGAGAACAAGGGACAACGACAACAAGATGACAGCGGAAACGGCTTTCTCCTTCCTGTTTTCATGCTAGATTTTTATAAAATTTTTTTAATTTCCTTCATTTTCACACTGAACGAAACTTCGTCAATTCATTCAAAATGGGAAGAAAAGAAAAAAAATATATATATATCTATTTTATTGGTCATTTAAAATTGAGAAAGAAAATTCGTCGAGGGACCGCATTGCATCGGACTTATTATTATTATTTTTTGTTTTAAATCCTTTTATAATCAAGATAGATTTCCTATGGGACGGCAACGAAGAAAATTAGGAGGGTTTTATTGTAAAATTGAAAAAACAATAAATGAATAAATAAATAAATATATAAAGGCTGTTCTCTCGCTGTCACCTTAATGTATACGTAACAGGTATGTTTATGGATTCGGTGTGTCACGGGCGGAGGTTTTATACCGAAGGTACGTGCGCGATCATGCCAACTTTATGCCACGGTATCCTACAATACAAGAGAGACCTCATGTATTCACAATTCTTTATATATAAATCGCTAAAACTCATTATTCCATTAGATCTTTCATCTCATTCGACGCATGTATGTACGCGTGTATACATATACATAGGTATATCATCGCATTCGCACGTTGGACGATCAATCAATCAATCAATTTTTTCGTCCTGAAAAAACGGAAAAAATTTCACGTACATATATACATACCGCGAGATTATCGTGAAAGTTTACAGAACAGAATCGAGCGGAAAAAGATAGGTGCCAACGGTCATTCGTTTACAACGTTATTTGCATGGCGGATGAATGATATTTGGCACCTATCATTCCCCGGAAGATTCTGTTCTGTAAACTCTTACCGCAATCTCACAGTATATATATGTATGCATACTTTACGCGTGATAATCTCTAAAGCGTCTCGTTTATAATATCAAAGGATCGTAATCGAATTCTCTCAATTTTTTCAATTTATTTATATTTATTTATTTTTATTTTTGTTCGGGCGTTTTAATGCTGGTCTAACATCTATATGTATAATATTATGTATGTAGTACGTACCTACCTAGATATTATTAAATTCTGCTGCAGCAATATTATTAGTTATATACGATACTCGTATAACAGGATTTTCTTCTTTTTTTTTCTTCTCTTTTCTTCCTTAGTTTTGTCTTCTTTATGTTTCAAAAAATTACATAACGCCTAAATATGCGTGTATAGTATGTATGTATGTTGCACCTACATATATAGTTTTGAAGAAAATTTCACCCGTAAGCCTTCATTTTTGGTTTTTTCTTTTTTTGTTCTCTGCTTTTCTTTTTCTAATTATTGTGTATGTATACATGTATATAAATGTGTTTCGTGTGTATTCTTTTCCTTTCAATGTATCTCTCTCTCTTCTCTCTCTCTCTCTCTCTCTCTCTCTCTCTCTCTCTCTCTCTCTCTCTCTCTCTCTCTCTCTCTCTCTCTCTCTCTCTCTCTCTCTCTCTCTTTTTCCTTTTGCTTCATGTTTTCTGCTATTTTTTCTTTTCCTCTCATTATATTATTATTACTATTATAATATCTACATATAATAATATACGCGCGGATGAACATAGTATATTTCTACATATACATATTTAGTATCTCGTAATATACATACATATATACTAGTATTATATGCCAGTATGCACGCGCGTATAGGTACATACATACACATTTATATCTACCCATACATGTAGCTACATATTTATAGGGACTGTTCATAGTCACCATGTATAGTATACCTAGATAATACTTGCGCGTATATATTTCTAGTATATATGTGTATATATATACATATAGGTATATTGTAATATATAATTTCTAAACGAACACATATTATACCTCGATAACAATATATCCGTCTTCGTGTTTTCTATATACCTATCTATGTATAATATATATATATATATACTCATGGTTTATTTGTTATATATTAGTTATCATTATTCATATCTCGTAGGTAGTACATACCTATATATACATACGTACGTACAGAATTTCTTTCAAACACACATATCGCAGCAAACGTTTTATCCCTTATCACTTCCCCGCGTATCTCGTCGATGTCGGCAATACACGTATATCGTCACGTGCATAGCATAATTTTTATCAATTTCATCGGTTTTGTTTCCGTTTTGTATTCCATTCTTTTTCATTCTATTCTATGCTTTGCTTCAACGCATCGTTATCGCATCGGTTCATGATATTCACGATCAATTGACGATATACAGCTCGCTGTATACTCTGTATTGCAATTGTCAAACTCGTTCCCGTCTTACGCCTACATATTTCGTATTATCGACATCAACCGCAAAGCAGGAAAGTGTGCAGGCGATCGCAACCCATACTGTAATAAATAAATTCGAAAACATTCTGCGTATGTATATGTATCATATATATATATATATATATATAAATATATATATATATATATATATATTTATGTAGTACGACCGCAATAATTGTTTTTATTATTCGTTATTCGTTATTGTTCTACCTGTCATTATTTATTTGTTATTATAATTATCGTTATTATTATTATTATTATTAACGCTATTATTAATTATTATTATTATTATTATTCATTATTTATTATTCATTATTCATTATTTATTATTATTTATGTGTATATGAATTATTATCAATTATATATCTTTACGGGGCGAGCCTTTTTCGCGGGTCGCGGTCTGTAACGTTGTAACGGTCAATGTTCACTTTCGCAATTTTCTCTCGTTCCTCGCTTTTTCTCTCATTACGCAGCTCGTTATTAAGAAACACAAAAGTACTCGTGGACAGACCAGGCTACTCGATGGCAAAACCGAAAATTCTCGCGGTGCCGATAAACTTGGAAGTAATGGGTGAAGAAAGAGAACTCTCTGGTCATACAATATATTAGTCCAAGTCCAAAAATGTCTTACAATTATCCGAGCTGCCAGTTTGTTTTTCATATTGTAATTATTATTGTAATTATTCAATCATTCGTCATTATTATTATCAGTATCATCGGCATCAATGCTATCATGATGATGTTGATATCAATGATAATAATTGTAATTACTGGCGCGATGGAAACTGCACGACGAGTGGGAAGAGTGAACATTGATCCGATCCGGGGAGACCGCGTTTAAGGCTACGCTATGAGGCTCGTCTGCGTTTCTTTTTACGCCGGCGTTCGCAGCAACGACGACGTCGACGTCGAGGCCGGGTGGAGGTCCCCAACGAAAAGCAAACCTCGATATCGTCGAGGAGTATAAGGAGATCCCTGTTATACCTCCGGTTTAATTTTATCTTGGATAATTCTTGCCAGCCGGCAATCGATAGTTCGGATATAACCTCGTATACGACGAGTAGAAACGATCTGATTAATTTACAACCAAATATCACCAGGTATATCGCCTTTGCGGGTGGAGAATCACCGGAAAGAAAACTTGAAGGAGGGGCAGAGGGAGAAGGAAAACGGCGATGATGACGTCGAAGACGGCGGCTATCATCGTCTAGTATAATTATTTTGTTACACGCGAAACGCCTTGGAAATAGCGACGATTCGCTCGTCGTCCATGATGTGGCAATTTTTATCGTGCACATTCCTATAAGGGCACCCCACGCACAAAACACGCACATTGTTATTGATGATGGAGTAACACGGGGAGAAGCAGCTCCTGATGACATTGAACCGACAGCCCCAGTGCCGCAGAACGATGTACCCGAACTTGAGGACGACTGATGACTCGTACCCGCTGATATATCCAGTCCTTCGATACCCTCCTGCAGTCCGGGATGCACCAAACTACCGGACTCGGTCGTACTGCTCGTCCCAGGCCACGTGCCGCTTGTCGTCGATTGTTGATCCCCTGAAATCCAAACAGCCAATCAATCGCCCACGTCCACGTACTTTCGTATCTTCTTAACGATCCCGGTGTCGGTCTTGAAATATGATTATTTCTATCTCATCGCAAGGTTGCTGGGATCGGGAGATCGGGAAACGTACCCGATGTAGAAGATGCTGAATTTAATTCACACTGCGGCGCTGTGGACGGGTCTCTCTGGGCGTTGCCTCCACGAATAGCGACTTCAACCTGGGGCGCTGTGCAATTTGCACACACCCCGAGTCCGGGGTCTTCGTCCGAACAGACGTGGAAGCAGCACTCTTCGTCAGCGTGCAAGGCTCTCGATGCTTGCTCTCCGGTTTCTGGGATGTTGGGGTCTAAAATCGAGGTTCAAAATTTGTAACAAAGATTCACATTCTTCGTAGAACACAACAACGAAGCCTGAGTGGTGACGTTGAAAGTGTCTCCTGCATTTCTCTCCCTCTTTCTTTTTTTTTTTTTTTTTTTGTCACTTTCAACAACTTGACCGTACGAAATTTGCTGCAGCCGTGAATGAAACGATTAATAGAAATAAGAGGAAGCGATAAGCTTACCTCTGCAGAGAAATGTTGGTTCACCCGCGTACTGCGTGGGGTAGGCCGGGGCGCGGTCACCAGGAAGGAGATAGGGGCAGCGCTGCTCGACCGTCTGACAGAAGGAACGACAAGGTCGTATCCGCATACCAGTTTCCAACTGGGACCCGGCATCATCGTGATCAAAGTAAGGCACCAGAGAGCTGCACACCCATCTTCTATACGCCTCCTACGTCACACAATGATCGTCATACGTTATTGTTCATGGCATAGTATGAAACATAGTAATACATAACTGTTTCTGTGTGACTCGATTGGTCATCTAGCAACCGAATTAGAAAACCACGTATTTCCTGAATTCTGATCGTTCGAAAATAGAAAGGTCCAAGTTGTTACAGGAAACTTAACCGAGTTTTACCGATTGCTCACTGCGTTTGAATTATTGAACAAGAAATCAATTTCTGCTACCTCTATCTACATTCTTGCTCCCCGCGATTGATCCGCAGAAATGAAAAATATGCGTAGGCAAAATCGGTAGATTATATCGGATACTGAATACAGGCATGTGCCACCATGGTATACGTGTATGGTATACCAGGTGATCGTATTCAACTCTTGGGCTAAAATTCTCTTGGGCGTTTCCACTTCCCTGATAGGGGAAAAGGAGCTTTCATGCCCGTTGAATTATTAAGCAGCGCGAAGAAGCGCGGGACTTCGAAGCTGCCGTCTCGTTGGCTCGGCCGTTTAACGGCGAGACGAGATTGGCTGACGACGAGCGAGTGCCAGACCGGGTACCAAGAGACAGACATTATACCCTACACTCATTAGGTATACTGTAGATAGCATAAAAGTATGAAGATCGAGTTGCGCCAACGTTTAGCGGCGGTTTAATAATTCAAAATTTCGTTTCATGCCGACTGAAACTTCGTACGCGAGCCCGAAGCCAGCAGCTAAAACTCTGCAAAACGCTGCTGCGAATAATTGCCAAATTAATAATGAGATCATTCTTTTTCTACTTCCTTCTTTTTTCTCCGCCCTCTCACAGCTGCCACGTAGTGAATACTGCAATATGCTGGATAGTGGATACTCGATAGAATTCTCAGTTGAATCGATGAGCAGTCGATCAACGACGCTTCCCTTTTAATTGAGGTTTACGGTCGGGTTTTATGTGGATGTTTTATAGCCAGCTCTCTATCGTCAGTTTCGAAATGCACTCCCGCTCAGCTTCACAAAGATATTTAGTAACAACGTGACTTTCGTCATGATTTCTACCTTCGCAACTATGATAATATCACCCGGGGTAGAAGGAGATCGTTGATACGTTGATGCTGAAAAAGCTTGTATAATTTTCACTCGCCAAGATCTCTAGGGGAGAATATCTTGCCGACCGGAGGAAAAGGTATAGAGGGCTTCGTTGTCGGTACGAGTACTCGAAATATTTTACTTGCTATCCAAGATGTGGAAAGCACTCGCTCCAGATAAAAGTCCCACGACACAAAGCAGGCATTCGGTAATTCGGAAAGATCCTTACATTCGCTTTTTTCGGCCCCGAGAAATCGAGTAACTTGTCATTCTTCCCGTCTTCCATCTATCTCTTTCCAACTCTAATCCTGTCTGTAACTTTCTAGAACATTATAAACGAGGCAAATAATAAAAAACTAAAAGCGAACCCGTTTTTTTCCCATGACTAAATTACAACCATGATAACCTAGTTCAACGCTCTAGTAAGTGAAAAATGTCACATAACAAAAAGCACGGTGCGTGCCTCCGTTCGTTATGCTCGACGAGTAATTAATGAGCTTAAAAAGTGTTGAACTTTGGGGCTACCAGCTCATTTTATCGCTTTGAAATATTTCCATATAGTAGAAAATGTAGAATGGTGCGACACGTGGTCAGCCTCGAACTTTCCAGATCCCATACATATTGTTAACAACATCGATATACCGAGTTGGAGTCTGTTTTCAGACAATTGTTCTCCTCGTCCTCAGGTAGGGCTCGTTAGACTAGGTGAAGGATCCACCCGCGCTTCGTAGGTACGGCATAACTGGGTGAAGAAGCAGCAGCTCCGATCAAAATCCCCAAAACGTGCATACGCATACACATACATATGGATATATACCTGGCGAGAATAACGATCGGCGAGATTTACGTTACACCAGCTCTGCCTATTATGGACCATCCTCTGGTGCATGACGTGATACAAACAGTAACGCTACAAGAGACAGACGTATTGTAGTAGGACGATATTATATAGATGAATATCTGCTAGTGGAAATATTGCACTTCACACGGTCTAGTTCCGCCGTATTGTTCCGTCGGTTCCTGTACCTGTGCACCCTATACTCCCACGTTTCCCGCTCACAGTCCCATCATAGATTTCCGTCCACCGCCCTCTCGCCGATTCTTTTTTTCCTTCTTCTCTACATTTTCTTTTTTCTCCTTTTAATTCCCCCTCCGGAATTTTTACCTCTCAATCATCAATACCACCTGATACCACCAAGAGTACCTGCACCTTATACAATGTACATGATTATGAACACAGCGCGTGACCCTAAACCTAGTCGATATTCGGTGAGATCGTCCAAATACATAAACCAAATTGGACGAGGGACAATTTCTCGCACTCCTGACATATTCAATAAGTGCTCGTTGAATTGAAATGGTTACCTAACTCTGCAGGCAACATTGTTGCAGAGGCGCGCGTTTGGACATTTTATACCGTACAGTCAAAACCTGTTTCCCACTCCATCGTCGGGATCATTTACTACCGGAATCGTTCATCAAAATGAATGATTGTGGGTCATATAACTACAGAATCAGGCGCGATACATTACGCGACGTATATTACGCAATTTAATTCTAGGGCTGTAAATTTTCCCCGGGGACTTTTCTACCACCCCAGCATGGTCTACAATGCGGATCTAGACCCTACACATGTGTGACTTTACACGATAATTCATCCAGACGGGTGTATAAGTTCAGTATCCTTGAGTCGGGGTTGTGAAGCTTTCCGTCAACGGAAATCTACGAGGCAGCGGGGCGCGCGGGATCACCGTACCTCTTACCGAAAACTCCGGCAAACCATAGCATTCTCATTCTAGTGCGTGCTGCCGAATAAATATAGGTATGTTTTTTACGAAAACCATGGAGCAGCGACTCTCGCGAAAAAACTTGAGAAATGCGCGTATGCCATTAGGTTCTAATTCCAAGCCCTAGATTCCAGACACTCCAGGTCCAGCACAAACGGAAGTCTTGTTCGCGGACTCGCAGATTCTGACTCCGTTTCCGTTGTGAGAATGGCGCGATACATCCTGCATGAGGCGGTCGCATATTCCCGCGCCTGCCTGTGTAGCCGCGTTGCAGGGTGGTGTGAGGGAACTGGGCTAGTACACCTGAAGTACTCTCGAAGCTGGCTGACCCAATTCCCCACTCTCTTCCTTTCTATCCACTGAACTAGAGAACTAGGCAGATGCCCCACCGCCGCGGCTCTGCAACTTGGCTTCGCCTCCACCCTTCCTCGTAACCCTTGCAGACATGAATCCCTTCATCCCTGTCTTCCTCAGCCTGCACCCTATTCCTCTGCCTTGTTCGGGGCACCTTTTTCTACTCTGTACAGGTATATAAAATCTCAAACAATGCGTCATTTCCTCATTCCGTTGAGCCCTCCGCCCCGCGTGACTGGCATTCTATGGATGGAAATATCCGGTGGAATTTTGACTACGACTACCTCACATTCCATGTTTAATCGTCGAGAATCGGCGAAGCTAAACAAGGTGTTAACAGGGCACAATGACCTTTCTCAAATGATTTTCAAATCCACTACGAGAATAAAAGCAGACAACGGAATGAACTAGTTATCACAATCAGTAATGTCCTACATGAATTTCACCCGCGGCTCAATATTACGATAGGACGAGTCCACTTTTCCTCCGCAGACCTCCAAGCACCGCCGTCGGGAACGCGGGATGCCCTCCCACGCGCATCTCTCTCTCTCCTCTCGCATGGATTCAAGCAGCTAGCTTGGCTCGCATTTTGCAAATGTATTATTTAATCGTGGATAGGTGCTGGTACATAGGAATCGTAGAGACTTTATTACCAAGAGTCCGGAGACTCGATGTTGATTCTATACTATAGCTATAGAGTTTGAACTTTTCGAATCAAAACTCTGTGTAGCCAGCCTCAATAAACTTGTTCACGCTCTTGTTAACGGGTTAATTAGTTCGCGGTCCGCTATGCATGTCTACCTTTTTCTCACCGCAGCTCATAACGTCAAGACCATTTCTACGTGAACGATGGGTCGATGGCTCCAGAGATGTGCCAATGTCTTCTTGAGGTGCCATAGAGCTCGCTATCCTGAATCTACGGAAACCGTTTCGAAGACGAAAATCGTAAATTTTCGGTAACGACTCGATCGACTTTGATGAAACTTTGATAATTCATTGAGTATGATGGCAGAAAGTGGCCAAGTATTTCACTTTTTCAAAACATCGATCGGATTTGATGAAACATAAATATTCCCTATGTTAGCGAGGTTAGATTGCCAGCGGGGTCTCCGACGGCCTCTCAAGGATTCCTTAAGGACCTCTAGGCCTATTTCGTGAACTATCTCCAATAAAATTGCAGAAAATAATATCTAGTACACCGTAGCCAGATAATAAATGAATTTCTTTGCACCTTATAGCTGCGTGTAAGATAAATTCTTCGGTTTGGACCCCCGTTTAGAACCCCTGAATAATTCGTCCGAAAGTTTCCGTCCAGTAAAAACTGTACCGATTCGATGGTCAGCGTTGAGACGTCAGAACTTATAAACTCTCGTGTCTTCAGTCTCAAGTTTTTCAATCGTCCGATGGCCTATTTCCGATATTAAATTCATCCGTTCGTTCGTTCCGATTGTTCCGATTGTACCACTTCTCTTCTTCTGAGGCGCCTATAGGTCGGCACTCGATCGCTGGAAGATAGATTAACTCGAGCCGCGAGGCGGCGTCGTGACAGACAATAAATTGATTATAATCGCAAGATTTGAAGAGCTCGTTAGAGATGAACGCCTACCTACCCTGCCGATCTGTATGAACCATCGCTGCGCGTTTACCTATAGCATACAGCATACTGTACCTTCCAACGATACAGCCATACTATACCACCCATCGTTTATTTCCGGATACCAACGCCCCAGCTGTCACCGGTTTCGTACGACCAATCAAACGGCAGTCAACCTCAATACTGTATCGACTTGTCAATCGATCGAGTTGTAACAACTCGTTCTCAGGCCAGAGAATAGGTTCATCGACCATCGCGCCTGCCACAAAATTACAGAAAGCTATTATTTGTATATCCGTGTTCCATATTTGCGACAACCGGCAGAAGGAGTGAAAGAGAGAAAGAGAACAAGAAAGCGAAGAAAATGTCCAAGGCACCCGCGAAGTAGCGCGAATACCTTCCGGTATAAGTGAAATGCACCTGCGCTCACGTTCACAAGTTTCACGGGATGAATTTTGTACCGATTTCTAGGTCGGCGGTAGTAATAGGCGTGGAGGGATGGGCTGTTGTTTGTGTGTCGTAGCTGCTGCTGGGGGCGGCCGGAGGTCCGGAGGACCAGGGGTTGCAAAGCAATGCCCTGGTGACCTGGTTACCCCATATCTGCTCCCCCACCGCGACTCGGTGCCCCACCCCTCACCGAGAGCCAACCTACATGCAATTCCTATAGCCCGCTCTAATATAGAACTCAGCCGAAGGTGCGGGCTATCGATGTTATTTCGTTCCTGTATATCGCCAAAAGTGTCTGGCAAAGGTCCCAGAGAACCCGAGGGGGCGAGAAATACTTTCGTGTTACCGTTTTAATAGCTGGTCTAATCTGTTTTACACGCGACACTCGGAGTCGGTGATGAAAAAAATGCCAAATACTCACTACGAACACGGAGCGGTGAGAGAACCCATGGCACCCGTTTTTGCGGCAATGGCTCTGTGCCAAACGAAATCTATAATAACTAGAAGGTCAGAGGTGAATCGCAAACTATCCGCCACAAATCAAGTCATTTCACATATTGTGATCAGGTGAAATGAACAAATCTGCCACTGATACCTTCACTGTATATCATATTTACGAATGAAACTTGTCGGTACAACGTGATGGAGATAACCAGAGAAAGAAATGCGTCCAATCAATTGTACTGGAGTGAAAATATCAATCGAATCAGCATTACCGTAACCACTTCGGGTTCTCTCCTACTTTTTGTGTTTGTGTTCCTACCCTACGGACATTACATTCCAGTTGCTGTTGAATTTGGCACCACACGCCGCACTACAGCTACGCCAGCTGTGCCATAAATTATAACGTAACGTACAGATGTGCCTTCTGTAGAAGTACATACATAGCTACTACGCAGCTCGGGTGTCTGTATGTGCGTATGTATGTATGTATTTATGTATGTATGATGTTTACGGAACATGCAGCGGATCTAGGTATTAATTTATGAATAAAGAGCAGCAATACTCGAGCCTGGTGCTCCGGCCGATTTATTTGTAGAGCGAACCATCCAACGATCCATCCATCCCTATTTCTACAAAACTCTGATCCTCACTAGTGGTTAAGTTAAAAAATTAATTTTCATTTTTGTCGATCATAAATTTGTTGGGCTTCGCTAAATAAAATCATTATTGATGTAGTATACGGGAGATGGGCTTCACCACCCTTGAATATTCAATTTCTTATTTCTTAAAACTGCAAATATTTATCGCCCACCCTCCTGCATGGCTACAAGGAGCGAAGCACTGTAGACGACTGACAATGAGAGCCTCTGGTTTGAGCAATATCGAGTGACTTTGGAAACCCCCAGCTTGGGGAATCCTCTCTCTCTCTCTAGTTCAGGGCTTAGTCTAGCCCACCCGACCACCCGACTACTGCAGAGTAGTAGACTCGCTCATCTACAGCTAGTTGCTGCGCTCACGTCCTTCAGGCCCTCCTCGTTCCCGCAAACCAGCTTCTCTCGATCTCTCGTCCCCGCCATGACACCGCATCTGCATATTCAAACCCCCTACATTGCCTGCTATTAACTGAAGAGGGCTCGCTTCTACCTGCGGCACTCATCCGAGCAGTGTTCAACTTTAAAGGTACAATATTATCCGGGGTTTTCGAAGAGAAGATGTCGCAGCTGCAGGTTCGAAAGCTCCACTTTCCGAATGTCGAGGCGACGTGAGACGACGCGACACGGTGATAAGTTACAATTCTACCCCTGAATAAACGCGCGATCAGGAATTATAATTGGATGATCGAATACTTGATTAATTTATATCTCGTCTGGTGGTTCACTCCTCAGAGCCTAAGGTCACCGATAATTCCAAGGTCGCGTGTAAAAAATTCACTCATATATTTCTCCATTCTAAAATTATTATTCCACGCAATTAATTACCAATTCTGTTACAGTTTTTGTGCGTTGCGCGAAAGATTTACGTTCTATAAAAGAAGAATATCTCATGACGGCTCGTATAAAGAAAATTAACTTTAGGTAATTAATTGTAATTCGTTTAAATCCCGCGACAGTCTCCGAACTGGAAAGGATAGCCGTCGCTTCGCTAAAAATTCGCCGAAAATTGTGTTCCGATAATTTCGAGATTTTTACTATTCTATCCGATCTCCGGAAGTGGTCAAACAAATATTAATCCGAACATTCTACTGCGCTGTCACAAGCTCGCGCAAATTACTGGTGCAGCCGAAATTATTGCCCAATTTTGAAATTGTTTCTATTCTTTGTATAAACGCGTGTGTAGGGTCGACGTACGTACACACATGCACCGCTCTCCGATTTTCAAATTCATCGAACGATGTATACATACTGTATCCCAAACAGCGAGGGATATATACGATTCAGCGTATGCTGGGGGATTCCCCTCCGGCTTCTGAAAGGGCAAACGAGAAACTTGGAGTGCGAACGATTCGAACGCGGCAAAGAAACTCCGGTGGGCAAATATACACGGGGAAAAATCTATTCGCCGTCTAACAACTAAGCCAAATATAAACTCTGTTGCGTGACGTAATCGCAGCGTCACTCATCCTATCGGAGCCCTCCCCACGACTTTCAACCCTCTCAATCAGATAAATTATACTTATCTCCGTGTGTACATTGATAATCTTCCTGCTTATATCCATTAGGGTGAGCGAAGAGAAAGAAAAAATTGGTATCTTGCGTTCGTTTTCTCTCAGTGCTGCCCAACCAAACCTTTCACAGTAATTTCGAAAAATACACCCTGCAACGGGAGAGCGCGATTGTATCCATGCATCATCGTGCCTCATCGCACTCCAAAGTTTTCTGTACGATTAGAAAATGGGTGAAACAATTCGCACGAGAGTCCACCCTAGTATACATACACGGGGTGAAATTTTCCTCCAATTTTTTTACGTCCTCTTGAATCTCAGTCTTGATTTACCGACGGTCCGGTCAGATCAAAGCAAAGCCTCGTCATGCGGTGCGGGAGCGGGAGTGGGAGGTTCGTTATTTTAGAGAGAGAGAAACAGGTTTTTTTCTTTCAATGCTGTATCGGTGCCAGGAGGGCCAACGACCTTTGCTGGCGAGTGTACATACAATAAGTCGAGACAAAAGTGGAAAAGTATCAATTACTTCGAAAAAATTATGATCAATCACTATCGGTATATTGAACACCACCTTTGATCTCTGCAGGATTTATGTATGTGCTACATAGCTATACCTGAGGTACAAAGCGCGAACTACGAAACCGGAAAACAAACATAAGGAAGATGTGGAAGATTAAGGAAAGATCAAAAAGAATATGGATGCGATTTGGAGGAGCGACGGGGGGGGGGGGGGGGGGGGTCAAAGACGCGGCCACTGGGGAATTACCGCAGCCCGTACACAATGGTAAAGGCAAAAACGAGGGCGGGAAGATACGATGATGATGGTGATACGCGCTGGGGAGATGAGCGATGGGCCAGTTTCAAGCTCATCTTTGGACCTGTTCTTCGAGGTTGATGCCTACTACTAGTCAGAAAGCGCGGGCACCTCGGCTTGGGCGACGGAGCCCAGAGGAAAAGCGTCATGAGAGACCGTAAATAACTGGCAGAAATGCTCGATCGCCCCACCCTTTTCGAAAGATAAAATATGCAGTTTTATGTTTTACTTTGGTCGGGATTATGCCCCAGTCGTTTATCCGATTTCAGGAGTCATGGTGTCAAATTAAGGATGACGAATGCGACTAGAGAAAAGCTTAATTTTGCCAAATGTTGATAAATAGAATTCACCCTGCGCTGTGCTTCGTCGCAAACATGGCGTACTTTCGAGAATGTTTGTCACGAAGTTACAGGTGCAATCAAAAACTTGGTGAAAGAGGCAGAATAGATCCAACCTTAGTCTATAAAAGACCACTGCAAAAATGTCATTTTTTTTAGGGATAAGAAAATGCGAAGGAATATCGCGACCATATATATGTTTGCCCGCGCTCGTCGGGGCATAGCCATCGCCCTTATCAAGTTGAATTGGATTTTTGCATAACTTGATTCCACGTTTTTGTTCACCGCGAAGCATAGACTCTAAAGTTTCCGTGCTGTTTTCAACAGCCTTTCGAAGCTCGTGTCTCGAGCTACTTGAACTGATCGTGTGTTCCATTACCACGTACTTTTTCCCAAGGTACACGGATACCTACATTAACTGGATAATCACTCGCCAAATAGGCACTTGTGATACTCACGCGCAGCTTTCGACCATCACCCTAACCTCACCATAAGCGGAAGAAGGAAGTGGGAAAGGAACACGCGACGTTTCTAACGGCGATTCAACTTCCGTTTTATCTTTACGAGGTCCTACTATAGATAGACGCTGTCGGACCTGTATCACATTATTTACTTGTTTTTACTTCGCTCGTTTCAGTTCAATCAGAGAGTGCTTCGATGGTGATTGGATATCTCGCTGCCAGTGCCCTTCGCGGACTGGGACCTCCGCTACGGCAGGAGTAACCGAGCAAAGACATAGTACAAAGGGATGAATTCAACGAGCCATGGTGTACCGCTGTAAACCAGAATACGAAAACGTCTGACGATTAATCATCATCGACAAATAACGTTCCTTTCAAAGTTTCACTCATATAATATTTCAGCGGTTAGAAATTATCTTTGGTTCTAATTTCTGGTCGGTGCTGCCGGTACGATGGTTGGCGGCACCGTTATTAGATATCGAGAAATTATTTTCTCTTTTTTTCATCCAGCTATCACATCGTCGCAGTTTCTGTTGGACTCTCAAAGCAGCCTTCTTCGACGTGCACATACAATAGTGTCAAAGGAGCTTTAAGCTCTGTCATGATTCACGAATGAAGTGGTATAAATTCAATTGCACTTGAGTTATTTCAGAAAAAGATATTTCCTCTTCAATTTAAAACGAGACGCGTTGCTTCCGCCCTTCGGGATTCTCCCAGCGTCGAGAAAATTATGGGAAATCTTTGAATAAGTAACGTGATGAACAACCGCTGCATGTAGCTGATATGCGTAAAATTCAGTGATACGTCGAGTCGAACGTGTTGAATAGTACTTCCTTGTACTATTCTATTTTCTACATCTTGGCAAAAACTGCAGATAATGAGTCAACACGTTAGAGAGTGACTCTTCCGCTGCATGAAGAATAACGAGTAACACTTAAGACGAAGCGCAGTCGACCATTTAACGCGTTAACCGCGCCTTCATCCTCCAAGTGTGTTTACGACTAGTTGAGGAGGGTAAGTAAGCGGGAGGTAGAGCATACGTTACTCTAATTTTTCTACATCAGCCTAACCCAAGCTCACGCTGCTGCTCCAAAGGTTCGTAAATTTTTATTGCCTCAAGATAGGGGATTCGGGAACGATGGAGAGGAGAGCCACGCGCCACCAGTCCCGTACAAAACGTTGTTGCCGACTTGATGGCTTCCATTCGGTGACTTAAATTTCTCTCTCCGAATCGTCGGAGGTTTCAAAATTATCGCCATATTCCGGTGACGCATTTTCTTCCACTTTTGGTATATCCGTATACCTATGGAGGTGGTAAAGGTAGGCGAGGGGCGGGGGGGCTTGAGGATTCCGTGGAATCTAAGTTTCCAGCGGAAGCCTAGCTATATACGTACTGAAAAAGAAGGGAAAAACGCTAAGATAAGAAACCTGAATGTAGAAGGTACAAATACTTCGCTATAACGAGGTTCGCGGGTAATGCTCGGCCCTTATTGTTAGAAGGCATATATCCGCTGTAGCTGAAGTATATTCTCATTGTCAGACTTTTGAAAGCATCACATATAATTACCGCCAGGTTTTTTCTCCAGCGACAGCACAGCGTGAGGTTTGGTAAAGTATCGAAACTAGTTAATTGCATTAGTTAGTGCTGATGCATTCGCACAGGAAATATCCACCGTAGAAATACCAGGGAGTACCTATTTGGTCCCACAAATCCGTTTCCGTACAAAGCTGACCTCTGAAATCTTTTGCGATTGATTATTCTTGTCGTTATTACCATTACTGTGCATATCACCATCGCGGTGGTGCAGGAACACAGCGATGGAGGAAGGTGGAGGATTACGTCGCTGAGAAGAGAACGAATGCCGCCATTTTGGGTGGCTCGGAGGAGCACGCGTATACTACCTCCATGTTGAAACACGCGGCGAGTTCCTTCGACTTTCAAGATGCGAGCGGGAGAAAAATCAATGCAACGCGTTGTACGGCGACGCGTCGCCTCGATCGAACGCGCCACTGTGATTTTTAACGGGCATCTGCATTCACACGGTCGAGCTTTACCCATTTTTCTTTCAGATTGAAACCGACAATTAAAACTGAAAACAAACAATTGTTCACAATAGGTCAATATTGACGGTTTTCACGAATTGATGAAGCAATAGAACAATAGTCGGTCACTCCGGTATTCTTTCCGAAACCTATTTCATATAGCAAGTCCAGCGCCAACTGCGTTCTATGATCTCAATTCGAACGTGTCAGCCTCATATAGCTACAACTTCAATAAGGTATCCCGCGTGATGACTAATTTCGAAGAAATCGAGCGGTGGTCAAACAGTGCCGAAAGAGTTTCACTAGATTCGAAGCTAAAGAAATTTGAAGTGTACCGAGGGGTGGCGGGGTCAGAGATCGGACATTGACAACCGAGGCACCGCGTACGTGATGCGGTGGCCAATTTGAACGAGCACTCACGGTAGGCATCGGTCGACCCGAAATTCCAGAGAAAAATTCGACTGAAGGCGATGACGAGGACAAGGACAAGGATGGGGATGGGGACGGGGACCAGAGAAGACCGCGCCTCATAAAGGAAACCGAGCTACGATATATGTATACTTATGTGTGCGTATGTGCACATGCATATAGTATAGTTCTGGTCCCTCCTATTTATTGCCGGATATGACAGCTTAAGCCCCGGCCTAATATATACCTACCCAGTACGCACATATTCCTGCTGTACATGCGTGTAGGTTGAATATGTAGCATATTATGCAGAGTGACACGAAAATGAGGGTTCTATTCCTGACAATCAAAGGACTGACCATAATTTTATTCGTGGGAGAATAGAAGAGAGCCGATAAACATTCTTCGGTCGGAGTTTGATTCGCTGTGTCAGAAACTCTGATTCCTTGTTTCCGGTACATAATGAATTCTTATTCATCTACATACACCATCGCCTAGTTCATTCTACTGCTTCTACTCTACTTCGTGCAGGATGGACTGTTCGATATTCTGATCGTCTTTGAATCATAATCTTGAGTTTGTTTTACGAAAATAACTGACGTATTTGGCTCCTTGTACAATGAATTATAAGCGACTCGGAGGAGAACAAGTATATGGATACGCTTGTCGAGTTTCGAAAATACAGCATTGAGAATGGGAAGAGTATGACGGAAGTGGTCTCGAGCAATAGTGCGAACGACTCAAAATGTGAGGAAGAGGGGGCCACGAGGGGCTCGGTATCTTTGGGCAAGCTTTCGATATTAATTACTAGCCAGGGTGGGGCAAGACGATAGCTCAGGGCGAGGGAGTGGCGGGGCAGTAACAGTGACGAATTGATTTATTAAAATTGCACCAAATCGATAGGCCCCGGCCGCTTGACGGATGATAATCAGCCGCCAAGGACTCACGTAACGATTGTCACCGACGAACTCGATCCTGGACGAACGACTTGGGTCACCCTTCTGTCTCTGCCCTTTACAATCTCCAACCTCTGCCTCCAGTTCTGTCTCGAACCTGTCGCGCATGAAATTCTGAAGAACTGTTCCTATACTCTTGATACCTTGAGCTCACACGTTTGACCCGAGCCGCACAGGCTAACGAGACGCGAATAAAATATCCATTGACCCGTTGCAGTCATTTCGGTCCCGATACCACAAGCTTCGAAGCCATAGGTTCGAATTTCAGTGAAATTAATAACACGCATTGATTGGCTAATTGTTGAACCTTTTCATCGCGTGGGGACCTTACAAGAGTATGGACAGCATGGATGGGAACTACAAGAAATAAGAAGCAAACAAAGGAAAGGAAAAGAAAAGAAAAGATATATTGCGGATGGGATGGATGCGTGCAGAAAATGGCTACACCGCTTGACGCCCAGGTACAATCAATCAGTGTGGCGGTCAGCTCGAGCGGGCAGGATGGTGGTGATGGACGGACGGACGGACGGACCTACGAGCCGACCAACCGAACCCATCCTCCAGTCTTTACTTTACGCGCCTCGAACCCCCCTGAAAACACATTACTGTCAAGCCTGCAGGAAAAACTACTCCGTGCAGCGTTCCTCCTTCTCGCCGTGCTTCTTCCTGGCCCTTTACTTTCCAACCATCCCTTTCTGATCCCTCTTTCTCAATCCCCTTCACTATTCAGCTCCCCAATTCTTTGTCCATATTACCTTCACCTTCACCTTCTCTCTTCTACTCTTCTGGCCCCCTTTCCGTTAGCCTCCGAGTCCATACTGACGTTTATAAGACACACACACACACACCAGAGCGCGAAGGATACGCCGGAAGTACTCGATGGAGGAGAGTAGACAGAACCGGATATTGTTCGATGTTGGAAAGTGTCAGCGTATTCGTGCACTTCCGTTCCGAGCCTCGGGCCCTAGATTTCTCCGCGGTAATCATCGTTTTTGCACAATCTCAGCTCTGTATTGCACTTACGAAGTTACATCTGGGTGACGGTGCTAAAATCGTTTGTGAAGAAGTGCTCATCCATTTTGAAAGATCCTAGATAAAATCCCTTTTTTTTTGTGAAATAGTTTGCTTGGATTGACATTCGGCCGGATGGCCCCTTAACGAGCGATGGAGATACATCTGTTGAGCGGGCACCTATTGAAATGTGCATCAGTGATCACTACTGCTCGACTGGCACAAGATGAAAAAGAGAAAGTATGTCCCGCCGGGAGAAGGGGTCGCTAAATCGTAGAAAACATCTCAACTGGCGTCCGCGCAATGACAGTAATAGTAAGAAGATTGTCGGTCCGGTAACCGATGCATTTCTGATTGATGTCACGTACGCGATGAGGACAACTTTATATCCCATCGAAGAAGACACCCCAATGTCTTTCCCTCGTATAAATTCGAGCCACACACTGGACTAGCGGGCTAGGATGCACTGTCGCATCACCTCCTCCATCGCCTGGCTCAACCGTCCCATCAAATCTCGGCCACTGCCAAGTGTCGTTAAATATCTCGGTTCACTCAATACCTGCACGTGGTTTAAATGGATCTGAGAATTAGGCGACGGCCGGAGGTCGCAATTATTTGCAAGTCAATATGTGCACAGTTGATGCAGGAATCGCAGTTTTTCACACAGCTATGGAGAAGCCGGAAGGAGAGATTTGCCTCACGGTGGTTTGTTTCTAAACTTTTCACACCGTTGGTAGAACTTTAAAGGACACTCCAAGGTGTCGTAAAATTTCCCGTTCCAAGCTGTACACGTGGGAATATGATGTGACTCAATATTGTTTCATTTCATCAGCATAGGTATGTTTTCTTCGCGAATCACTATGTCCGAATGAATAATAAATATAAAAAATTTGCGGTGTGGACCACTATAAAATATTTTTTGGTTTAACTTTGACGCTACATGAGATTATTTCAACACTTTCAGGGATTTTTTCGACACTCAATGATGCCAAAGTCACATAGGGCGGGGCGGACCACTATAGAATTCGTGGGCTGTGTTGAATCTGTGTTCAAATTGACATTAAATTCGTTACAGTGTATGACCGGAATTTTTTCTGCCGTGGCTACGGTCCAATTGTAAATCCAATGATATTGAAAGGTAGATACACCCATCCACTGCGTAGACCTAGGCTCGGACGGATTCACATCATGAGAACTCGGCGCCTTGACTAGCTTTTTAATAAACGAGCCTCATTTATCATCCGAATGCCGAAGAAAGAGGCGTGGATCGAAAAAAGTAAGAACTTTTTCTCCTAATCTTTTAATGCTCGGTACAAAAAGCACGCCTAGATGCGCGCGCCTCGGAACTTCGGCTTTGGTTCCTACGCGTACGCGCAACGCATGATAAGCGCGCAGCGTTTCAGTTACAGGATTTTTCCAAGGAGGTTCATCTTCATATTACACTTCGTGATCATATCTTGTGCGAATTCGAGCAATGATCGCGCAATAGCAACGGGTGCCCGCTGCCAGTTTCGATCTGTTATTCACACGGAATAGCAGATCTATCACTCCGGCGAAATGGAGAAATCGCGCGGGCATTGGGGGTACAAAAAGTTGTTTGCCACTAGGGAAGCATAGCGAATATATATGTACGCATACGCGCAAGGGGATATCGGCCATCGAATAATTCCCAATCACAGCCGCATACACATACACATGAATACGTAGCGAGTGTATCCAAACTCGCCGTCTTACTTAGCCCCTTGCAGAGACACAGTTTTTCTCCCATTTCGATACAAAAGAAAAAGTTTCCACCGTGCAGTCGCATGCGCACTCGAACGCATGTGGGAACGCTTCTGAGGTTGATGGAACTGTACAAGGATCTAGAGCGTCCACGATTTGATTATATCCTCAAATATTGTCCGTTACTTTTCATTTTGTAGTATAATTCCGCCCATCGGTCACTCAGGTTTTCGAATCTGACTTCAAGAAAGCGCATCGGTTAATTGCCTCGAGTTTTAATTCGGCGTTAGATCGTTTCCGGTATAGAAACAGAGCGGTTAACCGGATGTAAGAAACAGAGAGAAAGAAATTGGTATCTGAAAAGGGCGACTCCGAGATACGAAAGGGGGACCGGCTGGCGGTTCGCCCCTTGGTAGTTCGCGGTATTTACCTAACACAGGTAATAGAGTAGCCCGTAATATCGATCGGATTCTCTAACCTCGTTGTGACTCAATTCCCGGGCGTTAGGAACTGAGCGGTTTCTGTCCTCAGACAAATCGTGAGTTATTCAACACATCCACCGATCTTTCGGACCCAGCCCTCCTCCAATGACTGGCTAACCGGCATCCGACCATACCGAGTTGATAAGACCGAAGCTGTGGCGTATCTTTGAATTCATTCAAAAATTGAAGCATTTTCATGATCCACAAGAAGAACGCATATTTGTTTCATGCGTTCGTCGTCTGATGAAATTTCTCTTGAAACCGAAATATAAACCATAACCTGATATACTCTCAAGCTGTGTGGGATCGGGTAGGTAGATAGACATAATGTACATCAACATATACCTAACGGAGGTATAGAGCGATATTGGAAGCTAATCGAGTCAATGTACTATCGAAGAAATACCCGCGCCCTGCTGCCATTGTCCGGCATTCCTCGACGCGAAGTAGCGCGTGCCTCCGTCGGGTTCTTCTGCCTTCAAACCGAAGCTTCGCCCCCTGATATTGATCCATCCCGTCCACACGGTGGAGCTCACTCCTCCTCCGCTAGTCTTCGGCCTCGCACAGCTCTCTGGACGACTCTTAAGGCTGGATCCACACAGGTCACGGGTTGTTCGTCCAACGTAACTAACGTAGCTTCCTGTTTGACGCCGATGATACCCCACTACAGATCTGCCCATTACCTCATATTATTTTGTTGTTTGTTTTATTCTAGTTTTTCATGGTTACGTAAAAAGACAAAATTTATACAACTACACCGATTTACGGTGATTCAAAAAAGACGGAGCTGTCCTATCGAATGGGAAAATCTCTTTTTTACTCTGCGGAACGATCCGTATCGAAAACTCAATGCGATCTCGTTCATCTCATCTTTTTACTCATCGTCTAACAAAGAAAACAGCATGAGTGTATGAATCAGCAGCTTAATAGGCGAGATAAAAAACGCCCCCCCCCCCCCCCCCCCGCGAATCACGAATGTTTCCGACTTCGTAAAGTCTCCACAGGAAGAAGTCTTGGAGCTCTTGCTCCAGTATCTTTACATCGTGTGTATGATACGGCTGCACAACGTGTTGTGCATTTTTATGATTATTATACATATATGTATAGCGAGAGAAGAGCGCGGGTGTGCGATTCGTACTCGTGGCGGTTCGTATACTAAAGGTATATATTTCGTAATCCTAGAGAAGGAGAGCGCAAATAGTACATATATATACCTATACCGCATGTAAGTGCACAGATACACCGATATAGGTTTGCCCTCGCGTATCACATTTCGTAATTTCGTTGGATCAAGTATTTCGTATTTTTCGTTGTTTGAGGTGAACCCACATCTATTTCCACAAAATAAAGACTGTCTGAGCCTTTCCTGCCCAACGTATACCTTATACAATGTGAGATTCTGAACGTATTTTGTTGAGTTGTTAGAGTTTCCGTTGAAACTTGACTCGCATCGAATAAGTTGCGCCGAGCGTTAAGTATTATCAACGCACTGCAGCTACCGCCGCCACTAACGTGTGCAATATCGTTTCAATGAATAAATTCGTTGTGGACACGTACCACGGAGAATAAGAAGGACGGGTCTGCAACGTGGTCGGTTTTCAAAAGCCACGTTGAATAAACCGAGTATTATCATGATTGACAATCCACATCATGAACCGTACGGCGATGAATAATATAAAGGAATTCCGCAATCTCAGCCCTTTATAGCAACGCGCTTTGAACAAGCTTTCTCCGGGGCCCTCTGATAACTTGTTCAAACAATCATGCACGCATCTGGATTCAATTGAATTACGGAACGATAACCTTGAGCCGTGAAGTGCGCCTATACACAGTCGTCTGTAACAAACGTACCTGTGCCATATTCAAGCATACGAGCTTGCACACAGAGGATTTACGTCTGCGTGTGCGCGACAGCGCCGGAAGCTAATTTCCCCATCCCCGGATCTTGGCACGAGCTTTCATATAGTTCTGCCCTAAGCTTCCGCAGATCTCTTTAACGCGGTTTCCTAATCAGGGACATGGTGACTCTCTTTAACGTTAGCTTAGATAAAATTTACGCGAATTATATCCACCTTTTGAGGAAGGTATTCTTGAGCTCAAAACATACTTCGTATGGCAGGGGAGAGCGTTCACTCCGACAGATACGGTTTGAGCGATCTAGGTCTGTAATTTTATATAACCTGGATCATGAATATTCTAGCCAAGTGTATCTAATAGTTTTAATGGCCGACGATGCAGTAAGCCAGACCTGTGCTCGAGTCTGGGGCTTGACGCGGAGTTCTTACGCTTCATTTGAAAACCGTTGATAATTTTCTTGATGAGAAAATTTGAAAGAGAATCTATACCGAAAGCTCTGAAATTATACGTTCGCCTTCAAGTTTGCCTTTCCACTAAATATCTGAAGCGTACATTATATTCTCCTCCAGAAATATTTGTTCTGCATGTGAAGATTGACCTCCGTTTTCCTTTCTCTTTTTCTTCCATATCTTCCAAATTCATCGTACGTCGATTATGCCTGTACGCAGTTGCGTATGTATACATAGAATGGAATGAATATGATCGATTTTACACCCACATATATATATATATAAACATGCGACGGTACTCTCCGAGTTTCCCAAATGGTCAGACATTGGCTCAACGTAATTAACGCGTGGTTCTACAGTTTCAGCGTAGTTTATGAGTACATACGTTGCAGGTGCCGCACGAGAGTCCGGTGCGAATATCGTTCCAACAGAATCTGTGAAATTCCGACTTCATATTCCCCCGACGAGATACCTAGACGAGTAAGCAAATCGCGTTATGGAAATCATTAGAGATTGGAAAATCAATTACGAAAAAAAGTAAACGGCCCCATGTCAATTGTACCTGGTTACAGATCATCACCGTATTAGAAGCTAAGACTTTTAATGAATGAAATATCGCTTCGCTTTAATCTAAACCACTCTGTGTAATATCGGGTATGCGGCAGGATGTGGAATTATAATTAATTGCGTTACACCACCAGCAGATTGCTGCATTCCGCTCAACGTTCGATGGATTACCAATATCCGAGGAAGTAGACGACATATATAAGTATATGTATATACATACATAAACCTCTATATCGCTACGGAGAAGAACCTCTTCTCATATCGTATCATCTTATAAGTATAGGTATATGTATAGAGGTATATGTATGTATAGAGGACAGCTATGTATGTGTACCTGTAATAACCCACCGAGCTCAGCTTCATTTTCTGCTGCAAGATGTGTACTCAAGCAGTAGTAGTACCCACGATACCGGTCAGCCACACTACACCGCAAGAAAAGACATCCGTGCTTTGTCGCTCGCAAATTTAGTCGAGTCGGACCGCTTCGGAAAACGACAGAAAATTTAATAAATGCAAATACCCGGATCCGAATGAATTCTTCCATTTTTTTTTTATCGACCAGAGTTTTGCGATAGCCTGAGACGGAATTGTAGCACCGGCGTGGAACCCTGACCCTACGGGGCAGCGGGCCACCATTTTATATAGTATATGGCTCATAATTTATCCTCCCACATAGGAATCAATTTTCTGAGTAGCGGGATGCAGTGATAACCCCAAGGGCTTATCAAGCAGCACGAGCGCATCCGAGGCGAGACGAGGCGCTGCATGGGATGGCCCTACGCCCGCGCCGGTAGTCAGGGAAGCGATGCAATTGTTCGCGGTAAGATGATCTCAATTAAGGGCATCACGGCAGCCGTCTACTGTCGCTGTATCCATATAGGTAGGTATTCGCTGGCTGGTTGAGCGGATGGATTGGCGGACTTTGGAGATGCGGTTTCTCGGGCGGTATCATGGGAGCTAAACGATAACCACATTTCATATGATTGTGGTGAATTAACAGCGGAGGGAGGTGGGCTGACGGGGAGAATTCCGTATCCAGCTTGCTGTAGGTAACTCAACTGAACAATGAAGCAGATACAAATTTTGAAAAACAAATCGGGGTAGTACGTACCAGGTTCAAGAAGAATATAAAAAAAAAAAAAAACAAGAGAAAAAAGAATCATCCGATTCAAGTACCCTACCTAATTCTCGAGTGATATCGTTGGCCTACTTTTAGCGGATCCATACATCTTACTGCACTCATATATTTATATAGGTATAGGTATATATATATATTATATACAAAAATTGTTCCGCCACCGTGTAGGAGATTTTCGTTGCTTAGCGACCGTTGCCTATATTATATATAAACAGACCTGTTGCCTAGCAACCGTTATCTATATATACGATCTAGATAGATTCGTTGCCTAGCAACTATTTTGCAGGAGTATTACCTATACAGGGTGAATCTGAAAGAACGCACCCCTTGGTACCGGCGGTTGCAGCGTCAGAAACTTATTGTAAAACTTTTTTTTAAAAAGTCCTCCATACCCCCGTTTTTGAAAAATTGTCGATGAACATGGATTAATCACAGAGCGCATTCAGAATTTGGTATGGGTGACCCTTGACTGTTGGCTGGACTGCAACCAGGTGCGAAACATTTGGTATACTTTTTATAAATTGTAATCCATGGAAAATGACAATAGGCAATACCAGTTGATAACGCGATCTGTTGTTTTGCGCCTGGTTACGGTCCAGCCAACAATCAAGGCTCGGCCATGCTGAATTCTAAATGCGCCCTGTAATTGGTCCATGTTTATCGACAATTTCTGCAAAAACGAGGGCACGGAAGACTTTTTTGAAAAAAGTTCTACCATCAGTTTTTTGACGCTGCAACCGTCGGTGTCGATGGGGTGCGATCTTTTAGATTCACCCGGTATATAGATGTATGTAACTGTTATCCAGTAACCGGTGCCTGTACAGATATATACCTATGTGAGCAGAGTCGTTGCCTAGCAGCTGTTTTTCGAAAACTGTGCCCAGCAACCGTTGCCTAGAAATGGCGGCTACTGATAATATATGAGGAACCCATAAAGAGAAAACACACGCGGGCCAACTCTATCAATGATTCCAAACATACAGCGAGTAAGCTATAAGTGTGGATGCTGCGATTTACAAAAAATATTTGGCAAAAGAGTAGCTGGTCAAGACACAGTATCGCTGTACAGGTTAATTGACAAAAGTCATTGATATTTTTTGCATTCACATCTCCAACTACCTATTTTGGCCACATTCCGAAATCAGCTGGCAGTACGGTCAGCAATCTTGGTCTTTCTCGCTCCATCAGGTTTTCAATGAGCTCTGTTTCTCTTCCGTTAAAATTTCAGAACGCGCCCTTCGTATTGGAGCATTACTCTGACGAAAAAAATGAGTAAGTGGTAGAAATGCCTGATCATAGATCAATTTAGGGTTAGCCAAAAAAGGAAACCGTGATCTAACAGTGAATACGAACGAACAACGTTGACTAAAAGAAGACATTGGGGAAGGTATGGAAGAAGAACGCTTAGAGAACTAGAAGCGAAAGGATTCGATAAATAACATGACTCCGGAGGAGTGACTAATAGACGAATCGTTAGGCAGTTGAAAAAGTTCTCCCAGATCGAAAATGATATTTAAGACTTGATTATCTAGACTTTGAAAGTATGGATTATGTTTGTCCCCCCTGTTTGGCATTATTTTGGAAAATAGAATTTCCAATTGGACGTAGCTCTTCCAAGATGTGAGAATCCCGATTAGTAATTCAGTGAGAATAATCCTGGTTTGGAAACAATGAATAGGTAATGTCGTTTGGAAAGAAACTTTTGAATAAATTCAAAAGCAATACATATTTATCTTCCACGTCGAAGCTATTGCTATCTACGCTAACGGACGAAATTGATTGAAGACATTGTACTGAAATTATATGGAACTGGAAAGCATAAACAATGACGTATACTTTATATAGGTTAGTGATGGTATATGAACATTTTCTATAGCGAATTACTCATATAGAAATATAATAGCTAGCCATTATGTATATTTCACAGTAGTCGCAAGAAACCGCGGAATATACCTGTTCCGAAATCCTGGGCACGACGGTAACATTGATGAAAATCAACATTACGAATTTAATGCAGGGTGGGATCCATTATTATTGTAAGAGAAATAAAAAATTGTTAACTAGATATAAAACTCGTAAGTTACAGAACAAAAGTGACCGCATTATACATTGTTTGAAGGATGTGAACTAATTTAAAAAACACATTCGTTAACGGAACCATATCATTATTCATATTATCGTATTTGCTATTATTTTCATGCAGAAAAAAGTTTCGATTCAATTATTGAGATGAAAATATAATTTTGTACATAATATACTGATTACGAAAAATACACAATATTTGAGAATGATATTCAGTACGAAGCGTCGAAAAAAGGATGATTCAAACGTTTTGGAATTAGTAATAGAAAATAATGTAAACATTACTTAGATGTTTCAAGAGTATTTAAAAAAAAAATCATTTTTAAAGAGACTTGGTTAGGACATCGCTCACCGTTATTTGTTCGTAATCAAGAATACGAATACAATAAAGGATGGTTCGCAGGTTTTTCGCAATACAGATTCGGAATTAATAATTTAAAATATTTCATGATATATCAATCAGAATCAGGTACTACTATAATAATATTTTACCATGTTCACATATATTTACCGACAATTTAATTTTTGTCCCTACATTGAATCAATTGCTCTTGCAACATTCGATACTATACCACTTCGAGTTCAATTTCTTCAAGATGTAAGAGTTCGTGACAAAACGGGGGGTTAGCATATATATAATATATATATATATATACCATATATAGGTACGATAGGTATATATATAAACATTACAAGATCCTTTTTAAGAGATGATCTATTCTGTGATATGAAGCCTGCACGTGGGTATGAAGCGAATAATTACCCGAGGTATTTTCCTGGGGCAGGAAAGGGAGTGTAAAAATAAAGAAAGAAATCGATTTCGTCTAGGCTGTCTCCGCTTGTAACGCAGGAGCTGTCACCGCCAATACCAGCGAGCTGTGCGTGGGGTTGGGATTATTTTATTCTCGAGGTTTTGCGAACACCGCCGCCAACGCCTCGGTAAAAAACTTGGTGCCTTTCTACGCGGGGGATAGTGAGCATCGAAAATATCCAATACTCGTGGACATTCTGGTGTTCAAATTTTGCCCTTGTTCCATCCACCAAAAAATTTCCGCTCATATAATCGGTTGTTCTTTGCAGTTAATTAATCGCAAATGAGGCCCAAGTTGCCACCAGTCGCGCGCTGCCCCCAGGTTATTTGGATTTCGTAACCTTTCGTCCAACGTATTTGAAACACACTTCTGTCCCTTCCTTCCTTCCTTCCTTCCTTGCCAGCTTCCGGACATGGATGCTCGCGAACTTTTTCAAGCGTGAAAACCTTGCGTAATTATTGTTGTCGTCACTCGATACCGTTACTCAACGCGGTTCCCGGTATCCCTATAGTTCTGCAAATTAGAACCGTCCTTGAAAGGCAAATGAGAAAGAGAGAGGCGGTCGCGACGCAAATACTACCTATAACTACACGAGGCCGGTAGCCACGGGTAGGTACATAATCGTTGAAACATCATTTTCAATCCCTCGTTGCTATCGTCATCGTCGTCGTCGTCATCATCATCATCATCACCGTCATCATCATCATCGTCATCATCATCATCATCGTCATCATCGTCATTATTATTCAGCAGCGGCTGCGACCGATGTCGTTGGGTAATTGACAAACCCGCGGCAAACCCTCATGACCCGTTTTTTCTATACTGTATATTGTTTAGGCACCCGCATTGACGGATGCGTATAAATCGTGCGTGGGAATATTTGCGTTTATATGCCGTATCGAGGATATGTGTTATGCCTACACTGTGTACAAGAAATGGTGGGCGCACACGTTCGAGAACCCCGGTGCCCGATGTACATACTGGGAAGCGGAGAGCGGACAGGGGTCTGCACGCGTCGATACTCGGTTGCCCCTCAGGATTTAATTTCGAATACACTAACGACTTTAGCGCTTTACGACGCCGGGGATTCTCCCTCGGCCCAGCTGTTCTAGCCGAACGCGTGCAGCGATTCGGGAACGAGCAACCGAGTTTTCGGACTTTGGACTTGATCACTCGAACTCCGAGTCTCACCACCCTCCTGATTCTAATTTAGCGTCCAGAATTTATTAACTTTTATTTCACTTTTTCAATTTTTTACCTTCTTTGAGCGTTACCGACCGTGAATCTGCTGATTGTATTTATATCTGTTAAAAATTGTTGTCATAAATTTGGTAATCATTTATTTACCGTCTTATTTCCTATGGTGCCAAGAACTGAAATGTACCATAATTGATTGTAATTTATAAAGCCACGTGTTTTTTCCCCTGTACCGTAATCGTAAAGCATGCTTGTCGCTAGCAGTTAAAAGATTCAAAGGAAACGTGCAGTGCTTTCAAAAAAATAGAGGAAGAGGGGGAGGGGTGGCCTAGCTCTCCATTGGTTTGGTCTGTACAGCCGCCTTTCAAAGGCGCGCCACCACCTACGGTTTCAATTGGCCCTGGTTACATTATTTCCGATAAACTCTGCCAAGCTGTTCAGCCACTCTCACCGCGGAAAGTGCCATAAGAAATAATTGAGAGTCACGCGTTTCTCGGTGATTGAAACACAGAAATTTTCAGCCCGCGCTACCATTACCGACTCTAGATCGCTGAGGACATTTTATCAGCTCTTTCCTCCTGACAACATTTTTTTTCTTATATTTTTCCCTTTTTCTAATATTTCCCCACCCTCGATTCATCTATACTTCCTTTTCTCGTGTGGCTCTTTTTCTTTTTTTCTTTTTTTTTTTTCTTTTTCTTGTTCTCTGGCATCACCCTCGTGACCCTTCTTGCAATATAAATGAACAAGCATTTCGATTTTACCTCCATTACCTAGTGAATTGAATTCTATTTTACACTTTAACTATGGTAATAACATTCATTAGAAACTACACCCTCACAATTTCCTCGTGTCACCCGAAGTCATATGCATGAAAGTATGGATGTATATATTATATTTTGACTTTTTGTCTCGACTTTCGTCAGTTGTTTCTTACCTTGCAATGGGAGCAGTTGTAGATGACGGAGTACGGTTGTCCGCAGTCGTAGCGAGCGAGGACCTCGCCGAACTCGCAGTGAAGCCTTGCGGCGAGGGCGTCGACCGCGAGTAATTTTCCAATGGCTTTCCTGCAGCCGTCGTTACCCCCGAGGACCTCCTCGAGAGGTCCGCCGTCACCGGACGCTAGGGCGTTTAGGGCCGCGTGCTCGCAGCAATGACGAAGACGCAAACCGCTCAAAACCCGGTAGCGATGTTCCTTGACCGTTTGGAATCTCTCGGAGCTATCCTTACCGAAGTCATCTCGGCAAATTTCTGTCTTGTGCGACTCCTCGAGATAAGAAAGGCACTGTTCCGGCGCCGCCCGCCCCCCAGTCTGTGGTCGGGGTGCGCCCCCACCCCGGCGATACCGGATCGCCTGGCTAACGACGGCGGAAAAAGGATCGGTGGCCCGTGAGGCACGCGCGTCCGGTTTACGGCAAGCACCTGGGCAGTTCTTAGGTGTTTCCGGAGGACCACAGCTTCCCTGAAGGTCGGCCGGCGCTGGACCGGCCAGGTCGCAGGCCGACAGCCAAGGATTTATCTGGTTCACCTCCCACGAGTAGTCGCGGTAAGGATGGCGCTCCCCCGACTCGAAAGAAGAATTGTGCACGCGGGATCCCCGATCGATCGGAGGAGACCCGTTGGTCGCGCAAAGGATTGGCAGAGTGAGAAGGCAAAGAATGAATAGCAAGCCACCGGGTTTGTCGTCGATGCGGCGCGTCTGTCGTTTTCTAAATAGCTGCTGACGCTCGGGTCTCGTAGCCTGAGGAACCTGAGCAACGTTGACGCTACCGTATTCACTCTGTGCAACGATCTCGTCACCCGGATGCAACCGGTGTACCAGACTGAGATCGGTCTGGCCCTCCTCCGATACCTCCTCTTTCTCCTTCTCTTCGGCTTTGCCCTCATCCGATATCGATATTGCGTTGATATTGAATCTGTGACCCCTGGTGGTGTCGAGGGCAATGGTGGAAGTTTTGGTGATTTCAGGTAGTATTCGAATGTCATGCCGATTCTCTGGGCGGTCGTAATTGCTAAAGTTATTACTAGCAGGCCGTACTCCCCGTCGATGATTCTCCTCCGTATTGTCATCAGCGACGACCTCTTGGTCAGGTCTGTGGAAGGCAGGGTCGTCAGCAAAAGCAGCGTGGAAAGAAACGCGGCGAGGGACCTGAGAAGCGCGATTGTTGCCGCCGCCGGAACCTGGGGAGTAATCGTCTTTCGCATTCGGTGGCAGCTCAACCAGGCGGGGGCCTCCACACCGGATATTTTCATGACCTGCCTGCGGTTTACCGCGTTTGGAACGCGGGGAAAGGAGATGGCCGTTGCGGCACTTGCCGCAGACGATGATTTCGGACTCTTCCACCTGATCCCCGGATGATGCAGCGTTATCGTGGAACGTCGCCTGCAACAATCCATCCGCATGTTGGCGTTCGCCAGGTGTGGAGCCGAACTGTGGGGTGATCGAGTAATCAGAGTATACGGAATGTAGTGCGGAACGGTGGATTGATGATATCGGGATAATAGAAAGGACGAAGGGCTGGAAGATAGTACCGACTCGAGTTTCGGTCGTTCGTAGCAGTTGTCCGATGCTAGGATGCACTCGTTGCGAGGTGGGTTCGATGGTGGTAATACTGGGCGATGATGGTCCCGTGGCTCGGGGCGGCGCAGGTCGCATGAGCATGGAAACCGGGACTTTAGCGTCCCGACGTGGCAGGCACCCCTTTGCGACTGCCAATAGTAACGACGTGATGCTGAATGACTGTGCGCGACTGACACAGATTTCCTGACGTCGGCGGAGTCGATGATAATGACGATGATGGTGGTAGTGGCAGCGCTGGTGGCGATGTTGGCGTTGTCGATAATATTGATGTCTGCGTTGTTGTTGGTGTTGTTGATGTTGGTGCTGGCGTTGGTGTCGGTGTCGATGGT
Source organism: Phymatocera aterrima (assembly GCA_963170745.1). Taxonomy (NCBI): domain Eukaryota; kingdom Metazoa; phylum Arthropoda; class Insecta; order Hymenoptera; family Tenthredinidae; genus Phymatocera; species Phymatocera aterrima. Next base: position 2,607,304 of record OY720663.1, on the reverse strand, counting down.
GGTAGCGGCGGTGACGGCGGTTGTGGTGACAGCGGAGCAAGGCAGGCGTCGCCGACGATGTGGTGTATGGTGATGATCGCGGCAAATGATGGACGACGAGTGCGTGGTGCATTCGCGTAAGCCGGGCTGCAAGGGGCCCTGCATCGCGGCCACGAGGATCCGGGCCCTCCGGTCGACGCCCGCGTACCTCTGTGCTGCGGAGTACTGCCGCCGCTGCCGCTGCTGCTGCCCGTGGCTCGTTGTTCTCGCGTCGTCGACGGCGACTCGGTTGACCTGGTATTCGGGCCCGGAAACGTGATACGGGCAAAAGCGTAAGCGCAAGCGAAAAGGAAAGCGAAGACGAAGGTGGCGGAGGGTAAAAGTGCAGGAACTGGCGACGACGACGCTGGCAGCAACGACGACGACCACACGAGATCCCGGGGAAAAGGGGCTGCACTTTGCGCCCACCTCCGGCTCCGAGTCCTCGCCACGCGGATGAAGGTTGACCTTCGTGCGGATTGCTTTGGGGGACGGACGAGGTGGGGGATTCTTTCTCCTTTGCCCCGCTTCTCCCGCCAGTGAATAAAAAAAACAAGGGAAACTGCAACGATGACGATAACGTTGATTCTGATACGTTTCCGTCTGTATTTTTGTGTAGTAGCCCAGTGGCTGTGACCGATAGTTTTTCCCTGGCGAAAGTTTGAGCAGCGGCCTCGTCGACCACCGCCGCAGCGGATGACCCTGGCTGCGCAAGACTCTTCCGCGCGGCCTCCACGTGACCGCGTATGTATTCCGCCTCCGCCTCCTCGAGGAGCCTTATTACGGTATCGCGGCGGCCCTCGCCTGCTTCTGTTAAGAGCGTCAGCCCCGCTCGATCGTCTCCTGGGCCGGCGAGCCCTGGAGGGGCCTGGACGACCCGAGGCGGGGCCCTTAGAAGTTCCCCTGGGCGAGGATATTCCCCGCGGTAGTTGATCTCTGATGGTGACGCTGCGGCTGCACCGACGATAACAATTTCCCCGCCACGACACTCCCAGGGCGCCTTCCGCGGGACGCTTCCTCTTTGGATATAAAATTCCTCTGAGCCAAGAGCTCGCAGAACCCCTCCTCCTCGCCACTTCGGCCAACCTCGACCTTATCCTGTCTATCTTCTCGCTGCGGCTGGTACCAGGCTCCCTGCAGGACAGCAGCAGGACTCTGCCGTTCATGCTGCATCCTGGCACCGCGTTGAAGACACGCTGCTCTCTCCGCGCCCCCACCTTCTCCCCCTCCCCCGGACGCCTCCTCCTCCCCCTCTTCTTTCTGATTTCCGTCCTCGTTATTATTGTCTTCGTCGTTCCTCCCAATCTTTTAACGAAAGGTGATACCCGTCTACTTTGTACAAATCACACAACCCGGGGACACACACCAGGGGACACACCCCGAAGAACGCACTCGTGACTGAGCCTCCTTCAGATCATCTTGTCCATCCACCGTCCCCTTTCGTTTTTCCCTTATCCCTCTCTGTGCCTACGCTCGTATGCAGTGTAGGTAGGTGAAAATAGATGAGCGTGTAAGTATCTGTCTATCTGTCTTTCTCTGGTTATGTCGGGCGACGAGCCGATGCGTTCCGCGCGCACTCCGCTCCACTCGCACTTAGCATCTTCTTTGCTTCGACGAATACGGACAATTAGTATTTGATGGCTGCGTCTCGTGTTTGAGTAATTTTCCTATTAAAACATGGAGAACTAATCGTTAACGTTGATATGTTCGCAGCGCGTCACCCACGAGCTCGATCAGGTTTTTAGAGAAAACTCATAGTATCCACAGCACTCCCTCTCTTATTTTTCTCACTACTCGTTTATTTGTACTGGCGCTACGTGATACGTTTTTTTGTGCGTGTGCGTGTACTACGTAATTTCGACATTAGTCGATCACCCCGTGGAAGAAACACTCGTAAAGTTGCACTGCACACGTCTTCTCGCGACACACGATATACACCCCCCGAACGGCAGTCTCTCACTTTAGGGATATCATACACTTTTACAATCGGCATATACTTCTATAACTATATATGTGTGTTTTCTGCACGCGCTGACAATTCTGTTTTTATTTCCCGTAGGGATTGAACGCGCTGCTCTCCGCACCCACACCTACACCCCGACACGGCGACAAAGCTGCAATGCCGACCGTGGCACGACCGCGGTTATAATAATCACGATAATACTGATAATAATAACAACAATAGCAATAATTATTATGATAATGATAATAACGATATCGGCAGGGATGACGGTGATGACACTATATGTACCGTATGATATCCAATCCAAGTAGGCAGGTGTTATGTATGTGCGTATACTACTATACGTTTTCTCTATGCCTATGTGGAATAAGTGACTAAGAAAAATGACGGTGGATCCCAGATACAGGTATTTTTGACAAGGTTTGTTTCAATTCGCGGCTAAAGGACATCACTCTTGGGAACACACACGCACACATGCATCGCGGGCGGTGGACACACTTCGCGGCGACAATAGTCCCCGGTGACACGGGGATATATGCCTTAACGAGACAATGTCAGGAGAGGACGCCCCGCCGGTCTTATTCGGGTCTTGCGATATTCAAGGACCGACAGAACGAGATCCCCCGCGTTACGTCTCGTGACGAACGCGCGCGACCGATCGAGCCGCTGGGCACCGAAGACGCGCGATCTCCCGAGATACGCGGGTATCCTATCTCGTCCCTATTCAACCGTTAGTAGTCGGGCGTCGGGAAGTCCGCCATCTTAGTTTTGCCGCTCCCCGCCCGGGTAACCCGACACAGCACCCACTGCCCCACACACCCCACATCCCCTCCACCGCGAATACTCTTCCTCGATCTGCCCCTCGCCAACCCCTTCTATAGCCACCCGCATGCCCCGCCGGCCCAACTGCGCGACGCGCATTATGGATTCCTACGAGATCGAGACTCGAATCGTTTGGCGGCAATGCGCGCGCCGAACGGTTTCAACTGGACACTCTTATCCCTCGACCAGTACCAAATTCTAAACCTATTCTTCGTGGATGACGAGGAATCAGATATTCTCTGTCGTTTGATCTCTCAGTTTTCCTCCGCACCACTAACAATCTCTCCCCTAAGAGGATACAACGTTGGGTGATTTTCAGGTTAGTATTTAAATTGAAGAAATACGTGAGCATCTGCCAAAACTCACCGATACCGTACCCTCGGACCTTTCGTAATTTGAATCACTGGAAATAGCCTTCCGATGTGAAATTGGCTGCAATAGTTCCGCGCAAGGTTGGGGGTAACGGAAGGGTGAACGGAATTCAAACCCACCCCTAACGAAAGGCGCAGAAGCATTACGGCGGTGGCGTCGACTAGCGGCATCAACGGGCAATCGCGTGTCCGCTACCCCCTACCATCCCTTTATAACCGTACCCTAGGCGCGAACCGCAAGGAAGATCGCTTGACGGCGCGCGCACCGCTGAAGCTGAGGGAAATTTTCCCCAATCGATTATTCCCGACCAGCTGCGGTGGCAGGCGAGTCACGCGGCATGGACAGCGCCACTCCGCACCGCCGACCCCGTGACACCCGCGGAAATCCTCGAGAAAGGACGACGCCCGAAGCCTACCGACGCCTACCGACTCGTCGACTCGGTGTCAAATCATCGGGCGACACTTGTTTGGAATTTCAACCCCGCTGACGAAACACACGCACGTGGATGTGACTGCCTAGGGAGAATCCGGGGAAGTCACTATAGGCGACAACCACTTATTATTGTTTTATTTTTTTTTTATCTTCATTCTTTCCTACGGAGAGCTTTGAATATGAATTCTCTCATGAAGCCTTCGAATAGATATAAAATCTATTTAAAAACTGCAGGTATCGTGATTTCAAGCACCGATAAATGGCTGATAAATTATGCGCCCCGTAAGCCGGCAGCTAGAAGCCTAAACGTTAGTTACGTTATCAATAATATTGTGACGCATTGCTGTCCTCCAAAAATCAGGCATTTACTGAAAGAGAGCATCGATCTATAATTGTCGACCATGTAGCTTAGATTATGCGTCTTGTATGTATACATAAACGGGATCAGACAGGCTTTCGAATAATACCTGTGAATTTGCATGCCAATGTATGTACAAAGTTTCTCGATATGCGGTTAACACAGAATCTCAGGTCAAATGATTCGACAATATTTCATATACAATATCAACGATTCAACGAGCTCTCTCCCCTCATTTCACCTATAGCTAGCAATTACCTGCGTACGGACATGAGATTAATGACCGCAATAATAGGAATATAACAATCATTGAAAAAGTGTGGCACAGGCGTAGCTGTAAGAATGTGTAAAATTCGTAAAGGAGTTCCGCATAAGCATAATATTTCTATAGCACCCACTCAGCGACGTTGATCGAGTTTCATTTTATTTTTTTAGCTTCTGTATTTTTTCTGGTTCTTTTTCCTCCCCCTCGTGTGAATTCTGGTGGGTCATGATATTTCCTGCACGGGCATTCCCCCGCCTGTAAAAGTCGAAGGCATTAACTGCGGCTCGTGGTACTACAAGGTAAAGTGGAGCGAGTGAGGAAAGGGTTGTGGAGCCGTAGTATTGGGGTTGTCCTAAGCCGCGGTAGTGGCCAGGGTACGGGGTAGCTAGAGAAGCATTGTATCGTCACGTGCAACCACTCGGGTGAACGCGAGCAACGTTGTAGACGTTGCGGTCTCCTTTCACCTTACGCCGTCCGCCTTTCGTCTTTCATCTTTCGTCTTTCGTCTTTCGTCTTTCGTCTTTCGTCTTCCGTCTTCCGTCTTCTCTGTAGCACGTTGGGGAAGCCGAGTCTACCAAGTGTATTAGCAAGAGCCCAGAATCCTGGCCTCGGCCCCGGGCTCTGGTTCCGATGCAGTTTCACTAAGTGTTAACAAACACCTCGCAATTAAAACGACATTTATACATATATTTTTGTACCTATTGAATACTATGTATGAAATTAATGAGGGATCACCTGACGTTAGACTTCTTTTTTGTTTCATTGTCTTTTCATCGTTTTTCCCTTCGACTCTTTCATCTATAGAGGATTTTTGTCGACCACATAAACCTACAGTCAGAAGATAAAAAAAAAACCGTGTCTTTCAATCGCGTAGATGTACATAGGTATATAGCTACCTAATTCACATACATGTATGTTACGAATAATTTCGATTGTAAGAAAACGTGGCAGATTTTCATTTTCGAGTATACTATATTCGAGCAGCGTGACCGACATTATATAAGCCGCGGTATACATACTATAGTCATGTATGGTTAGTTGTGTTCACGCTAAAATAACTACATTTTCACTACACGATTCAATGAAACATTTAATTTTAACGAGTTACGTAATTAATAGCTACAACCCGCATATGCATACGTGAATCGGGTGTGCGCCCAAGTCTAGAAATTTGTTCGCACAGAGCATGCCGGATTCCTATAATCTACCTCAGTATAGACGTACTACTTAGTATAGATACCTTTTGTATCCGGGTACGGGGTGTTCATTTGGAAAATTTCTACCCCAATATTTCAGAAAGAGAGATTGTTACTTGGATGCGGTTTGAGCTGGGAGTTTTCAAGCCATCGAGGGGAAAAAATTTCAGCAGTTGAGGAATTTCAACCGATCACCCCCTACCTGGACCCCCCCCCCCCCCCCCCTCCCCCTCCCCCCCAACGTGTGAATCTCAAATAGCACCCCAGCCCATGTAAAACATCGCATTGAAGTTCTAAACAAATGCTATCTCTTGAGGCAAGAAAATTGAAGATTGGCCGATTCGTTCCATAGACTCATATAGTTATTACTCAGTAAATATTTTCGTAAAGTGAGGAAGGGGTCGTTCATTTTTCAGATTGAAACACTGTGTGCAACATAAACAACATCTTGGATCACCACTCTTCTTCACGTAGCAGAAATATGAATAACGATAAACTAATCGCATGATCTCCAGTGACTGGTGATTCCAAAATTCCCAGAAAATTCCAAGTTTTCCATTTTTTCTAGAGGAAAAAGCCTGATATACATACATATATGCCAATCACCAAATATTCTTATGATTTTCACCGGCCGATCGTTCGATTATGATAGTCATGCATGTGCCACATCCATCGCGCGTTATTATAGGTATAGCTTGATAGATTGAAATTGGTACCGTAAAATATCCACATTCATTTTCAGTGTTATATCAATGCGCGCGAGAAATGTGTTATCAATTTTCAAACTTGAATACAGAATTTTGTAATTGTCAGAAAATTTTGCGAAATTCCTCGAGAATAGTGTTCACCGATATTTGCTATAGACAATGGATATAGTGTATGCTCAAACTTGACTCTGACCTTCTGAAAAAGCTCCCAACGGATAGTTTTGCAGGCCTAGGTAATTCTGATTTTCACATCTTTAATATCAGCTGGCCACATGTAGTTAATACTTATCGGGTAATAACTCGAGAATTGCACAACCGATTATTAATTTTTTTGCGGTAAATGATTGCATTCATTTCGGAGCTCCAATAAGATGCATCGCACGGAGTGGGATGCTATTCAGGATGTTCAAGTTACGATTGGTGGATTCGAGGGTGCGAATAGCTGAAAATGCTCGATTACAGAGAAATCGCTTCCTCGCGATAAATTGAAACCATCCGCAAACCGTAGCACAATATTTCTCATAATTTCCCAGACATCAAGATGAAAACTTTTCAAATGTACACCCTGTATACGGTATTATAAGATGACAATGACAATAATTAATAAGTATTAGTTCAGACAAATTTCCGTACAAGTCTATCCAGAGTCCTATACCACTGACAGTAACGATCTCGTCACAATAATTGAAAAGAAGTCAAGTGAGTCGATTAGACTATAATAATTAATTAGAGAGTAGACGACGAGACTTGCATTGCGCATATTATCGGTAACAGTGTCTATGCTACGAAATATACGCATTGTCCAGAATTTTTCTCAAATCATTTCGTACTCTATAACGAGTTATCATTGCTTCCTTTTTCCAGTGAAAATAAAAAAGCAATCTCCAAATTATTAGTATCAAGAAAAAATAAATAAATATAGTATATTTTTATTCGAAATCTAATATAAAACTACAATAATTGATGTGATACAATAATAATGATAATAATAATAATAATAATAATAATAATAATAATAATAATAATAACAATAACAACAATTATAGGTATAATCATGTTTCAATATATTCGTTCAGTAATAATAATAAAATAATAATAAAAATGATTGTAATAGATTACACAAGAGACTCTCCCACGGAGCTACAAATCTATCAACTATTTACACAACTTTTTACACGGCATTATCCTTTTTCTATTCTTCTTTTTTTGCTCTGTTTTAAAAAAATTTCATTATTTTCGTATTCACTTATTTATTTATTCATTCAATTGTTTGAGAGTATGAATAATATTGTAATCTTATAAAAAATGTTTTTTGTTTCTTTTTTTCACTCTATCATTGTGCTACAAAGAAATATGTACCCATACCTACGTATGTATAAGTGATAGAATATAAAATGAAATGATCATTGGTTCACGGTGAGATAAAAAAAAAAAAAAAAAAAAAAACGAAACGAAAAAAAAACAGTCATTGAAGAACAAATACAGAATAGTTTTTCGCAACGCAATATACCTATAATGATTGAGAAATTTCTGGAAATTGAATTAGGAAGAAGTGGTAACGTTGTACCGAAGAAAACGAAAAAGAATGAAAAATGAAAAGCACAAAGGAAAAAAAACGACAGTACAAAGCTTTCCCATATAGCTCAGTCAATCTACTAAATCTTCTCCTCAAAGTCTTTCGTGGAGAAGCTGGAAACAGAAAATTTGAAATTATTTTTGTTTTCATTGCACTGCGGCGGTAGACAAACCTGCTCCCGGTGGGATTAAAAAAATTCCACCAGTGTCAGAATAAAGTATTTAATTCTATTATACTATCACTAGTTTCTTAAAAATCATCATCCGCATTGTTCGTCAGTGATTTTTAACACATGTATATTAGAATACAATGTATTAGACTAAGTTTCAAGCTTTTCTTTATGAAAAAAAAAAAATAATAATAATAATTCATATATGAGAAAATTGAAAAATCTTACAAGTTTTTTTTTGTTCTATTTCTTTTCATGCCAGTAGATATTACGATAATACGTATTAAATATTATATTCAAAGTAAAATTAGTCTCGAGTAATAGGTAAATACAATTATTCCGTACGCCGACGCATTGGACCATTTCTTGGTTTACTCTTCTTTCTTTCTTTTCTTCTTAATCATTGTTGTTCTAACAGAGACCGCCACTTATATTAATGATCAATCGTACGATTGATAACTATTGCACAATGCTTAGCTACTTTTGATTAGAAAATAAATAGAATTAAACCAAAAATTTGAAATTTTTTTCCTAGCATGAGATAAATCATACTATGGGAACTTATGTTTTTTTTTTCATTTTTTTATTTACTTCGAAGTTCGTATAAGTTTTGTAATAAAGCAAAGATAAGATCTATAAATTTTGTTGTTCTCCTATTGATTTTAATCCTGCAATTTCAGATCATTCATATCAGTTGCAGCGTTAAATTTTCGCACTTATCAGAACAGTATAGATATTTTTGTCGTTTTTCTTTTCCTTTTTTTGTTTTAATCTTTTCATACCAATGTAGTACCTCTAAAATTAGTCGGTTAATTATTATACGTCAACATAGTAAATACATATCGTATCATTATATACATCAAAACTGGGAATTGATTATTTATGTATTTTTGAATGCCAGATTCATTTCAAACCATGAATTTTTAAAAGACCTTGATATTTTATCAATCATTTATTTCTATTTCTCCATATGTGTTCGTTTTTTTTTCAAACTTGTACTTTTTCCCTTTTTTTTTAAACAATACAAACAACCTACTACGCGACGTAATCATTTCCCTCATGTTCGTCGGAAAAAATTGTCGGTATTGGTAACGGATTTGTTGGCACCATTATTGGGTGGCCGGAGTTCGGAGCCACTGGGTTCACTAAGATCCTAGGATTTCTTGCTGGAGTTATTTGAACGACCGGAGGAATATCTTGAACATCTAAATTCACGGTGTGAGGCTGCGTACTGCTAGCTGAACGTTCAAGCTCTGGTGGTTCAGCTGTGAAATTTTGAGACAAAAACAAACATATTAAATTACCCAAGTCTCTTTTGTCTCAAATATTCTACACATGGAATGAAATTCGAGTTCCAGATAATCGTACCGTTTATGCTGTGGGTGTCAGATATTATAAATGCTGTGTTGTTTCCTGATGATTCACCCGTATCTTCATTCTCTCTGTCATCTTGGTTCGCAAACTGCCGTTCTGAACCTATGCTGCTATTGGAACTATTCGATCCGCTTCTGTTACGTGTTCGCGATGCCCGAGTGAAAGGATTTTCCCTTTGCGGTGTGAAAGTCCCACCCTGAGTTCCTGTAAGAAAGATTCAGAATCCTTCAACTGCTTCCTACTCATTTGATAATTAGTGTAACAAACTTCGTATCATGATTCTATGCAAATGTTTTATTACTACGTGAAAAAAATCATCGAAGATATAGGACTGGATGGAAGAAATTATTCATTATTTTTATAAACCTATGCATAAATAATTATTGGAGAAGGAACCTCGATGTCCGTCACGGATCAACGGTGTAGCATCATCGGCATCCGAATCACTTTCGCTGTCCGTCACATGTTCGTCTGCTGCAAATACTTTGCGTTTACAAACTGGGCAGACACGTTTATTCTTTGTAAGCCACGGGTCTATACATTTTGTATGGTAAGCTGTAGGAGAAATGAGAAGAAGAGGTTTCAAATTAGAAGCATAAAAATTGACTTTCTCAGATCATCGTTTGTACGTGTATAATATTTTACCATGAGCGCACGGAAGAACCCTGAGCTTTTCACCCTCGGCGTAATCTTCTAAACAAATTGCGCACGTCTCGTAAGGATCACCTTTTGTATATTTGTGTGTAGGAATTTTTTTCAAACTTGAATTTGGCAGCCTGTGACGTCGTTGTCTTCTCCTATCCTTGATACACTTAATTACCTGCAGAATCATCTAGTTTGAAACGAGTTTTTATCCTAGCAAGTAAATTACCAGATTTACTTTTCCAATGGAAATCTGAAATCCCGATTCCTTACCATGAATATAACCATAACGAGAAAGCATATTCCAACGACAATAGCAAAAGGGAGTAACAAGTGCGTGTTGATATTGAAAGGTAAATCATCATTTATAATGATATAATACTCGTCATCCCACAGAAAACTAGCTCTCAAAGAATCGCCTGTGTCTTCACCGACGAATACAGATGGTATAACTATACCAATTGAATTTTGAGCCGACATAGGTTCTGAGAAATGAAAAAATTATCAATTATTTTCCGATTCCAAGCAGAAGGGGAATTTTACCTCATATCACTTGCGTCATTTCTTCTGCTTTATAATTAGAAACACCAAGAAATTCCCTCACCTAAGTCATTACTACCCTTGTTGTGGACTATGGCTGCAGCATAACCAGCCTCTTGCGCCATTCGAATTTTCTTTTCAAACGTGCAATTGTAACGAGCGATCAGCGCTATCCATTTTTCACCATAAATTGTTACATTTGGTGGTTGTTTTATTGTATCACATGCCTCCGGTGGATCCGCATAGACAACCATGCCCTGATGATAATCGAGAATATTTAAACCTGCGCTATACAACAATTATACTGAATAGTGAATGCGAATTTTGAGGATTCTTTTATTAATCCATTGCCAAGTGCCAAAGCAAAAAATGGTAATTAACTAACAAATTTCTGACCGAAATTTGTTATAAATTACCGAATTTTCGTAAAATCAATCTTCAGAAGAAGAAATACATACACATTATGAATGATACAGAACCGAGCGTGAGAGGATGTGAAAAAAAAAGGAACATAGATAACATTCAATGTCAAGTGATAAGAAAGTCTGTAAACTGAATTTGAAGAATCAATAGACTTTTGATGTAGGTAATTAGAAAGTTGAAATAAAATTCAAACATCAGACGGAGTAGCGCAAGAAATGAATACCTCATACCAGTTCAAATTTTCTATTCAAAAGAATCATTGAAAATAATATCTTGCGTTCTTTGAAGATGTACAAAGATGTTTCGTACCCACCACTGACTGGACAAAAAAAATTGAAATCAATAGAGGGACGGGAAATTAAGCTACACGTTAGAATAAATAGAATAATATTTACTACGGTTGATAACGAGACGGGGTTTCAAACTGGGACTAAATAAGAAACTTTGAACTTCAACATATCTGAGGGACAGTTGAATTGTTTCTCTCAACTCTCAACTCTTTAACCGAGTTTCTTTTTCTTTCACGCTTTCCGATAAGATAAGAAGTTTGAAAATATTGTGAACCGATCATGTACTGAGCAACGAGATCAAACGTTTCTCTCTCTGTCGCTCTTTCTTTCTTTGAAAATTTGTTGTTTGTTGAATGAATCACCTCTATTCCATCCGCAGGTACCAGCTTGCCAAACCTGGCTGGCATATCATGGAATTCTTCTATTATCTGGTGTTTGGATTCGATTGAGAATACCAGAATATCCGCGCCGGTATAGGCGAAGCATGTAATTAAAATTCCGAGCCATAATCGAAGAGTATGGCTGATGCAGGAGCAGCGTTGCATTTTCAATGAGATTTTATACTTCACATATACAAAGTTTCATTTAATAAACTATATTATCCACTGATTTTATCCACTTGGTAATTGCGAATCCTGCGGACATCTAACATCACTGCAATTTTGCACTAAGCTTAGCTTTCAAACCTGGGATGATAATAATAACACCCAAGTCATTTTCACGGAGAGAGAGAGAACTGATGAAAATCTGAAAAATATTTCATTAGAGTAATGACGGCCATAACATAATCATTGATCAATTATTTGCTCAATACTATGTGTTTGTGATTGTTTATAGATAATTATCATCGATTCGTGTACTAGAACTGAATATTTGATTTAAACCCCGATATCTATAAGGTAGCATCTCTCTAAATCTAAAAAATGCGGTGATTTGTAAGAAGTTTCTCGGCGTAATCTCCGATAAACGATAATACATATTTCTCAATAAATGCGGGGAACATGAAGATAGTTAGGAGAAATCCATCTTTACAAGAAATCCAACTTTACTGTTCATTGAATATGAACAAACTCTTTTCTCGGTGCGGTTTGGAATCAAATTTTTTTCAGTCATTCATCATATGAAACACAGATATTTCTCTCAATAATCTTCCGTACGATAGATAAACTGCGGAGAAAAATTTGCGAATTAAACTATAATATATTCTATTCGCTCAATCCGGGGCCGACTATCACTACTTTGAGTCATTTCCCTTTCAACGTCGTGTCTACAGAGTATGACAAATAGTAATAAAGACAATTGCTATCAATGTTGATTCGCTCTGATTAAATTTAACCACAACGTAAATGCAACACTTGGCAAGCACTCTAGTACAAATCGAGTAAAGGAAAAAATAATGTATTTTTTGTTTTGTTTTGTTTCTTCGTTATCCCAATCGTCGTAGATTGTGGCAATAATTATTATCTCTTCATGTACTATTCGATTATATGTTAATTAACAATGACAAACTCGTTGAGTCGTGATTCACAATTCGATATATTCGTGATTCGCGCTCGAAATATTTCGGTTGAAATTAACGACACGATGATAGAAAAATAGCAAGAAATGAACAAAGCATGGTAACTGGTAGCTGCCTAATAATACAGTCACCTGATTATTAAATGCATACGTTGCTCAGCTCAAGCTGCTCTCGCGTCACGCTGCCGCGTCGAGATCCGCAAACGCGCGCAAGGACAGATTCGTTAATAATACATATTTAGGGACGTGTATAGTAGTTATGATGATCGTAGATTTAGGTTATCGATGACAAATGACAGCTCGTTCTTTAGACCAGAGTTGTGAATTCTAAAGATAGATATTTCGATCCGCGGATTCCTATGTTCATGTGAAATTATAATCACTAACTAATTCAAGTAGCGTTTATTTATATTTTTTTGTCCTCCTGAGTTGAAGCTACGCATAAAAGCTTGCCATTGTTCATTGAGCATATGAGTATTGAGTATCTAGTAGGTAGTATGCACATTGCACGTAGTATCACCCCACGGAGAATATCTTACCGTCGTAATGTTAACAACGAATTTTTCAATATTTATCACATTTGATCAAATGCCGGCACACTGTTAGGTCTAACGTATTTCTCGTGCTGCGTTGTTTATCGGTTTATCAATTTACACCAATTTTCCAAACTCTGAAGAATATAATAAACACACCGTTAATTTATCTCCCGTATAACTGTTTTGTTACTGAGCTTCGACATAAATCCGCACCGGAAAACTACGCGCCAGTTGCCTAGCTGCTGTCTGCTAGCGGCCCTGCAATGTCGCGGCGCTATAGTCGTTATCGCAAATCTCTGATACAACAAACCACTAATAGCATTGACTGATGGCGGTACGACCAATCACAAACCACGAGCCATTGCATTTTGTAATGCGTATACCTATAGGTATACAATACACCACCGCGCTCGCGAATCCGTACTCTCGCTGGTAGGGTAGAAGCGCTGATATATCAGTGTGTAGAAGAATGGTACCATTTGATTTCCGCAGCTTCCGAAGCGCTCCGTGTGATGGCGCCACCGATCTGGCAGTCATCGTGCACATAACCAGTCCTGTCGCCAGAGTTGGCTAGAGTTTGACAAACCGTGCGAAGGTCGGTATAGGTATAGGTCATACGAATACACACCACAAGTTTGTATTTATTTTATCAATTATATCCAATATTTATGGCTGCAAAAAATGATTAGCGTTAATCATAGAGGGGTGTGCTTCGTTCATGGCGCAGAGGCGTCCTCGAAACACATCGGTATAATCGGTATAATTATACATACAATGTAATTTCAAGAACTGTGTTTCCCAATCCTACGTATCGCGCCTCACGGTGCCTAAGCTGAGGCGATATGCAGCCCACGAGTCAATTGATTAAGTAAAAGCTGCATTCCCCCTGCTCAAATTTCTGCTATCAAAGACTCAGCAGATCGTTGTTCGTTTTTTATCTTCATTGTTTATTTAGGATCCTGGAGAGCGAAATATTCGTTCATTGGATTGATGCACAGATTGAAAATAATTTGAATTTTGAGATTCGGGTGTTTCTGTGCTCGGTATCTGAGTGCGCAGCGCCGGCGCGAATCCTTTTTGTATTATTTTAAACACATTCTTTCGTTTCTTGTATTTTCACTCCTGCAGCCGAACAATGGAGGCACTAAATTGGGCAAAAACCAGTCCGCAGTCTAGTTTGGCGAGGTTTGGTATTCAAAGCATTCGAAGATTCTGCGCAGCCTTATTTCGTACGATATGCGCACTCCGAATAAAAACACCCTTCGTTGCGGGATACGCATGCTATAGGTATATACATATAGTAGCGGTTAAAAATCATCCGTAGTTACCTTTTCGAGTATCGTCGGACGTTACTACCGCTCTATGAAATAATTTTGGCTTCGATACTAAACCCGGGGAATTATAATACCGTTATAGCAGTTTACGATACGGACTGAATTAGTCATAAATAAGATTCGCGTTCGTATAACAGCGCATAAACATCGTCCCGTTTATGCGTGAATCATGTTACCGTAGATCAAAATCACGGCCAATCTGGTTCATCATTTTTACTCCAATACTTCACAATAGCATGATTATTCTTCACAAATAATTGGCTTGCGTGAATTCTAGTCACAGTGAAGCAAAGGCATATGATTATTTGAATTTCGAATACTCTGCGAAATATCTTATGACTTCACACGTACACATACTATGCACACATAGTTAGGTATATCGTTGCAGGAAATGTTCCCACAATAAATGTTTCAGTGTATGTTACATGGCCGGGGCGATAACAGATCACAGTAGTAATAGGATTCCCCACCACAGTCCGTGGGTAGCGAGTATGTAGTTATATAACATGATCACGCGGGCCCTCGAAGTCTGGGGGGACCAAGCTTTGAAAATTCTAAATGGTAAACCGGTGAAATCCGCGCCTCGAAGCTCTTGCATAATATTATCAATTACATATTTGAAATTTCTCGGCATCACTCCACGCCGAAGCTACTGCATAGAACTGTACGCGATTCTTCCCCTGCGCCTAATTCGTACTTGAATATTTAGCGAGCAACGACCCAGGTGCGTGAACTCCGAAGTATATGTGCGAGGCCCGGTCTTCATTAGGGGATTCAGGCCCCTGCTACCCTCGCAGGAAGTTATTTAGAATTTTGACATTTCATCAGAGTTTCCTTGTAACTTATCCATAAACTTTACCGTATCGTTGTAGTAGAATTCATATCCCATTCAGCGAAGTTTCTAACTCAAGTTCCGAAAGATTGGTTGGTACTGTAGCTCGTCTGCGGTATTCATTCATCTTCGCGGGACCCGCGACTATCGGAGGGCTCGACTTTCCGCTACATATTTTCTCGTAAATGATCTGCAGGCTGAACCCGGAACCGGTGTCATTGCGGAGAGTTGTATAGTGTACCGTTAATTTTGTAATGCTGCGCCCAGACGCAAACCGTATACAACACAACATGCAGAACGCAACTCGAAAATAGTCGTAACGACAGTCGGCAGCAAGAGAAAGAGGAAGGTACGGGGTGCAGGGGGAGGGACAGGGAGAGAAGGACAAAATGTGGCCGTGCCAGCAGTTCAAAGTCTTTCAGAGGGCTGTGACCTTCCTTGTTGGTTGTGTCTGTGGTACGGGCGACGAAAATATCCCGGCGCTTTCGGGCGCCTCATTTCTCCCCCTTCAGCTCCGCGGCGAGGGACCTTAAAGGGCCCCGAGAAAGTGCACTCCTGGGCAAAGCAAGCGCCTCCTTTCCTGGGAGTTGGGAGTCGGGACTCGCGGGACCCGCGTGCATCGAGAAGCATTCCATTCATGTTTGAGGCACATTCGGCCCGCCGCCCACTTTCAGCTTCAGCCTCAGCCTCAAGCCTCAGCCTTCTCGGCTTTCTGTTAGCTTCGGCCGGAGACCCCCGGTTGTTGTCGGGTGAGCCGGGTGAGCCACGCTGTGCGCTGTTCCTCTACAGTCTACAACAGTCCGTCACCGTATCTCAGGAGGCCAGGCCATGCCGGGGCCGGAATTCTAGAGGGACTCAGCTCGATCCTGGACAGTCGCTGCATTCAGCTGTGTATCAAATATAATATAACATAATATAAAACGCGGCGGAGTTATCCTCGGCGGGACAAAAGTTTGCGATTTGTACATATATACCTACATATATTCACATATAGATTTATCTATACCATATATATAAGTATAAACCTAAGTGAGTGCGCGGGTTGTGCCAGGAGTTGGAAAAGTTCACAGAAATATACTTGCGCGTATAATTGTCGGTATATTTATGTTATATTGGTACGAGAACTCTCTGATACTCTGGATCCTCATTTTCTCACGATTTTACCGCCTACGCCAACCCGTAGCCTGTTTACTAACTGTGAGTCAACAAGCGGTACAAGCGGTACATTAAGCACCGGTGATATACTCCCGGAGAGCGCAGCGAGAAGCGAACATAATTCATCGCCGGTATCGGACTGGCCTTTTCACGTTTTCCTTCTACTTCTCATTGGCGCACGTGCTCGCGGGGATTCACCGACTTATCATAGGTAAGTAGACTGGTTAATATAGTACTCCACTACCGCTTCTCATGCCAGTTTCGTGGCTCATATACCTCCTCCACCAACCCTCGGGCCATGTGGGGAAAGAACCGCGCGATTTTCAACTGCATACTTCCATGTATTCCGCTCCTCCTCGATTCTTCGGTGCCAGCCCGTGTTAGAGGTTCGTACATACATACATGCACATAGGTTTATATACTTTGTATATTATCCTCGTGATCCGCTGCCTCGAGGACAACTAGAGCCGTTGGGTTACATTGCATTGCCGGACTGCAACGCACGCCGTGAGAACTAGCAGCGGAGGAGCCCGGTTATATCGCTGTGCGCTTGGAGACACTGTTTATTCCTGAAAACTGTACTGCATAGTGGGCCGGGCGTCGTGAAATTCAATTGATAGATACTGTTGTCATTCTTCGTATATCTGTATCTGTATGTATTTGATCTACATACGTGCCCAATTACCGAAGAATCATCGAGGCGCTAGCAGGCTCGACCGTTCTCGTGATAACGACGATACATAATCGTGAAGGCGATAAAATAATAGACGGGGATCTGAGGTCTCTTTTCACCTCATTATTATCATCATCATCATTATGATTATTATTATCACTATTAATAATCATTTCGTACACTGCCTATTGTTGCTGACATCCGTTGCATCAGTTCTAATCGATTGCGTATAACATTATACCTGTACCAATAATGTTACGCAAATTACAAAACGACAGTCGCGTGATCACGAAAGTATATTATAACAATAATTGAACGGCAAGGTGCGTTGAATAGAAACAATTACTTACTTCACATTATACGACACATACATGGATAATAGATCTATGTATAGATACTTCGAACAAGTATAACTGCAGCTGTTATACACTATTATTATTATGTATGTATGTATGCATGTATAGTATACCGTATATACAAGCTTACAGTATCTAGTTCTACCTATGTAGGTAGGTAGGTAGGTATAAGTTATACTTCCTGGAGCTGAATGGCTCCTCAGCCGATGTATATATATATATATATATATATGTACATAATTTACATGCCACATAATATCCAAACTCTCAAACTTTTCTTAACGATCCTAATGAATAGTTGTGCGTAAACATTCACGGTAATTACGGATGTACATATGTACGTTATGTCGATCGCCTTCGTAAACCCTACTTACGGACATTTAAGCCGATTTATAGGTATGCGTCTCGTTCATACCGTAGATACTTATGATATACATGTACAATATATCTACTCTTCGTATATCGAATGTACGAGGCGATGATGAGGCTGAAGTTTGCAACGTTAACGCAACAAAACAATTGGCGGGGGGGGGGGGAAGATTTTTTTCTTCGTCGACAAATTTCAGCAGATATGATTATCATTTTTCAGTCATCATTTCGTTGGGTTAACGTTACAATTTTTATCTGGCCCTCGCGATGAATGTATAGAGAAACCGAAACCGAAGTGAGGTTTGATTTTCCGGATCTATGTAACATATAATAACGAGTTCCGAGGTGAAACACGGAAATGAAAATTTCTTACAATAACCACGGATCTAAAGTCTGACTTTTATTAGTTTTGTAAACTGACTTCTTCTCCGGTGAATCATGAATCTATTTTCATTTGTCGCTCTCGTTTAAAGAAAAAATGAATCCTAATTCCGCATTCCCTACATACCACCGATGGAATATAGTAGGCAGCTTAGTTTTTCTTCACTATTTATTTGGTACACAATATACGTATACTATACCAAACTCCGTTTTCTCTTATGTATAGTTTATACTGTATTGGTATATATATATATGCTATACGGCGCTCGTGCAGGAGTTCATTTCTGGAGTTTCGGGTGTATATACCTACCTACTAGTATAATACTATGGTTTTTCTTTTTCCACCGGATATCTTTTTACCTGGAGTGGTAAGAACAGCTGCTCCTTCTGAGAAGTAGGTGGTAAGACTTTCGAGATAACGTGCAGCGCTCGAGCACTGCGGAAATACCGGCTTCATTTCGTCGTTTACGTTTCTACTTTTCCTTTCCTAGAGTTTATTTTATTTTATTTTTTTCTTCTTTGTTTCCTTTCTCGCTCTTTTGCTTCTTTCTTCTCCAGCCTAATGCTCCCTCAAATATTAGCCGCGCGCGGTTATATTTAAATACATTCGTATGTACCTATACCTGTATACTATATGTATATACGTACATATATATATATATATATATATACATATATTTCAAAGCGTCTAGAACAGTATAATAACGTAGTCGTGAAAACAAAAAATGCCTCGTAATTTTCAACCCTAGTTGGTACGTACACGAACATTTTCGGCCATCGGCATAATAGAAAAATCAGTTGACACGCAGGCAATGCGGATTTTTAGGAATAATTAATCATCAAGTATACGATCTGTGGGAATTTTATTAAAAATTGCCTTCCACCGACTCGACAATATAGGTAGATACGTAACTACCTGTTCTATGATATAGATTGAATTATTCCTACTCTATAATATATACATTATATGTAGTAGCGTCAGGGGCATGTATGCATTCGTTTTTCATCTAGAACAAAGTGATCGGCTATATTATGTATAAGGTGGCTATGAAGACTGATCATAAGATAAAGGCGTCTGTATATCAATGTGATCCTTATTATATACCTACAGATGACTTGAAAATTATATACAAATTATAACGTAAGTATTAAAATTCATTACGTTTCTACGTACGTATGTGGGTATATATATAGATATATAGGTATATAGTATATAGGTATGTACTTATAACGTACTGCAGCGACAAAACGCAACGCGAAGCAAGGCAAGGGGCAAGGAGCATTCCTTGAATTGGACCCCGTTGAAATTGCTTGTGTCACTTTATCACGACGCAATTATAATATTCACGTGTTATATCGTACCGATATTATGTCTATATCTAATACGTAGCGTGCATACGCAATCATGAAGAATGCTCTCATAATTTCTATTCGATTTTCCTCGTATTTTCATTTTCTTTGTTAGACTTTGTCTTTTTTTTTCTCTTGTTCTCTCTCGCATTCTCTTTCCCTTTCCCTTCATTTCACGCGATGTTATATGCTTTGGGATCAAATACTGCGACTACACCGAAGCATGCATGTTATATAATCTGCTTCGAGTGTTCATAGCTGCACCGGTGGTTGGTACCTACAAATATTTTGCAATCTCACGGAAATTTCATTTCTTATAACGGCTATTATATGTATATACCAATTTACCTATACGTATAAGGTATAAGATACAGCATCAGGCAAATATTATAGTATATATACCTTATACGGCTTATTGCGCATAACAAGTACCTATACGTACATATCTATACATATTTTCCAAATTGATCACGATCAGATGTACATAGATATATACAGGTATACATATAGTGCAGCAAACTGCAAATCAAAAAATGTGAGTCAGGCGGAGCCAAGTTTTATAGGTATATGGCACGGTGAAGTCTGCGTTGCTTAACACGACGAATGGAAAGAAGAAAAAAAAAAAAAAATGAAGCAGAAAAAAAGAAGAAAAAACAGACAGAAAAATGCTGCCGTTATATAGCTGTCGGGTCGTCGTATCGCGTCACGTATCCTATCGTATATATGTAGGAAGTTTGATAGTAGGTAAAAAAATGAAAGAAAATAAAAGAGTAAAAATGAGGAAATAGAAGAGAAAAAAGAAACAGAAAGAAAGAAAGAAAACAAGAACCTCACGAAACTATGCGGACGATGCAGGATGAAAGGAACGAACGCTTGTGTACATACATGCATACGATTCTAATCTATTATAAATTCTGAACCCTAAATGCTGTATTATACGTATATATATTTTCCGTCCGTCCATCCATTCATTTTCTTATTTTTATTTTTTTTATTTCCAATGCATAGGTACACGGGCTGACAACGGTAAAAAAAATGTCTTATTTCAAATTAAAATAAGCGAAAGAAAGAGAGAGAGAGAGAGAGAGAGAGAGAAACAAACTATACACTTTGTCCTAACTATATATATTTTAATTATAATAACACGATGATAATTTTAATGATAATCATAATAATCATCAATTCATTTTCATTGTGGAAGTGGTGAATGATTAGAACAGAGAACAGAGAGAGAGAGAAGAACTATACACTTTTTCCTAACTACACATATTTTAATTATGATAACACGATGGTAATTTTAATGATAATCATAATAATCATCAATTTATTTTCATTGTGAAAGTGGTGAATGATTAGAACATATTATTTATGTTATATATTTATATATAATATAGATTGCAGGCGAGTGTACCCGTGGAAGTTTACATATACTTATACTTTGTAACATATACATACTATGTATTCAACAGCCTACGTGGTTTTTTTTTTGCTCTCTACTCTACTCTCTCGCTTT
Source organism: Phymatocera aterrima (assembly GCA_963170745.1). Classification (NCBI taxonomy): domain Eukaryota; kingdom Metazoa; phylum Arthropoda; class Insecta; order Hymenoptera; family Tenthredinidae; genus Phymatocera; species Phymatocera aterrima. The sequence goes on along the minus strand of OY720663.1, from coordinate 2,586,140 downwards.
TTTCTCGTCTCTCGCTACCGGGGTGAAAGATTGAGGGTGAGAAAAAAACTGGATGCACCGATAACGATGTTTAGTTTATTATTTCCTTCTGATTACGATTTCTCGAGACGTTATTTTTCCCCATTCCCCCCCCCCCCCCCCCCCCCCTCACTATTTCCACGCTCATAATTGTTGTGTGTGTATGTGTGTTGAATTGCGTCGGAATGCCCCATGCATACTATGTCGTTTCTCGTAGTTGGTCAATGGTTCTCAACCGCAGTGCAGTATTGCGTGCCTAAATCCCGTAGCATACAAGAAAATCGTATCGGTATACAGTGCGCTGCTTTGGTCCGCCGTCGCCGCATGGTTTTGCCGACACTCTCTCAGAGAGAGAGAGAAAGAGAGAGAGAGCGAGAGAGAGGGGAAAAGAGAAAGAGCGATGAAAATAGAGCGAGAGGAGGAGGAGTCACAGATGGAGAAAGAGAGAGAGAACGAGCGATTGACCGATCGACGGCGGGCGGGGCGGGGAAGTGTGAGGAGTATGCAACTCTCCATTCCATTATTAGTCGTCGCGGTTCGGAGTTGGTCGGAGTTCGGTTTACTTTCGTCTCATTCTTGGGGTGACTGTCAAAGCCGTGCTATCACGAGTATACATAGGGCTATTACTCACGCACACCTACATGTATGTCGGTACGTGTGTACATAGTATACTCGAATACATATTTGCCTGCGTACATACGTATGCGTCTTGCTTTTTCGAACACACGTGCTGCTGCATTTACCACTCTTTTCATTCATCCGCTTTCCAGTCGTTGCATACATACCTCTGTGGCAACAACTTCTCCAACGACGCTCGGCGCGGCGCCCGCGCCTTCCTCTCGTCTAACTCCAACTTGAAAAAAACCCCCGACAACCCTCGCGCCTTGTTCTGGATCATTCACACATCATATCATAAATAATTGAATCTCTTTCTCTCCGTGGCGTCATCGTGACACTACAATGTTTCTTTTAACGTCTCGCAATTTCCTTTCCCATCTTCTATGGACTTTTTCCTTTTTTTGTGCGTTTCCCAAATTTGTTGTACCATTCCCCGTAGATTCTGCATCCTTGTCTCTTTATATTTACTGCATCATCGTACAATGTACTAGTACTACAATGTACACGTTTGACGTGCCGGCTGATTGCCAGTATGCTGCACAGTGACTAATAATAACTCATTCATCGCTTTGCCGAGATTATGTAGTATTTGTATATAGGTATGTATCCCTATATACGCTACGTGAACACGCTGTCTAGTCTCGTATTCCGTCCTGGCTACAGCGTGCCAATATTTTCGTGTTTTTTTTTCTTTTTTCTTTTTTCTATCATTTTTTCAACTTTGGCGTAGTATCATAGGTGAAAGATATACTATGTGTAGTATGTTACATACATACATACATACATCGAGTCTGCAGAAATAAGTATCATGATAAGAAATTGAGTTAACGAATATTTTGTCCGATCGAATAATTATTGAATCCTGATGAAGTTGGCTCAGTTACAGCGTTGAGAAATTCCAGCTTCCTTAATGAGGTTTACACCGAATGGCATGCGCCGCTGTTGATTAGAGAGAAGAAAAACAGGAATTCTCCATTTCGTCCCGTGGGAATGCTGTAACTTATAAGCATAAATCACGCGCCGCTTACAATTTTCCGGGCTAATGAATACCGTTGAAACGGGTAATCTGGAAGAGAGAGTGTGAGACGAAAATCTTGCGGGGATTTACTCAAATATGATTGTCTCCAAGTTCCAGTCAACGACGTCAATCAATGACTGGAAAATTGTATTGAAGAAGTGTTGTGCCTACTTGATGCGGGTGTCCGCGATGAACGTCGAATTACGTCGCTCTGATGTTACACTATAACTATATGGAGCATTTATTCCACGCCGTTTCGGCCACAGTTTGAACCTCACCTATTCCGATTTTGATCGCGATTCTTCGTGTTGTAGTACTACCCGGAAAAAGCACTCACGAATTTTGTCAAAAATCTTTATTCTCTATCCAGGACCGAATTACGACTTTTTCCATTCCCGTCACCATAGCTCGCAGCACGAAATCTTCACATACCATCGAAAAATTGTATATCACAATAAAGTTGCACCATCGAGCGACCATACTGACAGGTGTGATAATAAAATGTTTCGAGACCTCCAAATGCAATCTTTCTCTCGAAAGTAATAGAGAAATACATTTAGCCGCCAATACGACACCTCCGATTTTTTGACAAAACTGTCCGGAATATTCCAGGAGTTGTTGTGGCACAAATTTCGGAACCTCCTTCGGGAGCGGTATCTCTAGAGACACCGGAAATATATGGCAACGTACAATTGTGAAGATCGACTATAGTTTCGTAAGGTATGTGAAACTCATTGGTATCTTTAAAGATACCACTTCCGAAAAGCTGTTTAAATTTGCGTCACAACGTGTAGAATATTTCTCGTAATTTCGTGAAACATCGAAAGTGTCGCATTGGCGCGGGTAAGATGTATTTTTCTATGAGCTCTAAAAAGTAATTGCACTTAGTGGTCACGAAACGGTTTTTCATCACGTCCGTCAGAATGACCGCTCGATGTTGCCTCTTTATTGTGATATTAGTCTTCCGATTGGACGTTGGGATTTCGAGATACAAGCTAAGCTAGTGGTAATGAGGAAGGTGAAAGATCATAATTCAGTTACGAATCGATGAAAAAATTTGAAAAAATTCGGGAGTCCCTTCTTCGAGCAGTACTATAACATGAAGAATCGAGATCAAAATCGGAAGGGGAAAGGGTCAAACGTTGCTCAAAACGGCGCGGAAGGCTCCATATATATAAAACGTATAGTTTCCTATATCTTCTATACGCAATGGGGCTGCAACGCTCGTCTTCAATATGTTCCTGAAGTAAGGAAGTACGGCTATGTGGGGCTGTACGTAAACGCACTTATTATGGGCAGGTGTTTATATGGCGGCACTGCAGATGTTGCAGGGCCGCATGAGCGTACGGAAACGGGGAACCGAGTATCTTCAGTCAACCTCGTCTTGCTTGGGAAAAATTCACCTGTAGTAATTTCATTCTTCGACCGGAAAATATAGGCATAGTTAATCATGCTAGAATGAACACATTGGTTTTGTGAAATTTGATCGGTATCAACTGCTGTATGAGGTGATCGAGAACCACTTGAAAATACATAGCTTTATATTCGCACGAAAATGCAGTCTGCAGAACTCCGCACTGTCGTTTTTCGGTAGTGCACTGCACAAACGGTGAAACGTCACGTTGAGGCGTGCACGCATGCACATGCGCAGCGCATGCAGCTGCGGCTGGATAAAATTACCCTGTTGCATCGATCGAACATGATTTTACCGATCTACTTAAATGTATGTCACGACCGTTTTATAATATTGTAGGGCTGCAGAAACGTTTTAGACTCATCGGTAGCCGGAAAGCCCCTGTCGGGACGTAGACAACGGACTTCGGGAGATATTATCCGTTCGCTCTCCCGACTCGCCGCTTCATGTGTTGCATGTAGGATGAGGTTTTCACCGCAGACGCTGATTACAGTCTAGGCAGCTCAGCTTCATTGACGATCTCGCTCGATTTCCACGGCCGAACAAAACAGATCGTTATGAATGAAGTCGTATTACCTTCTCGTATATTGTGCGTACTGACGTCTTTTTGCGCCGGATTTGCAGGTTTCTGCAGGTAGAACTGAACTGCAGGGGATGTCGTGATGGCAGAGAGGCCCCGGAGGCCGGGCTCCGAGCTCGGATCAGAACCGTCTTCACCGACGCCAGCAGAGAAACGTAGGGATTCCGGAGAGACCGGGGAAACCGAGAAAACCGAAGAGGAACAAACTACCTTGGCAACAACCACCGCCTCCGGTGATCGCGAGAGTCCAAAGACTGAAACAGAGATACCCGGGACACCAAAACGTCAACGCGAGGCTGAAGAGCGGAGCTCACCGCCTTCGAAAAGGTTGAGATCACCTCCACCGGCACCACAAGCAGAAGCGGGGAACTTAGGCACTGAATCTCCCGTTCCTTCAACCTCGAGGATAAGCGAAAGCGACGTAGTAGTCACCGATCCTCCGCCTTCACCGGCACTTCTACCCCTTTCGAGCACCGCGACATCGAGCACTAGGACTATGGAGGTAGCCGCTCGCCCGGGCTTGAACATCCAAGCTTCACTTTCGAGGGAACATACCCAATACCAGGAATTGTCATTGATCGGCAATGGCGCATATGGGACGGTCTACAAAGCTAGGGAAGTCTCCAGCGGGCAGGTTGTGGCATTGAAGAAGGTCCGCGTCCCGATCACTGGAGATGGACTACCGTCATCGACCCTCAGAGAGATCGCGGCACTCAAGCAACTCGAGCGCTACGAGCACCCGCATATCGTAAGTGTATATACCAACAGATCCATGCACGGCGAGCATGTAGGTAGGAGCAATTATGTCGAGTCTCTCGAGTGTTTTCCTTCGATCAAGGGGTGACTTGATAATTTTAGGTAAGGCTTTTAGACGTCTGTCAAGGCCACTTCTTGACTCTACCACCGGGAGATGAACGATCGGAAACAGCGGGTCACGGGCTAATGTTGTGGCTCGTTTTCGAACACGTTGAACGAGACCTGGCCTCTTTCATGAGCTCATGTCCACCGCCAGGTATCCCAGGTGATACTATAAGGCAAATGTCCAAGGAGATACTCCTCGGCGTTGATTTCCTCCACAGTCACCGGATAGTTCATCGCGATCTGAAGCCACAAAATTTGCTCGTCACTAGTCAAGGGCGTATTAAAATTGCTGATTTTGGTCTTGCCAAGACGTACGACTTCGAGATGCGGCTGACTACAGTGGTGAGTTGTCAAGATAGCATATACGGATTGAATTTTCCATGACGAAGTATTCCCGCATACTCGATGCAATGTATTCGATGAAAATGCGGAATAACTGACAATGAGATGACATCGGTTTACAGGTTGTCACTCTGTGGTACAGATCACCCGAAGTACTGTTGGGAAGCGGTTACGCCACTCCAGTTGATATTTGGTCGGTGGGTTGCATATTGGCCGAATTGTGCAGGCTAGAACCACTGTTTCCAGGAACGAGCGAGGGCGATCAGCTCGACAGAATATTCCAGTGAGTCTGAACAGGATCAAGCTACAGCGAAGCCTGATTTTTCATACATTTTTATACGAACTTTTTCGTTATTTATTCGGGTATATCATTTAGCTTTTGATTAATTGTCTTTTCCCAACTACAATTCCACATGGCATGGCTTTTCTACGTGCGTCGTCAAAGTCAGTTGATGTCTCAGGTGCCAATTGTTTGGCTTAAATATTTGTTCGTTATTCCGTCGGTACGTCTACCCCAAAAAATGTCTGTATACTCACACATTCATACGCATACGCGGCGATAATTAATTGGCTGTAAATCATTTTTCTTTTTTCTCCGCGATACGAAAATTCAATCGCGCCGGAACCAGCAGATAGTTCTTGAAAAAAACGTTACTTTAAATTCACGTACGCGACCGCGTATAGGAATAGTTTTAATTCCAACACCGAGGCTGCATCATATTCTCAAACCATCGATGACATTTTCACGTATATATTGTATAAGGAATCCTCTAAGATCGACGTAAATTATATTTTCTTTTTTCTTCTCGCATTTTTCCAGGGTCATCGGAACTCCCCCGCGACAAGAATGGCCTGAGGATGTATCTTTAAGCTGGACGGCATTTCCTCACCGGCAACCGATGCCCCTGAGATCTATAATCCCTGATCTACCCGATCCCGGACTGGATTTGATACAAAAAATTCTCACCTTTAATCCACACAGTCGGTTAACCGCAGCCCAGGCTCTCGCTCATCGATATTTCACGGTCGAAGGTTAATCTCAATGAACTTAACTGCAGATCTTGCGAGTTGAACGGGCCGAATTATAATCACCGTCTATCGGTTGATAATTAACAAATTTCCAATCTAACATGTACCTATAACACACACTATAATAATGCACATAGATTTTCAGGCCGATTTCACACGAGATCATAGATTTGAAGGTGGAATGAATACGCCGTGTGTATTCAAATCATTCCAGAAAGGCGGCCTGCCTGCGCTTGTAAAGAGGAGCCATGACCAATCGATATTATTTATCGAATATACCTATACGGAGATTCATTTTACGCGAATCACCGGATCTATAGTATAAATCGCTATCGTTCTACGATGCTCAATTTTTATTTTACAACTAAGATCTTATTGTTAGTTTAGGTACATACGTATGTATCAC